>OU342735.1:433292629-433892629 GCA_910589765.1 Avena atlantica | reverse complement strand
GTGGATTTAAAGTTATCTAATTAACTTAAAAGAATAAAATATTAATTAAATAAAATTATATGGATTGGAACCATATTCAATTTTATTTAAAAGACAAAATGCCTAACTTTAAATATTAAACCATAAGAAAATATTAGAAATAAATCAAAGTAGACTATTTAAACACACTATTAAATAGATAAAACCTACTGAAATGGTTTAGAAAAGGTTTGAAATCAAATAGAAGTTTGAAACATTTGATTTGAATTAAAAACAGAAATCAGATATGGAAAAAGAAAAAGAAACAGAAGAAAAAAAGGGAAAGAAACGACCCAACCCAACACCCAGCCCAACTAGGCCCAGAACCAGCCCACCCGGCTCCCCTCTCTCCCCACGAGCCCCTTTATCACTCGCGCACGAACCCGTACCCTCACTAACGAAGCGACCCCACCACCTCCACCTCATCATCGTCTCCACCCCGCTGACCACGCCCCCCTCTCCCCGGCCGTTTCTGGCCATAACTCCTCAGCGTAAATTCGCGTAAACGCACCAGTAATTCTTCCCCGCGACCTTGCCCTCTTAACCGCCTCCCTCTCCTCTCTCTTTCCCCTCACATGCCGCTGCCAGTGAGTGTGACACCCCCGGGATCAGGGCTAAACAAATCCCAGACCTCCGTCTGAAATAAGCTTAACCTTGAGCTCGAGAATATCCAGTGAAGAATCGGTAACACGGCAGTGACCCTACGACACAAAATTTTATTACAGCAAGCTCATAACTGAGCAGAGAACCAAATTATTACAAGTAGAGGTCACTGACCACAAACATCAAACAACGGAAGGCAAATTATGCAATTAAGTATAGCAAACTTAACAAATGGCCTAAGAGGCCTGAAGCATAACGATGACGTCCCAGCCCATAGATTCCAGGCTGCCGGCCGGGAACCCCAAGCTACTCGTCGATGTCGATGTAGTACGGAACTCGTCTTCAGGCGAACACTTACTCTGCCAAAAGTATCAACAAAGCAAGGGTGAGTACAGGGTGTACTCCGCAAGACTTATGGCTGGTGGAGTTGTTTTGCATAAAGCCATCTTTTGTTTATAAAACAAGAGGGAGAAGAAGCTCGTGTATTCAGAGTATTTTAAAAGGGAATAAGGGAGCGACATCTCCGAAAATATTGATCATCATCTTTTGATATCCACTGAATCATCATCATCTAAACTAGGATCACCCCCTCGTACCCATGAGGAATTGCCAAGTTTTACGATTATATTCATGTTCTCTATGATCTCCCATCCGTTCCCAAGTCATCCATAACCATGGACACGGCTTTCCGAAAGATTATTACCCTGCAAGGGTGTACAACTTTACCCACATGTACCAACCGACTCTTAATGCCACTTGACACACTTCCTTGGTGTGCTGACAAAGGGTGTGGTTGGACACGACCTTTACCTTTCTTTCGCCGAGAACATGAGTCACACAATAAGTATGGTTCCGCCGTAACGGGTCAAATCCCGAAGCCAGTACTTAAATATGTGAGGCGAGGCTGGTTTACCAGGGGCGCCATCAACCCCAAGCAACCGCGGCCATGCTTCCCTACCTGTTATGAATGCACCTCCTTATTTCGAAAATGTTTTCAATGCGTATGTCGAATGGAACACCCGAACTATGTGACCATGGAATCTACTAGTCAAGTTAGTCAATCATGGGGTCCCCATTTACCCCATGTGGTTGTACACTCGTCTTGGTTCAAGAGGTAAGAACCTACGGTCCTAAGGTTGGCGAGCATGGGACTAGAAAAACCACATCCCACCGTGGCCTCCCATACAATACTTAGCATGTTTAATATCATCTCACTGATCTCATCTTATCACGTTCTCCTGTCATACTAGATTCTCTACATCTGATACATCATCTGGATGAACCAGACTCAACAGCTAAGCATGGCTATGCAAGACACAGATAAAAGCTCTAGCATTGCACACAAGCCAAACCTAGTTATGCTAGGAGCAGTGGATCAGGTAATATAAGCTCAAAAGGAGTATGCAATAGATAGGATCCTCTATCTATCGATAAAACACCACAGTAGAATCGTATGCATCATGGCAAGAATTGAAATGCTTTCGAAATCATAGGATTATATCATGGTGGGGCTATGCTTGCCTTTGCCAGTTGATAACAGATAAGCAGATCTTCAGGAGCCTTGTACTTGACTTGTTATAGTTGTTCAAGTATTGTTCTTCGATCTTCGATCTTCAATGGTCTTGTCCTCGGTCTTTGATCTCGATCTCGATATCGTATTCTATCGGGAAGAAGCAAACACCGGAAAAGAAGGGAAACAATCAACACATGGAATCAATGCAATTCCCAAGCAATGATGATGATATGACAAGTTAAATTGCATTCAAATGTAGCCCTAAAGCATGCTCGACAAATTAAACAGGGTTCCGAGGGGTACAAACCCTAACTCGGGAAAACTCCGGAGTATATGAGAGGGGTGCATTTGTTCTTCTAATTAAAATTGTCTTGAAATTTTGTGAACAATGCATGATTATAGCTTAGATAGCTAGGTTTCTTTTTTCTGAATATTTTGATATATTATTTGTATTTTTCTAACTTATACATTAAAAGTTATTGAATTTATAAGATTTATTCAATTTTTAGAAATTATTAAACCATTTTAAATGATTTACTGCATCAGCACAGAGGCATGCTGACGTCACTGGAGGGTTGGGGTGTTTCTCACCGAGGCAGAGGCTACCCTTATTCAATGAAGACTTGGCCCCACGGGTTACTTATATTCCATAAAATAAATACAGAGAAGATTAAATAAATAAAAGAAAAAGGATTATGACGTAGGCGTGACGTCATCTGGGGATTGATCTTCAGATCGTGGCTCGATCCGTCAATCGGGAGGGCGCGGGCAAGCGAGGAGGGTCTTGGTCGACTCAACGCATCACGCTGAGCCAACCAGTGCTGGCGCCGCCAATGTTTGGCCACCGGACCATGGTCGGCGATGACCTTCTTCGGCGGTGGATGGTGACACGCGTCGGGAGGACAACATAGAGCAAGAGGGTGATAGAGAAGAGGATTCCGAGAATAGGTAGCTCACCGAGAGCTTGATGGTGTGGCTGAAGAGGGATGGGGAGGCCAGAATCGAGGGTGACGGCGGTGGCCAGAGTCAGGGAAGGAGATACCAAAGTGAGCATGTGGGGCTTCCCTGGTTTACGAGCTTCAACGAGGTGAACGAGGAGACGATGGTGGTTCTAACGGTGGTATCACCAGGTCTCGGCGAGGTCGGGAATGCCGGGTCGGTTGAACTCCGGCGAGCTCGGTTTCAGCCAGAGAGAAATTCGGGGAAGAGGAGAAGATAGGGTTCGTCTCTGCACAGGAGGGGGTCTTGTAGACGTCGTATATGACGGTAGCGCGCATCTCCTCACAGCGAGCATCACAGCGAGGCGGGGACGGCTCCGACGTCTACACGCAACTGCTCCCCTTGCTGGCATCCTTCTGGCGATGAAGAAGAAAGAGAGAAAAGAATGAAGGGGTATGTGGACCTTAGCTGGGCCGCGGCTGGGCTGCAGAGGCTGCGCGAGCGGCAGGAAGAGAAGAGGGGAGGTGGGCCGGTCTGGATAGGTTTGCTGCTGTCCTTTTTTTAACAAAATCTTTTCACTTTTTCTGTTTTGTAATTTCTATTTTCATTTTCAAATCCTTTTCAATTTTGAACAGTTTTAAAAATACCAGAGGGTTTTTGAAATCATTATAAATATTCAGGGGACCTTTATACCAAGTTGGGCTCCAATAATTTTTGATACTTTTCAAAATATTCCAAATCATTTGAAAGGATTTGCAAATAGAAAGAGAGGGAAAAGCTAGGGTTTTAGGGTTTGATTTAATTCTTTAATGCACAATTTAAGTGATGATGCTCATGAATGCACAAACAAAACCCTAATATATAATTAGCTAAAAGTGGGGTTTTACAACTCTATCCCCCTTACGAGAATCTCAACCCACGATTCCAAAGGTAGGAAGAGAGACAGAGAGAGAAAGAAATAGGGTCACTCTAAGATAATAGGGAAGCATACTAAACAATACACGAAGTATCTCATGGTCAACTCATGGATGGAGTGTTTAGAAACAACTCTGAGATGACGAACATGAAACACGTCAAGGTAACAGAGGAAACAAGAGGAGAAGGTTTCAAGTTGTTAGACATATGGTCTTCATAAGGATTGAGACCATGGAACTTACAGGAGGTTTTGATGCTTCTAAATAAGAAAGCTTCCAAGAGAAAGAACATAACACATACTTTGATAGGGAACCTCTACTAAATGGCTTAGGTAGAGATTTTAGGTTGCAAAGATATGGATCAACAAAACCAAGCTGTTGAACTACTTTTAACACATAAGGGTCACTATTTCATCCAACAGAAGGCTAAGAAAGAAAAGTGTTTTAGTGGAGAGGACTCATAAGAGTCACAAGGAACATGTACCAAGAGAAGCTTCAGATTACCAAAATCATAGCCACTCTGAAAACATGATTGAGAAAGCGAAGGAATCTCTTTATTCATCCAGGTATACCAAAATATTTGCCAAAGATTAGGGTATCACTTTACACCACTAAGATGAATAAGTAAAGAAGATTCATGATGACACGAGAAGAAAGAAACTTCATTCTCAGACTTCAATTACTTGGCACAACAAGATGCTTGCCAACATAAATGGTCTGGAGGATCGCCGAGAGACACTTAGCAACACTACTTTAAATGTTCTCCTCGATGTTCGAGATACGAAACTTCAAGTAAAGGTCAGACTTCAGATACAAAGGAATCATAAGCACAACTCCTATAATAAATCATAGAAGATTCCTCATGAAGAGTGGTTGATATTGCTGATTCAAGAGAATATGACAAAAGGTCTTTCCGGCTAACTGTGTCAACCATTACATCATTCTTGCCAGATTTACAAAGATACCTATGTAAAAACCTTAAGGAACACCAACCATCATTGCTTCTTGAGATTCAGCTTTGGTTAGGTGGAATGATATTTCAGACTCAGCATGTCCGAATAGAAAGTTTGCAACATTTACCGCAAAGATAAAGTTACTAGATTCTAGATTCTCAAGTTATGGACTACAGTGTCGAGCTCCAAAAGATGAGCTAGATTGCTAGACCCATGCATTTAGCAACTTGTCGAAAGACAACTGCGCACGTATAAGGTATAGTCAATCAAACACACATGTGTCCTTAGGGAACGGAGTTAACTCTACTCTAATCCACGGCGACATCTTTCAACAATTGCACGTGAACCAGAGAAGGTTACTTCTAACATCCAGAAAACATACTTCGAGATAACACGAAGATGGTTCTCGAAATTTTTCAACATTTATGCCAATTGTTCCATATGAATCTTGTCTAGTATGAGGAAGATAAGAATGTCACTGATGGGTTCAACAACAAACTTATCTAGACACTCCAAGAAGATGAACTCGTATGTTGTATGAACAAGGCAAACTATTGGTCAGACCAAAGACATGAAGATGTACTCAAGTGAAACATCACAAGTAGAAACACCATCAAGATAGTCCTTGAAACTGAGTTTGATTTGACGATAACCCAAATCAAATGAAAGATGGGGAAATATAACATATCCACGAAGGAAATATTATCTTTCTTCAACACGAACGAAACTAAACATCCCTTTACAAAGGAACAAAGTTTGATAGAACTTTGTCTTACAACTCTCCAAGTTGTTGTTTAAGCTCAACCAACTAGTTCAGGGGTATCCAGTACGGATCCTTGGAGAAAGGAGCAGTTCAGAGAACTTGCTGGCTCAAGAACTTGACAACACGGTCTTGTGGCAACATGGCGATACTTCTAGTAGACATCTAGAATATCACGAACCACCGATATGTCACTTAGTTCAAGAGGAAACTTGCTTAGTAAGGCAAGAGGACATAGTCTTAGAGCTTCGGCACAAACGTAACTCTTTGACCGAAGAGAGTGTACTAGAATAACGGACTTGGTAGCACAATCATTCTTCGCTTAATGATAGGTTTAACCATCACGCTAAGAATGAATTAAATGTACTTAGATATAAAAACAATAATAATTGCTAAGAATCTTTAGATAACCACATTATTATGCACACGCATCACTCACGAGCTCGAAAGCTCGAGGGAGGGTGGTTAATTATGTGTAAGAGCATCACTTCATTATGGGGTCATGAAACTCGACATGACCTCTTAGTATAGAAGAGTGTGATACTTTAAGATAGAAAAGATGGGAGACAATCAATGCCTCTTGATCTGCGGATTACAACACTTTGACCTGGTCCTAGATATGACGAGGTACTGGAGTTTGTTTCTCCTAGACATTCCAAAATGGTTTGTCTTGACGGACCACAAGAGTAACTTACATCGGAAGACACCGATGCACATTTACTACTTGTCTACCAACAGGTAGACAAAGGTTGGAAAACAACAAGGGGAAAAGAACTTGCTCAGGATGGAATCCCAAGATGTGGATGCATAAGTCAACAATCTTCCGAAAACTAATGAAAAGAAGAGATAAGGTGTGGCAGAGTCACGAGTATATATGCGAGACTCTCAACGAGTACTCTTGTTGTGACCTATTTGGTTCCATTAGAGAACATCTGCCATAGCATGTGGTAGGGGAAGTCCTTAGTTGTCACAATTCAGTCGCGGCAAGGACCACAAGCTTGAAGGCTATAATTGTAGTACTATCCATCCTGAGGTAATGTGTAAATATTAACAACAGTGGTCAAAGGAATGGATCTTGGGTTAAAGGTCAACTTCATGTACAAGATTCACTACACCAGAATCCAGCACAATCAGGGATCTTAGGTTCAAGTCCAAGGGTTAAAACCCAAAGAAAGGAGTAACTACTACTTGAGTGACATAGCGTACAGATAATAATCACGAGGTAGCTTCCAAAAGAAGAAACGACTTCTGAAGTACCCAAACAAACAAAAAGGAGGCACAAGAGGCGAAAGGAAACCTCGAAGCCTAGAGCAGAACACGGTGGAACCAACAATATAATATTGCGATTCCAAAAAATAGAGAGATCATGATAGAAAGTAATCCCTCAGATGAACAAGAGCAAAGGGGAACAAGGAATTCACAACACACGCAACTCTAGAGAACTCAACACTAGGTCAACTGGTTAAGAAACGACATGCCCAAAAGGCACCTAAGCTTTGAAAGACTAGAAGAGATATCAAAACTTTTCCAAAATCAACACCAGATAAGATAACCCAGAGTTAGAGCGAAACTGGATAAGAAGAAAAAGAAGCATACTAGAGTTTTCGCAAATACTTTTCATCTTTTAAAGTAGTTTTCACAAACACTAGACTCACCATCGACCAATAGCAAGGTTTTCCTACGGTCGATACTGCTCTGATACCAAGAACTATGACACCCCTGGGATGAGGGATAAACAAATCCCAGACCTTCGTCTGAAATAAGCTTAACCTTGAGCTCGAGAATATCCAGTGAAGAATCGGTAACACGGCAGTGACCCTATGACACAAAATTTTATTACAGCAAGCTCATAACTGAGCAGAGAACCAAATTATTACAAGCAGAGGTCACTAACCACAAACATCAAACAACGGAAGGCAAATTATGGTATTAAGTATAGCAAACTTAACAAATGTCCTAAGAGGCCTGAAGCATAACGATGATGTCCCAGCCCATAGATTCCAGGCTACCGTCCGGGAACCCCAAGCTACTCATCGATGTTAATGTAGTATGGAACTCGTCTTCAGGTGAACACTTACTCTGCCAAAAGTATCAACAAAGCAAGGGTGAGTACAGGGTGTACTCCGCAAGACTTATGGCTGGTGGAGTTGTTTTCAATAAAGCCATCTTTTGTTTATAAAAAAGAGGGAGTAGAAGCTCGTCTATTGAGAGTATTTTAAAAGGGGATAAGGGAGCGACATCTCCAAAAATATTGATCATCATCTTTTGATATCCACTGAATCATCATCATCTAAACTAGGATCACCCCCTCGCACCCATGAGGAAGCATCCTTAACAAACATTAGTTGCCAAGTTTTACGATTAGGTTCATGTTCTATATGATCTCCCATCCGTTCCCAAGTCTTCCATAACCGTGGACACGGATTTCCGAAAGATTATTACCCTGCAGGGGTGTACAACTTTACCCACACGTACCAACCGACTCTTAATGCCACTTGACACACTTCCTTGGTGTGCTGACAGAGGGTGTGGTTGGACACGACCTTTACCTTGCTTTCGTCGAGACCATGAGTCACACAATAAGTATGGTTCCTCCGTAACGGGTCAAATCCTGAAGCCGATACTTAAAGATGTGAGGCGAGGTTGGTTTACCAGGGGCGCCATGAACCCCAAGCAACTGCGGCCACGCTTCCCTACCTGCTATGAATGCACCTCCTTCACCTCCTTCTTTCGAAAACATTTTCAATGCGTATGTCGAATGGAATGCCCGAACTCTATGACTCATGGAATATACTAGGCAAGTTAGTCAATCATGGGGTCCCCATTTACCCCGTGTGGTTGTTCGCTCGTCTTGGTTCAAGAGGTAAGAACCTACGGTCCTAAGGGTGGCGAGCATGGGACTAGAAAAACCACATCCCACTGTGGCCTCCCATACAAGCCTTAGCATGTTTAATCTCATCTCACCGATCTCATCTTATCATGTTCTCCTGTCATACTAGATTCTCTGCATCTGATACATCATTTGGATGAACCAGACTCAATAGCTAAGCATGGCTAAGCAAGACACAGATAAAAGCTCTAGCATTGCACACAAGCCAAACCTAGTTATGCTAGGAGCAGTGGATCAGGTAATGTAAGCTCAAAGGGAGTATGAAATAGATAGGATACTCTATCTATCGATAAAAGAACACCGTAGAATCGTATGCATCATGGCAAGAATTGAAATGCTTTCGAAATCATAGGATTATATCATGGTGGGGCTATGCTTGCCTTTGCCAGTTGATAACAGATAAGTAGATCTTAAGGAGCCTTGAACTTGACTTGTTATAGTTGGTCAAGTATTGTTCTTCGATCTTCGATCTTCAATGGTGTTATCCTCGGTCTTCGATCTCGATCTCGATATCGTATTCTACCGGGAAGAAGCAAACACTGGAAAGAAAGGGAAACAATCAACACATGTCATCGATGCAATTCTCAAGCAATTATGATGATATGACAAGTTAAATTGCATTGAAATGTAACCCTAAGGCATGCTCGACAAATTAAACGGGGTTCCGAGGGGTACAAACCCTAACTCGGGAAAACTCCAGAGTATATGAGAGGGGTGCATTTGTTCTTCTAATTAAACTTGTCTTGAAAGTTTGTGAACAATGCATGATTATAGCTTAGATAGCTAGGTTTCATTTTTCTGAATATTTTGATATATTATTTGTATTTTTCTGACTTATAAATTAAAAGTTATTGAATTTATAAGATTTATTCAATTTTTAGAAATTATTAAACCATTTTAAATGATTTACTGCATCAGCACAGAGGCATGCTGACATCACTGGAGGGTTGGGGTGTTTCTCACCGAGGCAGAGGCTACCCTTAGTCAATGACGACTGGGCCCCATGGGTTACTTATTATTCCAGAAGATAATTACAGAGAAGATTAAATAAATAAAAGAAAAAGGATTATGACGTAGGCGTGACATCATCTGGGGATTGATCTTCAGATCGTGGCTCGATCCATCGATCGGGAGGGCGCAGGCGAGCGAGGAGGGTCTTGCTTGACTGAACACATCACGCTGAGCCAACCAGTGGTGGAGCCGCCAATGTTTGGCCACCGGACCATGGTCGACAACGACCTTCTGCGGCGGATGGTGACTCGCGTCGGGAGGACAACACAGAGCAACAGGGCGATAGAGAAGAGGATTACAAGAACAGGTAGCTCACCGAGAGCTTGATGGTGTGGCCGAAGAGGGATGGGGAGGCCGGAATCGAGGGTGACGGTGGCGGCCGGAGTTGGGGATGGAGATACCGATTGGAGCATCTGGGGCTTCCCCGGCTTGCGAGCTTGAACGAGGTGAACGAGGAGACGATGGTGGTTCTAATGATGGTATCACCAGGTCTCAGAAGGTCGGGAATGCCGGGTCGGTTGAGCTCCGGCGAGCTCGGTTTCATCCAGAGAGAAATTCGGGGAAGAGGAGAAGATAGGGTTCGTCTCTGCACAGGAGGGGGTCTTGTAGATGTCATATAGGACGGTAGCGCGCATCTCCTCGCAGCGAGCATCACGGCGAGGCGGGGACAGCGCCAGCGTCGACACGCAGCTGCTCTCCTTGCCAGCATCCTTCTGGCGACGAAGAAGAAATAGAGAAAAGAATGAAGGGGTATGTGGGCCTTAGCTGGGCCGCGGCTGGGCTGCAGAGGCTGCGCGGGCGGCAGGAAGAGAAGAGGGGAGGTGGGCCGGTCTGGATAGGTTAGCTGCTGCCCTTTTTTTAACAAAATCTTTTCTCTTTTTCTGTTTTGTAATTTCTGTTTTCATTTTCAAATCCTTTTCAATTTTTAATGGTTTTGAAAATACCATAGGGTTTTTAAATCATTATAAATATTCTAGGGCCCTTTATACCAAGTTGGGCTCCAATAATTTTTGATACTTTTCAAAATATTCCAAATCATTTGAAAGGATTTGCAAATAGAAAGAGAGGGAAAAGCTAGGGTTTTAGGGTTTGATTTAATTATTTAATGCACAATTTAAGTGATTATGCTCATGAATGCACAAACAAAACCCTAATATATAATTATCTAAAAGTGGGGTGTTACAGTGAGCCACCAGGCTGCGCAAATTCTTCGCTCGAATCCCCACTGCTCCGACGAGCTCTGGCTCAAATTTCGGCCAACTCCGACCGTACCCTACCCCCTAGCTCACGCGAGCTTGACCATCAACCCCGTGCGCATCTGCCAGTGGACTCCACTTTCCCGCGCGCGCCCTAGAACATCGACTCCGACCTCGCCTACTCGCCACCGTCATCTGCCTCAACTCCAGCGACTTCTCCTAGTAATCCCTGACAGCGCCTCTCTCTCTGGTTGACGCTCGCGCATTCACCTCTCTCTTGTGCATCTAATGCTACCTCCCTTTGGTCTTCCCGTGGCTTGTAGCTTTGCCTCCGACAAGGACCATGTGTGCCCGACGCCAGTAGCAACTCCGGCGAGAAATACACGGCGACTCCGTGCTCCCCTGTACCTCCTACGACCACCTTGAGCACCGCAACAGCCCCGCGAGCATGGTAAGGCCCTGTACACTCTCCCTTGCTTCCTAGATTCACCGGACCACCGCTAAAAGAGCCGCCGCCGCCGCAGTCGCCAGCCAGCGCCGCCAGTTCTTGGTTAAGCAGTTGTGGACCGTTAGATTTAGATCTCGTGGCTGTGATAGAATCACTTAGACGAAGCGGTATGCTCGATCTGCACCGTACGATGTAACTTAAATCCAATAGCCCACATTATACGATCCACATGAAATGGTATGGGCCAATAGGAAACAGACGCGTGGCCTAGCTGTTGTTTTAAAAACGGAAATTAATCTATTAGATGCTTGATTTTGTAAAATTCATAAATTTTTGATCTGTATGTCCAAAAATTACAAATTTTATATCAATAGATTCAGAAAAATGAAAGCTTTCAAATATGGCCTTATTTTAGTATTTTTCTTCTAAAAAATTAGATGTTTTGTAGAAACATTATTAGGACTAATTTGGATATAAAAATTGTTTTAAAAATGATTTTTTAGTAAAACCTTTTGCAAATGGTTTTGATTTGAACCCTCTGACCATAAGCACTAACATTTGGATTTAAAAATATATTTTGCTAACACTGGAAAATTATTCCTTAGAATAAAAGCATTTCTAGTAAAACAAAAATGGTTTAAAAAGGACTATTTTTACTAACTTGTTTTCAAATGATTTACCACTTTTATAAATTACCAGTAGTGGTTTTGAAATGTTTGTAACCTTATTAGAAACCAATTTTTTAGTAAAACAATCTTTTGCATGCTTGCATGCATTTCTTTTTTTTATTATTTTATGTGGTGAATTGTTTGAATGCTAATTTTGAATTTGTGCCTTGCTTGATTTATTTGTAGTGAACTTTGAAGAGTGTGACAATTGCAAGATCAAGGAGTGTATCTAGTTTCTCTACTAAAAAGGCAAGTGGTGCTTCATATATTTTGTCCTATTATTTTGACTATGCATTAGTGATATTTTGAGTACGACTTGCATGGAAATTTTCTAAATATATATACTATGATATGCCTTGGGAAATCCTAGTAGATGTTGTCTTAGTGGAAATTTTCCCTAAGTTTATATTCTTGCTACTATTATGCTTAGCTTAGATAATAGAAAACAAGGGTGGATTATTCATGCTATGAAATATTCCTGTAACATCCCTAAAATCATGTTTTCAAAGATTTCATATCATGCATGCATGCATATCATTTAGGGATCAAATTCAAACTCATATGATAGAAACAGAAACTTGAGAGCTATGATTTTATGTGATCAAACACTAATCAAATGCCACTCTTATATGAGAATATAATTGTTTTAAAACCAAGCCTTGTTGATCTCAGATTGTTTTGCTTGAATTCTAGTGCTTAAACCAAAATTTACAAAACAAATATGGATTTAAAACCATTTTCAAAAACTTATTCAAATCAAGTGCTATGTCACTATGTATTTTTGTTTAATCAAAAGGACCAAGATAGTACAGAGAGATCACATGATTTTATACCTAGAAATGTGAGTGTTACACTCTACAAAAATTCAGAAAATATTTGAATTCAAATGGATTTTGAAATCATTTGAAAAAGGTAACTGGAAATTCAAATAGAAAAAGAAAAAGAATAAGGAAATAAGAAAAGGCCGGCGCCAGACTTTTGGCCCAACAGCGAAACCAGCCCACTAAGCCCACCCGAGGTTTTCCCCTCTCTCTCACGCGCACCCACTCGACCCCGCGCTCACTGACCAGTGGCCCCATCGCCACGTCGTCATCGTCCTCCCAGAAACAGCGCGATGAACACGTCGCCGCCCGTTTCTTCCCCTGCCTCTGCCGCGATTCTAAACCTCTTAATTGGCGATGAATGCGTGCATGATCCCCGCTCCAGCTCCGGCTATAAGATCCCCTCCTCTCTCCGCTCGTTTCCTCTCACTCGGCGCAGACACCACGCCACCAGGATGCCCGTAATCGTGCCCACACCGCCGCAGCACCGACGACCTCCGGCGACCAATTTCGGTGAGCATCGTCCACCCCTTTGTCTCTGCTTCATTTGAACATGCTCTACATGTCCTTGCGCATCTTCTCATGCTTTTCTTTTTCTCTGTACTATCCTAGAATGTCGTCACCGTCCACCACTGGAAGCAACTGAAGCTCGGCTCAACTCCGACGACCTCTAGTGGTAAATTCTGACCGCCCCTTTCCCTCTCGTTGACACCCGCATGACTAGCATCGTCTTGCGCATCTGACCCACCGCTTCTTTTGCCTTGGAATGATCTGCACCCTCGCCAACATCGACGAATAGAAGCATCCGTCGCCAGGGACTTCTCCGACGAGCAATCGACGACGGCCCCGAGCGCCCCTTCGCCAACCCAGCACACGTCGAGCATCTCCTCGTCACGGCGATTCTGGTGAGCATCCTCACACCTCCCCGGGCGACCTAGCTCGCTGGCAAGCTTGCAGCCAGAGGGCGCCGCCACCTGTCGCCGTCGCCAGCGCCGCCACTTGTTGGTCAAACGCTGAGAGCCGTTCGATTTAGATCTAGTGGACGCGATAGAACATAGTCGAAGGGGTAAGTAACGATCTGTGCTGCACGATTTAGTTAGATCTGTCGGTGCGCAAGCACGATCCGGTGCTAAGCGGTTCCAGCCAACCAGAGACTGCCGCGTGGCATGTTCTTTGTTTTAAATTTCTGAATTAGATCTATTAGATGTTTGACTTTGTTTAATTCATAACTTTTGAATGCCACGTCCAAATTTGACAAATTTTATATCAATGGCATCAGGAGAGAAAATCCTTTCCATCTATGAAATGTGTTTAATGTTTTCCCTCTGTTAAAATGGTTGTTTTTACAGAAACATGTGTAGGCCTATTTTGTGTATTATAATTATTTGGAAAATGTTTTAATAGTCAAATAAAGTTTATTTAGCTTGTTTTGTACTTGTTTATGATTCAGTACCATGCACTTGTCTTGTTTGGTGTAGAAAATTATCACATGGCATTATGCATGCATCCATATATTTTTGCTTGTATTTATTTTGTATGTGATTTTGGTGCTATCATTTTATGTGTAGATTTTGGTGCAAATAGTGATTGTGATTGTGAGGATTATAGCTACTCTCCAAACTACCAAGGCAAGTGGTGCTTCATGATTTTATTCCTATGTTTTAAAATATGCATTAGAAATATTTTTCTAGTCTTGCATGGATACTTTTGATCTATATGCTATGCTTGGGAAATCCTAGTAGTTGTAGAATTGCTAGAAATATTTCTAAGTCTTATCAATGCCATGCTTAGCCTAGCTAGTAGCAACCAAGGGTGGTTATATTCATGCTATGAACAAATATTTCTAAGTCTTTGGACTATGTTTTGCTTAATAAAACAACTAAGTGAATGAAACACCTGGGTGGAATGGAAAGAATGGGTTATGTTGAGTGGTTACACAAGTCCCATTTATATGGTTTACCTTGTGTATCTCACTTGTGGAAAGCCACCCAGGAACAAAGGGATTTGAGAGGCCAAATGTTAAGAAGCTTCTAGTGCATCCACTTGGCAATATGGGCTCTGCCTGGATCACATAGGTTGCAATAACTTAGCCATTTGGACAGTTGGTGGTAGTGGGATGATAGGTTGGAAAGCGTCCATTTGGTCTAAGGGAAGGCTTCTGAAAGGTCCTGTCTTGGTGAAAATCAAGTCTTGTGGGGAAAGTGCACAACCTCTGCAGATGGAAGAATCTAAGTACTTAGCCATGTCCCTGGTATTGGACAACTTGAGCATCAAGACATGGAAGCTATCAAGAATCTCCTCATCCCAATTTGTAAGTAAAAACTTGTGGTTGAACAAGGGTGAAGGACCCCAATATCTATTGGTGGTTCCTTGGGAAAGATTTTATCAAAGAAAAACTTAGTGTTTTCAACTAATAGGTAAAACCTATTTTGAGCAAAGCCAGCCCAAGCTATACTTAGCCAAAATGCATATAGTATCTAGTCCAGCAATATTCTACTAAGGTATCACTTGCCAATACTATTCCAATGTATTGACCCACTGTGGCTGTAACTTGTGATGTTGCAGGCTATTCTGATGGTGATTAGGAGTCATGAGTCTACACTCAACATGCTTGCCTATGGCACATGAAGATGAAGACTTATCTATCTTATTATATATTTTGAACTCTTGTATTAGGCTTGTGGCCATGGAGTTTGTAAAATACTATGTTTGTCTCTGGAATGATATGTAATAATGACCTTTGTTTCTGTGTACTTCATCTTAAACTGTGGATGCTAGCATTGATCCAGGGACTAGCATTGCAATCACAGGGATCCTTTCCTTTACAAAGGAGGGATCTTACAGATGGTATCAGAGCACTGTGTTGCCTGTAGGATTATGACCCTAGGATTGGAAACCACTAAGGAAAAAAATTTCAACAACTTCCACACTTGTCTTATTCTTCTAGTAAACTTTTCTAATCTTCTTTCCTCATCTCTTTTGATAGAAGGATGCATTTTTAGCCTTTAGATTAGAAAGTGAAAGATGAATTGAGCCTTATTAGTTGGACCACCAGACTCATCATTACATTTCCAAAATTTTGACTAAGTTATATTGAAACTAGGTTGCTTGTGTTATTTATGTCATGATTTGAGTGTTGCTTGCCAATGATATGCATGTGATGCTTTTTCTTGTGATTTAACTTTAATTGTATTGATCCTAATATTTTTCTATATTATAAAATAGATGCCTAATGTTACTATCAGCACGGCTGAAGAGTTCAAGGGAACTCGTTTTGGCCCTCGTATTATTGAGCTCACTAGTCTGCTCAATCTCCCTCTTCCTACTATCATGATGCTTCCCCTCACCAAGTTTGAGAGGAAAGACCTTTGGGGCTTCAAGGTTAATCAGCCAGGACGTCAGACTGAGCCAGCCACGGAGGCCATCATCTTCAAGGTCATGCATGATGACAAGGAGAGAGGCCTAGAGGTACTCATGCAGGATTTGATTGGACGTTTACTAGGGAGACACTCTCGAGAGGTTAGAGGTACTCACTTCCACACCTTTGGAAGACGTGATGATGATGGTGAGGCCATTGACTTTGAGGATACTTCGAGGGAGACGGCAGAGCCGATTCGCCTATACCTCCAGGACTTAGAGGTTCTTCTTAGGCACATAGACACTGATAGGACCAACGTCATGCTTAGCAATGACGAACTCCAGGTGCAGCTTCGTGAGAAGGACAATCTCTTCGCGGAGCAAGATGATATAGTCAAAGAGATGGAGGCCAAGTTTGAGAGTCAGGATAGAAAGTTCAAGAGTCAAGAGAAGCGAGTCCAAGATAGGAACAAGAGGATTCGAGACATGACTGTAGAACTAGAGGACAAGGACTTCGAGCTCGAGCATCAGCAGACTGTGATTGAGAGGCTTCGTTCACAGAAGAGGGCTCTCAAAGCCAAAGTAGAGAACTTGACCACCAATGTCGAGGAATACAAGACCGCTATGGAGAATGCAGGTCTTACATTTGTTGATGAGGAGGTTGATGCAGAGGAGTAGTGATGACTACTCATTTACCTTTATTTATCATGTCTTTGATTATTGAGTCGCAATGACCATCCAACATGTGGATGGCTTGCTATTGGTGTGTTTACTTTTCCAAAAACTTATTGTCTGTGTTGTTGAACCTTTACTACTATGATGCATGATTGTGATTTGTTATGTGATGTATTGTGCATGTTAGCATCTATGGGTATCTCATTCTTATCCTTATTGAAAACCACAGATGCCTCCCCGACGTGCCAATCCCAACCCCAACAACAACAACATCACCCCTGAGATGCAGCAGATGATGAAAGCTCAGACTCAGTTGATGCAAATGATGACCACGTTCATCCAGAATCAGAACAACAACAACAATAATAACAACAACAACAACAACAACAATCAGAATAACCCACCGGGTTTTGACATGCTCACCAGGTTCTTAAGGCTAAGGCCAGCCAAGTTCTCAGGAACTACTGATCCTATGGTGGCCAATGATTGGCTACGCTTTATGAATAAGGACTTGGTAACTGTTGGCTGTACTGATGAAGAGAAAGTCAGATTTGCAGCTCACTTGTTGGAAGGACCAGCAGCCACTTGGTGGGATAACTTCCAGATCACCACTCCCATTGAGGATGTGACATGGGTGTCACATCCCAAGATTTTCCAAATCTTGTTATGTGAAAAATAAATGAATAAAATAAAACTTTGTTGATTTTCTAGGTGAGAAGAAACTTTTTGAATCCAAATTGGAAACCTTCAAACCTATTTGATCAAACAAATCCTAAAGGATTTGAAAAGATAAAACAATTAATAAAGTTAAAAATATTTGGAATTACTATTTTGGATCTTTTAATAAAAAGATTTGGTTTTAAAATGAAAAGGTAGAAATATAAATAAGGATTATTTTATAGAGCCAAATTAAACCTTGGACAAGCTTTTGAAATAAAATGTTTTGCTTTGATTAAAAGAATAAAGGTTTATTTAAATAAAATAATGAGAGTTTATTAATAAACCAATTTTATTAAAATAAAGGGGTTTACCATTTTAATTAAACATCAAAACTTGTTAAATTATTTTAAACAGGTTTTCCAAGTATTTTATATTCTCAAATAAAACCTACTGAAGTGTTTTTGGTTTTATATTTAGATTTCAAAAATAAAGATTTTAATAAAACAAATCCTATTTGAATTAAATGATTAAGGTCTATTCATTTAATTTTAAATGGACCCTAAAATAAAAATATTATTTTATTTTGGGACTTGGATTTGTGTTGTTAAACAGAACCAAACTCAAATACAAAGTGTGGTGGTAGTTTGAATTTATTTGTTGTTTGAATTGTTTGATTGAATTTCAAAACAGAAAATTCAATTAGAAAAAGAAAAAAATTACAGAATAAAAAAAAATGGAATCAGACTCGACCCACTAAACTGGCCCAACAGCCCAACAACACAGCCCATCTGCTTACCCCACTCGCGAACCGTTTTCACCCAGAAGCAAACCCGCTAAGTCACTGACTAGAAGACCCTACACTCTCTTCCTCTCTCTCACAGACATCGCGGCCCCACGTCGCCGGTCGTCGTCTTCACCCGCGGTGGCCACTCCCCACCTCGCTATCGTTTTTGCCCGTTGATAGCTCCTTCAATCCCCGTTAACTACCGCGTTAATTTGCCCAGCCATCACGCAAGGTAAAAGCGCCTGCCTCCCCTCTTTCGTTTCCCCAGACACCGCCTCCCCTCTGCTCCAGGCTGCGACTATTTCGCCCCGCATCGCCACTGCCTCCGGCGAGTCCCGCGAACAATTCCGGCGACTCTGCGCCACCCCTTGCCTCCCCTATCACGCAGGCACATTCTCCAGACCCAGGCGCTTCTCCCTGTGCCCCCCATTCGCCCGCGCTCGCCCCAGGGCCTCGACTTAGACAACAACTGAACGCCGCCGCGTCTGCTTCTTACTCCGGCGAACTTCCCTGGTAAGCCCAGACCGCCCCGAGCCCTCTCAGTGATGCTCTCACATTCCCCATACTCGTACGCGTCTAACCACACCTTCGTTTTGCCTCAGCACGATGTGTAGCCTCGTCCCCGACGACGCCTGAGCGAGACCGACGCCGTCCTTGACTCCGGCGAGGAATTCCGACGGATCCTGAGCGCCCCTCGCCTCCTCGCAACCACGTTGAGCATCGCCACGATTCCCTGAGCATGGTGAGCTGTTTCCCCCTCTTCCTTGCTTCCTGTATCGTCGGTAAGCTCGCCGCCAGAGCGTGAGCCGCCGTCTGCCACCGCGCAGCGCCGCCAGCCTTTGGCCAAGCGTCTGAGACCGTTAGATGAAAATCTTGTGGCTGTGATTAGAACTAGACGAAGGGGTACACGCCCATCTGATCCATTCGTTTAAGTTAGATCCAACGCCCCGTAGAGGCCGATCCACCCGAATTGGTATCAGCCAGTAACATCTCGCCGCGTGTCACTAGTTTGTTTTAAAACAGAATTTGAAATCTGATTTAGATGCAATTTTGTAAACCTTGTAACTTTTGATCCACACGTCCAAAATTTGCAAACTTTATATCAATGGAATCAGTGGAACAAGCCCTAGACAACCATGCAATTTGTTTAGTAAAAAGCTTCTGGTAAAATGTTTGTTTTTGCAGAAACATTTGTATGCTTGTTTAGCTTATAAAAAATATTCCAAAATGTTTTTGGGGATGAAATCTTTGAAATTTGGTTTGTGATGAACCTACTGACCTTAGGAAGCAACTTATGGATTTAAAAATGTGTTTTGTGAAGTTTAGGATTTAATAATTGAATTAGCTCATTTCTAGTCAAATAAAAATATTGATTTTGTTATGGAAATGATTTTGGAGCAAAACCTTTGGAAAATGTTTTGATTCAAACCTACTGACCCTAAAACACCAAGTTTTGTGATTTAACAACTTATTTGGTGAACAATGCAAAATTGTTGCTTTGCTAAAAACAATTTCAATCACATGAAATGATGATTTGATTTAAAAATGGTTTTTAGATAAAACCCTTTTTCAAATGGTTTTGCCACTTTGGAAAATGACCACTTTGAACCATACAATGTTTAGAGCCTAGTAGAACCCACCTTTGCAAATAAACTACCTTTTGCATGCTTTCATGCATGACTTAGTTTCTATCATTTTATGTGTGATTAATTTGATTGAATATTGGTTGGAATGCTAGTTGAACCTATGTTTGCTAGATTGATTTGTAGTATAGTTAGAAGAGTGTGATATTAGTAAGGATCAAGAAGTGAACCAACATTCTCTACCAAAAAGGCAAGTGAAACTATCATCCAAGTCCTACTATTTTCATTACACTTAGTGGATTTTTGAAACATGCATGATAAGGACTACTATATTTTATGCTATGCTAAAATCCTATTAGGATATCATTATATCTCTCTTAGTGGAAACAATGTAGTTGTAGTATGCTTAGCCCTGCTATATATTGGGATGGGATACATGTTATGATTATATGAAGATTTGAAAAGATATATGTTTTATATAATAAAACAAGTACTCAATGAACCACCTGGGTGGACAAGGATACTCAAGTTTTGGACAAGGTGGCAACAAAAGGAACCATGTTTATATGGCCATCTCTTTTTGTATGTGCACTAGAAGAAAACCACCCAGGGACTTAGAGATTGAACATGTTTCTCGTACAGTGGCTTCCGTGTACAGCCACATGCTAAATGGGCTCTGGCTTAGTCAACTACATAGTGGAAGACCCATGCATTGGCATCTTCAGGTTAACTAGAATTGTGTAAGGGAACTTGAAACCCTACATTGGTGCCTGGATGACAAGCTAGCATTGTGTATTGGGAGGACTACTATGGAAAGACTTTGTCACATTCTCAATCTGCCAGTACTCCATCTTAGTGAGTACTTATCCAGCGGCCACTGGTGGCATCAAGATGAGATTGTTTCATGTGGGTAAAGTGTACAACTTTTGCAGAAGATCAAATTCTAAGTACTTAGCCGTGTCCCTGGTTATGGACAATACTGAGCAACTAAGGCCTGAAGCTATGGAAGATCTTGACATTCCAATTTCTCAAAGTTAAAACTTGAGGGTGACAACAAGGGTTTTGAAACACTTGGTGGATTCCAAGGAGTTCAAAAAAGATTTGACAAAAGATCAAAACTATTTTGAAAAGATAGGATAAAACTATATTGCTTTCTGCAAATGAGGCTAAACCCCACTTAGCCAAATATGCATGTATTGATAGGATCCACTTACATTCCTACATAGTAGTGAAACTTGCCAATACAATTCAAATGCATTGACCCTTGTGGCTGTAACTTGTAATGTTGCAGGTTTGATTGATATTAGAGAAGTTGATTGATTAGGATTACAAAGTCTACAACCAACATGTTTGCCTGTGGCACTTTGAAGATGAAGGACCCCATGCTTATATATATTCTGCTGCAATGTAATGTAATAGCCAAATGAGCTATGTAAGATGTAATAAAATTATGTTATTCCTGGTTATAAAGTTGTATTATGACCTTTGTTTCTTGATATTACATCTTAACTGTGGATGCTAGCTATTGATCCAGGGAATAGCATTGTAAACACATGGATCTTTACCTTATTAAAGGTTGGGAACCTCTACAGATGGTATCAGAGCATTGTGTTGCCTGTAGGATTTGTAAACCCTAGGATTGGACAAAACCCTTAGAAAAATAGGAGTTATATTTGTTCCAAAACTTATTTACAAACAATCTTGTAAACTCTTTCCTCAACCATTTTGGTTTTGATTCTACATCTCTTCTATTTCAAACTTGATGGATAAAACCTACCCCATGGCCAAAGACTTCACCATGAGCAAGGACATCTTCAACTCTAATGACTTCAATCTTGGATATCAACTCTAATGACTTCAACATCTTCAACTCTAATGACTTCAACATCTTCAACATTTTCACCAAGGACTCAACCTTGGATATCACTAAGGACTACTAGTGAAAACCAAGAGACATTAGATTGCCTACCAAAGACATTGATATCAAGTTAGAGTATGGATCATATTGTCCTATGAGGTATGATTATACTAAGTTATTATTTTCAAGAAAACTTGTTGTTTCCTTCAACTCATGAGTTAAGCTCATAAGTTGTTAAGTGGATAGTTGCATGTTGATTGTTTGATGATTTGATTATTTGAATGAACTTGGTTGTTTTTGAGTTGTGTGTTAAAACTTCTTAAAAACCTATTCACCAATACTTATCCCTATCAAACCAACAGATGCCTCCTCGTCGTGCCAACCCCAACCAAAACAACAACAACATCACCCCTGAGATGCAACAGATGATGGCAGCTCAGACACAGTTGATGCAGTAGATGGCCACATTCATACAAAATCACAACAATAACAACAACAATAACAACAATCAGAATAATCCTCCAGCACTTGACATGCTCACCAAGTTTCTGAAACTTAGGCCTGCAAGATTCTCTGGAACAACTGACCCAATGGAAGCTGATGATTGGTTACGTTCAGTGAACAAAGACTTAGTGCACTGTTGGTTGCACTGATGAAGAAAAAGTAAGGTTTGTAGCATTTCTGCTTGAAGGACTAGCAGCAACATGGTGGGACAACTTTCAAATCACCACTCCCCTTGAAGATGTGACTTGGGCTATTTTTGAAGATGGATTCAGAACCACTCACATCTCACATGGAGTAATGTACTTGAAGAAAAAGGAGTTTCACAATCTGAAACAACGTCACCTCAGTGTGGCTGAGTATATTGAAGAATTCAACAATCTGGCACGATAAGCACCGGATGAAGTTGATACAGATGCTAAGAGAAAGGAGAAATTTCTCGAAGGACTTAATGATGAGTTGAACCTGCAGTTAGCTGTTGCCTATGTCCCAACTTATCAATCACTCTGTGACAAAGCCACCATCTTGGAAAACAAGATGAATCAAGTTGAGAACAGAAAGAGGAAGCATAAACTCAAGAATCATTCAGGATCATCAAAGAAGAAGAATTCATTCAAAAGAGCAAAGAAGATTCTGAACCACATCAGTATAACCACAACAACAATGGAAGTGAGAATAATGGAAATGATACTAAAAATGGAGATGACCTTGGTCAGAACCAACATGACACTTTCAGGAAGAAAGATATTAGCCAGTTGCAGTGCTATAACTGCAAGGAACTTGGACACTATGCATCAGACTGTCCTGAGAAGAAAAATAAAAAGGATGCTAGAAGAGCCAATGGAAATGAACCCAATGTGACCCAAGAAGGACATGTGAACCACATTGACATGGATGGGAACTTTGAAGAGATAGAAGAAGTGGATGTCAGGATTTAGAAAACTCAGTTGAGTCAAATAAGGATTCCTTGTCTGGTTATTGTTTTGAACTTTTAGTCAAGTGAACCAACAATGTAACCCTATGAGACTTTATTTTAAGGGTGGTAGTACCCTAGTTGCTTTGAGCCTACTTGTAACCCTAGCCTTCCCAAATCTCGGGACGAGATTTATTTTAAGGGTGGTAGCCTGTCACATCCCAAGATTTTCCAAATCTTGTTATGTGAAAAATAAATGAATAAAATAAAACTTTGTTGATTTTCAAGGTGAGAAGAAACTTTTTGAATCCAAATTGGAAACCTTCAAACCTATTTGATCAAACAAATCCTAAGGCTTTGTTTGGTACTAGTGTCTTAGTAGGGATTAGAGGGGATAATCCCCAAGGGGTTTGGGTGAAACCCCCACCTACACCCAAACCTCTCCAATCCCCATAAAATCCCAATCCCCACCAATCCACTAGGTAGGAGTAGTGTATTGGATTTGAAGAAAAATACACTAGAACCTGGGGATTAGTGGGGATTAGGGGGGATTGAATCATTCAAATACTCTAGAACCAAACATACTATTTAAACTAACTGGGGATTTGGGGTTTAGTACGGATTATCCCCTCTAATCCTCACAAATACTCTAGTACCAAACAAAGCCTAAAGGATTTGAAAAGATAAAACAATTAATAAAGTTAAAAATATTTGGAATTACTATTTTGGATCTTTTAATAAAAAGATTTGGTTTTTAAATGAAAAGGTAGAAATATAAATAAGGATTATTTTATAGAGCCAAATTAAACCTTGGCCAAGATTTTGAAATAAAATGTTTTGATTTGATTAAAAGAATAAAGGTTTATTTAAATAAAATAATGAGAGTTTATTAATAAACCAATTTTATTAAAATAAAGGGGTTTACCATTTTAATTAAACATCAAAACTTGTTAAATTATTTTAAACAGGTTTTCCAAGTATTTTATATTCTCAAATAAAACCTACTGAAGTGTTTTTGGTTTTATATTTAGATTTCAAAAATAAAGATTTTAATAAAACAAATCCTATTTGAATTAAATGATTAAGGTCTATTCATTTAATTATAAATGGACCCTAAAACAAAAATATTATTTTATTTTGGGACTTGGATTTGTGTTGTTAAACAGAACCAAACTCAAATACAAAGTGTGGTGGTAGTTTGAATTTATTTGTTGTTTGAATTGTTTGATTGAATTTCAAAACAGAAAATTCAATTAGAAAAAGAAAAAAATTACAGAATAAAAAAAATGGAATCAGACTCGACCCACTAAACTGGCCCAACAGCCCAACAACACAGCCCATCTGCTTACCCCACTCGCGAACCGTTTTCACCCAGAAGAAAACCCGCTAAGTCACTGACTAGCAGACCCCACACTCTCTTCCTCTCTCTCACAGACATCGTGGCCCCACGTCGCCGGTAGTCGTCTTCACCCGCGGTGGCCACTCCCCACCTCGCTGCCGTTTCTACCCGTTGGTAGCTCCTTCAATCCCCGTTAACTGCCGCGTTAATTCGCCCAGCCATCACGCAAGGTAAAAGCGCCTTCCTCCCCTCTTCCGTTTCCCCCAAACACCGCCTCCCCTCTGCCTCCAGGCTGCGACTATTTCGCCCCGCATCGCCACTGCCTCCGGCGAGTCCCGCGAACAATTCCGGCGACTCTGCGCCACCCCTTGCCTCCCCTAGCACGCATGCACATTCTACAGACCCAGGTGCTTCTCCCTATGCCCCCCATTCGCCCGCGCTCGCCCCAGGGCCTCAACTTCGACAACAACTGAACGCCGCCGTGTCTGCTTCTTACTCCGGCGAACTTCCCTGGTAAGCCCAGATCGCCCCGAGCCCTCTCAGTGATGCTCTCACATTCCCCATACTCATACGCGTCTAACCACACCTTCGTTTTGCCTCAGCACGATCTGTAGCCTCGTCCCCGACGACGCCTGAGCGAGACCGACGCCGTCCTTGACTCCGGCGAGGAATTCCGACGGATCCTGAGCGCCCCTCGCCTCCTCGCAACCACGTTGAGCATCGCCACGATTCCCTGAGCACGGTGAGCTGTTTCCCCCTCTTCCTTGCTTCCTGTATCGTCGGTAATCTCGCCGCCAAAGCGTGCGCCGCCGTCTGCCGCCGCGCAGCGCCGCCAGCCTTTGGCCAAGCGTTTGAGACCGTTAGATGAAAATCTTGTGGCTGTGATTAGAACTAGACGAAGGGGTACGCGCCCATCTGATCCATTCGTTTAAGTTAGATCCAACGACCCGCAGAGGCCGATCCACCCGAATCGGTATCAGCCAGTAACATCTCGCCGGGTGGCACTAGTTTGTTTTAAAACAGAATTTGAAATCTGATTTAGATGCAATTTTGTAAACCTTGTAACTTTTGATCCACACGTCCAAAATTTGCAAACTTTATATCAATGGAATCAGTGGAACAAGCCCTAGACAACCATGCAATTTGTTTAGTAAAAAGCTTCTGGTAAAATGTTTGTTTTTGCAGAAACATTTGTATGCTTGTTTAGGTTATAAAAATTATTCCAAAATGTTTTTGGGGATGAAATCTTTGCAATTTGGTTTGTGATGAACCTACTGACCTTAGGAAGCAACTTATGGATTTAAAAATGTGTTTTGTGAAGTTTAGGATTTAATAATTGAATTAGCTCATTTCTAGTAAAATAAAAATATTGATTTTGTTATGGAAATGATTTTGGAGCAAAACCTTTGGAAAATGTTTTGATTCAAACCTACTGACCCTAAAACACCAAGTTTTGCGATTTAACAACTTATTTGGTGAACAATGTAAAATTGTTGCTTTGCTAAAAACAATTTCAATCACATGAAATGATGATTTGATTTAAAAATGGTTTTTAGATAAAACCCTTTTGCAAATGGTTTTGCCACTTTGGAAAATGACCACTTTGAACCATACAATTTTTAGAGCCTAGTCGAACCCACCTTTGCAAATAAACTACCTTTTGCATGCTTTCATGCATTACTTAGTTTCTATCATTTTATGTGTGATTAATTTGATTGAATATTGGTTGGAATGCTAGTTGAAACTATGTTTGCTTGATTGATTTGTAGTAAAGTTAGAAGAGTGTGATATTAGCAAGGATCAAGAAGTGAACCAACATTCTCTACCAAAAAGGCAAGTGACACTATCATCCAAGTCCTACTATTTTCATTACACTTAGTGGATTTTTGAAACATGCATGATAAGGACTACTATATTTTATGCTATGCTAAAATCCTATTAGGATATCATTATATCTCCCTTAGTGGAAAAAATGTAGTTGTAGTATGCTTAGCCCTGCTATATATTGGGATGGGATACATGTTATGATTATATGAAGATTTGAAAAGATATATGTTTTATATAATAAAACAAGTACTCAATGAACCACCTGGGTGGACAAGGATACTCAAGTTTTGGACAAGGTGGCAACAAAAGGAACCATGTTTATATGGCCATCTCTTTTTGTATGTGCACTAGAAGAAAACCACCCAGGGACTTAGAGATTGAACATGTTTCTCGTACAGTGGCTTCCGTGTACAGCCACATGCTAAATGGGCTCTGGCTTAGTCAACTACATAGTGGAAGACCCATGCATTGGCATCTTCAGGTTAACTAGAATTGTGTAAGGGAATTTGAAACCCTACATTGGTGCCTGGATGACAAGCTAGAATTGTGTATTGGGAGGACTACTATGGAAAGACTTTGTCACATTCTCAATCTGCCAGTACTCCATCTTAGTGAGTACTTATCCAGCGGCCACTGGTGGCATCAAGATGAGATTGTGTCATGTGGGTAAAGTGTACAACTTCTGCAGAAGATCAAATTCTAAGTACTTAGCCGTGTCCCCGGTTATGGACAATACTGAGCAACTAAGGCCTGAAGCTATGGAAGATCTCGACATTCCAATTTCTCAAAGTTAAAACTTGAGGGTGACAACAAGGGATTTTGAAACACTTGGTGGATTCCAAGGAGTTCAGATAGATTTGACAAAAGATCAAAACTATTTTGAAAAGATAGGATAAAACTATATTGCTTTCTGCAAATGAGCCTAAACCCCACTTAGCCAAATATGCATGTATTGATAGGATCCACTTACATTCCTACATAGTAGTGAAACTTGCCAATACAATTCAAATGTATTGACCCTTGTGGCTGTAACTTGTAATGTTGCAGGTTTGATTGATATTAGAGAAGTTGATTGATTAGGATTACAAAGTCTACAACCAACATGTTTGCCTGTGGCACTTTGAAGATGAAGGACCCCATGCTTATAGATATTCTGCTGCAATGTAATGTAATAGCCAAATGAGCTATGTAAGATGTAATAAAATTATGTTATTCCTGGTTATAAAGTTGTATTATGACCTTTGTTTCTTGATATTACATCTTAACTGTGGATGCTAGCTATTGATCCAGGGAATAGCATTGTAAACACAGGGATCTCTACCTTATTAAAGGTTGGGAACCTCTACAATGGGCTATCTTTGAAGATGGATTCCGTACTACTCACATCTCATCCGGAGTGATGAGTTTGAAGAAGAAAGAGTTCCATAAATTGAAGCAACGCCACCGCAGCGTGGCTGAATATATTGAGGAGTTCAACAATCTGGCGCGATATGCACCGGATGAAGTTGACACTGATGCTAAGAGGAAGGAAAAGTTCCTTGAAGGGTTGAATGATGAATTGAACCTACAGTTAGCTTTGGCCTATGTTCCCACATACTAGTCTCTTTGTGACAAGGCTGCTATTTTGGAGAGCAAGATGAAACAAGTTGAAAGCAGGAAGAGAAAGCACTCTGACAAGCACAGCTCGGGATCGTCTCACAAGCGTTCCCATTATGATGACAGTGGGAGTTCTGGATCCCACAAGCATGGGAAGTTCAACAAGCACCACAACCGTTATCATGATAACAAGCACCACCGTAGTCATGACAACGATAAGTACACGAATCACAAGGGTGGATATAAGAACCACCACAATGGAAGTGGAAGTGGCAGTGGAAGCCAGCCTGTCAAGAAGGATCTTAGTCAGGTTGAATGTTTCAAGTGCAAGAAGATGGGGCATTATGCAAACGAATGCCCAGAAAAGAAAGTTGAAGGACCCAACAAGCCCAACCCTTTTCAGAAGGGACAAGTGAACCACATAAATGTGGAGGAAATTTATGAGGAACCTGATGCTGTTGCTGGTAAGTTCAAATTCAATTCTGTTCCAGCATTTGTTCTCTTTGATACTGGTGCATCTAATTCATTCATATCAAGAGAATTTGTTCAAATAAATGAACTACCGATAGAAACTATTAGGTGTCCTATAAAAGTAAGTTCTCCTCGCGGAGAAATGATAGTGAATTCAGGATGTCATGATCTAGTTATAGAGTTTGGAAAGTATAAGTTTCCCGTTAACCTGATAATCCTAAACCCCCAAGGATTGGATGTTATTTTGGGAATGGACTGGATGACTAAGCACAAGGGAGTGATAGATTGTGCCAACCATACTGTCTCACTCACAACTCCAGAAAACAAAAGAATCAGATTCAAGACCAACTTTGAAGCAAAAAGGAGTAAGCTAAATTCTCTTAAGGGGGTTAGCATAGACAGTGTGCCAATTGTGAGTGAATATCCGGATGTGTTTCCGGAAGAATTGTCGGGAATGCCACCAGATAGAGATGTGGAGTTTCTTATTGACTTGCTACCAGGATCTGGACCAATAGCAAAAAGACCGTACAAGATGTCAGTTGATGAGTTGAAGGAACTCAAGAAACAACTTGGAGAACAGTTGCAGAAAGGTTTTATCCAACCAAGTTCTTCATCTTGGGGAGCACCAGTTTTGTTTGTGGAAAAGAAAGATAGAAGTCAAAGGTTATGCATAGATTACCGTTCACTCAAAGAGGTGACTATCAAGAACAAATACCCTTTGCCTAGAATCAATGACTTGTTTGATCAGTTAGAAGCAGCTTGTGTGTTCTCAAAGATTGATCTCCGGTCAGGTTACTTCCAGATCAAAATAAGAGAACAAGACATACCTAAGACAGCTTTCACCACTAGGTATGGATTGTATGAGTACACCGTGATGCCATTTGGTTTGACCAATGCACCAGCTTATTTCATGAATATGATGAACAAGGTGTTCATGGAATTTCTTGAGAAGTTTGTTGTCGTTTTCATCGATGACATTTTAATCTACTCCAAGAGCATGAAGGACATTTACGTTTGATACTCGAGAAGCTTAGAGAGCATAAGCTGTATGCCAAATTCAGCAAGTGTGTGTTCTAGTTGAATGAAGTTGGATTTCTTGGACACGTGGTGTCAAGAGATGGTGTAGCAGTTGATCCTGCTAAAGTTTCAGCTGTAACTGAATGGGAATCTCCCAAGTCAGTGAAAGAGGTTCGTAGTTTCCTTGGCTTAGCAGGTTACTACAGAAGGTTCATTGATAATTTCTCCAAGGTAGCTAAGCCTATGACAGAATTGCTAAAGAAAGACAAGAAATTTGCTTGGTCTGAAGGTTGTGAACTCAGCTTTCAAGAATTGAAGAAGAGTCTAGTGACAGCACCAGTCTTATGTTTGCCAGATTTGGAGAAAGATTTCCAAGTGTATTGTGATGCATCTCATCATGGATTAGGTGCAATACTTATGCAAGACGGGAAAGTTGTGGCTTATGCCTCGAGACAACTCAAAACTCATGAAGTAAATTACCCTACTCATGATTTAGAGTAGTTAGCCTCTGTTGTCCATGCACTCAAAACATGGAGACATTATCTTTTGGGAAAGCGATGTGAAGTGTTCACAGATCACAAAAGTTTGAAGTATATCTTCACCTAGAAAGAAATTAACATGAGACAAAGAAGATGGCTAGAACTCATCAAGGACTATGACTTGAGTTTGCAATACCACCCCGGTAAAGCAAATGTTGTAGCGGATGCTCTAAGCCGTAAGGTTTTTGTAAATGGCCTTACTAAGGGAGAATTGCCAGATGATCTGTGTGCCCAATTTAGAGATCTCAGATTGGAGATGGTGCCTGAAGGACATCTCATGTCTTTGGATGTTCAACCCACTTTGTTGGACAAGATCAAAGAAGCCCAAAAGACAGATATGGAAATTGAAGAAATTAAGGAAAAGATTGGCAAGGGAAAAGCCAAAGGATTCCATGAAGACGAACAGGGTACCTTATGGCATGGAAAACGTATCTGTGTTCCACAAGATCCGGAGCTTCGGAAACTGATGTTACAAGAAGCACACAACTCACCATATTCTATTCATCCGGGTAACACCAAAATGTACATGGATATGAAGGAAAGATTTTGGCGGAATAATCTCAAGAAGGACATCGCCGAACATATTGCTTTGTGTGATGTATGTAGTAGAGTGAAAGCGGAACATCAGAAACCAGCAGGATTGTTACAACCACTACCTATTCCTGATTGGAAGTGGGACAAGATTGGTATGGATTTCATCACCGGATTGCCAAGGACCCGGTCAGGATATGATTCTATTTGGGTATTAGTGGATCGCTTAACTAAAGTGGCTCATTTTATACCCGTGAAGACAACCTACACAAGTGCTAAATTAGCTAAGATCTACATGAGTAGAATTGTATGTCTACATGGAGTACCCAAGAGTATTGTGTCGGATAGGGGAACTCAATTCACTTCTCATTTTTGGAGGCAACTACATGAGTCATTGGGAACAAGGTTGGAATTCAGCACTGCTTTTCACCCTCAGACTGATGGAAAAACAGAAAGGACCAACCAGATACTTGAAGATATGCTAAGGGCATGTGCTGTAGATTATGGAGCCAGTTGGGATGAAAGTCTGCCTTACAAAGAATTCTCTTACAATAACAGCTATCAGGCCAGTATTGAGATGGCACCATTTGAATTTCTTTATGGGAGAAAGTGTACCACCCCATTACTATGGAATGGAGTGGGAGAAATAAGTCTATTTGGACCAGAACTAATCAACGAGGCTGAAGAGAAAGTCAAGCTAGTTAAGGACAGATTGAAGATAGCACAGTCCCGACAGAAGAGTTACGCAGATCTTAAGCGTAGAGAAGTCACCTATGAAGTAGGTGATAGAGCTTATCTTAGAGTGTCACCACTTCGTGGAGTAAAGAGGTTTGGTGTCAAAGGTAAATTGGCCCCAAGATATGTTGGACCATTCAAGATTCTAAGTCGTAAAGGAGAAGTAGCTTATGAGATTGAATTGCCAGAGTCACTCTCTGCTGTTCACAATGTATTTCATGTGAGTCAGCTTAAGAAATGCCATCCAGAGATGGAAGACTTCTTTGAAGGATAATATACCTTTGGAGGAGGTTCAATTGGAAAGTGATCTCACTTATGAGGAGAAACCTATCAAGATTCTTGAGATAGCAGAAAGAGCTACACGGACTAAGACTATCAAATTCTGCAAGGTTCAATGGAACCATCATTCCGAAGAAGAAGCAAAATGGGAAAGAGAAGATGATCTTCGGAAAGACCACCCTCACCTATTTGCTAGCCAACCCGAATCTCGAGGGCGAGATTCACCTTAAGCGGGTTAGATTTGTAACATCCCTAAAATCATGTTTTCAAAGATTTCATATCATGCATGCATGCATATCATTTAGGGATCAAATTCAAACTCATATGATAGAAACAGAAACTTGAGAGCTATGATTTTATGTGATCAAACACTAATCAAATGCCACTCTTATATGAGAATATAATTGTTTTAAAACCAAGCCTTATTGCTCTCAGATTTTTTTGCTTGAATGCTAGTGCTTAAACCAAAATTTACAAAACAAATATGGATTTAAAACCATTTTCAAAAACTTATTCAAATCAAGTGCTATGTCACTATGTATTTTTGTTTAATCAAAAGGACCAAGATAGTACAGAGAGATCACATGATTTTATACCTAGAAATGTGGGTGTTACACTCTACAAAAATCCAGAAAAGATTTGAATTCAAATGTCTTTTGAAATCATTTGAAAAGGTTCCTGTAAATTCAAACAGAAAAAGAAAAAGAATAAGGAAAAAAGAAAAGGCCGGCACCAGACTTTTGGCCCAATAGCGAAAGCAGCCCACTAAGCCCACCCAGGGTTTTCCCCTCTCTCTCTCTCTCACGCGCACCCACTCGACCCCGCCCTCACTGACAAGTGGCCCCATCGCCACGTCGTCATCGTCCTCCCAGAAATAGCGAGATGAACACGTCGCCGCCCGTTTCTTCCCCCGCCTCTGCCGCGAATTTAAACCTCTTAATTGGCGATGAATGCGTGTGTGATCCCCGCCCCAGCTCCGGCTATAAGATCCCCTCCTCTCTCCGATCGTTTCCCCTCACTCGGCGCAGACACCACGTCACCAGGCTGACCATAATCGTGCCGATACCGCCGCAGCACCGACGACCTCCGGTGACCAATTTCGGTGAGCATCGTCCACCCCTTTGTCTCTGCTTCATGCGAGCATGCTCTATATGTCCTTGCGCATCTTCTCATGCTTTTCTTTTTCTCTGTACCATCCTAGAACGTCGTCACCGTCCACCACTGGAAGCAACTGAAGCTCGGCTCAACTCCGACGACCTCCAGTGGTAAATTCCGACCGCCCCTTTCCCTCTCGTTGACACCCGCGTGACTAGCATCGTCTTGCGCATCTGACCCACCGCTTCTTTTTCCTTGGCATGATCTGCACCCTCGCCAACATCGACGAACAGAAGCATCCGTCGCCAGGGACTTCTCCGTCGAGCAATCCACGACGACTCCGAGCGCCCCTTCGCCAACCGAGCACACGTCGAGCATCTCCTCATCACGGCGATTCTGGTGAGCATCCTCACACATCCCCGGGCGACCTAGCTCGCCGGCAAGCTTGCAGCCAGAGCGCGCCGCCGCCAGCGCCGCCACTTGTTGGTCAAACGTTGAGAGCCGTTCGATTTAGATCTAGTGGACGCGATAGAACATAGTCGAAGGGGTAAGTAACGATCTGTTCCGCACGATTTAGTTAGATCTGACGGTGCGCAAGCACGATCCGGTGCGAAGCGGTACCAGCCAACCAGAGACTGCCGCGTGGCATATTCTTTGTTTTAAATTTCTGAACTAGATCTATTAGATGTTTGAATTTGTTTAATTCATAACTTTTGAATGCCACGTCCAAATTTGACAAATTTTATATCAATGGAATCAGGAGAGAAAATACTTTCCATCTATGCAATGTGTTTAATGTTTTTCCTCTGTTAAAATGGTTGTTTTTACAGAAACATGTGTAGGCCTATTTTGTATATAATAATTATTTGGAAAATGTTTTAATAGTCAAATAAAGTTTATTTAGCTTGTTTTGTACTTGTTTATGATTCAGTACCATGCACTTGTCTTGTTTAGTGTAGAAAATTATCACATGGCATTATGCATGCATCCATATATTTTTGCTTGTATTTATTTTGTATGTGATTTTGGTGCTATCATTTTATGTGTAGATTTTGGTGCAAATAGTGATTGTGATTGTGAGGATTGTAGCTACTCTCCAAACTACCAAGGCAAGTGGTGCTTCATGATTTTATTCCTATGTTTTTCAAATAGGCATTAGAAATATTTTGCTAGTCTTGCATTGATACTTTTGATCTATATGCTATGCTTGGGAAATCCTAGTAGTTGTAGAATTGCTAGAAATATTTCTAAGTCTTATCAATGCCATGCTTAGCCTAGCTAGTAGCAACCAAGGGTGGTTATATTCATGCTATGAATAAATATTTCTAAGTCTTTGGACTATGTTTTGCTTAATAAAACAACTAAGTGAATGAAACACCTAGGTGGAATGGAAAGAATGGGTTATGTTGAGTGGTTACACAAGTCCCATTTATATGGTTTACCTTGTGTATCTCACTTGTGGAAAGCCACCCAGGAACAAAGGGATTTGAGAGGCCAAATGTTAAGAAGCTTCTAGTGCATCCACTTGGCAATATGGGCTCTGCCTGGATCACATAGGTTGCAATAACTTAGCCATTTGGACAGTTGGTGGTAGTGGGATGATAGGTTGGAACGCGTCCATTTGGTCTAAGGGAAGGCTTCTAAAAGGTCCTGTCTTGGTGAAAATCAAGTCTTGTGCGGAAAGTGCACAACCTCTGCAGATGGAAGAATCTAAGTACTTAGCCATGTCCCTGGTATTGGACAACTTGAGCATCAAGACATGGAAGCTATCAAGAATCTCCTCATCCCAATTTCTAAGTAAAAACTTGTGGTTGAACAAGGGTGAAGGACCCCAATATCTATTGGTGGTTCCTTGGGAAAGATTTTATCAAAGAAAAACTTAGTGTTTTCAACTAATAGGTAAAACCAATTTTGAGCAAAGCCAGCCCAAGCTATACTTAGCCAAAATGCATATACTATCTATTCCACCAATATTCTACTAAGGTATCACTTGCCAATACTATTCGAATGTATTGACCCACTGTGGCTGTAACTTGTGATGTTGTAGGTTATTCTGATGATGATTAGGAGTCATGAGTCTACACTCAACATGCTTGCCTATGGCACATGAAGATGAAGACTTATCTATCTTATTATATATTTTGAACTCTTGTATTAGGCCTGTGGCCATGGATTTTGTAAAAGACTATGTTTGTCTCTGGAATGATATATAATAATGACCTTTGTTTCTGTGTACTTCATCTTAAACTGTTGATGCTAGCATTGATCTAGCATTGCAATCACAGGGATCCTTTCCTTTACAAAGGAGGGATCTTACAGATGGTATCAGAGCACTGTGTTTCCTGTAGGATTATGACCCTAGGATTGGAAACCACTAAGGAAAAAAAATTCAACAACTTCCACACTTGTCTTATTCTTCTAGTAAACTTTTCTAATCTTCTTTTCTCATCTCTTTTGATAGAAGGATGCATTGTTAGACTTTAGATTAGAAAGTGAAAGATGAATTGAGCCTTATTAGTTGGACCACCACACTCATCATTACATTTCCAAATTTTTGACTAAGTTATATTGAAACTAGGTTGCTTGTGTTATGTATGTCATGATTTGAGTGTTGCTTGCCAATGATATGCATGTGATGCTTTGTCTTGTGATTTAACTTTAATTGTATTGATCCTAATTTTTTTTCTATCTTATAAAATAGATGCCTAATGTTACTATCAGCACGGCTGAAGAGTTCAAGGGAACTCGTTTTGGCCCTCGTATTATTGAGCTCACTAGTCTGCTCAATCTCCCTCTTCCTACTATCATGATGCTTCCCCTCACCAAGTTTGAGAGGAAAGACCTTTGGGGCTTCAAGGTTAATCAGCCAAGACGTCAGACTGAGCCAGCCACGGAGGCCATCATCTTCAAGCTCATGCATGATGACAAGGAGAGAGGCCTAGAGGTAGTCATGCAGGATTTGACTGGACGTTTACTAGGGAGACACTCTCGAGAGGTTAGAGGTACTCACTTCCACACCTTTGGAAGACGTGATGATGATGGTGAGGCCATTGACTTTGAGGATACTTCGAGAGAGACGGCAGAGCCGATTCGCCTATACCTCCAGGACTTAGAGGTTCTTCTTAGACACATAGACACTGATAGGACCAACGTCATGCTTAGCAATGAAGAACTCCAGGTGCAGCTTCGTGAGAAGGACTGTAGAGGTCCCAATCTTTAATAAGATAGAGCCCCCTGTGTTTACAATGCTAGTCCCTGGATCAATAGCTAGCATCCACAGTTAAGATGTAATATCAAGAAACAAAGGTCATAAAATAACTATATAACCAGGAATAACATAAGTTTATTACATCAAACATAGCTCATTTGGCTATTACATTACATTGCAGCGGAATAACTATAGTCATGGGTCCTTCATCTTCAAAGTGCCACAGGCAGATGTTGGTTGTAGACTTTGTAATCCTAATCAAACAATCTTCACTAAAATCAGTCAAACCTGCAACATACAAGTTACAGCCACAAACGGTCAATACATTTGAATTGTATTGGCAAGTGATACTATGGTATTTATAGTGGAGTCTATTATCTATATGCATTTGGCTAAGTGGAGTTGAGGCTTGCATTGCTCAAAATAGATTTTTCCTTAACATTTGAAAATACTAAGTTTTTGCTTTGACAAAATCATTTTTCTCAATCAAAGATTGAAGATCCTTTGCAAGGCATCTCTCAATCAAAGATTGAAGATTTCAGACAACCCTTGTTCAAACCACAAGATTTTAACTTAGAAATTTGAATGATGAGATTCTTGATTGCTTCCATGTCTTGATGCTCAAATTGTCCTTTACCAGGGACATGGCTAAGTACTTAGATTTTACACTCTGCAGAGGTGGTGCACTTTCCCCGCAAGACTTGGTTTCCCAAGACAAGATCTTTCAGAAGCCTTTCCTTAGACCAAAATGGACGCGCTCCAACCTATCAAACACTACCACCCACTGTCCATATGGCTAAGTTCTTGCAACCTATATGATCATGGCAGAGCCCATATTGCCAAGTGGTTGCACTTGAAGCTTCTCAACATTTGACATCCCAAATCTCTTTGTGCCTGGGTGGCATACCACAAGTGAGATACACAAGCCAAGTCCATGGCCTTGTGAACCACTCAACCAAAAACCACCAAGCAAGCCCATTCCACCCAGGTGATTCATTAACTTAGTTGTTTTATTACACAAAAACATAAGTCCTCAGACTTAGAGATTTTTCCATAGTGTGAATATATTTATCACCCATGTTTTCTATTAGCTAGGCTAAGCTTGATAGTAGTAGGAATATTTAACTTAGGAAAATCCTACTAAGGATTCATCTACTAGGTTTTCTTATAGCAAGGTCTATACTTAGCAAAATCCATGCAAGTTTTACTTAGCAAAATCACTAATGCATAGAGAAAGTAATGGGACAAAAAGTATGAAGCATCACTTGCCTTTTTGGTAGAGGGTATAGGTTCACTCCTTGTCCTTGCAACAATCACACTCTTCAAGTCACTACAATTCAATCAAGCAAGGCACAAACTCAATATACCAATCAAGCAAATCAACACATAGAATGACAAAGTCAAAGTAATGCATGCAAGCATGCCAAGCTTTGTTTTGTTTGAAAAAGTGGTTCCTAATGGGTCATGGACATTTGAAAACACCTAATGGTCATTTTGTAAAGTGGCAAAGTCATTTGTAAATGGGTTTTATCTATAAACCATTTTTAAATCTTTTCATCATTTTATGTGGTGAAAATTATTATTTTCAATACCATAACCTTAAGTGGTTTCACTAAATAAGTTGTTGTTTCTCAAAACTTGGTATTTATGGTCAGTAGGTTTGGTCAAAAACATTTTCTCCAAAGTTTTTACTCTAAACCATTTTTTTATAAACAAAACAATAGTTTTATTTAGCTAGAAATGGACTAAACCAAGTAATCCATTCTAAACTTTTCCAAATCCATTTTCCAAACCAAGGGTTGGTTCCTAGGGTCAGTAAGGTCACAACAAACCATTTTGCAAAAGTTTTAACCCTAAAATCATTTTTAAACAATTTTTATAATCTAAATAAGCACACAAATGATTCTGCAAAAACAAGCAAGCTAACAGATACTGTTTTCTAAACCAAGGGCATGGTTGGCTAGGTCTTGTTCTCCTGAATCCAAAGACATAAAATTTGTAATTTTTGGACGTGTGGATCCAAAGTTATAAGGGTTTGAAAATTGAATCTCAATCAGATTTCAAATCTGTTTTAAACTGAACAGATGACACGCGGCACGTTCTAATTCGCTGAAAATGGTTCGCGCGGATCGACTGACAGCAACCGTTAGATCTAAAGTGGATCGTGCGGCACAGGGGCAAGCGTACCTCTTCGCTCAGTCAATCTATCGTGGCCACGCGATTAAGATCCTACGGCTACTAGGCGCTTGCCAGGAACTGGCGGTGCTGACGGCGGCTGCGCGGCTCTGGCAATGACCTTGCTGGCTATACAGGAAGCTAGGGAGAGAGGGGAAGGGCTCACCGAGTTCGCCGGAGCTTTCTGATGCTCAACGTGATCTTGGTTGGTGGAGGGGCGCACGGGGACGGGCAGGATTCCTCGCCGGAGTTGGTTCTGGCGACGGACACACGCGGTCGAGGTCGAGGACGACGCTACGGGTCGCGCGAAGGCAAACCAGAAACATGGTTAGACGCGGAATGACCTGGGGAAGATGTGTGCATCCTTGAGGGAGCTTAGGGCGGTCGGAGTTCACCTGGGATGCTTGGCGATGCAATGGCCGACGGCGGCGCACGCTTGGTGTCGTCGAAGCCGAGGTTGTAGGGTACCCGCGGATGAATGAATGGCAAGGCAAGATGCGCCAGGATGTGGTGAGCGTGCTCGTGTGCTCGGGGAGGCAGGAGGTGGTGTGGCTCGGCCGGATTCGACGGTGGAAGCTCGTCGGCGACAGAGCTACTCGGGGAGAAATTGGGGCGGCCTGGGGGCGTGCTTGGGGGAGGAAACAGAGGGGAAACGGAGAGGAGTCACTGGCGTTTAAATGTGCCTGGTCGCTGCGAGTTAAGGTGGCCGTGTTAAGGCGAATTCAAGCCGCGAATCAAAGCCTGCAACGGCCGGCGAGGGAGGAAGAACAGGTCGTGGGGGTGGGGAAGAAGAGGGACGTGGCGGTGGAGTCCTCTGGTCAGTGAGAAAGGGAAAGGGAACGGGGTCCAGTCGTCAGTGTCCTCGCGGGTGTGAGTTTGAGTGCGAAAACGTTTCGTCAGAGGGGTGGGGAAAATGGGCTGCTGGGCTGGGGTGGGCTTTAGCTGGGCTGGGTCGGCCAGTTTCCATTTTTTTCTGTTTGATACCTTTTTCTATTTTCCAAATCAATTTATGTTTTGAATTCTCAATCAATTTTTCAAACATTCAACCAATTCAAATAATCACCACACTTAAATAAGTTTTTGGTTCTGTTTATCAACATAAACCAAATCTCAAAATGAATTAATATTTTTATTCATTTTTAGGATCTATTTAATAGTTAAATAAAATAGCCCTTTAGTTATTTAATCAAATAGGGTTTGATTTATTTAATAAAATCCTCATTTGAAATCCAAACACTTTCAAAACCAAATCAGTAGGTTTTATTTGAAAATATAAGATACTTGAAATACTTGTTTAAAATAAAATAACATTTTATTTTAGGGTCCAATACCAATTAAATGAATAGACCTTATTCATTTAATTCAAATAGGATTTGTTTTATTGAAATCTTTATTTTGAAAACTAAAATAAAACCAAAACACTTCAGTAGGTTTTATTTGAGAATATAAAATATTTGGAAAACTTATTTAAAGTAAATAAATAAGTTTTAGTGTTTAATTAAAATGGAAAAAGCCTTTACTTAAATAAAATTGGATATTAAATCCTTATTGTTTTATTTAAATATACCCTTGCTATTTTTATTCAAAACAAAAAATTAATTAAAAGCTTGGCTAATGTTTTAATTTGGCTTTATAAAATAATCTTTATTTATAAATCCACCTTTTCATTTGAAAACAAAATCTTTTATTAAAAGATCCAAAATAGTAATACCAAAATATTTTATTTTCCTTTATTAAATGTTTATCTTTTTAAATCCCTTTAGTATTTAATTGTTTTCAATTGGTTTGAAGTTCCAATTAAATTCAAAAAGTTTCTTCTGGCCTTGAAAATCAAATAAAGTTTTATTTTTATTCATTTATTTTCACATTACAAGATTTGGAAAATCTTGGGATGTGACAGGCTACCACCCTTAAAATAAATCTCGTCCCGAGATTTGGGGAGGATAGGGTTACAAGCAGGTTCAAAACAACTAGGGTACTACCACCCTTAAAAAATTTTCAGACAAAAATTACATATTGTCCTTCTTGGAATCTTGGGGAAACTTCTCTAAGCAAACATTTGCATAGTGTCCTTTGTTTCCACACTTGACTCATGGGCCAAGGTTGAGATCCTTCATAGACTTGTTTAACTTGTTCTTCATCTTTTCTGGACAATTGTTTGCATAGTGGCCTAGTTCCTTGCATTTGAAACACATCACTTGGCTGATATCTTTCTTTTCTTTGGGTAATAATTCTTCTTGTTTGTTTCCTTGGTTCTTTTTCTTCTCTAGGCATTCATTGGCATAGTGTCCCATCTCTTTGCAATTGTAACATTGTACTTGAGTAATATCCTTCTTGTTAGGGTTGGGGCATTTCTTCTTCTTGGGTCTCTCCAAAGCTAGGAGTTCTTCTAGTTCATGTTCTTCATAGGTGGGAGATCTTTCTCTCTTCTTGGGGCATTGATCTTCTTGTTCCTTGGATGTATGATCCTTGTCTCTAAAAATATTGCTAGCTTGGGTTCCTTCTAGATTAGCATCTTTGTCATCCTTGTTGTCCATAGCTCTTTGGGAAAAGTTTTCTCCCATGTTGATCATTTGAGTAACCAATCCTTGCAACAATTGGGATTGAAGTTTCAAAATCCTTTGTATGGCTGGGTCTAATCCATTCTTGTTGGCTAAAAGCTGGGTTGTTTCTTGGCTCAACTGGTTTTGGGTTGCTATAAGTTCTCTCATGTTGTCTTCTTGGTTGTTGTTGTTGTCATTAACCTTGATGTTGGAGTCTCTTGGAGAAGTCATCTGTTTGGGTTTGAAGGGAGATTAGAATAGGCAAGAAAAATTCTAAGGAGATATTTCTAATCACACACATCACAATTCACACAATCAATGTGCATGCAATCACAAGTCAAACATTTCACTCAAACAAAGTTCAAGCACATACTTAGGCAACAAAATATTTTTGTTACACCACATAAGTTGGTGTGTTTGACTTAAATAAATTATGGTGGTCCATCTATATGGTTCACTTGTGATCTTTCCTTCCTTCTTGATTCTTCTTGTATGTGATCATGGTTTCCTTGAGAAAAACTCTTGGTTGCAATACTTCAAATGATGTAGGCTCCATCTAACTTTTGCATTCCCTCAGTCTCTAAATCTTGAGCAAGATTTCCTTGTCTTACTTGTAGTCCTTAGTGATATCCAAGTTGGAAGTCTTTGGAGAACATGCCGAAGATGTTGAAGTCATTAGAGTTGAAGAAGTTGAAGTCATTAGAGTTGAAGAAGTTGAAGTCATTAGAGTTGAAGAAGTTGAAGTCTTTAGAGTTGAAGAAGTTGAAGTCATCCTTTGCACATGGTGTAGTCTTTGGCCATGGGGTAGGCTTTTCCATCAAGTTGAAGTAGAAGAGGTGTAGAGTTGAAACCAAAATGGTTTGAGGGAAGAGTTTACAAGTGTTTTTGTAAACAAGTTTTTGGAACAAAATGTAACTCCTATTTTTCTAAGGGTTTTTGTCCAATCCTAGGTTTACAAATCCTACAGGCAACACAATGCTCTGATACCATCTGTAGAGGTCCCAATCTTAAATAAGATAGAGCCCCCTGTGTTTACAATGCTAGTCCCAGGATCAATAGCTAGCATCCACAGTTAAGATGTAATATCAAGAAACAAAGGTCATAAAATAACTTTATAACCAGGAATAACATAAGTTTATTACATCAAACATAGCTCATTTGGCTATTACATTACATTGCAGCGGAATAACTATAGTCATGGGTCCTTCATCTTCAAAGTGCCACAGGCAGATGTTGGTTGTAGACTTTGTAATCCTAATCAAACAATCTTCACTAAAATCAGTCAAACCTGCAACATACAAGTTACAGCCACAAAGGGTCAATACATTTGAATTGTATTGGCAAGTGATACTATGGTATTTATAGTGGAGTCTATTATCTATATGCATTTGGCTAAGTGGAGTTGAGGCTTGCATTGCTCAAAATAGATTTTTCCTTAACATTTGAAAATACTAAGTTTTTGCTTTGACAAAATCATTTTTCTCAATCAAAGATTGAAGATCCTTTGCAAGGCATCTCTCAATCAAAGATTGAAGATTTCAGACAACCCTTGTTCAAACCACAAGATTTTAACTTAGAAATTTGAATGATGAGATTCTTGATTGCTTCCATGTCTTGATGCTCAAATTGTCCTTTACCAGGGACATGGCTAAGTACTTAGATTTTACACTCTGCAGAGGTGGTGCACTTTCCCCGCAAGACTTGGTTTCCCAAGACAAGATCTTTCAGAAGCCTTTCCTTAGACCAAAATGGACGCGCTCCAACCTATCAAACACTACCACCCACTGTCCATATGGCTAAGTTCTTGCAACCTATATGATCATGGCAGAGCCCATATTGCCAAGTGGTTGCACTTGAAGCTTCTCAACATTTGACATCCCAAATCTCTTTGTGCCTGGGTGGCATACCACAAGTGAGATACACAAGCCAAGTCCATGGCCTTGTGAACCACTCAACCAAAAACCACCAAGCAAGCCCATTCCACCCAGGTGATTCATTAACTTAGTTGTTTTATTACACAAAAACATAAGTCCTCAGACTTAGAGATTTTTCCATAGTGTGAATATATTTATCACCCATGTTTTCTATTAGCTAGGCTAAGCTTGATAGTAGTAGGAATATTTAACTTAGGAAAATCCTACTAAGGATTCATCTACTAGGTTTTCTTATAGCAAGGTCTATACTTAGCAAAATCCATGCAAGTTTTACTTAGCAAAATCACTAATGCATAGAGAAAGTAATGGGACAAAAAGTATGAAGCATCACTTGCCTTTTTGGTAGAGGGTATAGGTTCACTCCTTGTCCTTGCAACAATCACACTCTTCAAGTCACTACAATTCAATCAAGCAAGGCACAAACTCAATCTACCAATCAAGCAAATCAACACATAGAATGACAAAGTCAAAGTAATGCATGCAAGCATGCCAAGCTTTGTTTTGTTTGAAAAAGTGGTTCCTAATGGGTCATGGACATTTGAAAACACCTAATGGTCATTTTGTAAAGTGGCAAAGTCATTTGTAAATGGGTTTTATCTATAAACCATTTTTAAATCTTTTCATCATTTTATGTGGTGAAAATTATTATTTTCAATACCATAACCTTAAGTGGTTTCACTAAATAAGTTGTTGTTTCTCAAAACTTGGTATTTATGGTCAGTAGGTTTGGTCAAAAACATTTTCTCCAAAGTTTTTACTCTAAACCATTTTTTTATAAACAAAACAATAGTTTTATTTAGCTAGAAATGGACTAAACCAAGTAATCCATTCTAAACTTTTCCAAATCCATTTTCCAAACCAAGGGTTGGTTCCTAGGGTCAGTAAGGTCACAACAAACCATTTTGCAAAAGTTTTAACCCTAAAATCATTTTTAAACAATTTTTCTAATCTAAATAAGCACACAAATGATTCTGCAAAAACAAGCAAGCTAACAGATACTGTTTTCTAAACCAAGGGAATGGTTGGCTAGGTCTTGTTCTCCTGAATCCAACGACATAAAATTTGTAATTTTTGGACGTGTGGATCCAAAGTTATAAGGGTTTGAAGATTGAATCTCAATCAGATTTCAAATCTGTTTTAAACTGAACAGATGACACGCGGCACATTCTAATTCGCTGAAAACAGTTCGCACGGATCGACTGACAGCAACCGTTAGATCTAAAGTGGATCGTGCGGCACAGGGGCAAGCGTACCTCTTCGCTCAGTCAATCTATCGTGGCCACGCGATTAAGATCCTACGGCTACCAGGCGCTTGCCAGGAACTGGCGGCGCTGACGGCGGCTGCGCGGCGGTGCGGCTCTGGCAATGACCTTGCTGGCTATACAGGAAGCTAGGGAGAGAGGGGAAGGGCTCACCGAGTTCGCCGGAGCTTTCTGATGCTCAACGTGCTCTTGGTTGGTGGAGGGGCGCACGGGGACGGGCAGGATTCCTCGCCGGAGTTGGTTCTGGCAACGGACGCACGCGGTCGAGGTCTAGGACGACGCTACGGGTCGCGCGAAGGCAAACCAGAAACATGGTTAGACGCGGAATGACCTAGCGAAGATGTGTGCATCCAGATGCAATGGCAGACGGCGGCGCACGCTTGGTGTCATCGAAGCCGAGGTTGTAGGGTACCCGCGGATGAATGAATGGCACGGCAAGATGCGCCAGGATGTGGTGAGCGTGCTCGTGTGCTCGGGGAGCCAGGAGGTGGTGTGGCTCGGCCGGATTCGACGGTGGAAGCTCGTCGGCGACAGAGCTGCTCGGGGAGAAATTGGGGCGGCCTGGGGGCGTGCTTGGGGGAGGAAACAGAGGGGAAACAGAGAGGAGTCACTGGCGTTTAAATGTGCCTGGTCGCTGCGAGTTAAGGTGGCCGTGTTAAGGCGAATTCAAGCCGCGAATCAAAGCCTGCAACGGCCGGCGAGGGAGGAAGAACAGGTCGTGGGGGTGGGGAAGAAGAGGGATGTGGCGGTGGGGTCCTTTGGTCAGTGAGAAAGGGAAAGGGAACGGGGTCGGCCAGTTTCCATTTTTTTCTGTTTGATACCTTTTTCTATTTTCCAAATCAATTTCTGTTTTGAATTCTCAATCAATTTTTCAAACATTCAACCAATTCAAATAATCACCACACTTAAATAAGTTTTTGGTTCTGTTTATCAACATAAACCAAATCTCAAAATGAATTAATATTTTTATTCATTTTTAGGATCTATTTAATAGTTAAATAAAATAGCCCTTTAGTTATTTAATCAAATAGGGTTTGATTTATTTAATAAAATCCTCATTTGAAATCCGAACACTTTCAAAACCAAATCAATAGGTTTTATTTGAAAATATAAGATACTTGAAATACTTGTTTAAAATAAAATAACATTTTATTTTAGGGTCCAATACCAATTAAATGAATAGACCTTATTCATTTAATTCAAATAGGATTTGTTTTATTGAAATCTTTATTTTGAAAACTAAAATAAAACCAAAACACTTCAGTAGGTTTTATTTGAGAATATAAAATATTTGGAAAACTTATTTAAAGTAATTAATAAGTTTTAGTGTTTAATTAAAATGGAAAAAGCCTTTACTTAAATAAAATTGGATATTAAATCCTTATTGTTTTATTTAAATATACCCTTGCTATTTTTATTCAAAACAAAATGTTTTAATTAAAAGCTTGGCCAATGTTTTAATTTGGCTTTATAAAATAATCTTTATTTATAAATCCACCTTTTCATTTGAAAACAAAATCTTTTATTAAAAGATCCAAAATAGTAATACCAAAATATTTTATTTTCCTTTATTAAATGTTTATCTTTTTAAATCCCTTTAGGATATAATTGTTTTCAATTGGTTTGAAGTTCCAATTAAATTCAAAATGTTTCTTCTGGCCTTGAAAATCAAATAAAGTTTTATTTTTATTCATTTATTTTCACATTACAAGATTTGGAAAATCTTGGGATGTGACAAAGACAATCTCTTCGCGGAGCAAGATGAGATAGTCAAAGAGATGGAGGCCAAGTTTGAGAGTCAGGATAGAAAGTTCAAGAGTCAAGAGAAGCGAGTCCAAGATAGTAACAAGAGGATTCGAGACATGACTGCAGAACTAGAGGCCAAGTACTTCGAGCTCGAGCATCAGCAGACTGTGATTGAGAGGCTTCGTGCACAGAAGAGGGCTCTCAAAGCCAAAGTAGAGACCTTGACCACCAATGTCGAGGAATACATGACCGCTATGGAGAATGCAGGTCTTACATTTGTTGATGAGGAGGTTGATGCAGAGGAGTAGTGATGACTACTCATTTACCTTTATTTATCATGTCTTTGATTATTGAGTCGCCAATGACCATCCAACATGTGGATGGCTTGCTATTGGTGTGTTTACTTTTCCAAAAACTTATTGTCTGTGTTGTTGAACCTTTACTACTATGATGCATGATTGTGATTTGTTATGTGATGTATTGTGCATGTTAGCATCTATGGGTATCTCATTCTTATCCTTATTGAAAACCACAGATGCCTCCCGACGTGCCAATCCCAACCCCAACAACAACAACATCACCCCTGAGATGCAGCAGATGATGACAGCTCAGACTCAGTTGATGCAAATGATGACCACGTTCATCCAGAATCAGAACAACAACAATAATAATAATAACAACAACAACAATCAGAATAACCCACCGGGTTTAGACATGCTCACCAGGTTCTTAAGGCTAAGGCCAGCCAAGTTCTCAGGAAGTACTGATCCTATGGTGACCAATGATTGGCTACGCTCTGTGAACAAGGACTTGGTAACTGTTGGCTGTACTGATGAAGAGAAAGTTAGATTTGCAGCTCACTTGTTGGAAGGACCAGCAGCCACTTGGTGGGATAACTTCCAGATCACCACTCCCATTGAGGATGTGACATGGGCTATCTTTGAAGATGGATTCCGTACTGCTCACATCTCATCCGGAGTGATGAGTTTAAAGAAGAAAGAGTTCCATAAATTGAAGCAACGCCACCGCAGCGTGGCTGAATATATTGAGGAGTTCAACAATCTGGCGCGATATGCACCGGATGAAGTTGACACTGATGCTAAGAGGAAGGAAAAGTTCCTTGAAGGGTTGAATGATGAATTGAACCTACAGTTAGCTTTGGCCTATGTTCCCACATACTAGTCTCTTTGTGACAAGGATGCTATTTTGGAGAGCAAGATGAAACAAGATGAAAGCAGGAAGAGAAAGCACTCTGACAAGCACAGCTCGGGATCGTCTCACAAGCGTTCCCATTATGATGACAGTGGGAGTTCTGGATCCCACAAGCATGGGAAGTTCAACAAGCACCACAACCACAACCGTTATCATGACAACAAGCACCACCGTAGTCATGACAACGATAAGTACACGAATCACAAGGGTGGATATAAGAACCACCACAATGGAAGTGGAAGTGGCAGTGGAAGCCAGCCTGTCAAGAAGGATCTTAGTCAGGTTGAATGTTTCAAGTGCAAGAAGATGGGGCATTATGCAAATGAATTCCCAGAAAAGAAAGTTGAAGGACCCAACAAGCCCAACCCTTTTCAGAAGGGACAAGTGAACCACATAAATGTGGAGGAAATTTATGAGGAACCTGATGCTGTTGCTGGTAAGTTCAAATTCAATTCTGTTCCAGCATTTGTTCTCTTTGATACTGGTGCATCTAATTCATTCATATCAAGAGAATTTGTTCAAATAAATGAACTACCGATAGAAACTATTGGGTGTCCTATAAAAGTAAGTTCTCCTCGCGGAGAAATGATAGTGAATTCAGGATGTCATGATCTAGTCATAGAGTTTGGAAAGTATAAGTTTCCCGTTAACCTGATAATCCTAAACCCTCAAGGATTGGATGTTATTTTGGGAATGGACTGGATGACTAAGCACAAGGGAGTGATAGATTGTGCCAACCATACTGTCTCACTCACAACTCCAGAAAATAAAAGAATCAGATTCAAGACCAACTTTGAAGCAAAAAGGAGTAAGCTAAATTCTCTTAAGGGGGTTAGCATAGACAGTGTGCCAATTGTGAGTGAATATCCGGATGTGTTTCCGGAAGAATTGTCGGGAATGCCACCAGATAGAGATGTGGAGTTTCTTATTGACTTGCTACCAGGATCTGGACCAATAGCAAAAAGACCGTACAAGATGTCAGTTGATGAGTTGAAGGAACTCAAGAAACAACTTGGAGAACAGTTGCAGAAAGGTTTTATCCAACCAAGTTCTTCATCTTGGGGAGCACCAGTTTTGTTTGTGGAAAAGAAAGATAGAAGTCAAAGGTTATGCATAGATGACCGTTCACTCAATGAGGTGACTATCAAGAACAAATACCCTTTGCCTAGAATCAATGACTTGTTTGATCAGTTAGAAGGAGCTTGTGTGTTCTCAAAGATTGATCTCCGGTTAGGTCACTTCCATCTCAAGATAAGAGAACAAGACATACATAAGACAACTTTCACCACTAGGTATGGATTGTATGAGTACACCGTGATGCCATTTGGTTTGACCAATGCACCAGCTTATTTCATGAATATGATGAACAAGGTGTTCATGGAATTTCTTGATAAGTTTGTTGTCGTTTTCATCGATGACATTTTAATTCACTCCAAGAGCAAAGAAGAGCATGAAGGACATTTACGTTTGATAGTCGAGAAGCTTAGAGAGCATAAGCTGTATGCCAAATTCAGCAAGTGTGAGTTTTGGTTGAATGAAGTTGGATTTCTTGGACACGTGGTGTCAGGAGATGGTGTAGCAGTTGATCCTGCTAAAGTTTCAGCTGTAACTGAATGGAAATCTCCCAAGTCAGTGAAAGAGGTTCGTAGTTTCCTTGGCTTAGCAGGTTACTACAGAAGGTTCATTGAGAATTTCTCCAAGGTAGCTAAGCCCATGACAGAATTGCTAAAGAAAGACAAGAAATTTGCTTGGTCTGAAGGTTGTGAACTCAGCTTTCAAGAATTGAAGAGGGAGTCTAGTGACAGCACCAGTCTTATGTTTGCCAGATTTGGAGAAATATTTCCAAGTGTATTGTGATGCATCTCATCATGGATTAGGTGCAGTACTTATGCAAGATGGGAAAGTTGTGGCTTATGCCTCGAGACAACTCAAAACTCATGAAGTAAATTACCCTACTCATGATTTAGAGTTAGCCTCTGTTGTCCATGAACTCAAAACATGGAGACATTATCTTTTGGGAAAGCGATGTGAAGTGTTCACAGATCACAAAAGTTTGAAGTATATCTTCACCCAGAAAGAAATTAACATGAGACAAAGAAGATGGCTAGAACTCATCAAGGACTATGACTTGAGTTTGCAATACCACCCCGGTAAAGCAAATGTTGTAGCGGATGATCTAAGCCGTAAGGTTTTTGTAAATGGCCTTACTAAGGGAGAATTGCCAGATGATCTGTGTGCCCAATTTAGAGATCTCAGATTGGAGATTGTGCCTGAAGGACATCTCATGTCTTTGGACGTTCAACACACTTTGTTGGACAAGATCAAAGAAGCCCAAAAGACAGATATGGAAATTGAAGAGATTAAGGAAAAGATTGGCAAGGTAAAAGCCAAAGGATTCCATGAAGACGAACAGGGTACCTTATGGCATGGAAAACGTATTTGTGTTCCACAAGATCCGGAGCTTCGGAAACTGATGTTACAAGAAGCACACAACTCACCATATTCTATTCATCCAGGTAACACCAAAATGTACATGGATATGAAGGAAAGATTTTGGTGGAATAATCTCAAGAAGAACATCGCCGAACATATTGCTTTGTGTGATGTATGTAGTAGAGTGAAATCAGAACATCATAAACCAGTAGGATTGTTACAACCACTACCTATTCCTGATTGGAAGTGGGACAAGCTTGATATGGATTTCATCACCGGATTGCCAAGGACGCGGTCAGGATATGATTCTATTTGGGTAGTAGTGGATCGCTTAACTAAAGTGGCTCATTTCATACCCGTGAAGACAACCTACACAAGTGCTAAGTTAGCTAAGATCTACATGAGTAGAATTGTATGTCTACATGGAGTACCCAAGAGTATTGTGTCGGATAGGGCAACTTAATTCACTTCTCATTTTTGGAGGCAACTACATGAGTCATTGGGAACAAGGTTGGAATTCAGCACTGCTTTTCACCCTCTGACTGATGGACAAACAGAAAGGACAAACCAGATACTTGAAGATATGCTGAGGGCATGTGCTCTAGATTATGGAGCCAGTTGGGATGAAAGTCTGCCTTAAGCAGAATTCTCTTACAATAACAGCTATCAGGCCAGTATTGAGATGGCACCATTTGAATTTCTCTATGGGAGAAAGTGTGCCACCCCATTACTATGGAATGGAGTGGGAGAAAGAAGTCTATTTGGACCAGAACTAATCAAAGAGGCTGAAGAGAAAGTCAAGCTAGTTAAGGACAGATTGAAGATAGCACAGTCCCGACAAAAGAGTTACGTAGATCCTAAGCATAGAGAAGTCACCTATGAAGTAGGTGATAGAGCTTATCTTAGAGTGTCACCACTTCGTGGAGTAAAGAGGTTTGGTGTCAAAGGTAAATTGGCCCCAAGATATGTTGGACCATTCAAGATTCTAAGTCGTAAAGTAGAAGTAGCTTATGAGATTGAATTGCCAGAGTCACTGTCTGCTGTTCACAATGTATTTCATGTGAGTCAGCTTAAGAAATGCCATCCAGAGATGGAAGAGACTTCTTTGAAGGATACTGTAACATCCCTAAAATCATGTTTCAAACTCAAACATATCATCCATGCATCCATGATCATATAGAATTCATTTCAAACAAAACAATTCAAAAATAGGAGCATATGAGCTCATTATTTTATGTGATCATCATTTGAAACAAATGCTACTCTTTCTATGAGAGGTTGTGGTTCATGAAACGAAACTTTGTGCCTTGTTGTTTTCAGATTGTGTTGCTAGATTGCTAAGGTTCAAACCAAGATTTCAAAGCAAATACAATTTGAAAACCAATTTCAAACCCAAATTGAAACAAGTGCTATGTCACTGTTATTTTGTCTTTCCAAAAATGACCAAGCCAATTCAAAGTGACCACATGGTTTTAAGCCTAGAATTGTGACTGTTGCACACTGCAAAAATCCTGAAAAGGTTTGAATTCAAATAGAGTTTGAATTCATTTGAAAATCATTCCAGAAAATCAAATTAGAAAAAGAAAAGGAATAAAGAAAAGGAAAAGGGCCGGCGCTACTATTCTGGCCCAACAGCGAAACCAGCCCAGCTAGCCCACCCGGGTCCCCTCTCTCTCTCTCTCTCTCGCACGCGCAGACGCACCCAGCGAGCCGCTGACACCCGGACCCCACTCCCCCTCTGTTCTATTCGCTGACAAGCGGGCCCTCTCCACGTCGACTCCTTCTTCCCCAAATCGCGCCCGCATACCACGTCGCCGCTGCCGTTGATGCCGGTAATGGCGCGGCGTAATTAGCCTTGATACCGCGAGCATTTCCTGTCGCGCTTCGGACTATTTAAACCACACCCCGCCACGGTCATTTACCCCCACGCTGCACTCTCTTCTCGCCACCAGGCTGCCCCTAATTCGCGTTGCACCGCCGCAGCTAGAGCTAACTCCGGCGAGGTATTCCGGTAAGACCCCGTCACCCCTTGCTGTCTAAATTTTCCAGTACAATCTCCACGACCTTGCGCACCTCCTGACCCCTCTGGTGCATGCTAGGATCATCCAGAGCCTCGGCAACGTCGGCGACCACACGCGTCAGACGACCCCATCAACTCCGGCGATCAATTGCGGTAAGCACCGAGCGCCCCTTGATCTCTCACACATACGAGGTTGTTCGCCACCGTCTTGCGCATCTTCTAATCCATCTGGTTCATGCTAGGGCGACGTGGAACCTCGGCAACGACTTCGACAGCAACCACCTGACGCCGTGCACAACTCCGACGAGCTCCCCCAGCCACTACAGCGCGCCCCTTGACCAGCCGACACCACCTTGAGCATCAGCATCGCACGACGATCTCGGTAAGCCCCTTCCCCCTCCCCCGTGCGACCTTGAACGCTAGCGCCGCCACTGACAGAGCGCTCTGCCGCTCGCCGCCGCGCTAGCGCCGCCAGACCTTGGTCGTTTGATCAAGAGTCGTTGGATCTAGATCCAACGCGTGTAATAGAATCACTTAAACGAAGCGGTACGTTAGATCTGAGCCATGTACGTTCACTTAAATCCAACGATCTGCGTCGATTGATCCGCCCGAACCGGTACGGGCCAATAGGAAACAGACGCGTGGCAGTGAGTTAGAATTAAAACAGGTTTTGAATCAGATTATAGTTCAAATTTGTTTTGTTTGTAACTTTTGATTTCCACGTTAGATTTTGACAAATTTTATACCGTTGGAATCAGGAGAGCAAGCCCTTTCAAAATATGCAATGTGTTTAGTGTTTAGCTTCTGTTAAAAAGGCTTTATTTGCAGAAACTTGTTTAGGACTAATTTGAGTGTTCGAAATGTTTAGGAAATGCTTTAGGGTATAAATATTGGCTGTTTGGCAAGTTTTTGTCTTGTTAGTGAATCAGTACCTTGCACTTGCTTGGTTAAGTTTTGAAAATCATCACTTAGCATTTTGCATGCATGCATATATTTATGTTTGTATATGAATTGTGTGTAATTTTGTGCTACCATTCTTTGTGTAGACTTTGGTGCTAGTGATTGTGATTGTGAAGAGTGCTACTCTCCCAACTACCAAGGCAAGTGGTACTTCATGAATATTTCTATCCCTATATTTTATACCAAGCATTAGAAATATTTTGCTAAGTCTTGCATGTTAATATTTTGCCTAAATGCCATGATAGGAAATCCTAAGTAGTTGTAGAATTGCTAGGAAATTTCTAAGTTAAGTTACTATCTATGCCATGCTTAGCCTAGCTAGTAGCAAACAAGGGTTGGTGAAATACACATGCTATGATGAAAATATTTCTAAGTCTTTGGACTTTGTTTTGCTTAATAAAACAACTAAGTTAATGAATCACCTGGGTGGAAAGGGACTTGATTGGTGGATTTTGGTTGAGTGGTTACACAAGGCCCATGGCTATGGTTTACCTTGTGTATCTCACTTGTGGTAAGCCACCCAGGAACAAAGAGTTTTTAGAGGCCAAGTAAGAAGCTTATAGTGCAGCCACTTGGCATTATGGGCTCTGCCTGGATCACATAAGTTGCTAGAACTTAGCCATTTGGACAGTTGGTGGTAGTGGGAATGATAGGTTGGAGCGCGTCCATTTGGTCTAAGGGAAGGCTTCTGAAAGGTCCTGTCTTGGGAAACCAAGTCTGGTGGGGAAAGTGCACAACCTCTGCAGATGGAAAAATCTAAGTACTTAGCCAAGTCCATGGCAATGGACAACTTGAGCATCAAGGCATGGAAGCTATCAAGAATCTCCTCATCCCAATTTCTAAGTAAAAATTTGTGGGTGAACAAGGGTGAAGGACCTCAATGTCTATTGGTGGTTCCTTGGGAAAAGTTTTGACAAAGAAAAACTTAGTGATTTCAACTAATAGGAAAAACCTATTTTGAGCAAAGCAAGCCAAGCTACACTTAGCCAAAATGCATATAGTAATATAGTCCACCTAAATTTTACTAAGATATCATTTGCCAATACTATTCCAAAGTATTGACCCACTGTGGCTGTAACTTGTGATGTTGCAGGTTACTCTGATGAGGATTAGGTGTCATGAGTCTACACTCAACATGTTTGCCTGTGGCACATGAAGATGAAGACTTACATTTATTTACTTATTCAAATTCTTGTATTAGGCCTGTGGCCTTGAGTTGTGAAGACTATGTTATCTCTGGAATGGATGTAATAAATGACCTTTGTATCTGTGTACTTCATCTTAAACTTTGGATGCTAGCAATGATCCAGGGACTAGCATTGCAATCACAGGGATCCTTTTCCTTTACAAAGGAGGGATCTTACAGATACTATACCTTTAGAGGAGGTTCAATTAGAAAGTGATCTCACTTATGAGGACAAAAATATCAAGATTCTTGAGACAGCAGAAATAGTTACACGGACTAAGACTATCAAATTCTGCAAGGTTCAATGGAACCATCATTCCGAAGAAGAAGCAACATGGGAAAGAGAAGATGATCTTCGGAAAGACCACCCTCACCTATTTGCTAGCCAACCCGAATCTCGAGGGCGAGATTCACCTTAAGGGAGTTAGATTTGTAACATCCCTAAAATCATGTTTTCAAAGATTTCATATCATGCATGCATGCATATCATTTAGGGATCAAATTCAAACTCATATGATAGAAACAGAAACTTGAGAGCTATGATTTTATGTGATCAAACACTAATCAAATGCCACTCTTATATGAGAATATAATTGTTTTAAAAACAAGCCTTGTTGCTCTCAGATTGTTTTGCTTGAATGCTAGTGCTTAAACCAAAATTTACAAAACAAATATGGATTTAAAACCATTTTCAAAAACTTATTCAAATCAAGTGCTATGTCACTATGTATTTTTGTTTAATCAAAAGGACCAAGATAGTACAGAGAGATCACATGATTTTATACCTAGAAATGTGAGTGTTACACTCTACAAAAATCCAGAAAAGATTTGAATTCAAATGGATTTTGAAATCATTTGAAAAAGGTTCCTGGAAATTCAAACAGAAAAAGAAAAAGAATAACGAAATAAGAAAAGGCCAGCGCCAGACCTTTGGCCCAACAGCGAAACCAGCCCACTAAGCACACCCGGGGTTTTCCCCTCTCTCTCTCACGCGCACCCACTTGACCCCGCGCTCACTGACCAGTGGCCCCATCGCCACGTCGTCATCGTCCTCGCAGAAACATCGCGATGAACACGTTGCCGCCCGTTTCTTCCCCCGCCTCTGCCGCGATTTTAAACCTCTTAATTGGCGATGAATGCGTGCGTGATCCCCGCCCCAGCTCCGGCTATAAGATCCCCTCCTCTATCCGCTCGTTTCCCCTCACTCAGCGCAGACACCACGCCACCAGGCTGCTCGTAATCGTGCCCACACCGCCGCAGCACCGACGACCTCCGGCGAACAATTCCGGTGAGCATCGTCCACCCCTTTGTCTCTGCTTCATGCGAGCATGCTCTACATGTCATTGTGCATCTTCTCATGCTTTTATTTTTCTCTGTACCATCCTAGAATGTCGTCACCGTCCACCACTGGAAGCAACCGAAGCTCGGCTCAACTTCGACGACCTCCAGTGGTAAATTCCGACCGCCCCTTTCCCTCTCGTTGACACCCACGTGACTAGCATCGTCTTGCGCATCTGACCCACCGCTTCTTTTGCCTTGGCATGATCTGCACCCTCGCCAACGTCGACGAACAGAAGCATCCGTCGCCAGGGACTTCTCCGACGAGAAATCCACGACGACCTCGAGCGCCCCTTCGCCAACCGAGCACACGTCGAGCATCTCCTCGTCACGCCGATTCTGGTGAGCATCCTCACAACTCCCCGGGTGACCTAGCTCGCCGGCAAGCTTGCAGCCAGAGCGCGCCGCCGCCTGTCGCCGCCGCCAACGCCGCCACTTGTTGGTCAGACGCTGAGAGCCGTTCGATTTAGATCTAGTGGACGCGATAGAACGTAGTGGAAGGGGTAAGTAACGATCTGTGCCGCACGATTTAGTTAGATTTGATGGTGAGCAAGCACGATCCGGTGCGAAGCGGTACCAGCCAACCAGATACTGTCGCGTGGCATGTTCTTTGTTTTAAATTTCTGAATTAGATCTATTAGATGTTTGAATTTGTTTAATTCATAACTTTTGAATGCCACGTCCAAATTTGACAAATTTTATATCAATGGAATCAGGAGAGAAAATCCTTTCCATCTATGCAATGTGTTTAATGTTTGTCCTCTGTTAAAATGGTTGTTTTTACAGAAACATGTGTAGGCCTATTTTGTGTATAATAATTATTTGGAAAATGTTTTAATAGTCAAATAAAGTTTATTTAGCTTGTTTTTTACTTGTTTATGATTCAGTACCATGCACTTGTCTTGTTTGGTGTAGAAAATTATCACATGAAATTATGCATGCATCCATATATTTTTGCTTGTATTTATTTTGTATGTGATTTTGGTGCTATCATTTTATGTGTAGATTTTGGTGCAAATAGTGATTGTGATTGTGAGGATTGTAGCTACTCTCCAAACTACCAAGGCAAGTGGTGATTCATGATTTTATTCCTATGTTTTTCAAATATGCATTAGAAATATTTTGCTAGTCTTGCATGGATACTTTTGATCTATATGCTATGCTTGGGAAATCCTAGTAGTTGAAGAATTGCTAGAAATATTTCTAAGTCTTATCAATGCCATGCTTAGCCTAGCTAGTAGCAACCAAGGGTGGTTATATTCATGCTATGAATAATATTTCTAAGTCTTTGGACTATGTTTTGCTTAATAAAACAACTAAGTGAATGAAACTCCTGGGTGGAATGGAAAGAATGGGTTATGTTGAGTGGTTACACAAGGCCCATTTCTATGGTTTACCTTGTGTATCTCACTTGTGGAAAGCCACCCAGGAATAAAGGGATTTGAGAGGCCAAATGTTAAGAAGCTTCTAGTGCAGCCACTTGGCAATATGGGCTCTGCCTGGATCACATAGGTTGCAATAACTTAGCCATTTGGACAGTTGGTGGTAGTGGGGTGATAGGTTGGAACGCGTCCATTTGGTCTAAGCGAAGGCTTCTGAAAGGTCCTGTCTTGGTGAAAATCAAGTCTTGTGGGGAAAGTGCACAACCTCTGTAGATGGAAGAATCTAAGTACTTAGCCATGTCCCTGGTATTGGACAACTTGAGCATCAAGACATGGAAGCTATCAAGAATCTCCTCATCCCAATTTCTAAGTAAAAACTTGTGGTTGAACGAGGGTGAAGGACCCCAATATCTATTGGTGGTTCCTTGGGAAAGATTTTATCAAAGAAAAACTTAGTGTTTTCAAATAATAGGTAAAACCTATTTTGAGCAAAGCCAGCCCAAGCTATACTTAGCCAAAATGCATATAGTATCTAGTCCACCAATATTCTACTAAGGTATCACTTGCCAATACTATTCCAATGTATTGACCCACTATGGCTATAACTTGTGATGTTGCAGGTTATTCTGATGATGATTAGGAGTCATGAGTCTACACTCAACATGCTTGCCTGTGGCACATGAATATGAAGACTTATCTATCTTATTATATATTTTAAACTCTTGTATTAGGCCTGTGGCCATGGAGTTTGTAAAAGACTATGTTTGTCTCTGGAATGATATGTAATAATGACCTTTGTTTCTGTGTACTTCATCTTAAACTGTGGATGCGAGCATTGATCCAGGGACTAGCATTGCAATCACAGGGATCCTTTCCTTTACAAAGGAGGGATCTTATAATTCCTAAGTCTATGACTTGTGTTTTTTCTTAATAAAACAACTATGTGAATGAATCACCTAGGTGGAATGGTGAGAATGGTTTGTTTTTAGTGGTTACACAAGGCCCATGTTGATGGCTTACCTTGTGTATCACACTTGTGGAAAGCCACCTAGGAACAAAGATATTTGAGATGTTAAGTGTTGAGAAGCTTCTAGTGCAGCCACATGGCATATGGGCTCTGCCTTGATCATATAGGTTGCAATAACTTATCCAGATGGACACAAGGTGGTAGGGTGATAGGATGGAATGCATCCATTTTGTCTAAGGGAAGGCTTCTGAAAGATCTCGTCTCGATGCATGTTGAGTCTTGTGGGGAAAGTGCACCACCTATCGAGAGGGTAAAACCTAAGTACTTATCCATGTCCCTGGCAATGGACAATTTGAGCATCAAGACATTGAAGCTATCAAGGATCTCCTCATCCCAATTTCTAAGTTAAAAGCTTGTGGTTATACAAGGGTTAAAGGTTCACCAATTTCTATTGGTGGTTCCTTGGGTGATTTTGACAAACAAAAACTTAGTTTTTTCAACTAATAAGGAAAACCTTATTATGAGAAAATCAAGCCTAAGCTACACTTAGCCAAATTCATATAGAGTTAGATACCACTATTCTACCACAGTATCACTTTCCAATACAATTCAAATGTATTGACCCTTGTGGCTATAACTTATTATGTTGCACGTTTGTTTGATGTTCGTGAAGTTTGTTTTTTAGGGTAAAACAGTAGGGTAAAAACCCCACTGAAATTTTTATAAATCATAAAGAGTTACAAGTAGTGTATATTTACAAGTTTTAGGCCACCTCAATGAGGGATAAGAAACACCATGGGTAACTATCTCCTGTCTAAATTATTGCTAATCCAATCTTTGAGGTCCTGGTAATACTTTTTCTTAATTCTACACAGGACCCATCTTAATTCCTGAGAAACAATATCCCTCCATTCATCAAGGGAAGCATGCTTGTTATTGAAGATTTCATTGTTTCTGCACATCCACATGTCCCAAGCCCCAAGAATAATGATTTCCGTTGCAAAGGGGACTTTTAGGCTTCTTTTAATACTAGTCAACGCCTCGAAGAGATTTAGAACATTGTCTCGGACAGGACAAATTTCAGCCCAGCATGCTTTTGCAAAAGAACAGCCCCAAAATAAGTGAAGTAAAGTTTCCTCACTCATGCAACCATGGAACACACAATCATATGGAGCCATAACGAATCTTTTCTTTTTCAAAATATTTCTGGTGTTTAGTCTATCAAGGAGCAAAAGCCAGAAGAAGAACTTGTGTTTTTGCTGGCAAGAGGACTTCCACAACCAGGAAAAATTTGGTTGCATTGACTGGTATCCAGATAATGAAGAATAGGCCTTTTTGACTGAGAAAATAGCACTGCCCCAAATATAGCTCCAGCTATCTGTTTCTCCCTGCATTCCATCACTGAGAATTTTCTCAAGGCATTGATTCAAAGTAAGCTTGTTGTGACAGAGGAAGAAAAAAGTGATCTTACATGTTGGGTGTCTGCAAGAACTCACAAACAGAAATGTGAGGATTTTTTGCAAAAGAAAGAAGATGAGGAAGCTTGTGTTGTAAGCATTCATCTTTCCACATATCAGTCCAGAGGAGAGTGGATTTTCCATCTCCCACCGAGCACTTTGCCATTCCTTTAAATATGTCAACTAATTTCAGATGAGCCTTCCACCAAAATGATCCCTCCAGACTTCTTCCAGGAAATTTACCATTGCAGTAATAAGTGTTCCAGACAAGATGAACCCATGGAATATCCTTGTGATTGTAGAATTTATCCAAATTTTTTAAAAGAAGTGCTAAGTTTTGAATGTTAAGATCAAGAACCCCCAAACCTCCATGATTCTTTGGTCTACAAACTTTATTCCAGGCCACTAGAGCTTGTCCTCTAGCTTGAACATCAGTGGTTTTCTTCCTCCACAAGCACTGCCTCATATACTTAATCAGCTGATCTTTAATAGAGACAGGAAGTTCAAAACAACTCATATAATATATGGGAAGGGAGGATAAGACAGATTTAACCAACTGTAATTTCCCCCATAGTTTAGGAAATCAGCAATCCCACATAATCTTCTCTCCACTCTCTGAACAATAGGCAGAAAATGCTCCACTACAGGCTTGTTGATGCTTAAAGGCAATCCAAGGTAAGTGAAGGGTAGTGAACCAGTGAGGCATGAAAGTGTGCTAGCAAAGTGTCTTAGTCTCTCAGAATCCATGTTGATTGGCATCATACTAGATTTAGAAAAATTAACCTTGAGTCCAGTGGAAAGGGAAAAAGTATGAAGTAGAGCCTTAAGGCACATTAATTGCTTTGAATCAGCCTTAAGGATTAATAAGGTGTCATTTGCATACTGTATTACAGGGAAATCGGGACAGAACACACCTTCAATAGGAAGGGAGAGAAGCCCAAGGCTCAATGCTTTGTTGAGAATGCATTGGAGAAGATCAGCATCCAGGACAAACAGGAGTGGGGATAAAGGATCCCCTTGCCTTACACCTCTTCTGCAATAAAACTTTTTCCCAGGCACTCCATTTAACAAAATAGAGGATGAAGCAGAACCAAAGATCAACTGAATCCAATTAATCCATTTTTCACCAAAACCTTTGGTTTGAGAATATTGATGATTGTTGAATGCTCAATTCTATCAAAAGCCTTTTCAAAATCAAGCTTCAGAATTAAAATTTCTTCTTTGGACTTGTGGCATTGATCAAGGAATTCAAAAGCCCATCCTAAGCAGTCCTGAATAGATCTTTGTTTTAGGAATCCATACTAGTTTTTGTGGACAAGTTTAAGGATAATTTTTTGAAGCCTGTTAGCCAGAAGCTTGGTTATAATCTTGAAGACACTGTTGAGCAGTGAAATAGGCCTGAAATCAGCAGGTGTCAAAGGGGCCTCATTTTTTGGAATGAGGGTGATAAAAGAAGCATTAATGCTTTCCAAAGAAGTCCTGCCTTCATAGAAATCCATAAGGAGTTGTTTAACATCCTCCTTAATAATAGGCCAACACTGCTTAATGAATTCATTATTAAAGCCATCGGGACCAGGAGATTTGTCATTAGGAAGTTTCTTGATTACACCTTCAATCTCATTATCAGAGAATGGTTCTTATAAAAACATCTTTTTCCTCTTGACTCAAGCATTCCCCTGCCAACTCACTAAGGTTAAAGTGCATTTCAGGCTTATCAGATGTGCCCATTCTATCTTTGAAGGCATTCCATATTAGATCAGCTTTACCAGAATGAGCATGAATATCTTCATTAGAGTCATCTTTGAGCATGGATATGTAGTTATGCCTGAAGCTTATAGTGGCTTTTGAATGAAATAATTTTGTGTTCTCATCACCCAACTTGACCCATTTTACTTTTCCTCTTTGCTTCCAATAAGCATTTTGATCTTGAAGAAGTGAGATTATAAGACTTTTCAGAAGATCCCTGATATTCCATTCCAGAACAGTAAGAGTTCTCATTTCCTCCAAGACATCCAAGAGATCAATGGTGGCATTGACATTACTAATTTGAGCTTTCAAACAAGGCATTTTTTTGCCCAGATCTTCAGCCCCCTTCTGACATTTTTGAATTTAGCATTAATTTTTTTGGCAGAATCAGGGAAGCCAAATGGGATGTTCCAGGCATTTTGAACAATTGCTTTAAAATCACTATGATGCATCCAGTAATTCTCAAATCTGAAAACCTGGGATTTTGGAATCATTGTGCCAATGGAGATGACACAAGGTAGATGGTCAGAGGTAGGCTTGGTAAGAGGGACAACAAAAGTTGAAGGATAGCTCTGAGTCCAGGAAGCAAATGTAAAGAACCAGTCCAGCCTTTCCAGAAGAGGTTACTTTTGCATGTTGCTCCATGTGAACTTTCTACCTTTAAGGGGTAATTCAATGAGTCCCAGATTGCTAATGGCTTCATTAAAAAGTAGCATATCATTCACATCACCTCCCTGCCTGTTTCTGTTAGAGGGTTTTCTAATAAAATTGAAATCACCCACAATTGTTGAGTAGGGATTACAAGTCTACAACCAACATGACTGCCTGTGGCATATGAAGATGAATGGCTCCATGCTATATAGTTATATCTATTGCATTGTAATGAGATAGCCATATGAGCTATGTAAGATGTAATGAATTATTTTATTCCTGGTAATAAAGTTGTAATATGACCTTTGTTTCTTGATATTACATCTTAAACTGTGGACGCTAGATATTCGATCCAGGGACTAGCATTGTAAACATAGGAATCTCTACCTTATCAGGTTGGGACCTCTATAGCAGCGGCGACGCATCTGGTGACAACACACCGGCAGTTCTAGGGGGTAAGGGGAGGGTGCAGGGTGGTTACCGAAGTCGAGAGGCCGAGGGGGTTGCCGTGGTAGTCGTGGTTGTCAAGGGGGCGCTCGGGTTTACCTGCAATTGCTCGCCGGAGTTGTGCTAGGCATCGATGGATTACAGTCCAAGACGGAGGCGAGCTTCTGGGCCACAAGCAAGAAAATGGAGAGGGTTAGCAGATGCGCCCGATGACGACAAACGCATTAGAGAAAACCAGAGGGCGAGGGGTGATATGTGCTCACCGGAATCGTCACCGGAGTGCGTCGGGACGGCGGCGGTCTCGAGCAGAAATTCACGGAGCCTGGCGGCTCTCTGGGGTTGCGGTGTGAGGGGAAATGGAGAGGGGCGAGTGGTGAATAAGTATCAAGGGTCGAGGGGGGCAATGACGCTGGAAATCAAGCCCATTTACTCGAATTGATTCGGGGGGAAGAAAGGGCAGAGAGGAGCGGGTCTACGCGCGAGTTGATGAAGACGGCGTGGCAGTGGGGTCAGGTTGTCAGCGAGAGGGTGTGGGGAGGTCGCAGTGCGAAAAGAAAACAGAGGGGGAGAGGGGGTGCCCGGTGGGCTGCTGGGCCGCGGGGTTGGGCCGCATCGGTTGGCAGGTAGGTTCTCCTTTTTTTTCCTCTAGGCTTTTTCTTTTCGTTTTTTTATTTCTATAAAAAGGATTTAAACTAGCAAATGAACTCCAAATCAATTCAAACTTTCACCAAAATATTGAGGGGTGAACCTAGTGTTCAAAAATGTTTTAAAACATCAAACCTCTAACAAAAACATTTTGGGTAAAAATAAAAATAAATACAAGCCCCACACTTGCATATAAAGAGGGGGTTTTAATAGGGTTTTTCTAGGTTTAAATTTTTGAGAATTTTTGTGCAATACATGCAATGATGATATGAATGTAATGAGAATGTTTTGGTTTAATGAAAATCTGTATGTTATAAATCTAACCCCCTTAATATGAATCTTGCCCTCGAGATTCGGGTTGGCTAGCAAATAGGTGAGGGCGATCTTTCCGAAGCTCATCTTCTCTTTCCCAAGTTGCTTCCTCCTCGTTGTGATGGTTCCACTGTACTTTGCAGAACTTGATTGTCTTAGTACGGGTGACTATTTCTGCTGTCTCCAGAATCTTTATAGGTTTCTCTTCATAAGTGAGATCATTCTCTAACTAAAGTTCCTCCAACGGTATAGTGTCTTTTAACAAAGTTTCTTCCATCTCTGGATGACACTTTTTTAGCTGGCTAACATGGAACATATTATGAACTGTTGACAGAGATTCTGGTAATTCTAGCTCATATGCCATTCTCCCTTGCGGCTCAAAATCTTGAATGGTCCTACATAACGAGGTGCCAATTTCCCTTTGACTCCAAATCTCTTCACACCACGAAGTGGTGAGACTATGAGATAAGCTCTATCACCTACCTCATAGGTGACCTCTCTACATTTTGGATCTGCATAGCTCTTTTGTCGGGATTGGGCTATATTTATCCTATCGTTTACCATCCCGACTTTCTCTTCAGCTTCCTTGATCAGGTCTGGTCCGAAGAAGTTTCTTTCTCCAACTCCATTCCACAATAATGGTGTGGTACACTTCCTTCCATAAAGGAATTCAAACAGAGCCATCTCTATGCTCGATTGATAGCTATTATTGTAAGAAAACTCTGTGTATGGCAGACTTTCGTCCCAACTAGATCCATAGTCTAGCGTACAAGCTATCAACATATCTTCCAAAATCTGATTGGTCCTTTCTGTCTTTCCGTCAGTCCGTGGGTGAAACGCAGTGCTGAATTCTAGTCTAGTTCCCAATGACTCATGTAGTTGTCACCAAAAATGTTAAGTGAACTGAGTTCCTCTATCTGACACAATACTCTTAGGTACTCCATGCAGACACACAATTCTGTTCATATAGATCTTGGCTAATTTAGCACTTGTATAGGTGGTCTTTACTGTTATGAAATGAGCCACTTTTGTTAAGCGATCCACAACCACCCATATAGAATCGTATCCAGATCTAGTCCTTGGTAGTCCTGTGATAAAATCCATAACGATTTTATCCCATTTCCAATCAGGTATTGATACGTCGGAAATGTATCTATAATTTTTGATGTTCCATGCTTGTTTAGTATCTACTTTGCTTTGCTTTGTCTACACTTTGAGGTGTTTTTGTATGTTTTCAGGTACTAACCTATTAACAAGATGCCACAGTGCCAGTTGCCTGTTTTCTTCTGTTTTTGGTTCCAGAAAGGCAGAAAATCAATATTCTCGGAATTGGACGGGACAAAAGCCAAAGTCAATATTTACCGTGGGGAACACGGGGCCAGAATACGAGACAGAGGGGAGGCACCAGGGGGCCACACCCCCTGGAGGCACGGTCTAGGGTTAGCCACGCCTGGGGGGTGTGACCACCCTGGCCACCCCCTGCCTCGCCTCTTCGCCTATAAAGACCCCCCGATGCATAAACCCTAAGGACCTCAATATTCCACAAAACCGTCTATAGCTACCGCCACCATCATCCCTAGATCAGGGGGATCTGAAGCTCTTCCCGGCACCCTGCCGGAGGGGAGATCATCCTACAGGCCTTCTTCTTCATCATGCCAGTCTCCGGTATGAAGTGTGAGTAGTTCCACCTTGAACTACGGGTCCATGTAGTAGCTAGATGGTTGTATCTCCTCCTTTGTGCTACCATGTTTAGATCTTGTGAGCTCCGTTCATGATCAAGATCATCTATTTGTAATCATACATGTTGTGTTTGCGGGGATCCGATGGATAGTGAGATTACTATGTCAGGTTGATTAGTGGTTTTGTCTTATTGATTCTATCATGTTTTTGTTGTTTGTGATCTTGCATGCTCTCCGTTTCTAGTATCTATCTTGGCCAAGTAGATGCTAGTGACTCCAAGAGGGGGTATTTATGCTAGATAGTGGGTTCATGCCTCTATTTAATCTAAGGGAAGTGATAGAAATCTCTAAGGTTGTAGATGTGCTGTTTCCACTAGGGAGAAAACAACGGTCTCTTGTTCATGGAACACGTGGATACTAGAGGGGGTTCGGATGATAACCTAAAGGTGTATTTCTAGTCATAGATGAAGTTGGATGGTGGTCTATGTATCTTGTTGTATTGCCCAATCGAATCTCATAGGATCGTGAATGTCTAGTATTCCATTGTTATGCCTTGCTCAGTCCTGTCAATTTCCCTGTTGTAATTTGTTTACCCACCATGCCATGTTTGTTTATATTAAGGAGAACACCTCTAGTGAACTATGGACCCTGGTCCAATCTTTACCATTGATACATCTTCCACTGTTACTGTTTACTTTCTGCAAACCACTATCACCTTCCACACCATGCAGTTAATCCTTTGTTATAGCAACCAGTGAGATTGAAAACCTCACTGTTTGTTGGGGCAAAGTCTTGAGTTTGTGTTGTGCAGGTTTCCAAGTTGCTTGCAACACCTTTGAGACGTTTCCTTCCTCCTACTGGTTCGATAACCTTGGTTTCTTACTGAGGGAAGACTTGCTGTTGTGCTCATCATACCTTGCACTTGGCGTCTTCCAACGAAGCGCTGTCACACACCATCAACAAGTTTTCTGGCACCGTTGCCGGGGAGGCTAAGGACGTCTTCACAAGGGGAGTCCTTCACAACCTTTCTATTTACTTTGTTTTTGTTTTGCTTAGTTACTTTTGCTTGGTTTTGTTTGCCTCTTTTTTATCAAAAACTCTAAAAAAATAGTTTAGTTTGGTTTTCTTTCTCTTATCAAAAACACAAAAAATTAGTTCCTACTCTAGTTGCTACCATGTTTGGTTTTGGTCCAATCCCTGTGTCACCTATGGAAAGGATCTTTACTTTCAAGCAAGGAAGTGAAGAGAGTTTCAAAGAAGCTTGGTCTAGAATCTCTTATTTACAAAGGGAAGCTGAGCCTAAGATGAGTCTTAGCTTGGTTATTAATAGTTTCTGCAGCGGTATTGCTCTTTGTTATAGATATGCTTTGGATGCTATAGATGAGAAAGATATTTTTTGATGTACTGAGGATGAAGCTTTGGATGCCATAAAGAAATTGATTATAATTTATAATATGCCTAGAAAGTCTCATTCTTCTTTTATAGACATTTATGCTAGGTTGAACACTCTTGAGACTAGTACAGTTGTTTTGAACAATTGCTATAACGTGCTTAGAGAGCACCATGGTTATGTTCTAATAAATTCTGAGCCTTCAAAATGGTTTCCTACAATAAAAGTTTCTATAGTGAAACTCTTGATGCTCGTTGTGATATCATGTCTGAATTTTTCCTTATGCCTAAATATATCTATGAGTCTTTTCTTTGGGGACTTTCTAAAGTAGGAGAAGAAATATCTCTTACCAATAATGCAACTTTATTACCCATTGGAATAGCTGAAGGTGTCTTTACAAAAATCTCAAGGAAAATGGTGTCTACTTATTATCTTGTTATTGAATGTGTAGGAAAAGGACAAATTACACTTGGAAGATCCCTGCTGAAACACCTTGGAGAGATAATAGATGTGGGAAAAGGCACTATTCATTTTTATTCTCCAATAATCAATCACATATTCCCTAAATATAAGAAGAAAGGTAAGAAAGGTAGGAGCAAGAGAGTTGGTGTTAATGCTTCTTCATTTGAAATACTTGATTCTTGCTTCTTGTGCCTAACTTAAAGGCGTTAAAGAAAAGTACTTGTTGGGAGATAACCCAAGAGTTTTCTTGAGTCTTGTAAGTTATTACTTCAGTAATGAGCTCTCCCTATCCTTTTTATTTGCTTTTTGTGCCAAGAATAACCTCTAATGAGAGGGAAGTAAGATTTGGGGAGTTGCTGTCCCAAAACAGATTTTTGTGTTGCACCGTAAAAAATTGTGAGGAATCTCTGTAAGTCGAATCGAGTTGATATTTTATGAATAAATCCCCCAGTATGTTAGATAACTTTCGTTAGTTCAACACTTTTTGATTTGAGCAATAAGGTCTTCTAAAAAAATCGGTTTCTACCTGCTAGTCTGTTTTGACAGTTTTCTGCCATTATTTGCATTTGCTTCTTATTGATTCCTTTTTGGGTTCTTTTTGGGAAATTGAGTTTTTTGAGGGAATTGCTACATTAGATTGTGTTTCTAGTGAAAGGTTTGCTGTTCTAAAGCTAAACCCAAGGGTCTATTATATTTTGAATACACTAATGTTGCTAATGAAGATTGTGTGAAGCTTTGTATGAAGATTGTGTGAAGCTTTGTATGAAGAAAAAATTTCAGGTGTCGAGAGAGAATTATATAATGAGATGAAGAATGGACAAAAGCTCAAGCTTGGGGATTCCACCCCATGTCACCCCAAGAAATATTCAAGAGGTACAAGCGTCAAATCTTGGGGATGCCCAAGGCATCCCCTTCTTCATCAATAAAAATCTCAGGTCTCTCTAGACACTTCGTTTTTATTGTTTCATGCACTATTGTGTTGTTCCTGGAGCGCCTTAGTTTTCATTTAGTTTGCTTGAATAAAGTAATTTGGACCCCCGTTCTCGCTGTGTTGTTTCAAATAAGTTGATTGGTGTTGGAGAGGAGTAGAAAGTTCTTGCTTGAGTAGTACAAGAGGAGCTTGCTTTGACTGTTACTTAGACTTTATCATGTCATGCTAGGTGTTGTTTTGACCTTATGCTTAGTTATTATTTCCGTAGCATGACTTTTTCCAAACAATTGGGATTGCTTAGTGTACCTTGAAGGAATCATGCGTTGTTTTAGCATACAAAAGCATAGTATTGTGGTATTCTCCTTTGATGCTTTTTTTGGGTTGACTTGGCACATGCTCACACCATGTTATGACTATGAGCAAGTAACCATAGCCTCTATGATCATTTAGTCCTTGACTTGTAGTACCAATTTATGCTTTGATTACTAATGTTTTGTCGCTCTGCATGATTATGGCCATTATTGCTCTCTTAGTTGGTCGCTCCCAGTCTTTTGCTAGCCTCCACTTGTATGAGTAAGCTCTACTCATGCATCCAACTCCCAAGAAACCAAGTTATTCCAAAGTGTCCACTATAAATTCCTATGCATGGTGTGTTACACCATTCCAAGTATATTCTAGTTTTCATCTATCTTCCAATTAAAAAGTATTTTGTCATGTGAAAACTTAGTGATTAAAGCTCTCACGAACTTGATGGCACACTTTATTTTTCTTACCCCTAATAAACTTGAACCATTGTGTCATCTATGTTGTATATGCTTGCACTTATACGTTGGAATTAACAGAACCATGCTGTCATGGGGATCGCTTTCAACATTGCACTTGTACTTTGTACACATTTCATATCATGTTCTTTTGTCTAATGGGTGGGTGGATCTCTATTCTCCATCAGGATAGGGTTGATTTGATTGGCATTCACGCCTTTTAGAAAGAGCCACTCAATGCAATTCTATGGATGTAGTCGGTGTGAAATGAAAGGGGAGGTTGTAAGTACATGGAGTTATGTATGTGTGTTAGAGAAACGCCTGTGCCGCTAGCCTAATCCATGCCTAATCATGGTGGAAACTGGTAGAATCACCATAGTGACATCTATGAAGCATTCTTCTTATAAAAAAAGAGATAGAAAAAATAGTTTGAGAAAAAGAAAAAATATGAGAAAAGAGGAAAGAGAGAAAAAAAGCACCATATTCCCATGGTAAATAAGAAGAATGTTGAGATGCTCATTGTCTGCTGGCCTTGTCATTTTGATTATGGGATAGCTCCTGTATCATGTGCAAGGGGTATCTCGTTGGCGGTTCTCTATGATACACATGTACTTACTATGACAAGAACTTGCAAGTAACTAAACTTGAGTAGCATGAGGAGCGTCCCTCGTATTCAAGGGACATGAGATTGCTAACTTATACTTTGTCAAGCATATACTCCATAGTTTGTTCACTTTAAACTTAATCACCAGGACTTCCGATTCACTTGCTCTACTTCTAATCCCATGGTCCATTAAAAAATATATAATATACTTGTCGACCCGCCTTTTGCTGATTTCTGTGCAGCAATTAGAGTACCTCAGTGGGGATCTTGTGAGAAGATCAAAGTGAGGCCCAAGTCACTTGTGGATTTATACGCTGAGATTTGCCAAGGTTTCGACTTCTCAAAGGAAAGTGGTAAAATTCGGAGCATTCAGCTCCCAGCTATTAGATACTTTGCCTATTTCATTACCAAGTGTGTTCTTGCTAGAAAGACTGCTAGAAAGTTGTCTTCTTTTGATCTAGCTTTTATTGCAGCTGCTCTGAATAGGAATAGTTCTTATAGTTTGGGTGTTCTGATAGCTCACCGTCTCACCACCAACCGTGCGAAGGGTGGAATTTGTGGAGGTCGCATTGCTTCTAGGTTGCTAGCTTTCCATGGGTTAGAGCCTCACTTTTCAGATTTTCAGTTCCCCATAGAGTGGCTTGATATTGAATCTATGATTCAGCATGGTTTTGTTTCCTTGGGGGCTAATGTGAGAAGTTTGCCATATGAATTATCTTTTGCCCAGCAAGGTCGGAGAAAGGGTAGGACTGAGAAAATAGTTTATTTGCCTGCACCTGTTTTGTTTAACTTTGATAACATGCAAGGATGGTCGCTTACAGAGGATGATGTTGAAACTTATGTGGGGGAACTCTCCTAGCAAGAGTATAATGTTGAAGAGGATGCCAAAGACAATTCGGTTCAGCCCTCCAACTTGGGAGAGTCTTCATACCAGCAGCCCTCATTTGATTGGGGCGCGTCATCTTCTTCATCGCAGGTGCCTAACTATGATCATTCTTATGATGACCCACCAGCATGGGGGTACTATCCACGTTATTGATCCCCACTTAGGCCAAAAGCCTAAGCTTGGGGGGAGGTATATCGACATCACACTCGTATATATATATATATCATGTTTGGTCGGTTCTTTGTATATCCATTGTTTCGCTTTCTTTTTGGTTTTTGTTGCTTCTTTCTAAAAACCCAAAAGTACCAAAAATATTTTTGTTGTTTCTCTTGGTTTTTTCTTTGTTTCTTTGCTTTGGTTTGCCTTAAAAGAAAAATCCAAAAAGATTTTTCTTTGTTTGGTTTGCTTTGTTTTTGTTTGCTTTTTCTTTGTTTTCTTGTTTCTAAAAAAATCGAAAACACCAAAAATATTTGTTCTTCTTCTTTGGTTTTGTGAGTTCTTTGCAGGGATCAGCCGTCCTCAGTGGATTTTGGTTTCATGTTAATTATTCATGTCACACAAGTGAAGGGGCAATAATGAAGATTAAGACAACTCGAGGTGTGGTAAGAGGCTGGTAACGAACTCTATTTGTTTCATTTTTGTACATATACTCATCATTGTGAGCATGCTTAGCCTGTTTGTGTAAGGTGTATGTCATTATGGCTGCTTAGTAGTTCTTGCTTGTCTATGATTAACTCCATCTTGCTAATAGTTTGTAGCATGTCATATGAATGTTTGCTTGCATTGTTTTATTCATACTTTGGTATGATATTGTGGTATCCTCCTCTGACTGTTCATGTGAATCGACTTGGCACATGCTCACGCATGCATATGACTCATCAATAGTCAGTAAGCCTCGATGATTTCTTTTGCCTCAGAGTTCTTGTATCACTTTCATCCCATAATTAGTCCTGTTTTGTTGCAAGCATGATTATGACAGCTATTGCTCTCTCGGTTGTCGCTACCTATCTTTTTCTAGCCTTCACTTGCATTGAGTACGTGCTCTACCCGTGCTTCCAAATTCCCGAAACCAATATTGCCAGCTGTGTCCACCATACCTACCTATTAGCATCATTTGCTACTTCAGTGCATATTTTATATATGTCGTGTTTTCTTCCAAAATAAAATGTTTGTCTGTTTTGAGGAAGTTAGTTAGTAAAGCTCTCACGAACTTGATGTCACACTTTATTCCTTGCGCTTAATAATCCTGAACCATTGTGACTTGTCCATGAAAGTTATATGCTTGCTAATTATATACTGGGAGTCAGCAGAACCGTGCTGTCACGGGAAACGCTTTCAACACTTATTGGATATCTCATCCAGTTGATTCCTTGCTCTTTTGTTTATGGATGTCGAAGATGTGAAATAAAAGGGGAAGTTGTTAGTTCATGGAGTTTATACATTGTGTTAGAGAAACTCCTGGGCCGCTATCCTAAGCCATGCCTAATCATGGTGGGAACTTGCAGCATCACTATAATGAGCATCTATGAAGCATCCTCAATAAAAAGCTATGCATATGGTAAATAAAAAGATTGCTGAGATGCTCATTGTCTGCTTGCCTTGTCATTTTGGTTATGGTAAATCTCCTGTACCATGTGCAATGGGTACCCCGTTGGCGGTTCTCGATGATATGCATGTATTTACAATGACAAGAACTTTCAAGTGACCAAAGTTGAGTAGCATGAGGAGCGACCCTCGTACTCAAGGGACTTGGGATTCCAGTCTATGGTCTATCAAGCATGTGATTCAGAGTGGACCTCACTTTTACCTTAACCACATGAAGATGCCTATGATAGGGGCAATGAGAGCTCAATGCTAATGAGTACCTTCCTTTCAGCATTGGGAAGCCTTTCAAGCCTTCACTAAACCATTTTCAGAACTTTGTTGAGTCACCACTTATTCTATGAGCACCTTCTTGAGAGCATAGTTGTCATTCTTGTGTTTGTTCCAAAAGTTGGTTAATTATGTCATGACTTTGACACTACTAGGAAAATGGCTATAGGTAATCAGCACATCCGTGGCTCACATGGTTGAAGTGCCCGACGGCTAAAACAGGCATGGCTTACCTATGGGAAGTGCCCTACTAGTAACTAGAACAACTGTGGCGCACATGATCATAGTGCGCCATAGATATGTGTGGGCCAGGGCCCTGCTGGCCGCACGCCAGATATCCGTAGCGTACATAGGGTAGGTGCGCTACGCTTGTTAGTGTTATCTGTGGCGCACGTTGGGGGGTGCGCTACGCCTAAGCGCATGCCCCTCTGCTCCGTAAAACGGGCAGACACACCCGTGGCGCACTATGGCATGTGCTCCACGGATGTTATTAATCCCTGTGGCGCACTGGGGCCACGTGCGCCACGGATGTGGCGACCTTTTTTTGGCAACTCCACTTTGTGCACATGTGTGATCATCCACCACCCCACACTTCACTTTCCCCTTCTTCTTCCTCCTTAGATCTAGTCGGGATCCTTCTCCTTCCCACCTCAATTTCTCCACTCATTCACCATTTTTAGCATGTAGAACTTGTCTTGGATGTTACATACGTAATAGAGGAAGCTCTCTGGTCTCTCCTTCTCCGGTCTCGCGCACGCACCTCTCCTTTCCATCTTCTCGCGATCGGTCTCTCATCTCGGTAAGTTGTCCATGTAAGGATGTGTTCATGTGTATATGGATGATATGCTCATACGTATGTAGATGATCGGTGCTCATGATGTGTGTATGGAGAGGATCTCGATGGTCATGTGTGTGTCTATATGGAGAGTATCGATGATGCTCATGCATGTGTGTATGGATAGGATAATGATATGTTCATGTGTGTATGGATCGGTCTCTCTCTCTCTTGTGTTTGTGTGTGAACAAGTTGCCATTTGTTTTGCCAAAAATGTTGATTCATTTCCATTTTGGCAAGACTTTGGCATTTCACAAAGGTCCTAATTTTAGGATAGGTCATGCCGAAATTTTCTATCGACCATTGCATGCATGCATTCATTATGTGGTTCTAATAGACTTCTAATTGTACCGTATACATAGTGCAGGCAAAAATGGTCCGCATAATGAGCGAAGGCATTGTGGCTAGATTTTTGAAATGTGCGACGGCCGACATGATACGAAATAACAAGACGGATATAAGATATCCGTGTAGAAGATGCAAACTCAACTAGGTGATCGAACCAGATTCCGGGAATCTGCAGGCGCACCTGCTCCGCCATGGTTTCATGGATGGATACACTCATTGGATAAGCGATGACGAAGACGATGGAGACGGTGAAGGTGGGAAACATGACGATGATCATCATCACGGCGAGAACGGGCGAGATGATGAAGAGTCTCCTGGAGATGGTGAAGGTGCGGAAGCAGACCGAGATGATGATGATCTAGATGCCGAAGGACGAGACGACGATGGAACAACGTCAGGCTGGGTGCAGGACCCTTATGTGCAAGAGCTGCTTCTCAAGCAGACGAGTAACGCCAGGGATGCCGCTATAGAGAAAGCCAAGCTTGCGCAACTTGAGAAAAACGCGGTTACTCCATTGTATGAATGATGCAGGCCCGATGATACCCGGTTGAATGTAACGCTCAAGGCTATGGAGATGAAGGCAAAACACAAATTGAGCGACGCAAGCTTCAACGATATGATGGCATTCTGGCACGATCGTCTCCCGGAGGGGAACACATGTCCAACTAGTATCGAGGACGCCAAGAAAATCTTCTGTCCTCTCGATCTACCGCACGTTAGATATCACATATGCATCAATGATTGCATCATTTATCGGGGCGAGGACGAGGAGAAAACCACATGTCCGGTGTGCGATGTGAGTCGATACAAGAAAGGGAAGAAATCACCTCGAAAAGTGGTATGGTACTTTCCTATCACTCCTCGTCTGCAGCGCTATTTCGCGGACCCTAAGGAAGCGAAGCTCATGCGATGGCATGCGGAAAGGAAGAAGCCAGGAGATGACGATGATGACCCCGAAAAGGATGAGCTGCTGACGCACCCTTCAGATGCTAGCCAGTGGAAAGCATTGGACCTCGAATTCCCAGAATTCGGTGGAGATTCGAGGAACATCAGGCTTGGTGCGAGCACCGATGAACTCAATTCGTTCGGTAGCCAGAGCAGCACGCACAACAGTTGGCCCGTGTATGTATGGCTGTACAACCTCCCTCCATGGTTGTGCATGAAGAAGAAGTACATACAAATGAGTATGCTAATTCAAGGGCCGAAACAACCTGGTACCGACATCAATCTGTATCTCGGGCTGTTGAAAGAGGAGCTAGCCACGTTATGGGAATCTAGAGCCAATACTTATGACGCCGTCGCACAAGATTATTTCACTATGAGAGCCGCGTTGGTCACTACGGTGCAAGACTATCCAGGTTGCGGGTATATCTCGGGGCAGGTTATCCAAGGATTCTGCCCATGCGTTAGGTGCATGGATAACACAAGCTATCTCCAACTATAGAAAGATCCAGGGTCTTCGAAAACCGTGTTCATGGCGCACCGGAGGTGGCTCGACAAGAATGATCCATGGAGAAAACATGGAGACCTGTTCGATGGCAAATCCGAGAACTGAGGAATCCCAGAGCATAGGAGCAGCGATGAAGTGGCAGAGTTGCTGAAAAACTGGAAATATTGTCCTAAGCCTGGAAAGAAGCGAAATAGGCAGCAAGACAAGCCGCTGATGAAGGTATGGAAAACAAGGTCTGTTTTCTGGGAGTTGCCATACTGGAAGTTTCTCCGCATGCCTCATAGCCTCGACATCATGCATATCATGAAAAACGTGTGCGAGAGTCTAGTCGGCACCATAATCAACATGCCAGATAGGACGAAAGATGGTCCAAAAGCAAGGCACGGACTGATATGCTTGGGTATCCGGAAGGAGCTTCACGGAGGACGCACTACTCCTGATGATCAGGAAGATGACGATGATCATGAGTCGGAGATGACACAAGGTCGCCGGAAGGGTAAAAAGTTCAAGAAGAACGAATATTGCTGCCCTCCTTCTTGCTTCACTCTAAGCCAAGATGAGATCAAACAGTTTTTCAAGTGCCTTCTAGGAGTCAAATTTCCTTACGCCTACGCGGGCAAGATAAGCAGATACCTAGACGAGGCGAAGAAGAGGTTCAGTGGCATGAAGTCTCAAGACTGTGCCGTGCTAATGACGCAGGTACTTCCGGTTGCACTAAGAGGGATAATGGACGAGCACATCCGTGAAACGTTATTTGGCCTCTGCAAGTTTTTCGACGTCATCTCTAGGAAGTCGATTGGCGTGAATCAGCTCAGGAGGCTACATGAGGAGATAGTGGTGATACTATGCGAGCTTGAGGTCTACTTCCCACCCGCATTCTTCGACATTATGGTGCATCTGCTGGTCCATGTCATGGAGGACATCGTCCAGCTCGGGCCAATGTTCCTCCGCAGCATGATGGCGTTCAAAAGGATGAACGGACACATCAAAGGTTACATTCGCAATAGGTCCCGTCCAGATGGAAGCATAGCCAAGGGCTTTCTGGCTGAAGAGTGCATCTGTTTCTGCACGAATTATCTAGACACGCGTTGGTTTAGGTAGACGCTCCTTGATAATCCCCCGCGATCGCATTCTTCTGACACGGAAAAGATCATATTCACCTTGTCGCAGGGACCGATGCAAAACCTGGTGACCTATCAGGCGTATGATATCAACGGCTACACATTCTACACGGAGGAAAAGGACAACAAGTGTGATTATCAGAACTCAGGCGTAACGTCGGAATTCTACACCGACGACAATGTGAAGGAAAGATTCTACGGAAGAATCGAGGAGATCTGGGAGCTCGACTACTGTGGAGAAAAGGTGCCGATGTTCTGTGTCAGATGGGCAAAGAGCGTCGAAAGAGAAGACCGGTATTTCACAACCATGGTTATACCCGAAGCAGCCAAATCCAAGGCCGCCGGTGCGAACGTGGCCGCGAAAAATGAACCGTGGGTACTGGCTACCAAAGTGGACCAATGATTTTTCATTACCGACTCGACAAAGCCTAGCCATGTTGTCATGAGGAGAGGAAAAAGAAACATCATCGGAATGGATGGAGTCGCCAACGAGCAAGACTTCGACCAGTACGGCGATCCAAAGATGACGACGACTACGATGCAGCAACATACATCACAAGAAGAAAAATGACAACCCTACCCAAAAAAGGTAGCCCGTTCGAAAGAAGAAACATTAAAGTGCCGGGGCTAAATTATTAAACCGCGACAAATAAGGGAAAAAAGATTGTAAAATGCTAGCTCAAAAAATATTGTAAAACGCGTGGTCGAAAAAGATTGTAATATTCATGGAAAAATTATTATGACATATTTGTATCATGGACAAATTATTATGACATATTTGAATCATATTTAATTTGTACCACTTTTATGACATATATTATCACTTTTGGGCATTTTTGGAATATTTAAAAGTATTTTAAAAACAAAACAAAACTTTTATGGAATATATCACCACTTTTGGGATTTTTTTGGAACATTTAAAAATATTTTTAAAATAAAAATAAAAAAAGGTGGGCACCTGGATTCGAACCTGGGTGCTCACAGGTTTAGATTAGAGCAGTGGGTGGAACCAGTGGGATAAGGCAGTGCTAGTGACAACTATGGGGGTGGCAGCCCTCTTATCTGACTAGTCCTACCCACTTAGGCGTAGCGCACCCTAGCAACCGTAGCGCACTTGGCCAGGGTGCGCTATGCCTAAGTGGGTTGGACTAGTCAACTCGCCGCGTCAGCCCTACCCTCCCCCATCGTCCTCAGACACGGATCGAACCCATCTGCATCAACGCGCCGCCGCTGCATAGACGCGCCCATCAACGCGCCGCCGCCTCATCCTATCTGCATCAACGCGCGCCCGCCAGGAGGAGGTGGAGGAGGAGCGTCGCCCGTGTGCCAGCCAGGAGGAGGAGCGTCGCCCGCGCGCCAGCCAGGAGGAGCGTTTCCCGCGTGCCATCCAGGAGGAGGTGGAGGTGGAGCGTCGCCAGCCAGGAGGAGGTGGAGGAGGAGCGTCGCCCGCGTGCTCGCCTCGCCAGCGGCCTCAACCGCCTACAGCCCCGCCTCGCCAGCCACCTCACCCGTGGGCTCGTCCTCGTCTTCGTCTCAGAGAGGTGAGTCTTCTCCCCTCTCTCCATCTCTCCCCTCTCCACTTCTCGGTTGATTTAGGTTTAGGTTTAGGTTTAGGCTTAGGCTTAGGCATTGATTTAGAATTAGATTTAGGTTTAGGTTGACAGTGAGGTTTAGGTTGATTTAGGATTAGATTTAGGTTTAGGTTTAGGTAGTAGCAGTAGCTTGATTTAGGTTGATTTAGCAGTAGATTTAGTGCTGAAATGATGCAAGCTGTTAATCTGAAATGATTTAGCAGTAGGTTAATTTAGCAGTAGATTTAGTGCTGAAATGAGGCAAGCTGAAATGATTTAGGTTGATTTAGCAGTAGATTTAGCTTGATTTAGGTAGTAGCAGTAGGTTGATTTAGCGGTAGATTTAGGTTTAGGTTTAGGTAGTAGCAGTAATCTGCCTACTAAAATGATGCAAGCTGTTAATGTAAAATGTGCTGAATCTTTTTGTGCTTGAGCACATCAGTGGAATGCTGTTAATGCAAGGTTTAGTGCTGTTTGTGACCTCCTCGTGATGATCTAGTGTGTGATGAAATGTTGCTGAGCTACATGTGCTAGATAATTACATCCAGTTTAGGCTCTAGCTAGCTTCTATTCTGAATAGAAGCTATGGTAACCATGTTGTTTGCTGACATAAATGGTTTTAGTGATGTTCCAGTTTAGCTAGCTTTTGTTCTAGATAGGAATGTCAATGCAAAAATATAATTCTGCACAGGTGACTGACATGTATCATGATTGGAGTTTACATGCACAGCCACAAATGTATCTGTTCAACACTCACCCTACTCAAACTAAGAAACTTTTCAAACTGCTCATCAGTTTATATACTTTTTGTGCAGTGAATATATATGTGTATATACTGATCCTGGTACTGATCCTGGTCCTGATCCTCGTCCTGGTACTGGTAGTGAATATATATGTGTATATAATGATGCTCCTGGTGATGAAATGATCCTGCTTATTTCCAATTATGCTTGTGCTTGTATGAAGCACTTTCTTATGTCGTGTATGCAGGTTCTTGTATGAAATGAGTCCTGATTTTTGCCGGAATGTTGATTAACTTCCGTTTCGGCAGAAATCGGGCACTCCTAGTTTAAGAAAATTAGCAAAGGTCATGCCGGATTTTTCCGTGCATTTAACCAATTATTTGTTTTTTATTAGTGCAAACATGTGTGACAACGACGAGGCTGGATGTTCTAAGCGCATCAGCGCTGAAGGAGAACTCAGACCTCCGAATAAACAATTGACATTCTGGGAGGCGGCCCAGCAGCTAGAAGACGATGAAGAATACCATCCTTCGGAGAGCGAGGATGATGAGATGGAAGACGCGGAGGAAGAAGCCGAAGGAACGGCGGGTGATGAAACAACTGATGGCGGCGAGGGCACAAGAAGTGTTAGCAATCCTCCTAAGAAGAAGAAGAAGTCGAAGGAACGGCGCCCGAACACGGTCGACACCGTCAGGGAGGAAATTACCGAAGTGAGCCCAATAGGGTTTCCTTTGGAGCCCACCCTTATCGTCAAAGGGTACGGTGGGCAAGTGGCGGCGATCACCCGGACAACCATCTCGATCAACACCGATAATCTCCAGCATAAAGATAATGGCCACTTGCGCACACTCCTCTTCGAGAAGCTGCACGCAAGATACAAGTTCCCCGCTAAGTATCAGAACACAAATTATCATGGGAGCGAAGTAAAAAAATCTGCCCTCACAAAGATGAGCACCGCCCTGGCCAGCTGGAGAACCCGGATAAAGAAGAAGATCTATAAAGAAGGCAAAAGTCTCGAGGAGATCCAGAAGATTGACCCGCAGATCACCGAAGATCAGTTCCGGGAGTTCAAGGAGAGGTGTGAATCCGAAAGAGCCCTGGCCAATAGTAATCGGGGAAAGGTGCTGCAGGCGATGAATATAGGTCATCACCATCTCGCATCTGGTGGATACAGAACCACGGAGGACAAATGGAATAAGGAGGACGAAGAGTATAGATCCAAGGGGATAGAAAAACCCCTTTGCGAAATTCGAACCCGGGCAGGTTCGAAACTTCATCAGGGACCGTTACCATGTGGACCCAAAAACCAAACAACTCACCGCGGATCCTGCGGTGAAGGAATTTGAGGAAATTGTGGTAAGTAATCTAATTACCATGGATCAACTCGATTGCATTCTAATCGATGATCTAAACGATTCACTGTTACTTCTTCTGCAGGAGGAGGAAATTGTTGCTAGTCATGGATCCCAGGGTTCCTCATCCCAGGGGTCGACGGCGGCCACCCGGTGGGATAACCCTTTTAATAGGGCGATGAACCGGGCCAAGAAAATAGAGCCGGTTACGAAGAAGCCGTTGTCGGCTGGCCGTCTGGCCGGCCTCGGGGGTAAGAATTGGGTGGATCATTTTGGTCCACCGCCGAGGACGCATGTGGTGCCGTCGGGAAGGAGCAAGGAGGAAAACCGTGAGGTTTAAGAACTTAAGGAACAAGTGACGCGGATCCCGCAGATCGTCCAAGACAACCTGGCAATCACCCTCACGTCCTTCCTGCCTACCTTGGTGGAGTCAATAGCGAACTGGAGTGCGGGTGGTCGAGTAGGGCCGTGCCCGATTCCAAGCATGGTCAGCAGCCACTCGAACAACACGGCATCGACGAATCAGGCGAACTACATGTTCGTGACTCCGCCCGCTAGAACCGCGGCGCCGCAAGTGTTGGTGAATCCCCCTGCGATCACCGCGACGCCGGAGTACATGTTGGTGCCCCCTACCATCGTTGCGGCGACACCGGAGCTCCAAGCACCCGGCGGTAGGGAGAATACACCGGCGGCCAGCACCGCGCCATCAAGCAGCCCTTCCGTCTCGACATTAGCCGATCTCAACGCCATCACGGTAAACAAATTTCTTTACCGCCTTTCACACCATCTATTACTCTTATGGCATCTCTGACGACGCCGTACATGTTTTCCGCAGACGGATGTTCCTTGCACTCTCTTATGCTACGTGAACAATGAGCTGAGGGATGTTGCCAAGGGTACCATCGTTCAACCCTTGCAGCGCACGTTCCACTCAAGGCCGATGCTAGATAGCGTGCACAGGGTTAAAATTAGTCGGGTGCTAAGGGGCTGCGACGACCTGGAACCTCCCATTCAACCTCCAAGAGCGGATGAAGAAGAGCCGACTGTCCTCAGAAGTTGCTTCGGATTATTCTTGCAATGGCCAAAGAGCATGATCCGTTTGGGGACGGCGGGGGCCAGCACGCCACAGACAACAGCACCGCCTGTCGTGCCAGCGACAAGCGGTGGCAAGGCCCCCTTACCGCCCTCGCCGTCACCTCCACGCGGTGGGTCGGATGATCATGTTGATGATATGCACATGGCGCAGGATCCGGCCGAGGACGACGAAGACTGGAATGATCACTTCTTCAACACTCAGTTCAGCAACGAAGACCTAGCTGGTGGCCCCATAGAGAAAGCCACTATCACCAAGTGTCTGTTTGGTTCTCAGGAGACACCTCCAGCTTGGGCCTTTACAGAGCCAGCTGATACAACCAACCGACCCTTTATTCTATGCCCTGACACACTACATAGAGCGGCCGGTGCTCAGATTGCGGTGCCTGCCCGCTCTCCAAAAGGAAAAAAGGGCAGGAAAAGAAAATCTAGCAGCTCGAGCCAGCCGGTGGCGTCAACAAATGCGAATCCGATCAGGTTTCGGGACGGGCCACCAAGACCTGAGGGTATTATGTGGAGGATTCATGTGGCGGGTGAGCCCATGCTACCTAAGAATTTGCGGAGGCTCGCCAGTTCGGAACTACAGAGTGTGCATGACGGCGTGCTGATGATAGAGAGACGCCTTCTATCGAAGAAAGATCCCTCGCACCCGGTATTCGTTGTTAAGGTGCCACCAGGCTTGGGCTTTGTCGACAATGCCCCTGCAGATTTGTTCTTCCTGTGGTTCGATGAAATCTTCAATATGTTCCACCTATACCCGCTGCACTATACCATGGTCCGCCTGTTTTCTCTCAGCCTGGCCATGCAGATCATTAGAGAGAACACACCGGGCATCGCTATAGTGGACCCCTACTACATGCGTGACGGCTTCTTGGGTTCCCCCGCCGAACGACGTATCGTGGTCTCGTACCTAAAAATAATCCTCATGGCGAACAAGACAAAGGAATACATTCTTGTGCCTTACTTTCCCGAGTAAGTCGTTATTCACTCGCCACCGTCGATTGGGTTTATTAGATTATCATCATTCTTTTTCCAACACATTCCATTTGATTTTTTTGCGCAGAGATGAACACTGCACGCTCATATCCTTATCGCCGAAGCATTCCCACGCCACGTATTTCGACTCAGGGAGTCTAGAAAAGAAGAAAAACTACGACAAGATCAAGGAAGTTCTGGATGATGCTCTCACTGGCTATGCCTCGACGGAAGGCACCACCTTCGTGCGTACGAAGGTCAAGTTCGGAAGGCACGTCTTCAAACACGTAACGGAGTTCCCCTGCGTGAAGCAGCCAGAAAATAGTAAGAAGGAAGCCTACTACGCACTCCATCACATGAGGGCGTTCCTACTTGACCAGCAGAATTCTATGCTGCCAGATCATCTCAAACAGTGGGCCGAAGCAAAGGCCAAGAACACTGATTCAGATATTAGACAAGAGATGTATCGCATCCAGCAGCAGTTTGGGGCAATCATCTTTCGTGATGTCATGACTTCGGGGGGATATTCTACGGAGGAAATATCCCGAATAACCGTGACATAGAAGATCGCCTAGAGATGCAGGGTGACTATAGGAAGTTCATGAAGAGACAAGGCGTCCTCCCGTTCCCTAAGCCGAGACAGAAGGCTTGATGTTGGCCTAGTTGTAGTTACAAACTATAGATGACCTTTGTGTGTGTGTGGACAAGTGTACATGCTACTATACTTATCTTATTAGGTTTATGAATCATCGCTTACTTCTTTTGCTTATTATTATTATATATCAATCAATGCTTGGTTTTTTTGCTTACTCTTTGGTCCTTTGCTCACTTTGGTCCTTCTTTTTTCCTTACTGTTTTTTCGAGAATAATGCCGATGATTGAAATGTCGTGGCACACTATATATGTGAATGTGCTACGACGGGATTGTGAGCCTTGTGATATGCACAAGTCCAGGTCTTGTGCATCCTACTTGGCTCACGGTTCCCTCGTAGCCTATTCTTGTGTCCAACGACCTATGTATATATATGAGGCAGTCTTTTTGATTTACTTTGGTCTTTTTCGAGAATAATGCCAATGATTGAAATGTCGTGGCACAATATATATGTGAATGTGCTACGACGGGATTGTGAGACTTGTGATATGCACAAGTCCAGGTCTTGTGCATCCTACTTGGCTCATGGTTCCATCGTAGCATATTCCTGTGTCCAACGACATATGTATATATATATGAGGCATTCTTTTCGAGTTACTTTGGTCTTTTTCGAGAATAATGCCAATGATTGAAATGTCGTGGCACACTATATATGTGAATGTACTACGACGGGATAGTTAGCCTTGTGATATGCACAAGTCCAGGTGTTGTGCATCCTACTTGGCTAACTGTTCCGTCATAGCATATTCATGTGTCCAACGACCTAGCTAGTTATATATGAGGCATTCTTTTCGAGTTACTTTGGTCTTTTTAGAGAATAATGCCGATGATTGAAATACCGTGGCACACTATATATGTGAATATTCTGCGATGGGATTGTTCGCCTTGTGCTATGCACAGGTCCAGGTGTTGTGCATCCTACTTGGTGAACACTTCCATCGTAGCATATTCCTATGTCGAACAACCTAGTTATGTATGAGGCATTCTTTTCGAGTTACTTTGGTCTTTTTCGAGAATAATGCCGATGATTGAAATGTCATGGCACACTATATGTGAATGTGCTGCGATGGGATTGTCCGCCTTGTGCTATGCACATGTCTAGGTGTTGTGCATCTACTTGGCGGACAGTTCCATCGTAGCATATTCCTGTGTCGAAAAACCTAGTTATATATGAGGCATGCTTTTTGAGTTTGGTCTTTTTGATTTAGCAGTACTTTCTATAAGTGTATCTTCATATGCGACTTTAATTATATATGTTTTTTTTCAATCATCGGTTAATTATTATTGTCAACTTGTAGATGACGTGGTACGTCGTGTACAAGGGACGGGTTCCCGGAGTCTACGATGATTGGGAAGACTGCCGGAGACAGGTGCACCGTTTCAGCGGCAATAGCTACAAAGGGTACAACACTATGGCGGAGGCGGAAACTAGATACACGAGCTATCTAGCAGGAGTTAGGACGAGGAACCGGATGAAGACCTACACCTTCGTCGCGGTGATCATGCTTATCTTTTTTGGTTGTTTATCCCGCGTTTGTGTCTAGCTAGTTTAGATGTCTAGGCGAGCTTCCGAGCTCTAACTTGTTCGATCGACACATGTATTCGCATGTCACCAACTACTTTGTAACTTGATCGAAACAATGTATAACTTATGTATTCATGTATGAGACTTATCTATATGTATTTGTTTCAATCTTGTTTTGCGAATTGTGTATTTATATATATAACTGTATATCTTATATCTGTGTGTATATCTGTGTGTATATCTGCTTATATAATCTGTATTGTATATCATCTGGCCCTGAAATTAAAAAAAAAGACACTGTGCCGCACATGGCACAGCTTATGTGGTGCACTACAACTAAAGCGCACCTGCGCAGCTTAGTGGCGCACTGCAACATGCGCCACAGAAGATACAAGGCGTAGCGCACCTGCCAACATATCCGTGGCGCACTAGCAGGTGCGCTACGCCTATCTCGAAAATAACCGTAGCGCACCAGGCAGTGCGCCACTGTCACATCCCAAGATTTTCCAAATCTTGTAATGTGAAAATAAATGAATAAAATAAAACTTTGTTTAATTTTCAGGGTCAGAAGAAACTTTTTGAATTCAATTGGGACATTAAACCTATTTGGATTAAATAAATCCTAAAGAGATTTAAAGGTTAAACATTTAATAAAAGGAAATTAAAATGTTTTTGAATTACTATTTTGGATCTTTAAATAAAAGGTTTTGTCTTTCAAAAGAAAAAGTGGATTTATAAATAAAGATTATTTTACAGAGCCAAATTAAAATAACAAGGAATTAAACCTTGGCCAAGTATTTAAAATAAAATGTTTTGCTTTGATTAAAAATAGTAAAGGTTTATTTGAATAAAATAATAAAGAATTAATATCCAAACTTTATTTAAATAAAAGGTTTTACCAATTTAAATTGAAACATCAAAACTTATTAAATTATTTAAAATAAGTTTTCCTAATTATTTGATAATTACAACTAAAACCTACTAAAGTGTTTAGGCTTTATTTTTCAAAATAAATATCTCAATAAAACAAAACCTATTGGATTTAATAATGAAAGTCTATTATATTTAATTAATAATGGACTCTAAAATAAAGGGTTATTTAGTTTTAAACAAATTTCCAAGTATTCTATATCTCCCCAAATAAAACCTACTGATTTGGTTTTGAAAATATTTAGGTTTCAAATAAAGATTTTATTAATAAAATCAAACTCTACTTGATTTAATAACTAAGGCCCATGTTATTTTAAACAAGTATTTCAAGTATCTTATAATTTCAAATAAAACCTACTGATTTGGATTTGAAAGTGTTTGGAATTCAAATGAGGATTTTATTGAATAAATCAAATCATGTTAAATAAATAAAGGTCCATTTTATTTAATTAAAGAATGGATCAATAAAATTATTATTTTATTTTATTTTATTTTGGGCTTTTGTCCATGTTACTGAACAGAACTAAATTCAATATTACAAAGTTTGGTGTTGTTTGAATTGTTTGATTGATGTTTGAATGTTTGGGAATTTCAAAACAGAATTCAGAAAATAGAAATAGAAAAGGATTAAGAAAACAGAAAAAAATAAGACATGGCCGACCCAACCCAGGCAGCCCAATAGGCCCAGCAACAGCCCAGCTTCTTTCCCCGAAGAAAACGTTTGGCACCAATTTTCTTACCACAGAACCAATGACTGGTGGACCTCCCCCCCCTCGTTTCTTTTCCCACTGACCAGTGGACCCCTTTCCACTGTTCTCCTTCCCCACCCCGCGACCGGTTCTTCCTCCTCTCGTCGCCGTTGCCAGCTTTGAATCGCGGCATCAATACGCCTTAACGCAGCCACCTTAACTCGCAGTGATCAAGCTCGATAAAATGCCAGCACGTCCTCTCTCGTTCCCCTCTGCCTCCTTCCCCAGGCATGCCCCCAGGCTGCCGTATTTCGTCAGCCACTCTCTCTGACTCCGACGACCCTTCTCGCCAATTCCGGCCAGCACACGCCCCCTTCCGCCTCCCTGAGCACACGAGCACGCTCACCATACCCTGGTGCATCCTTCTGTGTCAATCACTCGACCGCGGGCGCCCCAAAGCTTTGGCTTGGACTAGCTCTGACAGCGCCGCCGCCTGTTTCTTCTCCGACGACGACCCCCAGGTAGAAACCGACCGCCCCTCTGCTTCTCGATCATGCTAACATCTTCGCCTTGGTCTTGCGCACCTAATCATGCCCTCCGTTTGGCTTCTCGTGATCGACAGCGTCGCCTCCGACCACAACCAGGACCACCTGACGCAGTTCGCAACTCCGACGAGGAATTCCTGCAACCCTAGTGCGCCCCTTGACCAACCACGAGTACCTTGAGCTTCTCCGTGTTCTCCTGAGCCTGGTGAGCATCTTCTTACCCTTTCTTGCTTCCTGCCTCGCCAGCGCCGCCGCCAACTGGTCGCTCCGCCGCTCGCCGTCGACATTCGCCGCCAGTTCCTGGCAAGCATCTCGTAGCCATCCGATCTTGATCTGACGATTAGGATAGAACAAGGGTGAAGGGGTAAGTAGCACCTCTAGACCATGCGATGCAACTAAAATCTAACGGCCCATATCTGTTGATCCACGCGAACCGTTTTTAGCGAATAAGAACGTGCCGCGTGGCACTGGATGAATTAGAATAGAGTTTGAAATCAGATTTAAATGCCATTTTGAAACCTTTGTAACTTTCAAACCACACGTCCAAATTTTACAAATTTTATATCAGTGAATTCAGGAGAACAATACCTAGCCAACCATGGCCTTAGTTCAGAAAATAGTATCTGTTAGCTTGTTTGAAGTTGCAGAAACATTTGTGAGCTTGTTTAGAGTAGAAAAATTGTTTAAAATTGATTTTAGGATTAAATCTTTTGCAAAATGGTTTGTAGTGACCTTACTGACCCTAGGAACCAACCCTTGGTATTAAAAATGATTTTTGTAAGATTTAGGTTGGAATACTTGACTTAGTCATTTTCTAGCCAAATAAAAAGAATTGATTTTATTATGGAAATGTTTATGGAAAGAAAACTTTAAGAAAATGGTTTGATCAAACCCACTGACCCAAAACACCAAGTTTTGCAAATTAGCAACTCATTTGGTGAACAACTTAAGAGTTTTTCCTTAATAAAAACATTTTACACCACATGAAATGATGAATGGATTTAAAAATAGTTTTTGGACAAAACCCTCTTGCTAATGACTTTGACACTTTGGTAAATGACCAATTTGGATCTTACAAAGTTTAGAAACCCCATAGAGACCCTTTTCAAAATAAAACTATTTTGTGCATGCTCCCATGCATGAATTGGTTTCCTTTGTCTTGTGTGTGTGAATTTGTTTGAGTGATTATTGGTTGGAATGTAAATTGAATTGGTGTTTGCTTGATTGACTTGTAGTGAAGTGTGAGACTAGCAAGATCAAGGAGTGAACTACCATTCCCTACCAAAAAGGCAAGTGATGCTTCATACTTTTTGTCCCATTACTTTCACTATGCATTAGTGATTTTGCTAAGTAAACTTGCATGGATTTTGCTAAGTATAGACCATGCTACAGTAAAACCTAGTAGATGAATCCTTAGTAGGATTTTCCTAAGTTAAGATTCCTACTACTACCAAGCTTAGCCTAGCTAATAGAAAACCTGGGTGGAATATATATTCACACTATGGAAAAATATTCTAAGTCCGAGGACTTATGTTTTGTCTAATAAAACAACTAAGTTAATGAATCACCTGGGTGGAATGGGATAGCTTGGTGGAGAATGGTTGAGTGGTTCACAAGGCCATGGACTTGGATTGTGTATCTCACTTGTGGATGGCCACCCAGGAACAAAGGGATTTGAGATGTCAAATGTTGAGAAGCTTCAAGTGCAACCACTTGGCAATATGGGCTCTGCCATGATCATATAGGTTGCAAGAACTTATCCATATGGACAGTGGGTGGTAGTGTTTGATAGGTTGGAGCGCGTCCATTTTGGTCTAAGGGAAAGCTTCTGAAAGATCTTGTCTTGGGAAACCAAGTCTTGTGGGGAAAGTGCACCACCTCTGCAGAGTGTAAAATCTAAGTTAAAATCTTGTGGTTTGAACAAGGGTTGTTTGAATTCTTCAATCATTGATGGAGAGATGGCTTGGTACAAGGATCTTGAAATCTTTGATTGAGAAAAATGATTTTGTCAAGCAAAAATTTAGTATTTTCAAAATGATAAGAAAAATCTATTTTGAGCAATGCAAGCCTCAACTCCACTTAGCCAAATGCATATAGATAATAGACTCCACTATACTACCATAGTATCACTTGCCAATACAATTCAAATGTATTGACCCTGGTGGCTGTAACTTGTATGTTGCAGGTTTGATTGTTTTTAGTGAAGATTGTATGATTAGGATTACAAAGTCTACAACCAACATCTGCATGTGGCACTTTGAAGATGAAGGACCCATGATTTTATTTATTCCGCTGCAATGTAATTTAATAGCCAAATGAGCTATGTATTGATGTAATAAGATTATGTTATTCCTGGTCATAAAGTTATATTATGACCTTTGTATCTTGATATTACATCTCAAACTATGGATGCTAGCTATTGATCCAGGTACTAGCATTGTAAACACAGGAGGGATCAATCTTATTAAAGGTTGGGACCCCTACAGCCACGGCTAGGATATAGCCGTAGCGCAAGGCCCGTGGCGCACCACTAGTGCGCCACGGATGGGCCTTTTAGGTGCGCCACAGACGACCGTTTTCCTAGTAGTGTGATGCTTGTATCTCTGATATCTTTACTTCTAGTCTTCATGTGAACTTCAGAGGTGCCTTGGCATTTATATTGTGCTCTTCAAACAAAGGCAAGCGAGATACCACTCTATCATACCTTATTATGAGAATTGCAATGTTGCTTATGTTTATGTTTCATGATACTTATTATTATTGAGTTGGTTTCTCTTCATAACTTGCAATGACTATTGAGTAGACTTAGTTGCATACTCCTTATTATGACTTGTCTAAGTATCTACTCCTGTGCTGAGAATATTTACATCATATGAAGCAAAGTGTTTGTGAAATTTCTTTTATCGCACTTAGTTTTCAACTGAATTGCTTGAGGACAATCAATAAGCTATGCTTGGGGGGAGTTGATACGTACAAAACGTATCTACTTTCTCGAACACTTTGCTATTGTTTATTCTCTAAACTTATGTGATTTGGATACAACTAACACGGACTAACGCTGTTTTCAGTAGAATTACCTTGGTGTCTTGTTTTTGTGCAGGAAATGAACTATCAGGAAAAATCACGGAAAATATGCCAAAAACTATTTCTCACCAGAAGATCAACAGAGCCAGAAGGGGAGACACAGAGGAGGCCTTGGGGGGCAGACCCACCCCAGGCGCGGGCCCACCTGACCCCACGCCTGGGGGAGGTCTGCCCACCACAAGCAGCTCCTCGTCCTCCCTCCGCGCCTATAAGTTGTCTTTTGACCTAAAAATTCAGGGGGTTCGATAGTTTTCAAGAAAGAGTTCCACTCCGCCGCCGCCACCAAAAACCAAGATTCGGATCCAGAAACTCCGTTTTGGCACCCTGCCGTGATGGGGAATTTGGAGAGGATCATCGCCATCGTCATCACCAACACATCTCCATCAACCACCGATGTTTCCCTCATCCATGAGTGAGTAATCCCTCGCTGTAGGCTTGGGGATGGTAGGGATTGGATGAGTTCTATCATTTAATCGAATAATATTGTTAGGGCATAGGGCCTAGTATCTCTATTAGTGCTATTTGACTTTGTTGTAACTTGTTGTGCTTAATGCTTTTTACTAGGGCCTAAGTGCCATGATCTCAGATCTGAACTTATTATGGAATCATTATGATAGTATTGTTTGTGATCTTATCTGTAAGTTGTGTACACATATCATTGTCCGGATCCAAAGGCCCCAAAGTGACAATAATTGGGACAACCAGAGGGGATGGCTGTGGTGTGAGGATCACATGTGTTCACGGAGTGTTAATTCTTTTCTCCGGTGCTCTATTAAAAGGAGCACCTTAATTGCCAGTATTTCCCTAGAGGCCCCGCTGCCATGGGTTGGCTGGATAGAAGATGTTATGCAAGTTCTCATTGTGAGCACGCATGACTATATTTGGAGCACATGCCTAGGATTGTTTAGTACTTGGATGCTTGTTATTATTTATCTGCAATGCCCTATATATTGAAGTTATATGTTTAGACTCGTCCATGCAACACCCATCCATCCCTCTGCCTACCGCACTCGAATCGTACTATTACCGTTACTATTACTATAGTTCTTGTTTCACTGTTGTTATACTGTTGCTGTTGCTTTGTTGTTGCTACTGATAAACTTATGTGACGTCCTAGCTGAGTAATCCTAAATCCCCACAAGTCCTTCCTTTGAAACTTCCTCAGCTGAAGTACCTCGATGGTAGGGATTGGAAGAGCGAGCACATTGACGAGCTCCAAAATGCGAGTCCCAAAGCGAGTTCCCTTGAATTCCTTGGCAGTACTGTAAACGAAGTTCGGCATCTTTTGCGTAGGATGGAGAAAAATTAGTGATAACACGGAGAAAATGTAAAGTAGTAATAGATGCAAAAAGTTAAAAACAAAAGCCAATAACATCCAACAAAACATTAATCCACACATGTAGCGGCATACATTATTCAACTCAAGCACCAAGGTTCAACACAACTTAGACAAATTTTTGCCATACCACATAGGTCGGTATGATCAAATTAATAATATGAGAAAACGCCAAGTGTGGTGGTCCAACTATTAGGATACGTCGTGTCCTTCACTCACTAGTCATGGTAGCTATCTGGGCATCGTTCGTAGCAATATGCTTGTCTTGATCACAAGACTCCATGCCAAGTCTATAATATCCCTCCTTAGTTGTTTTATGGTGGTCTCTAATTCTTGGGTATGTTGTCTCTCCTCTCTAAGATCCTTCTGAGTGTTGAGCATCCTATACTTAAGTCTTTCTCCAAGTTCTTCCATGGCATTCCATGCTGCATTTCTTGCAGAGACAAAGAATGACATATGCATTTCAGAGTTGGTGACCATGCAGAACCCCATTTCATTGTGGCCATCCTCCTTATTTTTATATAGGTGGAGTTGCACCCACCAATACTCTTCTCCTTAATCCATCACCGGCAATCCCTTGTTTATACCCAAGATGATCATGAGGTTCTTGAGTGCCTTGGGAGATTCCGTCTCACATTCTAGTGTCATAGTCAATAGTGGTCCCTTCCCGACGGTTTCATCGATGGCGGCCATCTACAAATAGAGATGAGAAAGGAGATTAGGAGAGGTTTTACTAGATGAAAATAAACAAAGTGTAAATATTCATAGTGGTGTTGTATTTTCCTAGTGGATTTCTTAATCTAATCCATCTTAGGGTCACAAACCTACAGGCAACACAATGCTCTGATACCATCTGTAAGATCTCACCCAATAAGGTAGAGATCCCTGTGATTGAAGTGCTAGTCCTTGGATCATTTTGCTAGCACCCATAGTTTAAGATGAAGTACATAGAAACAAAGTTCATTATTACATCACAAATACATAAGTACAATAGTTCTGACAACTCACTTAGCCCAAGGCTAACTTATTTAGAGTTCTCAATACATAGCATAATAATAGAGTCTTCATCTTCATGCGCCACAGGAAAACATGTCGAGTGTAGACCCGTAACCCTACTCACCATCAGAGTAACCTGCAACATGATAAGTTACAGCCACAAAGGGTAAATACAGTTGGAATTGTATTGGCAAGTGATACCATAGTTGTATAGTAGAACCTAACAACTACATGAATGTGGGTAAGTGTGGATCTCGCTGGCTTTGCACAAAGCAAGTTTTATACTACTAGTTTGAAAATACTAAGTTTTGCTTTTACAAAACACTAAGGTACCACCAATAGATATTAGTGAACCTCTACCCTTGTTTACCCACAATTTTAACTTAGAGAAATTAGGATGAGGAGATTCTTGAACTGTTTCAATGTCTTGACATGCAGAAATTGTCCATACCGGGGACACGGCTAAGAACTTAGGTTTACCCTCTCGAGAGGTGGTGCACTTTCCCCACAAGAGTCGACAAACATCGAGACGAGAATTTTCATAAGCAATCCCTCAAGCCACCATGGACACGTTCCATCCTATCTATTCTACCACCCTCTATCCGTCTGGCTGAGTTCTCACAACTTAGTTGATCAAGGCAGAGCCCATATGCCATGTGGTTGCACTGGAAGCTTCGCGACACAGACATATCATATCTCTTTGTTCCTGGGTGGCCATCCACAAGTGTGATACACCAGGTTAAACCATAGAAATGGGCCCTGAGTAACCACTCAACATAAACCATACAAGTCCTAATCCACCCAGGTGTTTCATTAACAATAGTTGTTTTCTTAGTCAAAAATATAAGTATATAAACTCATAACATCATAATATGAATTTCCACCCACGAATTCTAATAGCAAGACTAAGCATTCTAGCATACGATGTCTCCTAACTTAGGAAAATACTACCAAGATATAATCTATAGGATTTCTATATCATAGCAATATAATTAAAACTATAATGCAATGTCCTACTAAATAACACTAATGCAATAGGCAAAATAATAGGACATATGATGAAATATCACTTGCCTTGGTAGCTAGGAGAGTAGGTACAATCCTCACAGCAACAAAGTTCACAATCCACACAATCTACACATCAAATCAAACAACAAAAATATACAACTCAATATAGCACTAAAAAATAATATGGATGCATGCAATTATGCAATAATATGAATGCCACACTTTCAAAACCAAAGCTATACTATAGAAGGTAGAGTACACTTTCTAAAGGCCAAAGATCACAAGATCCACCAAAAAATAATTTATACAATAATTTTTATAGTCAAAATAGACCTAGAAATGTCTCTGCCTAAAACTCAAATTTTACAGAAGCTACTTAACAAAATAAGGCCACAGAAATAAAGTTCACATTTTTTTGAATCCATAGACACCAAATTTGCATTTTTATGAATTGTAGATCAAAAGTTATGGATTTTCTAAGTTTAAACATCTAATAAACAAAATATGGATTTTAAACAGAAAACCCTAGCCACGTGGCGCAATCCCACTGGCTTGTACTGTTTCACGCGGATCAAGTGTAACATCCCAAAAATACCAAACTTAGATCAACAAATACTAATCATCAAGATTAGGATTAACAAAAACTTTTCTAAATAAACTCATGAATGCATGTATATGTGTATGCATGGATTTTGAATTTCTTTAAAAACCACCTTGTTTGTGTGATCCATTGCTTGTAAAATGTTTCTTAGGTGAAATGAACATCATCTAAAACATTTCCCACACTTTTCCTAAAGACAAGTAAATCAAAACAAATATAGTAAGTGAATGGTTATTTGGACCAATTTAACTCCCATGCCTACTTTGGATGTCTCAAACTTTCAAAACCTAACAGAAACTTTTCTGGATCTTTGCACCCCTTGAATGTACTCATAACAAGGTATCAAGGCCCACTTTGTGATCATCCAAAAACTTTCAAATGCATAGTTTAAATGACAATTCAAAATTGAATCTTCTTCATATGGGAAGATCCCACTTTTTCAAAACCCACTCAAACAAGCTCAACTTTCAAAACCCAAGCATCTGCAGACTCACCAGCACCAATCTAGCAAACCCACCAAAATTCATTTCAAAATTCAAAACTTGATTTCATGCGGCCATTTCATCAAACAGGTTGCAGACACAAATCAAACAAAACATCAAACACTATAGTGTGCAGTGATTCTTACCTAACTTGTTCCCTAGTTAGCTCACACACAACTCAGTAGATCATCTAGAAAGATTAGCCCAACACTAGCACCCCTGTGAGCTTGCCATTGTCATTAATGGTGAACAGCCGAGCACCCCCATGTCACCCCATTGTGGACAGCAGGCTAGAGGAAGAACTAGCCGTGCCAACCTTGTCTGGGAGGCAGCCCACCGTCCACCGCCACTCCCTGTCCCAGCCGCGAGCGTTGCCAAGCCCTGGACCACGCGCACAAGACACGCCCAGACCATGCCGAGCGTGCACCAGAGCGCCACCCTCGACCAGTGTTCACAGACTGCGCGCCGCCCTTACCGCGTGCACACACGATCACCACCGACCCAGGAGACCGCCAGACATCCCTGTTTGCCGCCCCGTGCCATACAGCCACCGCCCGCCGTCGAAGACGCCGCCTCTGCCGCTCAGAGCACCGCCCGTTCCAGACCAAACCACACCACCCCATGCCTCGCGACCATGTCGCTGAGCATCGCCAGGAGACACCGCACCGTCCCCTACCCTTGCCCATGCCATTAGCCGCCTGTAACGTCGCCCCCGACGAGCTCACCGTGCGCCCCGATGGTCCCCTCGCTCGACTATAAATAGAGGCCACCCCCGCACGATTTCTTCACACCATCTCACTCCGCTCTCCCCACTGACCGTGCCACACCATCCTCAGAGCAAGGCGAGCACCACCTCGCCGGAATTTCACTGGATCCTGCCGCTGCCGGAGAAGAAAGGAACCAGCGATTAGAGCCGCCCCAGGAGAAGCCACCGGTACCAGGAGGTTCGCCGTCGTCGACTTCGTCGTTCTCCCGCCTCGCCGACCCTCGCCCGTACCCCGGTGAGCCCCCAGCACCCCTCACTGGACGCGCTAGGTTTCGTTCTCGCCGGAGTTGTCTCGCGTCGACGATGAACCCCAGCCGTTGGATTAGAACTAGATCGAACGATCCATGTTGCCCCATACCGCTTCGCCCAGCCCCGTGCCACTGACGAGTGGGGACACCCACTTAAGAAGCCCGCGGGAGCACTGCGCTTAGCAGGCCGGCCCAGTAACATTTCCCGCGTAGCCCAGCAATTCAAATTAAATCTTTTTCTATTTCAATTCAAAAACACTTCAGCACCCAACTTCAAAAATCAACCCAGATCGATTCAGTGCACCAAATTGGATGAAACCCATTTTGTTGGAACGGTCTGTGAATGCTTAATCCAAGCCCGTTGGATTCAAGTCATTTGGATCTGTAGATCACCCATAGTAAAAATAACAAGGCAGAAGCTTTTCTGCATTCAAACATTTTTCAAATATAAACCATAAAAGCTTTTGAGTTGATTCCAACTCTCAAAAATCACATTTAACCATACCTTTCAGAATATATAGGTTTACTTGCAGAAATACTATTCAAGTAATAAAAGAATGCTTCATAAGCATTTCTAGCCACTTTAATTAATTAAAATAAAAGGGTAAAACCTTATTAAATTGTGACACCACTTTAAATCACATTCCCATGGACTACAATATGTGGTGATGACATGTGTCAACATGATCCCATGTTTAGTTTGGAGAATATTAAATCTTAAGTAGTTTTTCAATGAGTAGAAATTACTTTTCTAAAAATAAAAGGATTTAAATCAAGCCTTAACCTAGTAATGTTAGGGATGATGCTAGATCATCCATAGGACCCTTGTGTGTGATGATTGCAAGTAGTTAAGTATTGTTTGGTGATTGTGTACCTCGTATTTATTCATAGACGCTAGTACCGACCAAGGATACGAGGAGGAAGGAGGATACTACAAAGAGGAAGCCGAGGAGAACTTCAACCACTGCTCTGCACAAGGCAAGCTGATATTGACACTGATGCAAGCTAATTACTATGCAAGCCTTACTAATCAAGTTGACCTATGCAAGCTAACCCTTGCAAGATACCCTACTGATGCCACAAACCCATACTTGTGAGATGACTACTTTATGCCTTAAGCATATGAGATCATACCCACTTGATAAACCAATCCTAGTTTTAGGCAAGCTTCTTACTTTATTTCTTTATCAAAGCTTACTAAGAGTCTACCTAAGAGTTTGGTAGATACTAGACAGTTGTGCTGAAGGTTGCATAAAGAGCATAAAATTTGGCCTAAGCTAGACACCTTGATATCAGCCTAAGATATAAGGTTGGACTTAGTGAAACTCCACTAGTACCACCCCTCATTAGTACTACCCCCACCTGTAGATGCTAGTGCTAAGCATAAAACTTGATCAACTTTTAGATGGGAATACTTGATGGAAAAATGGTTATGAAAACCTTGGAATGATGGATCATTCTATTGAAATGTTTTGGACATGTGTTTCCAAACACTTGATGATTCTGGTGATAAAAATGTTGAGGCATGAGCCTTAGCCCTTTATAAAACTGATGGTTGTCTGGATGCGATACCATTCCAATTTTAGCGTACAACCACAATACCCGAATATTGGGTAGGGCTTGACTGGAAATTTATATACCTTAGTATTAGTTCCCTCACGGCCATGGTCTGAGCCGAGGCTACCTTGTGAAGATTGTCCACCTGTGCAGTACCCAAGATGACAGTGGTCATGGTTGGGAGGCCAAACTCACAGGAGAGGTGCTTATACTAGGGCGTGTAACTGAAAGGTTAGGATTGATTATCCGCATACTGAGTATGGTGAATTCAGGATTTGTTCCTGACGGATGTATCGAATGTTGTGGTGAAAGTGTACAATCTCTGCAGAGTGTCAAACTATTCGAATAGCCGCGTCCGTGGTTATGGACAGTTGGAGTGGCCATACTGTTCCCCCGTCAGACTTTTCAAAATGACTTGTGAAATGAATTGAGACTTTGACTTGACCACAACAGAGTTGTGACCTGAATTACAAGATCCCACTTAGGAGTTATAAAATTGTGACTAGCTTTGGAACTTAGTAAAGATAAACCTGGCTTTTTGCAAAACAACCCTAGAGCCTAGTGTCCTATTATCCAAAAAAACCCTTTACTTGTTAGTATTAGTTTGCGAGTACTTAAAGAGTGCTCATGGCTTTGTCCCTGGCTATTCCCATGGCCAGACTATGAAGAGGAGTACCTGGAAGATGGACCCCAGAAAGGTTACGACAACTAGGATCATCTCCCATCGTCAGCATTGCCTGTGACCCCGAAGATGGAGCTTCACCTACGCTACCATTATTATTACGTATTCCGCTGCCTGATGTTGTATTAAGAACTGGATCATGAGATCCCTATTTGTGTAAGAACTTATGTATCGTTTGTAATGGATGAAGTACTATGGTATCCAATTCTGTTATGTCTCGCAAAAATGGTAATCCTGGGATTGCGATGTATGGCATAACAAGCATGTAAGATTGAAAAATCCGGGTGTTGACAAGTTGGTATCAGAGCCATCCTGACCATAGGAGACCCTAGTTAGATTGGACGTTGAACCAAAAACTTAGTTTCAAAACCAAAGAACAGAAATATTTACGAAAACTTATTCTCATTCTTACCTCTTTAATTCTTTAATAAAATTTCATGTTCCTCAAAAACTCTTGCAAAATAGATAAAGTTTTGACACACTTGATCACTCTGCTAATCTACTCATCCTCTATTTTTATAGATGGATGTTAAGTACAATAAGTTTTACCAACTTGGGAATGGAGGAGACCTTATCTTTGAGAGGGATCTGGATCAGCTTTCGGAACTTCTAGAGCGTCCGCATCCCGAGTTCTTCGGAGCTCAGCTCAATGATCAAGGAGGAGAAGATCTGCAGTGGCTAATTTTTGCAAGCCTCCGAGGAAAGATTGAACCTCCCACCGCAGAGGGAATTCAGTTTACCTTGAGGGAAAACAACTGGCTCGATGGACTTGCCAGAGCAATGCAGGAAGCTCTTTCCCGTCTGTGTGGGCAGAGCATCAATCAGATCAAGGGTACTCTCTTTGAGTTTTGCCCAAGGCGTGATGCAAATGGACAACCACTGGAAGCCCCATACCACCCCGAGCTGAAGACTCAATTGGACCACCTTAGCTTCATGATGTATGATCGTCAACAAGAGTTGGACAACTGCCGTGACTATTGCAACCACAAGTCTGCCATCATCAAGATGAAGGATCAGACCATCGCCATGCTAGCAAAGGATCGCAAGTCTCGCCGCCGTCAGCTCGACAAGAAGGAGCGCATTGTTGCCCGTCTTCGCCATCGCATCTCATCTCTGGAAGAGACCATCCACGAGAGAGACATGCAGTTAGAGGAAAGGGAGAATGCCGGAGAAGATCTTCGTGGAGACCCTTACTCCTATCTCAGCGATGACGATGATTTTCTGGAGGATCAGGCCATGGACTTCTTCACCGATGAGGATGATTTCACCTTCATCGATGATGCGGAAGATGATGAAGCCACAGACTCCAAGGAGTAGTAGCACTGAGCACTAGCGTAGTGAGTAGTAGTCAGTCCCACTGTATCGTAGTTCCAGAATGGTTCTTAAAACCATCTGTTTTTCCTTGCTGTGGTGTGCATTGTATCGAGTGAATGAATGAATGAATGAATGAAAAAGCAAGTTGCTAGAAAACCTGAGTCAAACTCTAAAAACTTTTCAAAAACCCAAAAACTTAGCAATTTCCCTCTTTTCTCATGATCTATATCAATATTCAGATGCCACGTGGAGGAAGTGGTTCATCCCCGGACCCGATGTTGCAGATCCTACAAATGTTGACTTCTGACCGCGAAGCTGAAAGAGCGGAACGTCAAGCCAACCTAGCCACTCTGCAACAGATAGCCCAGCTAGCCCACAACAACCAAGGCCATGGAGATCAGGACAACCACGGATCTAAGCTTAAGAATTTCCAGAATACCAACCCACCCGTTTTCACCAAGTTAGAACAACCCCTAGACGCTGATGATTGGCTGCAAACCATGGAAAATAACTTAGAAGTCGCCGGAGTGGAAGCCAACGAGAAAGTCTTGTTCGCCACCCATTATCTAGCCGGAGATGCCAGGGCATGGTGGAACAGTGTTCGTGCAATGACCGGAGGCCAAATGATGACCTGGGAAGAATTCAAGGTCAAGTTTAGCAGAACCCATGTGCCACCAGGTTTGATCAAGAGAATGAGAGACGAGTTCAGAGAGTTGAAGCAAGGAAGGATGACTGTAGTGGAATACCGTGACAAAATTTTGTCATTAGCTAGGTATGCCCCGGACGAGATAGACACCAAAGCCAAGAAGAACGAAAGATTCCTGAATGGTCTGCATGACGAGATGCAGACAGTGTTAGTCAATATCCCCTTTGCTGATATTGAAGCCCTTGTCGACTCTTCTATCCAGATGGAAGGAAAGATCAACCAGGCCAATGAGAACCGCAAGCGTCGAATGATGCATCAACCAGGAAGCCATCAGACCCCAAAGTATCGCCCCAACCCATCTCTAGGATTTGCCCCAAGAACCAACAGACCCCCTATGACCCGTTCGACCTATCCCAACCGTGGAAACCCTAGACCAGGAGGAAATCACAACAACCCCGGCAACTCTAGCAATTTCACCCGTGCCCCACCCAAGTTCAACATCAACAATGCTACCGCCAACCCCAACACTGCCCCGAGGACTGGAAGCAATGCTGTGCCTGTCGCAGCTAAGTACAAGTCACAAGTGACATGTTATGACTGTGGAAATAAAGGCCACTATTCCAACGAGTGCCCCAACAAGAAGAATGCTACAGCCCCCAACGCCAATGTCCCAGCTTAGCAACAGTGTCGTGTCCAGCCAGGGAGAAGAATTGCCCCAGGGAATTCACTCAACCGCAATGGCCGTCTTTTTCTCATGCATGCTGAAGAAGCTCAGGAAGCGCCAGACGTCGTGCTGGGTATGTTTTCTGTTAATTCAGTACTTGCAAGAGTGTTGTTTGATTCTGGTGCATCGCATTCATTTGTCACCGAAGAATTTGCTTGCACTAGTAAAATTCAACCAACCAAATTGAAGCATGTGATGATTGTACAAATTCCCGGATCAACCACCAAGGCTAGGCAAATTTGCAAGGCCGTCCCTATCCGAATCCATGGCATTGATTTTTATGCTAATCTAATAGTACTCGGAACTAAAGGTTTGGAAGTAGTACTAGGAATGGATTGGATGTCCAAACATAAAGGATTGATTGACTGTGCCAAGAAAGCCATCACCATGACTAGTACCGCCGGAATATCAGTCGAGCATATATCTGAAACCTTACCTCGCCAATTCAAGTGTAACAAGAGTCTAGCCCAACCTACCATTGACCAAGTTCGGATAGTCTGTGAATACCCCGATGTATTTCCCGATGTTTTGCCCGGTATGCCCCCAGATCGGGATATCGAGTTTATCATCGAACTAATCCCCGGAATAGGACCCATAGCCCAGAGAACCTATAGTCTGAACCCGTCAGAACTAGAAGAACTGAAGAAGCAACTGGATTCCATGTTAGAAATCGGATTGATTCAACCGAGTGCGTCCCCATGGAGGTTACCTGTCTTGTTTGTGGACAAGAAGGATGGAGGTAACCGTTTGTGTACGGATTATCGAAAGTTGAATGATGTCACCATCAAGAACAAGTACCCCTTGCCTAAGATAGAAGATTTGTTTGACCAGTTGACCGGTGCCCAGGTGTTTTCTAAGATTGATCTTAGGACTGGCTATCATCAACTCAAGATTCGTGCAGAAGATATTCCAAAGACTGCCTTTACCACTAGATATGGATTGTACGAGTATACAGTCATGTCTTTTGGATTAACCAATGCCCCCGCTTATTTCATGAACCTCATGAATAAGATTTTTATGGACTTCCTGGATAAGTTTGTCGTTGTTTTCATCGATGACATTTTGATTTATTCAAAATCGGAAGAAGAACATGAGCTACACCTAAGGACCATTCTTGGAACCCTTAGAGAGCATCAGCTGTATGCAAAATTTAGCAAATGTGAATTCTGGTTATAGGAAGTAGGATTCCTCGGTCACAATGTATCAGCCGGAGGAATTGCCATTGATCCTGCCAAAGTGAAAGATGTAGAAGATTGGCAAGCCCCAACCACTCAAACCCAAGTTCGTGCTTTTCTCGGATTGGCGGGATATTACCGCAAATTCGTAGAAGGATTCTCGAGTATCGCCCGACCCATGACCCAATTGCTGAAGAATGACAAGAAGTTTGAATGGAACGACAAATGTGAAGCGAGTTTTCAAGAACTCAAAAGGAGATTGATTTCAACCCCAATCTTAATCATGCCAGATATCACGAAGCCCTTCGATGTGTATTGTGACACATCCAAGATTGGTCTCGGATGTGTGCTAATGCAAGAAGGCAAAGTTATATCTTATCTATCGCGACAATTGAAGTAACAAGAACAAAATTACCCAACCCATGACCTCGAACTCGCAACCGTAGTTCTAGACCTGAAGACATGGAGACATTACCTGATGGGAAACCGTTGTGAGATTTATTCGGATCACAAGAGCCTAAAGTATATATTCACTCAGACGGAGCTGAATATGAGGCAGAGAAGATGGATTGAGCTAATCAAGGATTATGACCTGGACATTCACTATCACCCTGGTAAAGCCAACGTGGTAGCCGATGCCCTTAGCAGATTGCCGTGCCGCTTGAACTCCATTTTTTTAAGGAGCAACCAAGTTTGCACAAGGAGATGGAAGATTTTCGAGTGGAATTAGTAAGTGAAGGATTTTTGGCTAGCATAGAACTTCAGCCCACTTTGATCAGTCAGATTAAAGAGGCGCAGAAAGGAAATGCTGGTATCGACGGAATCAAGCGTCATATCGGTACAGGCAAAGTACCCGGATTCACCGAGGACGAAGAAAGAGTTCTGTGGTACAAAGGACGCCTTTGTGTACCAGCAGATTCGGAGTTGAAAGAAGTTATCTTGAAGGTGGCTCACGATACTCTTTATTCTATCCATCCCGAAGGAACTGAGAAATCGGAAGCTATATCGCCAAGTGTGACATATGTCAGCGAGTCAAGGCAGGACATCAAAGACCCGCTGGATTGTTGCAACCTTTGCAAATTTCGGAATGGAAATGGGATTCTGTAGGAATGGACTTTATCACTAGACTACCTACTTCTAGTAGGGGAAATGACACTATTTGGGTCATAGTGGACAGATTGTCCAAAGTCGCCCATTTCTTGCCCGTCAAAACCACCTATCAGAGTTCCAAGCTAGCGGAGTTTTACATCGCTAGGATCGTTAGTTTGCATGGAGTCCCCAATAATATCATATCGGATCGAGGAACTCAGTTTACCTCGAGATTCTAGAAGAAAGTCCAAGAAGGTTTAGGAACCCGCCTAGATTTCAGTACCGCGTATCACCCTCAGACCGATGGACAAACGGAGCAAGTAAACCAAATACTCGAAGATATGCTTAGAGCATGTGTTCTAGAATATGGATCCAAGTGGGAAGATTGTCTGCCGTTTGCAGAATTTTCCTACAACAATAGTTACCAAGCCAGTTTGCAAATGGCCCCATTTGAATTCATGTACGGAAGAAAGTGCCGCACCCCTTTGAACTGGTCGGAAGTAGGAGAGAGTTAGATTTTCGGACCCGACATCCTACGAGAAGCAGAAGAGAAGGTTCACAAGATTCGTGAGCACCTCAAGACAGCCCAATCCCGACAAAAGAGTTACGCCGACAAGAGACGTCGAGACCTCGCCTTCAATATAGGAGATTTTGTTTATCTGAAAGTGTCGCCATTGAAGGGAATGCAGCGTTTCCAACTCAAAGGAAAGTTAGCTCCCAGATATATCGGACCTTTCAAAATTTTGAACCATCGAGGAGAAGTATCTTATCAACTGGAACTACCTGAAGAGATGTCAGCCGTGCACAATGTATTCCATATCTCGTTACTTCGCAAGTGTCTCGAAGTCCCCGAGAAGACCGAAGTGTTCAAGAATATCGATCACCGGACCAAAGAGATCAACGATGACCTAACCTACCCCGACGTACCCATCCGTATATTGGAAGAAGCCTTTCGAACTACCAGAACCCGAAGCATCATGTTTCTCAAAATTCAGTGGAGCAACCACACAGAAGAGGAGGCTACCTGGGAACGCGAAGATCACATCAGGACGGAATTTCCCGATCTCTACAAATCCTAGGTAATCTTTTCGTCCTTTTTCAAATCTCGGGACGAGATTTTGTTTAAGGGGGGAAGGTTTGTAACATCCCAAAAATACCAAACTTATATCAACAAATACTAATCATCAAGATTAGGATTAACAAAAACTTTTCTAAATAAACTCATGAATGCATGTATATGTGTATGCATGGATTTTGAATTTCTTTAAAAACCACCTTGTTTGTGTGATCCATTGCTTGTAAAATGTTTCTTAGGTGAAATGAACATCATCTAAAACATTTCCCACACTTTTCCTAAAGACAAGTAAATCAAAACAAATATAGTAAGTGAATGGTCATTTTGACCAATTTAACTCCCATGCCTACTTTGGCTGTCTCAAACTTTCAAAACCTAACAGAAACTTTTCTGGATCTTTGCACCCCTTGAGTGTACTCATAACAAGGTATCAAGGCCCACTTTGTGATCATCAGAAACTTTGAAATGCATAGTTTAAATGACTATTCAAAATTGAATCTTCTTCATATGGGAAGATCCCACTTTTTCAAAACCCACTCAAACAAGCTCAACTTTCAAAACCCAAGCATCTGCAGACTCACCAGCACCAATCTAGCAAACCCACCAAAATTCATTTCAAAATTCAAAACTTGATTTCATGCGGCCATTTCATCAAACAGGTTGCAGACACAAATCAAACAAAACATCAAACACTATAGTGTGCAGTGATTCTTGCCTAACTTGTTCCCTAGTTAGCTCACACACAACTCAGTAGATCATCTAGAAAGATTAGCCCAACACTAGCACCCCTGTGACCTTGCCATTGTCATTAATGGTGAACAGCCGAGCACCCCCATGTCACCCCATTGTGGACAGCAGGCAAGAGGAAGAACTAGCCGTGCCAACCTTGTCTGGGAGGCAGCCCACCATCCACCGCCACTCCCTGTCCCAGCCGCGAGCGTTGCCAAGCCCTGGACCACGCGCACAAGACACGCCCAGACCATGCCGAGCATGCGCCAGAGCGCCACCCTCGACCAGCGTCCACAGACCGCACGCCGCCCTTACCGCGTGCACACATGATCACCACCGACCCAGGAGACCGCCAGACATCCCCGTTTGCCGCCCCGTGCCATACAGCCACCGCCCGCCGTCGAAGACGCCGCCTCTGCCGCTCAGAGCACCGCCCGTTCCAGACCAAACCACACCGCCCCATGCCTCGCGACCATGTCACGGAGCATCGCCAAGAGACACCGCACCGTCCCCTACCCTTTCCCATGCCATTAGCCGCCTGTAACGTCGCCCCAACGAGCTCACCGTGCGCCCCGACGGTCCCCTCGCTCGACTATAAATAGAGGCCACCCCCGCACGATTTCTTCACACCATCTCACTCCCCTATCCCCACTGACCGTGCCACACCATCGTCAGAGCAAGGCGAGAACCACCTCGCCGGAATTTCACTGGAGCCTGCCGCTGCCGGAGAAGAAAGGAACCAGCGATTGGAGCCGCTCCAGGAGAAGCCACCGGTACCAGGAGGTTCGCCGTCGTCGACTTCGTCGTTCACCCTCCTCGCCGACCCTCGCCCGTACCCCAGTGAGCCCCCAGCACCCCTCACTGGCCGCGCTAGGTTTCGTTCTCGCCGGAGTTGTCTCGCGTCGACGATGAACCCTAGCCGTTGGATTAGAACTAGATCGAACGATCCACGTTGCCCCATACCGCTTCGCCCAGCCCCGTGCCACTGACGAGTGGGGACACCCACTTCAGCAGCCCGCGGGAGCACTGCGCTTAGCAGGCCGGCCCAGTAACATTTCCCGCGTAGCCCAGCAATTCAAATTAAATATTTTTCTATTTCAATTCAAAAACACTTCAGCACCCAACTTCAAAAATCAACCCAGATCGATTCAGCGCACCAAATTGGATGAAACCAATTTTGTTGGAACGGTCTGTGAATGCTTAATCCAAGCCCGTTGGATTCAAGTCATTTGGATCTGTAGATCACCCATAGTAAAAATAACAAGGCAGAAGCTTTTCTGCATTCAAACATTTTTCAAATGTAAACCATAAAAGCTTTTGAGTTTATTCCAACTCTCAAAATCACATTTAACCATACCTTTCAGAATATATAAAAATATATAGGTTTACTTGCAGAAATACTATTCAAGTAATAAAAGAATGCTTCATAAGCATTTCTAGACACACTTTAATTAATTAAAATAAAAGGGTAAAACCTTATTAAATTGTGACACCACTTTAAATCACATTCCCATGGACTACAATATGTGGTGATGACATGTGTCAACATGATCCCATGTTTAGTTTGGAGAATATTAAATTTTAAGTAGTTTTTCAATGAGTAGAAATTACTTTTCTAAAAATAAAAGGATTTAAATTAATCCTTAACCTTGTAATGTTAGGGATGATGCTAGATCATCCATAGGACCCTTGTGTGTGATGATTGCAAGTAGTTAAGTATTTTTTTGGTGATTGTGTACCTTGTATTTATTCATAGACGCTAGTACCGACCAAGGATACGAGGAGGAAGGAGGATACTACGAAGAGGAAGCCGAGGAGAACTTCAACCACTGCTCTGCACAAGGCAAGCTGATATTTACACTGATGCAAGCTAATTACTATGCAAGCCTTACTAATCAAGTTGACCTATGCAAGCTAACCCTTGCAAGATACCCTACTGATGCCACAAACCCATACTTGTGAGATGACTACTTTATGCCTTAAGCATATGAGATCATACCCACTTGATAAACCAATCCTAGTTTTATGGCAAGCTTCTTACTTTATTTCTTTATCAAAGCTTACTTAGAGTCTACCTAAGAGTTTGGTAGATACTAGACACTTGTGCTGAAGGTTGCATAAAGAGCATAAAATTTGGCCTAAGCTAGACACCTTGATATCAGCCTAAGATATAAGGTTGGACTTAGTGAAACTCCACTAGTACCACCCCTCATTAGTACTACCCCCACCTGTAGATGCTAGTTCTAAGCATAAAACTTGATCAACTTTTAGATGGGAATACTTGATGGAAAAATGGTTTTGAAAACCTTGGAATGATGGATCATTCTATTGAAATGTTTTGGACATGTGTTTCCAAACACTTGAAGATTCTGGTGATAAAAATGTTGAGGCATGAGCCTTAGCCCTTTATAAAACTGATGGTTGTCTGGATGCGATACCATTCCAATTTTAGCGTACAACCACAATACCCGAATATTGGGTAGGGCTTGACTGGAAATTTATATACCTTAGTATTAGTTCCCTCACGGCCATGGTCTGAGCCGAGGCTACCTTGTGAAGATTGTCCACCTGTGCAGTACCCAAGATGACAGTGGTCATGGTTGGGAGGCCAAACTCACAGGAGAGGTGCTTATACTAGGGCGTGTAACTGAAAGGTTAGGATTGATTATCCGCATACTGAATATGGTGAATTTAGGATTTGTTCCGGACGGATGTATCGAATGTTGTGGTGAAAGTGTACAATCTCTGCAGAGTGTCAAACTATTCGAATAGCCGCGTCCGCGGTTATGGACAGTTGGAGTGGCCATACTATTCCCCCGTCAGACTTTTCAAAATGACATGTGAAATGAATTGAGACTTTGACTTGACCACAACAGAGTTGTGACCTGAATTACAAGATCCCACTTAGGAGTTATAAAATTGTGACTAGCTTTGGAACTTAGTAAAGATAAACCTGGCTTTTTGAAAAATAACCCTAGAGCCTAGTGTCCTATTATCCAAAAAAAAACCTTTACTTGTTAGTATTAGTTTGCGAGTACTTAAAGAGTACTCATGGCTTTGTCCCTGGCTATTCCCATGGCCAGACTATGAAGAGGAGTACCTGGAAGATGGACCCCAGAAAGGTTACGACAACTAGGATCATCTCCCATCGTCAGCATTGCCTGTGACCCCGAAGATGGAGCTTCGCCTACGCTACCGTTATTATTACGTATTCTGCTGCCTGATGTTGTATTAAGAACTGGATCATGAGATCCCTATTTGTGTAAAAACTTATGTGTCGTTTGTAATGGATGAAGTACTATGGTATCCAATTCTGTTATGTCTCGCAAAAATGGTAATCTTGGGATTGCGATGTATGGCATAACAGGCATCTAGGATTGAAAAATCCGGGTGTTGACATCAAGAGTCTGCGATGTTGGATCTAAGTCAGATCGTGCGGCTCAGTTCGGCCAGTACCTCTTCGCTAACAGGATCTGTCCTAACCCTCGGATCTGGATCTAGCGGACCAGAGTGCTTTGGCCATAAAAGCGCGGCACTGATGGCGGTGTGCGGCGGCGACGCGTCCGGTGACGGTTCACCGGCAGTGCTAGGGGGTAAGGGGAGGGTGCAGGGTGGTTACCGAAGTTGCGAGGTCAAGGGGGTTGCCGTGGTAGACGTGGTTGTCGAGGGGGCGCTCGGCTTTGCCTGCAATTGCTCGCCGAAGTTGTTCTCGACGTTAGTGGCTTGTAGTCGAAGGCAGAGGCGAGCTTCTGGGACACGGGCAAGCAAATGGAGAGGGTTAAAAGATGCGCCCTAAGACGACGAACGCAATAGAGCATACGAGAGGGCGAGGGCGGTCTGTGCTCACCGGAATTGTCGCTGGAGTGCGTCGGGACGATGACGGTCTCGAGTAGAAATTCACGGAGCCTGGCGGCTCTTTGGGGTTGCGATGTGAGGGGATATGGAGAGGGGCGAGTGTTGAATAAGTAGCAGGGGTCAAGGGGGCAGAAACGGCAGAGAGGGCGCGTCTGCGCGCGAGATTGACGACGATGATGACGAGGCAGTGGGGCCAGGTTGTCAGCGAGAGGGTGTGGGGAGGACGCGGTGCTAAAATAAAATAGAGGGGGAGAGGGGGGTTCCGGGTGCGCTGCTGGGCTGCGGGGTTGGGCCCCGTCGGTTGGCAGGTAGGTTGTCCTTTTTTCCCTCTAGTCCTTTTCTTTTCTATTTTTTTATTTCTAAAAAGGATTTGAACTAGCAAATGAACTCCAAATCAATTAAACCTTTCACCAAAAACTTGAGGGGTGAACCTAGTGTTCAAAAATGTTTTAAAACATCAAACCTCTAACAAAAACATTTTGGGTAAAAATAAAAATAAATACAAGCCCCAGACTTGCATATAGAGGGGTTTTTAATATGGTTTTGCTATGTTTAAATTTTTGAAAAAAATTGTGCAATGACCACATGCCATGATGATATGAATGTAATGAGAATGTTTTGGTTTAATGCAAATTGGGATGTTATAGAGATCCAGGAGCTTCGCCAGATGAAGGGGAGGCAGGAGTAGGGAGGAGGCGTGCATGCTAAGTTGCGAAAGCAAGCTAGTGAGACAGACGAGCTAAAGATTAGGCCGAAAAGTGGAAAGAATTTCCTCATTATCTGGGCATTATTTGTTTCCTTTGCTATTTATGTTGCCATGGAATTTTATAGTAGCTGGAATAAATTGCTGCTTCGTGGGATTGTAGTAGCTTAGAACTTGTTTTTCAGCTCAGAACCTTTTAATAAGTGTAATGCTAAAACAGGGATTTAATCCGACTAGCGCAACCAGTAGTCGCTTATGTAAATTATGTCTGTGCCACTACCATTCATCGAACTGGAGAAGCAACCCCCCTCGGCTCTGGTGCTGGGATTGTATAGACAATAGTGGCACATTTACAATTTCGGCTTCAACAAGTGTCTTCAGCCATAACCAAATCTCAAGTCGCTATGAGAGCGGGATGACATAGTCAATGAACGGAGAATTACGAGAACGTGAAATGACTCATATTTTCTTAGACGCCACTACACGCTTGTTTTGCCCGACAATTCCCATGAACGTAGCTCTAGAATTTTACCGAATACATAGACAGGTTCAAGATCAACATTACTATGATTCTTCTTAGCCAGCCTTCTTACCCTTCCTGGGTGCCACTTCTTTGCCTCGGTGTCCTCTGTCTTCTTAATTGCCAGACTTCCTCCTCTTCTTGGGTTCCAGCTTTCTTACGTTCACATACTCTGCATCTTCGAATCAAGGGAAGTCAGGCCAATCAGCATCAGAATCGTGTTCATCATCATCACTCCACTCGTTTTGATTTTCTTCCCGCGGAAAAATCACTGAGTCCGCAGTCATGTTTCTTACCTTGCACTTCATGTCAAAAAATAGGACACGGTTAAGAACCTAATATCTATAGAGTGTGACCAATTTCTTTTGTATAGGTACCATCTCATACCTAGGTTTGGGTGCATTAAGAGGACACCCCGCTGCTCTATGTCCTATAAGACGGCAGAGCTTGCATCGGTTTTTGCCCTTCTTGCTACCACTAAAAGCTGAACCCGCCCTCTCTAGAAAATTCTTAAACCTCTTCACCTATGGTCTACCTCTGCCCATTTTTTTTACTGGCTAGCACAGCTCAAAACTCACTTGGACTTGAGGCCACTGAGATGGGTCTATACAGGGCTCGACGGAACTAGCGTACACAGCTCTAAACCTTTCCAGAGAGAAGTAGTCAGACAAATATTGATCCAAATGTGGTAGAGTTCTTTTCTTCACCAAGAAGAGAAATGCGTGGTCGGATGGTTTCGCGGTATGCTACCACTCTAAGCAGGTGCATTCCCGCCGCTCGATGTTAACAACATCCATGTGGTCGTTTTTGCACATATCAAGCACCTCATAGCTGCTGCTGTTTGATGGGAGAACCCTAAGATGTCCAAGCCCTCAGCTTCTCTTATGCAGTTGCTATACAACATGTGGTAGCATATGGCCTCTAAGTCTCCGACCGATCTCTCTTCTTATATTTAACAGCTTCATGATCATACCCCGTATGCCGTCCATCAACATATGAACAGGACAAACTTTTATGTCCTTCACCTAGTTATTTAGGCATTCAGCTAGGTTGTTGTTTACGCAATCAACTTTGATGTCAGGGTTGAACTGACTCTTATTCCATAGCTGTGAATGATGTGCGGTGTCACGACCCAGGATCAGGGCTAGGCAAATACCATATCCTCATATGATATAATCCTAACCTAAATTCCGAAGCGCGCATGGAAAGATCGGTAACATTACAGAACATACAAACCATACATTAATAAGGTAAACTCTCAAGCGAGTTACAAACCAGACATACAAGCCAGGGTTCATAGACCCATCATTACAACAAACAACGGAAGCAAACAAGTTGTTCTAAACAAAAATCTTAGAAAAGGGCCTAAGAGGCCATAAACAAAAGTAGCGACCCTTCCATAGATCCTAGGCTGCTACACGGGAACCCCGACTACTCGTCAACTTCGACATAGAAACCACCTTCAGTTGGAGTAGCTTCATCTGTAGAAAAACATCAATGAAGCAAGGCTGAGTACAGGGTGTACTCTGCAAGACTTATGGCTAGTGGAGTTATTTTGCATAAAGCCATCTTTTGTTTTCGAATCAAGAGGGAGAAGAAGCTCGTCTAGTCAGATCATTTTCAAAAGGGTATAAGAGGACTACAACTCTAGATCTTCGAAGTCATCTTTGATATCCACCAGGTACCATCATCAACTGAACCTCACTTCCTGGACTACCCCCTCAAACAACCCCGAGGAAGTATTCCGGATCTCACATTAGTTGGCCAAGTTTTATCATTCGGTTATAGTTTTCTATGATCACAGAATCCGTTCCCAATTCGTCCATAACCGTGGACACTGCTTTTCGAAAAGATTATAACCCTTCAGGGGTGTACAACTTTACCCACACGTACCAACCGATTCTTAATGCCAAGTTATTAGCCCTCCTCCTTGGAAGGCCGACAGAGAGTGGTTGACCACGAACTTTACCCTGCTTTCGCCGAGACCATGAGTCACGCACTAGGGAGATGCCGCCATAACGGGTCAAGTCCCGAAGCCAGCCCCTAATGATGTGTGCGGGGTTCAAGATTACGGATGTTGGGCATCTCTTGTTCCCGGCCATGCTTACCTACCTATTATGAATGCACCTCCTTCACCTCCATTCAAGAACAACCAAGATGCATATGTCGAATGGAAATCCCAAACTATGTGACTCATGGAATCTACTAGGCAAGTTAGTTGGTCGAGGGGGTTTCCAGGCCCCCGTGTGGTTGTACGCTTGTCTTGGTTCAACATGCGAGAACATCAGGTCCTAATGGTGACAAGTATGGGACTACAAAAACCACAACCCACATGGCCTCCCATACAAGCCTTAGCATGTTTATCATTCATTTTTGATCATATCACAACATCCTACCATACTAGATTCATTCGCAGCTCCAGTGCATCATCTGAATGATCAGCATTGGACCACTAAGCTTGACTGAACTATGGCACTAGCGATGCTCATAAGAAAAACCCTAGTTATGCTAGGAGCAGTGGATCAGGTAGTATAGTTCACAAAGGGAAACATGCATCAAGTACGATTACTCTATCTACTGATAAAAGACTGTTGAACCGAATGCATATGGCGAGAATGAAATACTTTGTGAATATAGGATTCATATGTATGAGTGGGGCTTCGCTTGCCTTGTCCATTGTTGGACTGGTACTGCTCTTCGGTGGCATTGACTTCAACTTCGGGTTCGGTTCCTATTCGCAAAAAACCAATCACCGGAAAAGAGAAAGCAACATTCAACACATGGCATGTGCAATGCTCATACAATATGGATGATATGAAAAGTTAAATAGTGTTGAAATGAACCCTAGAACATGCTTGGTCATTTTAAACGGGGTCCGAGAGGTCCAAACCCTAGAACAGGGGGATCATCGGAATCACCTATGGGGTTCAATTGGTTCTTCTAATTAAACTTCCCATCAAAGTTGGTTAACAATGTATGATTATAGCTTAGTTAGATATGTTTCATTTTTCTGATCATTTTGGTATATTATTTGATTTAAAATGAATTAGTTATGAATTTCTCCAATTTTAATTCATTTTAAATCATTTTTGGAATAATTAATTTAATTTCCAAGTTGGGCCCACATGTCAGACTTTTATTAATTTTAGAAAACATTTACAGAAAATATTAAAACCCAGACAAACAGGGCCCACCTGTCATATTTCTTATTTATAGAAATACAAAAAAATTAATAAAAGAAAAGGAATTATTGCATCATGCGGATGTCAGCATGACATAAAAAATGGAGCTCCTCCTCAGATCAAGATTGGTCCTGGCGATTGGCGGCACGGGACCAAGCGAGGCTAGGGGCGTTCGACGCAGCGCATCACGCTGAGCAAGCTAGTGGCGGCGCCGCTCATTATTGGTCACTAGAGAGTCGCCTCTAACGAGCTCCAGCGGCGGCGGCATCGGCATCGGGCACACGCGGGGAAGACGATACAGAGGGAGAGGGGCAAACGGAGAGGTGCTTGAGCACCGGTGGCTCACCAGGAGCACGGCAGTGGGGTCGTCAGAGCGAGGGGAGGCCGGACGGAGGAGTAATTGACGGTGGCCATCGTCAGAAGAGATGAGGTCGGCAGCGACGATTCTGAGCGCCTGGGCTCGATTCCTTTGGCGGGGAGGCTCAGCTCGATGAGGCGCAGCTCCCAGGGCCAACGGCGAGGCTCGGGGCGTTCTCCAACAACGGCGAAAAGCGGCAACTACGGCGGCTAGGGTTCTGTCATTTGGGAAAAAACGACAGAGTGAGCGAGACGGGGAGAAATGGGGATGGGGAGAGAGAGCATGACGCGGCGGTTCTTATCCTCTCGACCAATGACGGCGGCGGGCATCTCAGTGCGGCAGGGATCTACGGCATGCGCGTGGACAGCGATCTGCTTGCCGCTCTCGAGGAAGACGACGAACGAGACGAGGCCGAAGTGGTACGGGGCCAGGGTGGGCTGCGCATGGGCCAGGGTGGGCCGGCTTGTGCCCCGGGTGGGCTGGCTGCTAGCTGCCGCTGCGCGCACGAGCGACAGAGAGAGGGAGGGAGAGATGGGCTCGGCCCAGAGAGCTAGGTTTAGATTTTTTTCTGTTAAACCTTTTTATTTTCTGTTTTTCTATTTATCTGTTTGTATTTTCAAATTCCAAACAATTTTGAATAATTTCAAAATTACCAGAGACTTTTTATAAAGTGTATAAAATAGTGTGGGACCCTTTTATTCATTTTGGGTTCCATTCTTTTGGGTAGTTTTCAAAGTATAAAAACCATTTGAATGGTTTGAGAGGGAAATCACTAGGGTTTTGCTTGTTCTTATTTTATTAAACCAAAGTGCAAGTGTAATGCATGCATGCAATGCTCAAAGATGTCTTTATTTATATTACACAAAAGGGTGGTATGTTACAGCTCTACCCCTCTTACAAGAATCTCGACCCGAGATTCCTAGGTTTTAGAAAAGAAGGCAGGGTACTCAGATCGAAGACGATCTTCGCGTTCCTAGATTGCTTCTGACTCAAAGTGATGAGACCATTGAACTTTCAGGAACTTGATGGTTTGACGACGAGTCTTGCGCTCGGTTTCATCAAGAATACGAACAGGGTATTCTCGGTAGGTTAGATCATTTTGGAGATCCAATGTTTCATGGTCCACACCACGAATAGGATCTTTGAAGCAACGCTTGAGTTGAGACACATGAAATACATCATGAACCTCTGGAAAATTTGATGGTAGATCCAATTGGTAGGCAAGTTCACCCCGCTTGGAGAGAATGCAAAAGGGACCAACGTAGTGAGGAGCCAATTTGCCTTTGATACCGAAACGATGGGCACCCTTCAGAGGAGTGACCCGGAGGTAAACTTGATCACCAACTTCATAATGAACATCAAGATGATAACGATCGTAGTTGGTCTTCTAACAAGATTGAGCGGCCTTCAGACACTCTCGAATTATGTGAACTTGATCTTCTGCTTCTTGGATCATGTCCGGACCAAAGAATTGTATTTCGCCAGTTTTTGTCTAGTTCAGCGGTGTTCGACATGTTCTCCCGTACAGGAATTGGAAAGGTGCCATGCCCAAACTGGATTGAAAACTGTTGTTGTCAGAGAATTCCGCAAAAGGAAGACATTTCTCCCAGTTGTTTCCAAAGGATATGACACATGCTCTGAGCATGTCTTCAAGAATTTGATTTACTCTTTCGGTTTGACCACCGGTTTTAGGATGATAAGCTATGCTGAAGGAGACTTGAGTTCCCATTGCTTGTTGGATACTAGCCCAGAATTTGGAAGTGAACAAGCTTCCACGATCAGATATGATCTTCTTGGGAACACCATGGAGAACGACTATCCGGGATACATATAACTTTGCCAACTGGCTTGCGGTAATGCTTTCCCGAACTTCAAGGAAGTGAGCAACTTTGAATAGTCGATCAACTACTACCCATATGGCATCATTTCCTACTTGTGTCCTTGGGAATCCGGTAATGAAATCCATACCAATTTCATCCCATTTCCACTCAAGAATTTTCAATGGCCGCAGAAGTCCAGCAGGTGATGGGGATATGCCTACCGGGGTATACCCAGCGGGACGTTTTCGTCTGGCCCACGAACTGGCGAATGGGCCTGCAAGGCGGCGACTGGATCGAGACGTGGCGTGGGTCCAAGCGATTGGAAGCTGAAGGCCCAGGAGAGTAGATAGGCCCAGTCGGATTAGGCTAAACGAGTACCGAAACCTTAACAGATTCGGTTGAGATTTGTAAACCCTAGGGAGGGTGAGTCTATATAAACCTCCCTACAGGGCGTGTAAACGTACGTTCCATCATCCACCCAAGCGACTCGCCGCCTAGCCGTCGAGCTCGCCCCATTGTATCTCCAACATAATACAATCTAGCAGGAGTAGGTCTTTACCCTCCGGGGGGCCGAACCTGGGTAAACCCCTGTGTCTCCGCCCTCATCTCGCACCGCAGATGGCTGGCCGCCCTTGCCCTTCGTTCTACTACTCGCTTCCGATTGCAGCATCTGCCGTGATCATTCCCACGACAGTGGCGCCCACCGTGGGGCCTGGCCGGTCTGGCCGGTGTTCTGCGGCGAGATCCAATTTTCCCATCAATGAGTCGGTCTCCATCGGTCGCATGATAACGATCGGCGAGATGCTCCAGATCTTGCCGAGCAGCTACGTCCCGGCGGCGCGACCCGTCACGCACAACATGATCTTGCCAGTTGGCACGATCAGCCTCTTCGTCGGCCTCACCGACGTCATTGTCTCGGAGGACTCGGCTCGCATCCGCGAGTCGCCGCCACGCGACCGGCTCTCCGAGAGCCAGGTCCGCACGATCCATCGCCTCACCTCCGAGTACAACTCGGCCCACAGAAACATGGCCAAAAATTTCGCGGCCACGGAAGACGTGGCCCTCAAAGACGACGCCGACTCGGCGACCCCGGCGTCACTTGCCGGATCCATCACCGCGGCTTCGCCCGTAGGCTCCATCACCCAGGTCTCCAACGTGGGAGACTTCGAGGATCCCTCCATCCTTGGGATCTTTGACTTCGACTCCGGGTCAGAAAACTCCGCCGATCTCCGTGACGGGACCGGTCGCTACGCCGCGACCTACATGGCGACTGGCACCGATCCGCCGGAGGATCCCTTCTCCACCCCGATCCCTCCCAACGCCATGACAACAGAGGTCGAGGAACTCCGCCTGAAGCTGGCGGAGGCAGTCCGCAAGGAGCAAGCCGAGCGCGAAAAATTTCTCCTCGAGCAGGTGACGGCGCAGGAGCTGTCGCGCTACCACCAACAGCGAATCAGGTCGCGCTTGAACCCCACCGTCCAGGGGCGCGCCCTGAACTTCGACGACGAGAACGACCCAGCCCGCGTGGCCGAGCGTGCGATCTACGAGAACGCGCCGCCAGGAGGAAGCGCCTGGCCCCCACCAGGGTCGACGGCGAACGACGCCCCACCTCCACCCAACCGCACACCTCCCAGGGATCAGCCGCGGATAGTGGTCTCCTCACGGGAGCGAGACGCGAACGGCCTACCACTATTCTCCACACCGATGGACAACCTCGTGGCAGGTCGAGCAGCGGCCGACAACATCACGGCCACCGGCGACGGCGCCCTACAGATCCAGTACGTTAGGGCCCTGCTAGCAAAGGCGGTCGAGCAGCAAAACGCAGGCGCCGACTCGCAGGGTCGGGTGTACTCGCGTTCTTCGGCAGCAGAGCGGCCTCAAGCGGCCGCCCATTGGCGGCAAACACCCTCAATTGCCCGCCACCCGAACCGCTGCAGCTCCAACACCGACCCGCGAATGCGGCACTCTCCACCAACGACCCCAGGCCAGCGACCAACTTTGTCGCCGCCAACGGTCAGCCCGTCGACGCCCGCACCACATCATCAACAACCAAAGCTGGCGCGCACGCCAGCCCGACGAATTGCAACACACCCTAACCAATCGCCGCGACGGCGAGCCAATGGGGTCGCTAAGCCGATTCGGGCCCCGGTGATTCGGACCAATGATCCGAGGCGAAAAATAGCCGGTGAACTTCAAAGCGCCGAAGGAAATAGAGAAGTATGACCCCTCGTACGACCCCTCCGTGTGGCTGGACACCTACCTCATGGCAATGGGGATCGCTGGCCACACCGACCTGCTAGCCGCCCCTTACCTTCCCCTGATGATGGAGGGAATGTGCAGGCAGTGGATCAACACCCTTCCTCAGGATAGAATCGACTCCTGGGAAGAGATGCGAGATGCCTTCGTCAGGCACTTCGAGTGCTCCTACACGCGCGCCACCACCATCGAGGACCTGGAACGATGCATCCAGGGACCCCGCGAGTCGACCCGCAACTGGGTCCAGCGGTGGCAAGAACTATGGTACAACGCGGTCGGCATCCACCCGGACACCGCAATCCACTGCTTCAAGACCTCGTGCCGCTACGAGCCCCTGGTCGCCAAGCTCAAATGACACTCCTGCACACTCGACAACATACCGGATCTCCTCGAGATCGCCAAGAGATACGCGGAGGAAGACCCAAACCAGGAAACCGACGACGAGTCGGGAGGCCAACGCCGCACGAGCGGCAACGACAACAGACGACGGTCCGACCTACGCTACAGCAACACTCGCCTCACCGGCAAGCGCCGCAGTGACGGGCGAGTCGACTTCGTCGCCAACGCCGGGCACGCGCAGCGCGAGCCCAAGAGCTTCCGCCGCGACGGAGGGCAACGCCGAAACGGCGGCAATTACAAGGCGAAACCAAGGTTCGACCCCACGGCCCTCCTTAACCAACCTTGTGCGTTTCACAGCAGGGAAGGGAAGCCCGCCACACACTCCACCGCCGACTGCCACTCTCTCAAGGAGATTGAGAAGGCACGGCGAGCGTGGGAGGACCCCGACAACAACCCGCCAAATGGTGGAAAATTCGGCAGCGTGGCCGGCTCACTCCACACCTTCACAGGCTTCAACACGAAGCGCGAGAAGAAGGTCATTGCCCGCGCCGTCGCCGTCAACACGGTGGCCCAGGTGGACGTTCCCCAGTTCCTCAACTGGTCGGAGCAGCCCATCACCTGGAGCCGCCAGGACCACTCGCCACGCATCGAGTACCCGGGTCGAGTCGCCCTGGTAGTCAAGCCCAAGGTGGGAGACTACTGGCTCCCCAAGACATTGATGGACGGCGGCAGCTCCATCAACATCCTATACCTGGACACCTTCAGGCGACTGCGGATCCCGCAGTCGATGGTCAAAACGACCTACACCACATTCCACGGCATCGTCCCCGGTCGGAAGGCGTATCCGATCGGCAAGGTCACGCTGCCAGTCACCTTCGACACACCAGCAAACTTCCGCACCGAGCGCATCGTCTTCGAGCTGGTACCCTTCGACAGCCCCTACCACTGCGTCCTGGGGCGCCAGGCGTTCGCCAAATTCATGGCAGCGCCCCACTAGGCGTACAACGCGATGAAGCTCCCCGGGCCACGCGGCGTCATCACCATCAACGGCGACCCCGACATGGCCACCGAGTGCGAGGCCAAAGGAGCCGAACTCGCCGACGCCGTCATCGCGACAAAGGCCAACCACGCCGACGAGCTTGCCAAGTACGCGAGCGGGGTCAACAACGACGACCCCACCATACTCAAGAATCCCAATTCGGAGGGCGCCAACACCTCAGCCTTCGAGGCAATGACGCACACCCGCACCGTCGAGCTGGTCCCAGGCGACTCCAGCCAGACGGTGACGATCGGGACGGGCATGAGCCCGGCCTAGGAAGGTGCGCTCATCGAGTTACTCCGTGAGAACAGGGACATCTTCATGGAAGCCCTCTGACATGCCTGGTGTCCCTAGGGAACTCGCTGAGCACAAACTAAACGCCGACCCCAAAGTGCGACCCGTCAAGCAGTCGCTGTGGCCCTTCAACGAAGAGTGTCGCCGAGCTATCGCCGAGGAGGTGCAGCGTCTACTCGCTACAGGCTTCATCCGGCCAATCAAATACTCCAAGTGGCTGGCAAACCCAGTCCTGGTCGAGAAGAAAAATGGGACCTGGAGGATGTGTATCGACTACACAAACTTAAACAGCTCCTGCCCGAAGGAGCAATTCGTCCTCCCGCGGATCGACCAAATAATCGACTCCACCGCGGGCTCGGAGTCGCTGTGTTTCCTCGACGCTTACTCTGGATACAACCAGATAAAAATGGTTGTCGAGGACGAGGAAAAGACGACATTCATCACGCCATTCAGAGCCTTCTGTTACACCGCCATGACCTTCGGCCTCAAGAACGCCGGGGAGACCTACCAGCGGTGCATGCAGGAATGCCTTGCGAGCTAAATCGGCCGCAATATCCACGTCTACATCGATGACATGGTAGTAAAGTCCGCTCGCCAGGGCGATCTACTCGCCAACCTGGCGGAAACATTCGCCAACCTGCGGAAATACAAGATAAAGATAAACCCAGGCAAATGCACCTTCGGTGTACCAGCAGGGAAACTATTGGGGTACGTCGTCTCCAAGCGCGGGATCGAGGCGAACCCCACCAAGATCGACACAATCGCTCGACTCGGCAAACCCAAGTGCCTGCGCGACGTCCATAAGCTGGTCGGGTGAGTCGCGGCTCTCAGCCACTTCATTCCCCGATTGGGCGAAAAGACGATGCCCCTATACCGCCTGATGCGAAAGAACCCCACCTTCCAGTGGGATAAGGAGGCGAACGACGCACTCCGCGACCTCAAGAAGGTGCTACTCGCAGCACCACTACTCGCCGCCCCCGTCGACAAAGAACCCATGCTGGTCTACGTCGCGGCTTCCGAGCGTGTCGTCAGTGCCATCATGGTCGTCGAGCGGCCGGAGGAAGGAAAGGACGCCCGGTACAGCGACCGGTGTATTACATCAGCAAGGTCCTCACCGAGTCACGCCAGCGGTACCCGCAATACCAGAAACTGGTATACGCAGTCTTCAGAGCACAACAGCGACTGCCGCACTACTTCCAGGAGCATCCGATCACGATCGTCTCCTCAGCACCGTTGCAGGACATCATCCGCAACCGTGAGGCGACCGGGCGAGTCGCCAAGTGGACCGTCGAAATCGGCTTCCACAACATCAAGTACGAGCCATGAAAAGCGATCAAGTCGCAGGCTCTCGCAGACTTCATCGCCGACTGGGAAGAGGCCCAGCAGCCGGAAAAGCTGCCATACCTCCACTACTAGAGCCTGCACTTCGACGGCTCCAAGAACACGGACGGCGCAGGAGCAGGGATCGTGTTGACTTCACCAAAGGGCGACAAGCTCCGCTACGTCCTCTGCCTTGACTTCACCCCCTGCACCAACAACATGGCCGAGTACGAGGCACTACTCCATGGCATGCGAGCTGCCAAGGAAATGAACATCAACCGCCTGCGCTGCTACGGAGACTCCGACCTCGTCGCCGGGCAAGTCGCTGGCACCTGCGACACCGTCTCCCCCACCATGGTGGCGTACCACCAAGCAGTGGACAAGCTGGGCGGACACTTCGCAGTCTACTCCGTCGAATGGATCGACCGGCGGAAGAACGAGGAGGCCGACGCACTCTCTCGCACCGGGTCAGCTCTACTCGCACCACCCGCCGCCGTCTTCCTTGACACGATCACCAAGCCGTCAGTCTCTCCCCCAAGGGAGATCGACATCGGAGTCCCGCTGCAGCCAGAGGCAGCCCTGGTCGCACTCATCGCCGAGCCAGACGACTGGACCAAGCCGTACATCGCCTACCTAGAGGCTGGCACCTTGCCGGCAGACGAGATAGACGCCCGGATGGTTGCACGGTGATGCAAATCCTTCACCATCATCGATGGCGAGCTCCACAAGCGCGGCATGACCGGCGTGTTCCAACGATGCATCCAACCCACCGAAGGCAAGATCCTCCATGACATCCACTCCGGCGACTGCGGCCACCATGCCGGAGCCCGCTCTCTGGTCGCAAAGGCTATGCGGCACGGCTTCTACTGGCCCACCGCACACGCCGACGCCGTTGACATCGTCCAGCGGTGCGCCGGGTTCTAGAAGTACGCCAACCAGACACACGTGCCGAGCTCAGCGCTAAAGACAATCCCCATCACCTGGCCATTCACCGTGTGGGGTATGGACATGGTAGGCCCTTTCAAAAAGGCCCCCTCTGGCTTCACCCACCTCCTGGTCGCGGTCGAAAAATTCACAAAGTGGGTGGAGGCCAAGCCAGTCCGGAAATGCGACGGGAAGACCGCTACCAAATTCCTACGCGAGCTCATATATCGCTACGGGTTCCCAAACAGCATCATCACGGACAACGGCACCAACTTCGCCAAAGGGGCCATGGCCGAGTTCTACGAGGAACACCACATCCGGCTCGACTTCGCGTCAGTCTCCCACCCGGAGTCCAATGGCCAGGCAGAACGGGCCAACCAGAGCATCCTCCACGGCCTGAAGCCGCGGCTCCAAGTACCGCTCGAACGCACCACCGGGTGCTGGGTCGAGGAGCTACCCTCCGTCATCTGGGGTATCCGCACCTCAGTTAACAGGTCGACAGGGTTCACCCCCTTCTTCATGGTGTACGGCGCCGAGGCAGTCATGCCCACCGACCTCGTGCACGACTCGCCAAGGGTTGTCCACTACACGGAGGCCGCGAACGAACTCGCACGTCAGGACGGAGTCGATCAACTCGACGAGGCACGAGACCTAGCTCGCTCTCGCACTGCCATCTACCAGCAAGGACTCCGCCGCTACCATAGCCGGCGGGTGAAAATTCGCACCTTCCAGGAAGGCGACCTGGTGCTACGACTCATCCAGGACAAGAAGGTCATGCACAAGCTCTCCCCCCATGGGAGGGACCATTCGCCATAGGGAGAGTACACGGCAACTACGCCTACTACGTCATCGACGTCCGTGGGGACGGCAAACTCGACGTCAAGCGACCATGGAATGTAAACCTCCTACGGAAGTTCTACTCCTAGAACTCCACATATGTATCCTCCAATCGCTATGAAATAAAAATATTGGTTACCGCAAATTGCGTCCACTCTCCGTGTCTTGTGCCACTCGCACTCGTAATAACAGCACCAAGCTAACTGCAGGAGTCAACCTCTGGTAAAGCGATCGGCACGGACAAGTAGTGCATTACAAGGGCATTGGGTTACCCCAGGTCTTGTAACGTCCACGAAAAACGCCTACCCGGAGGCCCATTGGAGTCGCCTAGCTCGACTGGCTTAACGAGCCAAGACAACTGCCTTTGCTCCTCACAGCGACCATGATCCTCCGCATCCTCGACACAGCGACTCGAACGGCCAAGTACCATGTTCGGGGACTGATGACCAGTTCAGCGCGAGTGGCTAGGGAAAGCGCCAAGTATGAGAGCATGCCGAGGACTCGCCACGCGACTGACCCGCCGGGCCAGGCAGGAGTGATGCGCTTACTCTAACGCGATCAGTCCTCACCCACCCTAGAGATGCGCCTAGAATAACCAAGTACCACGCTCGGGGACTCGTCTACCCAACCTCGTTCGCGCCAGGGAAAACGGTGAAGTACAGAGCACTCATGGGAGTCGCCTTGCGACTGGCTTTCCAAGCTCGGGCGAGTCGACCTCAATAACAAAACGTTCAAAACCACAAACACATAAATAAATGAGGTGAACCCCATAAAAAGGGCGGACGCGCTCGGGGACTCGTTCAACCCTCAATCTCAAACAACACGATATCTCATTATAGCATATCACAATTGTCACAAAGTACAAAGTATGCCCAACGGCAGAACTGCTACTAACGCCCCAGGGCACAATGTTTTACTTCGCAGGCTTCGACGTCGACTCGCAGCCACCCTTGCGATTGTGAATGAAGGGAGTGTACGGGTTTGACGGGTACGTCGTCAGCTCACCCGCCATCGCCGCACGGAAGGGCTGCTCGATCTTGAAGTCCCGATGCTGCAGCTCAGGGTCGTTAGGCGCAACGATCGTCTCTTGATAAGGAAGGAGGTCGCCCATCGCCCAGACGCGATCGGAGTACACCGCGGCGCGGTCCGTCAGCTTCAGCACCTCAGCGATCTCCACCAAGCCCGTCGACGACGGGTAGCCACTCGTCATGTCATCCAGATCGAAGTCTTCCGGGAAGTGGGCGAGCCCAAGGCTAAGCGCCATCGCCGCCCCACGCCGGAACGCCGACCGCGTCATGAACTCGACGACTGATGGAGCCTTCTCCAAGTACCGCCACACTTCGACGAGGTCGCTGGGAATCACTTCCGTTGGCGACATCTCTTGAAGATACGCCCGAATACAAGTCGCGGACAACGTGGCCGAGTCGACCAGAGTGGCCACACATTGCCGCGCGTCGAACGATGCGCCTCTTCCGCGCTATCAATAATCCGACCTGTGGACAGGAGGGGTAGTGAGTACATCAAAGATTACACAATGGAAATATTATAGGCAGAGGCGGCACACATACCAATCAAAGGACGGGAGAGCTCCGTGATGAAGTTTTGAAGAGAGGAGTAGTCGTCTTGAAGCCCAGCAACAAGGGCGTCAGAGACCTTACGCTCCTCAGTGGCGGCTGTAACAGCAGCCTTGGCTCGCCCATCCGCCGAGCTCGCCTCCTCTTTCGCGTCCGCAAGCTCGCGCTCAAGGTTGGCGATCCGCTTCTCCGCCAAACTCAACGCCGATTGCGCCGCCATCAGCTCACTCGCCGGGACAAGGCCCTGACGAACCTCTTTTGCCTTCGTCGCAATCGCTTGGAGTCCCTTGTTCGCCTCTTGAGCGGCGACAAGTTCCTTCTCCGCGCGACACTTCGCAGCAATCCGGTCGGCTGATTCACGCTGCAAACCCTGCGCAAAAGTCAAACAGTTAACAAAAACGAAATCCTAAGTGCCCACCCTCTCAAATTCAGCGACTGGACACTCGGGGACTGGAGATCAAAAATCATAAGTGCCCACCCACTGAAATCCAGCAACTGGACACTCGGGGACTGGCGATCAAAAATCTTGAGCACCCACCCGCTGAAATTCAGCGAATGCGCACTCGGGGACTGGGCGCAAGAAATAAAAGCAAAGCACCAAAAGAATCTGACCACTGCAACTCAGTGGCCTGATCCTCGGGGACTGGACATACCTGGATGGCTGCGTCCAGCATGCCATGAAGTTGTAGTGCGTCCACGGATGAGAGAAGAGCCGGAGTGTGCCCGCGACGCTGCTCGACCCCCGTCTCGGCGACCCCAGGTGCACGGCTCGATGGCGTGGTACCACTCACCGTGGCCGCTCTGGCCATGAAGCGGGGGAATGTTGTGATAGATGCGCTGGCACCAAAAGAGGCCGGCTCGGCCATCCGAGCCGAGGAAGCACCCTCCTTGGTCGCTGAGGCCGCCCCCGCCGCAGGATCACTCGGAGCAATCGTCGTGTCGTCAAACACCGTGACGACTTCGTCGCTCTTGGCCTTCTTGGCACTGCCCGTGGGGGCAGCGACCTCATCAGCCTTCATCTTCCGAGAAGGGTCCTCCTCGGCGGCGACTGGCAGCACCTTGGCCATGGACGGGTGGCCTATCTTCTTAACCCCAGTCCTGCAAATCGATTACATGAGAAAAGTGGTTCGAGTACAACGAAAAATAAAGCAGGTGAATAAAACTCACTTGGCGACTGGTATGAACCGCAGCCCTGTGTGGATGCTAGCCGGCTTCTCCAGTTCGGGGCCCAGCTGCCGACTGAGGCCCATCTCCAGGACATCATGCGCCCAAGACACGGACGGCCTCTTTGTTGACGAGGCCGCGACAGGAGCCTCCACAACATTTCGGCAGGAGCTCTCCTGGGAGGCGAAGCTGCCGTGGCTAGAGCAACCCCCGACCCACAGACTAGGGTGAATGGGAGAGGCATTGAGGCCAGAGGCACCTCACTCAGGACGGCGGTGACATCCGGTGCTGCCATCATTTGTGGCGCTTCATCCTTGGCCAGGATGGTGCCGTCGGAGCTGCTCGCCGAATGAGGCGGAGATGCCTGCCTCGCCGGCTTCGTATTCCTCTTCGAAGGGGCCTTCACCTCCTTCTTCTTCTTCTTCGACGGAGTGGCCTCACGACGCGAGGTGAGCTCGGGAAGATCGTCGTCGTCATCATCATGACGTTCGAGGCTTCTGCTCGCTTCGAGTTCATGCTGACGCTGTCCGCGAGTTTTGCGAACCAACGGGGCGACCTCTTCCTCGGACTCGTCGTCATCGCCGCTCCTGTCACTCTCGACGCCGCCCCTTGCAGGATGCGATTCGCCCCCCTCCTGGACGGACGAGCTCGAATTCTCGTCGTCCGCGGGCGCAAGCCACCCTTCCACCGCTGGAAATAACTACAATAGGCATAAGACAATAACAGTATAACCGCGACAGCATCAACTGCGACTGCGAATGATAGAAAGATGACTTACCGTCGGGGCTGGATGCTTCGCGGTATAGGGGGCGACCCCGGCCTTCGCATCCAGGTACACCGCCTGGGTGATCTTCTTCAACGCCAGGATGTAGTCTTCGACTTTCCACTCGTCGAGGCAGGATTTTGTCGAGTCCTCCCGGCCCGTGTTCTCATACATATAATGGTCACGGCGGGCCAGAGGAACGAGTCGCCGCCCGAGCCAGCAGTTGTACAAGTTGATGGTCTAAAGACCTTTCTTCTTCAGACCGCGGATGGTCTAAAGCATCTCGTCCACGACTATCCGCTGGTCTGTTGGAAGCTTGCTGACTTGGAGTCGGCGCGGTTCGGGCCGGTCGGCGGAGTATCTTGGAATCGCCACCTCGCCATCTGGATTCGCCTCGGTAACGTAAAACCAAGACTTCTTTCACTCGCTCGCCGCCTTGACGGGTAGCATCAGATCAAAAAAGGAGGCCTTCGACTTCAATTGAAACGTCAAGCCACCCGCGGCAAGCATTGGGCCGCCTGCTTCTTCGCGACTGATCCTCCCGTGGAACAGATCTTGCCACAGGGGGAAGTAGGGCCTGCAGCCCAGATAGCACTCGCAGAACGCCACGAAAATGGCGAGCTGCTCGATGTTGTGCGGGCCCAGGTCTGATGGCTGGATCCCGTAGAAGGCGCAGAAGCGCCGGAAGAAGAGAGATGCGGGGAATCCCAGCCCCCGTTCCAGGTGGCTGGTGAAGCAGACGAATTCTCCCTCGCGCGGGTCCGGAGTTACCTCTCCGGCTGCAGGGATGCACCACCTGCCGGCGTGCAGGATCCCGGCCTCCTCGAAGGACGCCAGTAGCGCTCTCGTACACTTGGACCTACCCCATGGTTCGGTGGATCGGGCCATTGGCGGAGAGGTTCGTGGAGGTCGGAGGATTTTGGATCGGCTGTATTGCGATGCGGGAGAAACAGAGGTGCGCGCAATCGGAGGAAATGACGAGGAGATCGTTCTCCGATCGCTTACCATTCCCTTTATATAGCAGTTGTTACCCGCCAAATCAGGGATCCGTTACTACGTGGTGATGACGCCAAAAGTTACCGTTGGATTACCCCAACGGCTAGTTTTGACTGTGTTCGACGGTCCAACTTTAGCCACTCGGCTCGCCGGCCCAATCACTACAACAGTGACAAAGTATTTCGCCGACCCGTTCGCCGAGCTGCGACCAGAATGACTAGTTTTTTCCTTTATTCAGGAACCCGCCACCGATTCGACTGGGTGTCCGCATTGGACCCGTATGCTCTGACTGCCAGCAACCACCTACACCCAATCGACGACGGCCTCGGAGACTACTAATGGGGATATGCCTACCGGGGTATACCCAGCGGGACGTTTCCGACTGGCCCACGAACTGGCGAATGGGCCTGCAAGGCGGCGACTGGATCGAGACCTGGCGTGGGTCCAAGCGATTGGAAGCTGAAGGCCCAGGAGAGTAGATAGGCCCAGTCGGATTAGGTTAAACGAGTACCGAAACCTTAACAGGTTCGGTTGAGATTTGTAAACCCTAGGGAGGGTGAGTCTATATAAACCTCCCTACAGGGCATGTAAACGTACGTTCCATCATCCACCCAAGCGACTCGCCGCCTAGCCGTCGAGCTTGCCCCATTGTATCTCCAACATAATACAATCTAGCAGGAGTAGGTCTTTACCCTCCTGGGGGGCGAACCTGGGTAAAACCCTGTGTCTCCGCCCTCATCTCGCACCGCAGATGGCTGGCCGCCCTTGCCCTTCGTTCTACTACTCGCTGCCGATTGCAGCATCTGCCGTGGTCATTCCCACGACAGCAGGCCTTTGATGTTTAGCCTTCTCACGACGACCAACATCGCACTCTCCAACAAAGCGAGCGATTTATGGTTTCATTCCACTCCACCAGAATCTTTGACGGAGATCTCAGTACATCTTGGTACCACCAGGATGGATAGACAGAGGGTATTCATGAGCTTCTAGTAGGATTAGATCTTTGAATTTCTGACTGTTTGGGACCACTATCCGGTTACTGAAGTATAGGATACCTTGATCATTGACGGAGAAACATTTAGCTTCACCGCTTGCAACACGTTCTTTGATCTTGGTAACCTCTTCATCTTGCTTTTGAGCTTCCTTGATTTGGTCCTTGAGAGAAGATTTTATTTCAAGGTTAGTAAGGAATCCACAAGGAACCACTTCAAGGTTAAGACGCTTGATTTACTCATAGAGAGAAGGTTGGGCTTGTGAAATCATCAGATTGTTGCAATAAGACTTCCGACTTAGCGCATCGACAATGACATTGGCTTTGCTGGGTTGATAGTTGAGACCCAAATCAGAATCTTTGATGAGTTCCAACTATCGTCTTTGCCTGAGATTCAGATCTGGCTGGGTAAAGAGATACTTCAGGCTTTGATGATCCGAGTAAAGTTCGCAACGGTTACCGATGAGGTAATGTCGCCATTTCTTTAGAGCATGAACAACAACAGCGATTTGGAGATCATGGGTTGGATAATTGTTATCATGTGGCTTCAACTGCCGAGAAGCATAGGCCACTACATGACCATCTTGCATTAACACACAACCGATCCCTTGAAGAGAAGCGTCACAATAGATGACCAAATCCTTGGTTGTATCTGGAAGGACAAGCATAGGGGTGGTGGTTAGCTTAGTTTTCAAAGCTTGGAAGCTTTCATCTGCCTTTTCTGACCATTCAAACTTCTTATATTTCTTGAGAAGATCAGTCATAGGCTTGGCTATCTTGGAGAAGTTCTCGATGAATCGGCGGTAATATCCATCCATTCCCAGAAAACTTCGGACTTCCTTGACTGAAGTAGGTGACTTCCATTCCAGAATGGTCTGAACCTTATCCGGTATGACAACAACACCACTTGCAGGCACAACATGGCCAAGGAAGATGAGCTCTTGTAACCAGAACTCACATTTGGAAAACTTGGCGTAGAGACGATGTTCACGAAGTTTAGTCAACACCAAACATAGATGTTCGTCATGCTCTTCTTCGGTCTTGGAGTAGATTATAATGTCATCAATGTATACCACGACGAACTTGTCGAGATATTCCATGAAGACGGAGTTCATGAGCCTCATAAATGTAGCATGTGCATTGGTTAACCCAAAGGACATCAATGTATACTCGTAAAGACCATAACGAGCTGTGAATGCTATCTTTGGGATATCCTCCTTTCTGATCTTGATTTGATGATACCCTGATCTTAAGTCCATTTTGGAGAAGACAGTGGCACCACTTAATTGATCAAAGAGGTCATTTATCCGGGGAAGTGGGTACTTATTCTTGATTGTCACCACGTTGAGTGGACGATAATCAAAAACCAACCTTGGAATATTTGTATCCCGTTTCTTGACAAAGATGGTAGGGCAACCCCAAGAGGATGTGCTAGGTTGGATGTAGCCTAGGCCTTCCAGCTCTTCAAGTTGCTTCTTCCACTACACCAACTCATGAGGAGGCATGCGCTAAGGTCTTTTGGAGATAGGAGCAGTTCCAGGAACTAGCGCTATGACAAACTCCACACTTCAATCAGGTGGCATGCCAGGCAACTCTTCAGGAAAGACATTCGGGAAATCATAGACTACATCGACGTCTTGGACCTCGAGAGTAGGTAGGACATCCATGGCATACAACTCCGAGAAAGGTTTAAGGACTGCTAACGGAGACTCTGAACCATCAGTCCAATACTTGACAGTTATGCCAGCAGGAGAGGTCATAGTAACGGTTCTAAGTGCACAGTCAATGATGGCTTGATACTTGGTTAACCAGTCCATGCCCAGAATGACATCTATGTCAGTTGACTTGAGTGCAATGAGGGAAGTGGGAAACTTATGATATGCTATATCTATCTCAACCCCATGAGTAACCCAGATGGTCCGCCAACGAGACCTAGGGGTTCTAATCTCTAGAGGAGAGTCCATAGCTTGAAAGGTGATAACATGCATTTGCGCAAAATCTTGTGATATGAATGTATGCGATGCTCCAGAATCAAACAAGACTGTTGAGAGAACTGAATTGACACGGAGCGTACCCAGAATGACGCATGGATATTCCTGAGCTTCCTCAATAGTGACATGGGTCATACGACCACGTCCAGCACCTTGAGCTTTATCATTATTCTTTGCCTCCTGATCATTGCAACCGACAGCCCTTTGAGAACACTCCCTAGAGTAGTGACCAGGATGACCACAAGAGTAGCAGGTAACTCTAGTGTAAGAACTAGCAGGAGGACGATAATTTGCTCCACCAGTATTTGACTCTGGCTGACGAGAAGCATTGCCAGAAGACTTGGGTGCATAAGGAGCACGAGGAACATCAATGTATGGAACAAAGACACAGCGCTTCTTGTTACCAGAGGAAGAAGCACGAGAATTTCCTTCCTCACGCTTCTGAGAAACTTTCATATTCTTTCTTCCATGCTCCAGAGAAAGAGCCGGTTTGTGCAGTTCCTGGAAAGACTAGAACTTGAAGGGCAACAACTCATATAGAATTCCAGGTTTAAGTCCCTTACGGAACAGCTCTTGCTTATCTTCATCATTTGTCACATCCCTGGTTGCATAACGAGCCAGGCGAGTAAACTCACGCCCATATGTTTCAATATCCCTGCGCCCCTGAGTCAGATCCAGAAACTCCCTCCTTTTGAGATCCATGACGGGCTTAGGGATATAAGAAGCACGGAATTCTGCAACAAACTCCTCCCAAGTAACAAAATGTCCTTGAGCTTGCAGATTCAGAAAACCTTCCCACCAAACACCAGCATCACCTTCTAGTTGATAGGTGGCGAAGTTGACACGGTCAGCTGGACGGACACGAAGAGCACTGAACTTGCGCTCTATGGTGCGAAGCCAATCATCAGCTTCAAGGGGATCCTTGGAATGGGTGAAAATTAGAGGAAAAGAGCGGATGAAATCTCCAAGTGTGACACAGTCGTCAGAACGACGTTTAGTGTTCTGCGCCACACGCTCCAGAAGGCGTTCATTCCTCAGACGGTTGGTCTCAATGTTGTTGAGAACCTCGGCCATTGTGGGAGGTGGCGGAAGTTCCTGATCAACATTATTGTTTACTTGACGGCCAACAGAACCACGAGTACCAGACGACATCCTGAGGATAAACAGAAACCATGAGAATGGATTAACCAAAAATGGTACATCAAAGGATGACATGAACCATGTAAAAAAATATCATGGTAGAGGTGAACATGTGGATGAAGGTTATATCAATGCATTAAGTATGGTAGTAGAACAAGCATATGAAACGTATATGCTACCAACTTAGATACAAACAATAACAATGGAATTCAAGCATGATATGATACCAACAAGTCACAAAAGAATAGAGAGTAGTATTATAGGCATCCTTAGCAAAGTTGGAAAACGATACTTCAGTTGCACAGATTCATCTTGGAAACTCTGAGCCTTGCAACCGAGTACGGAGTACTAGGAAAAACAACCCAAACCCATATATCCTAAGAGTTTGAAATGATAGACGAGAAGTGAAACCTTGCAAAGCAAATGAGGTAAGATAACTTAGCAATAGAACAACCTCGGATAAGGAGTAAAAAGAGTCCAATTCAGAGTTTTGAAAATAATTTTTTTTAGCTTTCAAATAGTTTTCTCAAACTCTAGACTCAACATCGACCAGCTAGAAGGGTTTCCTACAGGCAGTCCTGCTCTGATACCAAAATCTGTCACGACCCGGGATCAGGGCTAGGAAAATACCAGATCCTCGTCTTATATAAGCCTAACCTAAATTCCAAAGCGCGCAGGGAAAGATAGTGTTAGACCCCTCCTTTATAGAGGAAAGGATCCCTGTGATTGCAATGCTAGTCCCTGGATCAATGCTAGCATCCACAGTTTAAGATGAAGTACACAGATACAAAGGTCGTTTATTACATTCATTCCAGAGATAAAATATAGTCTTTACAACTCAGGGCCATAGGCCTAATACAAGAGTTTAAGGAATAAGTAAATAAACACAAGTCTTCATCTTCATGTGCCACAGGCAAGCATGTTGAGTGTAGACTCATGACTCCTATTCATCATCAGAGTAACCTGCAACATCACAAGTTACAGCCACAGAGGGTCAATACTTTGGAATAGTATTGGCAAGTGATACCTTATTAAGTTTAAGTGGACTATCTTACTATATGCTTTTTGGCTAAGTGTAGCTTGGCTTGCTTTGCTTGAAAATAGATTTTTATCTATTAGTTGAAATTGCTAAGTTTTCTTTGTTAAAAACATTCCCAAGGAACCATCAATAGACATTGAGGTCCTTCACCCTTGTTCACCCATCAAGTTTTTATTTAGAAGTTGGAGTGATGAGATTCTTGTAGCTTCCATGTATTGATGCTCAAAGTGTCCATTTCCTTGGACAAGGCTAAGTACTTAGGTTTTCCATCTGCAGAGGTGGTGCACTTTACCCACAAGACTTGGTTTCCCAAGACAGGACCTTTCAGAAGCTTTTCCTTAGTCAAATGGACGCGCTCCAACCTATCATCCCATCTACCACCAACTGTCCAAGTGACTAAGTGCTAGCAACCTATATGATCATGGCAGAGCCCATATTGCCAAGTGGTTGCACTGTAAGCTTTCTCAACACTTGGCCTCCAAATCCCTTTGTGCCTGGGTGGCATACCACAAGTGAGATACACAACCCAAGTCCATGGCCTTGTGTAACCACTCAACATAACCCAATCTTCCCATTCCACCCAGGAGGTTCTTTTGCCTTAGTTGTTTTATTAAGAAAATATAAGTCTCTTGACTTAGAATATTTTTACCATATAAATATATATGTTCACCACCCTTGTTTACTATAAGCTAGGCTAAGCAAAGTATGGTATCTTAACTTTAAGAAAATTCCCTAGCAATTCTACTACTTCACTCTACTTAGGATTTCCCATCTTAGCACCAAGCAAATATCATGCATTTACTTTAGCAAAATATCTAATGCAAGTATAAAACTTAGGATAGGAAATTCATGAAAATATCACTTGCCTTGGTAGTGGGGAGAGTAGCACTCCTCACAGTCACAATCACTATCAAAATCTACACAAAAACAATAGCACACAATTACACACAATATAAATGCAACCAAAAATATTATGAATGCATGCATGCAAGAATCTACTAAGTGGTGAATTTTGAAGATTATACTAAGTATGTGCATGAGTACAGAAACTTATCAAGACACAAGTTTGCCAACTAAATTTATTTGGCCCAAAATAATATACAAGAATAAAACTATATCTAAAATAGCCCTAAACATGTTCCACAATAAAAATCATTTTTAACTGTTACTATATGCTAAATAAAGTGGTTATTTAGAATGGTCTTGTTTCACTGAATCCAACGGTATAAAGTTTGCAAAAATCCAACGTGTCGTTTGAAAGATATAAGCATTTGAAGTTTGAATCAAATTCAGGTTTTAAATTCTGTTTTTATCTAAACCTTGCCACGCGTTGCGCTGTGATTGGCGCGTACCGCTTCGGTCGGATCACGCTCTGCAGCCGCAGGATTTTAAACAGATCGTACGATCCAGATCGTGTACCGCTTCGGAACTAAGTGACTCTATCCTAGCGCTCAGATCAAGATCCAACGGCGCGCGAGCACGCGACCATGCTCTGGCGGTGCTGGCGGCGTTGGCTGGCGGCGGCGCGTCTGTCTACGGCGGTGCCGGCGTTCTAGACCGTTCCAGGATGCAAGGATGTGCTTACCAGATCCGCGACGGCGTGCTGAAACTCGACGTGGTACTCGTTCGCGAAGGGGCTCTCGGAGATGGGCTCTAGACCTCGTCGGAGTTTCGTCTGGCGTCTAGTGGGGGTTATCGGAGTTGCTGCCGATGTTCTGCGTCGCCTGAGCACGAACCAATGGGTTTAGAAGACGCGTAGGGCAACTACGAACACGCTCGGGTGAACAAGAAAGCAGGGGGCGCTCGAAACTTACGGGGATTGCTCGCCGGAGTTTGCGAAAACGACAGCCGCGGTCAGTTGTCGTCGTTGGCGGGGTTCTTCGTCGCGCTAGGCCAAAATAGGGACACTGTCAGATGCGCACGATGACAAGGATTCTATGCGTATCAACCAGATGGCAAGGGGTGGTGGTTACTTACGGAGAGGGGTCGCCGGAGTTCGTGAAGAAGACGGGGGCGGCCAGTCGTCGATGTTGCCAACGCTAGGGGTCACGCGTAGACAAACGGCGAGTGTCAGAAGATGCGTATGAGTTCAATGAATAAGATAGGGTGAATGGGAGACAGAGGGGAACTCGAGGCTCACCGGAATTGATCGCCGGAGGGGGCTCTGTCAGCGGTGGTTTGCGGAGGTTTGAGGGCAGCCTGGGGGCGTGAGTGTGCGATTGAATGGGGGAGAATGACCGTGGGGTGGTGGGGATCTTATAGCCTGGAAGTCGACAGGAAACGCCTGCGTTTAATGGCCCAATTAAGCTGCGCCATCACCGGCCATCACTGCTCCTGCGACGTGGTCGCGGGCGGGAGTTTGGGGAAGACGATGCCAGCGCAGATAGGGCCCGCTCGTCAGCGTAACGCGCAAAATGAAAGTGGGGTCCGTCTGTCAGCGGCTCAGTGCGTGCGCTCGCGCGTGAGAGGAGAAAAAGAAGTGCCCGGGTGGGCTTGCTGGGCTCGGTCCGTTGCTGGGCCAAATCCTGGCCGCGTGGCCCTTTTCTTTTGTTTGCCCTTTTCTTTTTCTGTTTTCTATTTTCTGGAATGATTTTGATATGAATTCAAATCCTTTTTGAATTCAAACAAATTTGGGTATTTTTATAGGGTTCTGTGGTTTCAAAAGTAGTCATTTAACCAAGTGATTACCTTGTAGGGTTTGGTCAAGCTTGGGATTCAAAATAAACAGAGATTTTGCTATAGTTGCAAATATTTGAATCTAGGGTTTTGAATTCATTTCTAAATTTTTGAATCCTGTTTAGAAGCTTCACATAATCTTTCCAACAATGGAGTCAAGCAATCATGTACTTAAGCTTCCAAATTTCAAAGTGTGATGGTCATTTTGGAATCAAATGTCCACATGAAATCATAGCCTCAAACCTTTGTTTCTAAGTGATTTTTGAGAAAACCCTAAATGAATGAATGATGCAAAGATGATATGAATGAGTTTTGAAACTATGATTTTTGGGATGTTACAGATAGGTAACATTACAGAACATACAAACCATACATTAATAAGGTAAACTCTCAAGAGAGTTACAAACCAGACATACAAGCCAGGGGTCATAGACCCATCATTACAGCAAACAACGGAAGCAAACAAGTTGTTCTAAACAACAAACTTAGCAAAGGGCCTAAGAGGCCATAAACAAAAGTAGCGACCCTTCCATAGATCCTAGGCTGCTTCCCGGGAACCCCGACTACTCGCCAACTTCGACGTAGAAACCTACTTCAGTTGAAGTAGCTTCATCTGTAGAAAAACATCAACGAAGCAAGGCTGAGTACAGGGTGTACTCTGCAAGACTTATGGCTAGTGGAGTTATTTTGCATAAAGCCATCTTTTGTTTTCGAATCAAGAGGGACAAGAAGCTCGTCCAGTCAGATCATTTTCAAAAGGGGATAATAGGACTACAACTATAGCTCTTCGAAGTCATCTTTGATATCCACTAGGTACCATCATCAACTGAACCTCTCTTCTCGGACTACCCCCATCAAACAACCCCGAGGAAGTACTCCGGATCTCACATTAGTTGGCCAAGTTTTATCATCCGGTTATAGTTTTCTATGATCACAGAATCCATTCCCAAGTCGTCCATAACCATGGACACGGATTTTCAAAAAGATTATACCCCTTCAGGGGTGTAGAACTTACCCACACGTACCAACCGATTCTTAATGACAAATTATTAGCCCTCTTCCTTGGAAGGTCGGCAGAGAGTGGTTTACCATGACCTTTACCCTGCTTTCGTCGAGACCATGAGTCACGCTGTAACATCCCAAAAATCATGATTTGTAAAATTTGCATATCATTCATGCATTCATAAGCATTTGGGTCATTTTCAAATAAGATTTCAAAACAGAAGGAAATAGTTGCCTATTATTTTATGTAGTAAAGGCAATGGCTTTATTTTTCACTCTCAAACTATGATAATACTTTGTTTCAACCAGAAAGGTTTGAATGTTAATTCCAAATCTTGTTCAAAGTTTCAAAACAAAAATCTAAATTTAAAACCATTCATATGCCTAATATAAATATTTAAATTAAGGCATGGTTTTAATCCTATTTTAATTGGACCAAAGGGTTTGTGATCAAACAACAAGGTTTTATACACAAATATATGCTGGGAACACTTTACAAAAATCCAAAACAAATTTGAATTCAAACTCATTTGAATAGCATTTGAAAAAGATTTCAGAAAAATAAACTAGAAATAGAAAAAGGAATAAAGAAAAAAGAAGAAGGCCGGTGCCACCTTCCAGCCCATCAGCAGAATTGGCCCAACAGCCAGCCCACTCGGGACTCCCTCTCCTCTCTCTCTCTCACCTGCACCCTCTCTACCCCGTTGATGTTGCCACTGGTCCCAAGCCAGGTCATCACCTTCTTCCCCACCCCCGCGCGCGCAGACCCTGTCGCCACCGCCGTTTCCTCCAGAAACGCCACGTTGATTCCTCGCTTAAATTCCATTGATTCAGCGTGTAATTGCCGCCCTCGCTCTGGCTACATAATCACCTCTCCACCCAGCATCTTTCCCCTCACTCACCACAGTCTAAGCGCCACCAGGCCGTTCGAATTGAAGCCCACACCGCCGTAGTACCTAGCGTCTCCGACGACTGATTCCGGTGAGCCCCGACCGCCCCTTTCCTTTTGGTTCAAACAAGCGTGGTCCTCGTGTCCTTTTGCATCTTCTGACGCCTCTGGTTTGCCTGCACATGACCCAGGTCGCTGTCCCCGTCCACCTCTGCAAACAACAGAGTCGCCGCTCAACTATGACGAGCGACTTAGTTAAAACCCGACCGCCCCTTGCCTTCTCCCTGACCCTATCATGTTCGCCTGATTGTTGTGCATGCACTGATTCCTTTGATTTGTGTTAGGGCGGCCCAAAACGTCGCCAACGTCGTCGTCCGCACGAGCCCGACGCTGTCCGCAACTCCGATGAGCTCCCACGGCCACAGCAGCTCGCCCTGTCCACGCCAGCAGCACCTTGAGCATCCTCGCAGCCTTGCGACGCTGGTAAGCATCACCACTGCCCCTAGCCCTCTCTAGAATCGCCGGAGCATCCATGGTCATTTGATCGGACACCGTTGGATCTAGATCTAGCGCGTAGGATTAGATCACTTATCGAAGGGGTACGAATAGATCTGGCCCGTGCGATTTCATTTAAATCGTGCGGCTCTTGTTGATCGATCCGTCCGAACCGGTACGGGCCAATCAGATACGCCCACGTGTCTGGGATTTTAATTTAAAATCTGTTTTTGAATCTATTAGTTATTCAAACTTGTAAATTCAATAAATTTTGTTATGTTTATCCAAAAAAATACAAATAATATATCATTGGAATCACAAAAATAAATCCTACACATCTGTAGCCTTGGATTTGTGATTTTCTTCTGTTAAAATGGAAATTTATGTAGAGACATTTGTAGGCCTATTTTGTGTATAAAAATTATTTGGAAAATGTTCTAAAACCCAAATTAAGTCTATTTAGTGTATAAATGTTTAGTTTATTGTTCAGTATTGTTTTACTTGTCTTGTTTAGTTTAGAAAAATCATCACTTGAAATTTGCATGCATTCATATATTTTTGCTTGATTATTTGAAATATGAATTTGGTGCCATCATTTTATGTGTAGATTTTGGTGCTAGTGGTGATTGTGACTGTGAGGATTGTTGTTACTCCCCCAACTACCAAGGAAAGTGGTTCTTCATATTTTGCCCCAATATTTTGACTATGCATTAGTGATATTTTTTATAGGGCATGCATGATAATTTTTGCTAAGTATCTATATGCTATGCTTGGGAAATCCTAGTAGTTGTAGAATTGTTGGAATTTTCTCTAAGATACGATACTTGCTATTTCCATGCTTAGCCTAGCTAGTAGCAACCAAGGGTGGATAATATATATGCTATGGAGAAATATTGCTAAGTCTTTGACTTGTGTTTTTTCTTAATAAAACAACTAAGTGAATGAAACACCTAGGTGGAATGGTTGTTTGGGTTATGTTGAGTGGTTACACAAGGCCGATATCTATGGTATACCTTGTGTATCACACTTGTGGAAAGCCTCCCAGGAACAAAGGGATTTGAGATGCCATATGTTTAGAAGCTTCTAGTGCAACCACATGGCAGATGGGCTCTGCCTTGATCATATAGGTTGCAATAACTTAGCCATTTGGACAGTTGGTGGTAGGGTGATAGGTTGGAACGTGTCCATTTGGTCTAAGGGAAGGCTTCTGAAAGGTCTCGTCTTGATGAAAGTCAAGTCTTGTGGGGAAAGTGCACCACCTCTGCAGAAGGAAGAATCTAAGTACTTAGCCGTGTCCCCGGTAATGGAAAATTTGAGCATCAAGACATGGAAGCTATCAAGAATCTCCTCATCCCAATTTCTAAGTTAAAAACTTGTGGTTGAACAAGGGTAAAGGTTCACCAATGTCTATTGGTGGTTCCTTGGGAGTTTTTGCCATACAAAAACTTAGTGTTTTCAACTGATAGGTAAAACCCTATTTTGAGCAAAGCAAGCCTAAGCTACACTTAGCCAAATTCATGTAGAAGCTAGATACTATTATTCTACTAAGGTATCACTTTACAATACTATTCCAATGTATTGACCCACTGTGGTTGTAACTTGTGATGTTGCAGGTTACTCTGATGAGGATTAGGGTTATGAGTCTACACTCAACATGCTTGCCTGTGGCACATGAAGATGAAGACTTTTATTTGTATTGTTAAGTTAAACACTTGTACTAGCCTATGGCTATGGAGTTGTAAAATACTATGTTATCTCTGGAATGACGATGTAATAATGACCTTTGTTTCTGTGTACTTCATATTAAACTATGGATGCTAGGATTTGATCTAGGTACTAGCATTGCAATCACAGGTACCTTTACCTTTATAAAGGTGGGGTCTTACAAACGCACTAGGTAGATGCCGTCGTAACGAGTCAAGTCCCGAAGTCGGTCCCTAATGATGTGTGCGGGGTTCAAGATTACGGATGCCGGGCATCTCTTGTTCCCAGGCAGTAGCCTAGGGTCTATGGAAGGGTCGCTACTTCTGTTTAAGGCCTCTTAGGCCCTTTGCTAAGTCTGTTGCTTAGAACAACTTGTTTGCTTCCGTTGTTTGTTGTAATGATGGGTCTATGACCCCTGTCTTGTATGACTGGTTGGTAACTCTGTTAAGAGTTTACCTTATTAATATATGGTTTGTATGTTCTGTAATGCTACCGATCTTTCCCTGCGCGCTTCGGAATTTAGGTTAGGCTTATATCATATGAGGATCTGGTATTTGTCTAGCCCTGATCCCGGGTCGTGACATGCGGCCAAGTACTGGGGAAGATCTAGGGCTTCCGCAAAAATCTTGCTCATGAAAAATTCGCAGCACCCAGCTCTGTAAGATCTAGCAGCAGCAAACATGTAACCAAATACGCTGCCTGCATAGTGCCTGTACAGGTTCAGCATCAGGTGGGCATGGCATTCTCTACCCTTAGCTCACGGGAACACCTCCTTCACTGCATTCGTCAGCCCTTTGCATGCATTTGTGGATATAGTCAATGGATCAATTTGTCCTATTGATCTCCTGAGCTGCCTCATAAACGAGACCCAGTTTTCCTCTGTCTCTATATCGAATAGCCCAAATGCCACTGGGAACATCGAATGCCAGGCGGCCTTTCTGTAGGGTTCGCAACATAGAAAACAAAAAATTCCTATGATGGGAACAACTATGTACCAAGATCTATCTACTAGATACAAGCAACGGGTGGATATACATCCATAGATTACATACCCTCGAAGACCGTATAGTGTTAACGAGGTTGTAATCGTGGATGATGTATTCGAACGTTTGCCGATATCAAGATCGTGATGAAGTCCATCTGGTCCAGCCGGTCCAGCACTATCATGTCTAGCACAGCAAAGCAGTGGTGCATCCATGATCGCACACACGTCCAGGTACCCCGACAACCTCCACGCTCTCGCTCCAGCGAAGCAAGGGAAGCAACAAATCCTTCCAGAAAAAGCCACCGGGAACATGTATCTCGCTGATCCGAGACCATGGGGAAATTCTAAAGAGGGGAGAGATATCCTTCTCGAGGAGGTGTGCTTTGAGAGGAGGAGAGGAGGGCCTTTTATAGGGAGAGGGGGCACCCCAAGGGGCATGGCGCCAGCCATAGTAGCTGCCCCCACCTCTTCCACATTCATGTGGGTGGAGCTCCCACTCAAAATGAAAAGCCTCCACTCCCATAAAAGAGCCTCCACTCAAAAATCCACTCACATGCATTAAATTTCCACAAAATTTAATGCAAGCTCTCATTTAAATAAAACTCTTTTATTTATTTATTCAGAATTTTTTAATTACTTTAATTAACAAACATTCACATAAAATCCCTTGCTAATATTCAATTTCACATGCAGAACCAGTTTCAGCAATTTCAACCGAAACAGTTTTGGTGTCTAGTGAAATAAATTCATGCGCTTTACTTTTCCTTTCTCTGGCATATTATTTGCTCCAAATGGTGTCAGTATCCCTTAATTGTGTCACCCTATGGTTCGCGAATAATGTAGACATGATCGAGACCCCTCTCCGATCAATAATCAACAGCGGGACCTGGAGATCCATACTGACTCCCACATATTCAACGATGACTTCTGTGATCGTGTGAACCTTATACGCATGTAACTCAATCCCTTTGTCTCGCGATATATTACATGTCCGAGATTCGATCATCGGTATCTCCATACCTAGTTTGATCTCGTTACTAACATGTACTCTTTTCTTGTTCTCGTGATATAACATTGTAGTGATCAAATCACTTGCTTGCAATCTAACTAATGTGATATCACCGAGAGGGCCCAGAGTATATCTATTCATCATCGGGATGGATAAATTCCACTCTTGATCCATGAGCCTCAACATAACACCTTCGTAGCACTGAACCCATCTTTATAGTCACCCTGTTACGGTGTGACGTTTGATGTTATCAAGATACTCTTCCGGTGTTAGTGATTGACATGATCTCATGGTCTAAGGACTAAGATTACTTTTTATGATGTTATAGCAATATAAACACAATGACCTTGATCATAATGCTATACTTTGGATGAATGTTCATCACACCATTACACTAATGTTGCGACCTTGTTATTAACAACATCCAATGTCCATGATGAGGAAACCTTTGATCATCTTCTTAATCAACGAGCTAGTTTATAAGAGAGGCATAACTAGGAACTTCCTTTTTGTTTATTAAACACAAATTCCCTTGTTAAGTAGAGACAATAATCTAGTTTGTGTCAAGTAGAGACAATAATCTATATATGACTGATATAGATTATCTCTGGCATATTCCCTTCAGTCTCCCACTTGCACTAGAGACAATAATATAGTATGAAAACTTTGCGTATTGAACACATATGGCTTTCTGGTGTTCCATATACGCAATTACAAGTGGTTAACATAATCTACGGATCTGACGCTTCAGGTCCTTGTGTATTTGCATGTCTTTGCGTCTTCACGCATCACTCATTCTCCAATGAGATGGCATTGTATAAATTTGGTCTTTTGGTGAGACCTTTAGTTCCTTGGTGTTAAATCACGTCGATACTATTGTCATACAATATATCTTTAGTGTTAGCCCGTTGCGAACCACACCTTAGTTTGATAACAAACTACTTGACACAAATTCCTTCCTTTGCTGCTACTATAGCAGTCATATACTTAGCCTTTTGTTGTAGTATCCGTCACAATGTCTTAACTTTGGAATACATCCAAATCCATCATAAAACTCCTTTCCATTTCATTGTGCCACTCATAGTTTAAATTGAGATAAAATTAATTTGTATCTAGTGACAAAACTAGTATCAATGTAACGCTTTACAATGTAGTATTTGTAATTGTTTGTCACTTCTACACAAATATATTCTTAATTCTTCCAAAAGATCATAAGAATATCTTTACTATCGTCCAATGATCATTTTATGATTCATTCTGGTATATGCTCATAACACTTAGAGCATAGGACATATCTGGATGTGTACATATCATGGTATGATTGATCAAAACATCCTTGTGATTTCACTCATCAAGTGTCAAAGCACTTGAATCTTGTTTCACTTATCAAGTGTTGATACACTTGAATCTTGATTCAATTCCTTTCCATGCGAAAATCCATGTTTCTTGTATTTTCTATATTTCCTTCAATATCTCATATATGTATGTTTGGCATAACCATATTAGCGTCACAGTCTATCCACTATAGACATTCATGCTAAATATTTGGGTTTTGCCTAAGTCTTTCATCAAAATGAAATTCTTAACCTTTGTCAATAAAATATACATCATTTCCAATCAACAAGATGTCCTCCACATAATGTATTAGAAATATGTCTTAGCGCTCCCACTTAATTTTTTGCAAATGCAAGCATCTTCATCGTCTCCTGATGAAAAATCTTTTTCATCACGGTGAAGATTCCAACTCCGCAATGCTTAATTCAACCATTGAAGTTTGCATGCCCTTTTAGCATCCTTTTAATTAACAAAACCCTTTGGACTGTGTCATGTACGCGTCCTAGGTAACCATTCTATTAGAAGAATTTTGTTTTGTTTATTCATCTACCATATACCAAATTATATGTAGTGGTTGCTACTTTAATCCGTCCAGACTAAATATCGCTATGAAAGATCAAATCTTGTCATAGTCAACTCCTTGAACATTGTCATAAAATACTTTACGACATGTCGATTATTTCATAGATGTGAAACATCCATGTCTGTTTCTTTATATATCCAAATATGACCGATAGGTTTTTACACCTTTCCAGAGGATCTTCCAAGTTCAAAACACGATTTCTCGTGTATGGAAATATCACGGATTTTATTGCTTCAAGCCATTTGACAGAGTCAGGGCCCATCATCGCTTCTTTGCATGTAGTCGGTTCATCATTGTCAAACAATAATGATTTACTCTCAAATCTCAACATTTGATTATTTATCTGACCTACTTGATTCAATAGGAACTTAGACCTCCGTGACCGCAACCTTTGAGGCACGTGAGCCATGAGCATTCTTGCTGCCTCCGGAACAATTTTCGGCGTTGCGCAACTCAGCACATATAGCTAAGGTTCGTTACCCTTATTAAAGTTCTATTGTCCTCCCACTTAACTTTTTGCGAAAAATTCCTTTTTCAAGAAACTTCACATCTCAAGCGACAAAACCCTTTTGTCCTTGGTGTTATAGAGGAATAACCAATTGTTATTCGAAATAACCTAAAAATACATGCTCATCCGGCTTCGGTTGTAAACATCTTACTTATGTTTAGCATACCAAAATTTAAGAAATGACAACTTGGGTTTTACCCCACAACATAACTCATATGGTGTCATTTCAACGGATCAAGATGGAGCTATTTTCGGTGTAAAAGCGGTAGGCTCTAAAGCTTTAATCTTTTAAAACATAATGGCAGTTTTATAAATAACACCTTTGATCCAACCATGTCAAACAAGGTTTCATTACAAATCTCAAACACTCCATACTCCTATGGTGTTTCGGAGATGTAAATCTAGGTGTTTTGCTAAACTTGCAACTCAAATAAATCTGTAAGGTTACCAACCTTTAATAAGGTAGAGATCCTTGTGTTTACAATGCTAGTCCCTGGATCAATAGCTAGCATCCACAGTTAAGATGTAATATCAAGAAACAAAGGTCATAATACAACTTTATAACCAGGAATAAAATAATTCATTACATCTTACATAAGCATGGGGTCCTTCATCTTCAAAGTGCCACAGGCAATCATGTTGGTTGTAGACTTGTAATCCTAATCAATAAACTTCTCTAACATCAAACAAACCTGCAACATAATAAGTTGCAGCCACAAGGGTCAATACATTTGAATTGTATTGGCAAGTTTGACTATTATGTAGCAATAAGTGGATCCTATCATTACATGCATATTTGGCTAAGTAGGGTTTAGGATCATTTGCAGAAAGCAATATAGTTTTATCCTATCTTTTCAAAATAGTTTTGATCTTTTGTCAAAATCTTTCTAAACTTCTTGGAAAACTCCAAGTGCTTCAAATCCCTTGTTGTCACCATCAAGTTTTACTTTGAGAAATTGGAATGTCAAGATCTTCCATAGCTTCAGGCCTTAGTTGCTCAGTATTGTCCATAACCGGGGACACGGCTAAGTACTTAGAATTTGTTCTTCTGCAGAAGTTGTACACTTTACCCACATGACACAATATCATCTTGATGCCACCAGTGGCCGCTGGATAAGTACTCACCAAGATGGAGTACTGGCAGATTGAGAATGTGACAAAGTCTTTCCATAGGATTCCTCGCAATACACAATGCTAGCTTGTCATCCAGGCACCAATGTAGGGTTTCAAGTTCCCTTACACAATTCTAGTTAACCTGAAGATGCCAATGCATGGGTCTTCCACTATGTAGTTGACTAAGCCAGAGCCCATTTAGCATGTGGCTGTACACGGAAGCCACTGTACGAGAAACATGTTCAATCTCTAAGTCCCTGGGTGGTTTTATTCTAGTGCACATACAAAAAGAGATAGCCATATAAACATGGTTCCTTTTGTTGTCACCTTGTCCAAAACTAGAGTATCCTTGTCCACCCAGGTGGTTCATTGAGTACTTGTTTTATTATATAAAACATATATCTTTTCAACACTTCATATATTCATAACATGTACCCATCCCAAATATATTGCAAGGCTAAGCATACTACAACTACAATGTTTCCACTAAGGAATATATAAGGGTATCCTATTAGGATTTAGCATAGCATAAAATATAGTAGTACTTATCATGCATGTTTCAAAAATCCACTAAGTGTAATGAAAATAGTAGGACTTGGATGATAGTGTCACTTGCCTTTTTAGTAGAGAATGATGGTTCACTTCTTGATCTTGCAAATATCACACTCTTCTAACTTCACTACAAATCAATCAAGCAAACACAAATTCAACTAGCATTCCAACCAATTTTATCACACATAAAATAATAGAAACAAGGTCATGCATGCAAGCATGCAAAAGATAGTTTTATTTGCAAAAGTGGTTTATACTAGGCTCTAAACATTATAAAATTCAAAGTGGTCATTTACTAAAAGTGGTAAAACCATTTGCAAAAGGTTTTTACCTCATAAACAAAATATTAAATCAAATCAATATTTTATGTGATTGAAAATGCTTTTAGCAAAGCAATATTCTTTAAAGGGTTCACCAAATATATTTTAATCCTCAAAACTTGGTTTTTAGGGTCAGAAGGTTTGAATCAAATCATTTCCCAAAGGTTTTACTCAAAAATCATTTCTAAAACAAAAACAATATTTTTATTTGACTAGAAATGAGCTAATTCAATTATTTATTCCTAAACTTCACAAAATACATTTTAAATCCATAAGTTGGTTCCTAGGGTCAGTAGGTTCAAAACAAACCATTTTGCAAAGATTTCACATTAAAATTATATCTAGAACAATTTTTATATTCATAATAAGCCTACACATGTTTCTGCAAATTCAACCAATTTTCCAGAAGCAAATCATTAAACAAAGTGCATGGTTGGGTAGGATTTGTCTTGCTGATTCCATTGATATAAAATTTGCAAAATTTGGACGTGTAGAATTAAAGTTATGAATTTTACAAGTTTGCATATCAATCAGATTCAAAATTCTGTTTAAACAAAACCATGTCCACGTGGCGTAATTCTATTGGCCGGTACCGCTTCGTGCGGATCAGCCTATGTGAGCTGTTAGATCTAAAGTGTATCGTACGGTTCAGATTGCACCATACTCTTTTGATAAGTTATTCTATCTAAGCCACTGGATGACGATCTGATGGTTCATAGGGGTTTGACCATCCACTGGCGGCGCTGCGCGGCGGCGAACGGCGGCGCGACTCTGCTCGTGGTGGTTCTGGCGAAGCAGGAAGGAAGGGAGGTAACGGAGATGCTCACTATGATCGCAGGGAGATGCTGAAGCTCAACGTGTTGTCTTCTTGGCAAGGGGCGCTCAGGAACGACGACGATTGCTCGCCGGAGTAGCTCCTGACGACGGGCGGCTCTGTTTGCTGTCGGAGGTGAGGCTGCAGGTCGCCCTAAGGCAAGATAGGGGCACAGTTAGACGCGTACTGATCTGGGGTGATGGGAGCATCAACAGGAGGCGCCGGGGCGGTCGAGGCTTACCAGGGAACTTCGTCGCAGACGAGTCAGATGCGGCGGTGCTCAGGTGAGGATGAAGCTGACGCTAAAGGGCACTCGCGGGCGAACGAGTGCTACGGGGAGATGTGCCAGGAGGTGGGGAGCTAGCTCGCATGCAGAGGAAGGAGAGGGGCGGCGGGGTGTGGCCGGAATTGCTCTGGGACGTCATCGGAGACAGTGGAATGCGAGCTCGAATTAGAGCAGCCTAGGGGCAGAGGGGAGGCGCTGTTTGGGGGGAAAGAGAGAGGAGGGCGAGGCAATTTAACGAGCGTGGCAACTGCGAGGATTAAGTCAGCCATTTACTCGAATTTAACGGGATTTACTCGCGGCAGAACGTTGATGAACAAGGGGGAAACGGCTGGCGCGGGGTTGATGACGATGACGAGGCAGTGGGGTCCGTCTGTCTGTGAGAGTGAGAGAGTGGGAGTGGGGCCTCTACGTTAGTGACTGTGTGGGTGCGAGATTCAGTGAAAAATGGTTCACTAAGGGGAAGGGTTAGTTGGGCTGTACTGGGCCTTGCTGGGCCTGTTGGGTTGGGTCGTGTTTGTTTCATTTTTTATACTGAAGCCTTTTCTTTTTCTGTTTTGAATTTATGTTTTGATTTTATTCAAACAATTCAAACACCCAAATGAATTCAAACCTTTGCTAAACTTTGTGTAGGTTTTAATTCTTTTTAACAACACAAATCAAAGTCTCAAAACAAAATAATTTTTATTCTTTTTAAGATCCATTAATAATTAAATAAAATAGACCTTAGTCTTTAATTCAAATAGGATTTAATTTATTTAAAAACTCTATTTGAAATCTAAATAATATCAAAACATTTCAGTAGGTTTTATTTGAAAAACAAAAACATTTAGAAAACTTATTTAAAATAAATTAACATGTTTTAATTTTTATTTAAATGGAAAAGCCTTTACTTTAATAAAATTGGATATTAATAAATCCTCATTATTTTATTTAAATAAACCCTTACTCTTTTTATCAAATAGAAATATTTTATTTCAAAATCTTGGCTCTATAAAATAATCTTTATTTATAATTCTACCTTTTCATTTTGAAAACAAATCTTTTTATTAAAAGATCTAAAAATAGTAATTCCAACTATCATAATTTTATTTATTAATTGTTTATCTTTTTAAATCCCTTTAGGATTTTATTTGACCAAAATAGGTTTTGATGTTTCCAAATGGAATCAAAAGTTTTTTCTCACCCTAAAAATCAACAATTGTTTATTTTGTTTATTTATTTTTCACATTTCAAAATTTGGAAAATTTTGGGATGTTACAGGCTACCACCCTTAAAATAAATCTCGTCCCGAGATTTGGGAAGGCTAGAGGTTACAAGTTGGCTTCAAGGCAACTAGGATACTACCACCCTTAAAATAAAGTCTCATAGGGTTACATTGATGGTTCACTCGACTATGGGTTCAACACTTAATATCCAGACAAGGAATCCTTATTTGACTCCTCTTAGTTAACTAGTTTCTGACATCCACTTCTTCTATCTCTTCAAAGTTTCCATCCATGTCAATGTGGTTCACATGTCCTTTCTGGGTCACATTGGAGTCATTTCCATTGGCTCTTCTAGCATCCTTTTTCTTTTTCTTCTCAGGACAGTCTGATGCATAGTGTCCAAGCTCCTTACAATTATAGCACTGCAACTGGCTAATGTCTTTCTTCCTGAAAGTGTCATATTGATTCTGACCAAGGTCATCTCCATTGTCAGTATCATTTCCATTATTCTCACTTCCATTGTTGTTGTGGGAATACTGATGTGGTTCAGAATCTTCATTGCTCTTTTTGAATGAATGCTTCTTTTTTTATGATCCTGAGTGATTCTTGAGTTTATGCTTCCTCTTTCTGTTCTCAACTTGATTCATCTTTTTTTCCAAAATGGTGGCTTTGTCACAGAGTGATTGATAAGTTGGGACATAGGCAACAACTAGCTGCAGGTTCAAATCATCATTAAGTCATTCAAGAAGTTTCTCCTTTCTCTTAGCATTTGTGTCAAATTTATCCGGTGCATAGCGTGCCAGATTGTTGAATTGTTCAATATACTCAGCCACACTGAGGTGACGCTGTTTCAGATTGTGAAACTCCCTTTTCTTCAAGTACATCACTCCAGGTGAGATGTGAGTTGTACGGAAACCATCCTCAAAAATAGCCCAAGTTACATCTTCAAGGGGAGTGGTGATCTGAAACTTGGCCCACCATGTTACTGCTGGTCCTTCAAGCAGAAATGTTGCAAACCTAACTTTTTCTTCATGGGTGCAGCCAACAGTCACTAAGTCCTTATTCACTGAACGTAACCAGTCATTGGCTTCCATTGGATCAGTTGTTCCAGAGAATCTTGCAGGCCTAAGTTTCAGAAACTTGGTGAGCATGTCAAGTGCTGGAATATTATTCTGATTGTTGTTGTTGTTGTTGTTGTTGTTTTTGTTGTTGTTGTTGTTCTGATTCTGTATGAGTGTGGTCATCATCTGCATCAGTTGAGTTTGGCCTGTCATCAACTGCTGCATCTCAGGAGTGATGTTGTTGTTGTTTTGGTTGGGGTTGGCACGACGGGGAGGCATCTGTTGGTTTGATAGGGATGAGTAATGATGGATAGGTTTTAAGAAGTTCTAACACACAACTCAAAACAACCAAGTTCAATCAAACAATCAAACAATCAACTAGCAACTATTCACTTAACAACTTATGAGATTAACTCATGAGTTGAAGGAAACAACAAGTTGTCTTGAAATAATTAACTTAGTATAGTCATACCTCATAGGTCAATATGATCCATACTCTAAAATGATATCAATGTCTTTTGGTAGGCAATCTAGTGTCTATTGGTTTTCACTTGTAGTCCTTAGTGATGTCTAAGTTGAAGTCCTTGGTGAAACTAAAGTTGAAATCACTTGAAGATGTTGAAGTCATTAGAGTTGATGAAATCTTTTGCACATGGTGAAGTCTTTGGCCATGGGGTAGGCTTTGTTCATTAATTTTGAAATAGAAGAGATATAGAATCAAAACCAAAAAGGTTGAGGAAAGAGTTTACAAGATTGTTTGTAAATAAGTTTTGGAACAAATACAACTCCTATTTTTCTAAGGGTTTTTGTCCAATCCTAGGGTTACAATCCTACAGGCAACAAAGTGCTCTGATACCATCTGTAAGGTTCCCAACCTTTAATAAGGTAGAGATCCCTGTGTTTACAATGCTAGTCCCTGGATCAATAGCTAGCATCCAGAGTTAAGATGTAATATCAAGAAACAAAGGTCATAATACAACTTTATAACCAGGAATAAAATAATTCATTACATCTTACATAGCTCATTTGGCTATCACATTACATTGCAGCAGAATATCTATAAAGCATGGGGTCCTTCATCTTCAAAGTACCACATGCAATCATGTTGGTTGTAGACTTGTAATCCTAATCAATAAACTTCTCTAGCATCAAACAAACCTGCAACATAATAAGTTGCAGCCACAAGGGTCAATACATTTGAATTGTATTGGCAAGTTTCACTACTATGTAGTAATAAGTGGATCCTATCATTACATGCATATTTGGCTAAGTAGGGTTTAGGCTCATTTGAAGAAAGCAATATAGTTTTGTCCTATCTTTTCAAAATATTTTCGATCTTTTGTCAAAATCTTTCTAAACATCTTGGAAAACTCCAAGTGCTTCAAATCCCTTGTTGTCACCATCAAGTTTTACTTTGAGCAATTGGAATGTCGAGATCTTCCATAGCTTCAGGCCTTAGTTGCTCAGTATTGTCCATAACCGGGGACATGGCTAAGTACTTAGAATTTGTTCTTCTGCAGAAGTTGTACACTTTACCCACAAGACACAATCTCATCTTGATGCCACCAGTGGCCGTTGGATAAGTACTCACCAATATGGAGTACTGGCAGATTGAGAATGTGACAAAGTCTTTCCATAGGAGTCCTCCCAATACACAATGCTAGCTTGTCATCCAGGCACCAATGTAGGGTTTCAAGTTCCCTTACACAATTCTAGTTAACCTGAAGATGCCAATGCATGGGTCTTCCACTATGTAGTTGACTAAGCCAGAGCCCATTTAGCATGTGGCTGTACACGGAAGCCACTATACGAGAAACATTTTCAATCTCTAAGTCCCTGGGTGGTTTTCTTCTAGTGCACATACAAAAAGAGATAGCCATATAAACATGGTTCCTTTTGTTGTCACCTTGTCCAAAACTTGAGTATCCTTGTCCACCCAGGTGGTTCATTGAGTACTTGTTTTATTATATAAAACATATATGTTTTCAACACTTCATATATTCATAACATGTATCCCATCCCAAATATATTGCAGGGCTAAGCATACTACAACTACAATGTTTCCACTAAGGAATATATAAGGGTATCCTATTAGGATTTAGCATAGCATAAAATATAGTAGTACTTATCATGCATGTTTCAAAAATCCACTAAGTGTAATGAAAATAGTAGGACTTGGATGATAGTGTCACTTGCCTTTTTAGTAGAGAATGATAGTTCACTTCTTGATCTTGCAAATATCACACTCTTCTAACTTCACTACAAATCAATCAAGGAAACACAAATTCAACTAGCATTCCAACCAATTTTATCACACATAAAATAATAGAAACAAGGTCATGCATGCAAGCATGCAAAGATAGTTTTATTTGCAAAAGTGGTTTATACTAGGCTCTAAACATTATAAAATTCAAAGTGGTCATTTACTAAAGTGGTAAAACCATTTGCAAAAGGTTTTTATCTCATAAACCAAATATTAAATCAAATCAATATTTTATGTGATTGAAAATGCTTTTAGCAAAGCAATATTCTTTAAAGGGTTCACCAAATATATTTTTATCCTCAAAACTTGGTGTTTAGGGTCAGAAGGTTTGAATCAAATCATTTCCCAAAGGTTTTACTCAAAAATCATTTCTAAAACAAAAACAATATTTTTATTTGACTAGAAATGAGCTAATTCAATTATTTATTCCTAAACTTCACAAAATACATTTTTAAATCCATAAGTTGGTTCCTAGGGTCAGTAGGTTCAAAACAAACCATTTTGCAAAGATTTCACCTTAAAATTATATCTAGAACAATTTTTATATTCATAATAAGCCTACACATGTTTCTGCAAATTCAACCAATTTTCCATAAGGAAATCATTAAACAAAGTGCATGGTTGGGTAGAATTTGTCTTGCTGATTCCATTGATATAAAATTTGCAAAATTTGGACATGTAGAATTAAAGTTATGAATTTTACAAGTTTGCATATCAATCAGATTCAAAATTCTATTTAAACAAAACCATGTCCACGTGGCGTAATTCTATTGGCCGGTACCGCTCCGTGCGGATCAGCCTCTGTGAGCTATTAGATCTAAAGTGTATCGTACGGTTCAGATTGCACCATACCCTTTCGATAAGTTATTCTATCTAAGCCACTGGATGACGATCTGACGGTTCACAGGGGTTTGACCATCCACTGGCGGCGCTGCGCGGCGGCGAACGGCGGCGCGGCTCTGCTCGCGGTGGTTCTGGCGAAGAAGGAAGGAAGGGAGGTAACGGAGATGCTCACCGTGATCATAGGGAGATGCTGAAGCTCAACGTGTGGTCGTCTTGGCAAGGGGCGCTCAGGAACAGCGACGATTGCTCACCGGAGTAGCTCCTTACGACGGGCGGCTCTGTTTGCTGTCGGAGGTGAGACTGCAGGTCGCCCTAAGGCAAGATAGGTGCACAGTTAGACGTGTACTGATCTGGGGGTGATGGGAGCATCAACAGGAGGCGTTGGGGCGGTCGAGGCTTACCAGGGAACTTCGTCGGAGACGAGTCAGATGCGGCGATGCTCAGGTGAGGACGAAGCCGACGCTACGGGGCACTCGCGGGCGAACGAGTGGCACGGGGAGATGCGCCAGGATGTGGGGAGCTAGCTCGCGTGTAGAGGAAGGAGAGGGGCGGCGGGGTGTGGCCGGAATTGCTCTGGGACGTCGTCGGAGACAGTGGAATGCGAGCTCAAATTAGAGCAGCCTAGGGGTAGAGGGGAGGCGCTGTTTGGGGGGAAAGAGAGAGGAGGGCGAGGCGATTTAACGAGCGTGTTCACTGCGAGGATTAAGTCAGCCATTTACTCGAATTTAACGGGATTTACTCGCGGCAGAACGACGACGAACAAGGGGGAAACGGCTGGCGCAGGGTTGATGACGATGACGAGGCAGTGGGGTCTGTCTGTCTGTGAGAGTGAGAGAGTGGGAGTGGGGCCTCTGCGTCAGTGACTGTGTGGGTGCGAGATTCAGTGAAAAACGGTTCACTGCGGGGAGGGGTTAGTTGGGCTGGACTGGGCCTTGCTGGGCCTGTTGGGTTGGGTCGTGTTTGTTTCATTTTTTTTATACTGAAGCCTTTTCTTTTTCTAATTTGAATTTCTGTTTTGATTTTATTCAAACAATTCAAACACCCAAATGAATTCAAACCTTTGCCAAACTTTGTGTAGGTTTTAATTCTGTTTAACAATACAAATCAAAGTCCAAAAACAAAATAATTTTTATTCTTTTTAAGATCCATTAATAATTAAATAAAGTAGACCTTAGTCTTTAATTCAAATAGGATTTAATTTATTTAAAAACTGTATTTGAAATCTAAATAATATCAAAACCATTTCAGTAGGTTTTATATGAAAAACAAAAACATCTAGAAAACTTATTTAAAATAAATTAACAAGTTTTAATGTTTATTTAAAATGGAAAAGCCTTTACTTTAATAAAATTGTATATTAATAAATCCTCATTATTTTATTTAAATAAACCCTTACTCTTTTTATCAAATAGAAATATTTTATCAAAAGTTTCTTCTCACCCTAAAAATCAACAATTGTTTATTTTGTTTATTTATTTTTCACATTTCAAAATTTGGAAAATTTTGGGATGTGACAGGCTACCACCCTTAAAATAAATCTCGTCCCGAGATTTGCGAAGGCTAGAGGTTACAAGTTGGCTTCAAGGCAACTAGGATACTACCACCCTTAAAATAAAGTCTCATAGGGTTACATTGATGGTTCACTCGACTATGGGTTCAACACTTAATATCCAGACAAGGAATCCTTATTTGACTCCTCTGAGTTAACTAGTTTCTGACATCCACTTCTTCTATCTCTTCAAAGTTTCCATCCATGTCAATGTGGTTCACATGTCCTTTCTGGGTCACATTGGAGTCATTTCCATTGGCTCTTCTAGCATGCTTTTTCTTTTTCTTCTCAGGACAGTCTCATGCATAGTGTCCAAGCTCCTTACAATTATAGCACTGCAACTGGCTAATGTCTTTCTTCCTGAAAGTGTCATGTTGATTCTGACCAAGGTCATCTCCATTGTCAGTATCATTTCCATTATTCTCACTTCCATTGTTGTTGTGGGAATACTGATGTGGTTCAGAATCTTCATTGCTCTTTTTGAATGAATGCTTCTTTTTTGATGATCCTGAGTGATTCTTGAGTTTATGCTTCCTCTTTCTGTTCTCAACTTCATTCATCTTGTTTTCCAAATGGTGTCTTTGTCATAGAGTGATGATAAATTGGGACATAGACAACAGCTAGCTGCAGGTTCAACTCATCATTAAGTCCTTCAAGAAATTTCTCCTTTCTCTTAGCATTTGTGTCAAATTTATCCGGTGCGTAGCGTGCCAGATTGTTGAATTGTTCAATATACTCAGCCACACTGAGGTGACGCTATTTCAGATTGTGAAACTCCTTTTTCTTCAAGTACATCACTCCAGGTGAGATGTGAGTTGTAAGGAAACCATCCTCAAAAATATCCCAAGTTACATCTTCAAGGGGAGTGGTGATCTGAAAGTTGTCCCACCATGTTGCTTCTGGTCCTTCAAGCAGAAATGCTGCAAACCTAACTTTTTCTTCATCGGTGCAGCCAACAGTCACTAAGTCCTTATTCACTGAACGTAACCAGTCATTGGCTTCCATTGGATCAGTTGTTCCAGAGAATCTTGCAGGCCTAAGTTTCAGAAACTTGGTGAGCATGTCAAGTGCTAGAGGATTATTCTGACTGTTGTTCTTGTTGTTGTTGTTGTTGTTGTTGTTGTTGTTGTTGTTGTTGTTGTTGTTGTTGTTGTTGTTCTGATTCTGTATGAGTGTGGTCATCATCTGCATCAGTTGAGTTTGTCCTGTCATCAACTACTGCATCTCAGGAGTGATGTTGTTTTTGTTTTGGTTGGGGTTGGCACAACGGGGAGGCATCTGTTGGTTTGATAGGGATGAGTAATGATGGATAGGTTTTAAGAAGTTCTAACACAGAACTCAAAACAACCAAGTTCAATCAAACAATCAAACAATCAACTAGCAACTATTCACTTAACAACTTATGAGAGTAACTCATGAGTTGAAGGAAACAACAAGTTTTCTTGAAATAATTAACTTAGTATAGTCATACCTCATAGGTCAATATGATCCATACTCTAAAATTATATCAATGTCTTTTGGTAGGCAATCTAGTGTCTCTTGGTTTTCACTTGTAGTCCATAGTGATGTCTAAGTTGAAGTCTGTAACATCCCAAAAATCATGATTTCAAAGTTTGCATATCATTCATGCATGCATATAGATTTGGGATCAAATTCAAACTCATTTCAGAAAAACAGGAGCACTTAGTGCTATGATTTTATGTGAGCAGATTTAAATCAAATGGCTATCCCCATTTGTTAGTTTGATTGTTTATGAACCAAGTTTGTTTCCTTTTATGAGGATAGATTTGAGTGTAGAATTTAAACCAAGTTTTTCAAATTGGAAATGGTTTCAAAAACCATTTTCCAAATTTTGCAAACCAAGTGCCTGGTCTCTGTTATTTTGATCTCCAAGCTTGACCAAGCCTTTGCAAAGCAACCACTTGTTTTTATGCCTATATTGGAGACTACTGCACCCTGCAAAAACCCAGGAAATGTTTGAATTCAAAAAGAGTTTGAATTCATATCAAAATCAAATCAGAAAAATCATTTCAGAAAAAGAAAAGAAGCAAACAAATAGAAAAGGCCGAGCGCTGCCATTTTAGCCCAGCAACGGAGCAGGCCCAGCAAGCCCACCCGGGGCATCTCTTTTCCTCTCTCACGCGCGAGCACACCTATTCAGCCACTGACGGCTAGACCCCACGCCCCTTCGATTTATTTCGCTGACCAGCGGGCCCCGTCCACGTCACCCTCGTCTTCCTCGAACCACGCTCGCGACCACGTCGCTGCTGCTGTCAAGGCCGGTAATGGCGCGGTGTAATTGCCCATTATTTCGCGAGCGTTTCCTGTCGCACCTAGGCTTACTTAAACCCCTCTGCCCCGCAAGCATTCCCCCCCCCTCTCCTCGCTCACTCCGCCACCAGGCTGCGCGCAATTGCCCTCGAAACCCCGCAGTACCGACAACTCCGGCGGCCAATTACGGTGAGCCCCGACCGCCCCTCTCTCTCTGGTTCAAACGAGGATGTTCGGAATGATCTCGCGCTTACGCTGATACCTTCCTTTTGCCTGCTCGTGAGCCAGGTCGTCGTCTCCGTTCGCGACCGAAACCACCTACGCCGCCGATAAACTCCGGCGACCAATTAAGGTAAAACCCGAGCGCCCCTTGCCCCCTCCTTCACGCGAGCTTGTTCGCCTATGTCTTGCGCAAATCCTGATGCCACTGGTTCGTGCTAGGGCGACGCCAAACCTCGGCAAGGACCACAACTGCAAGCTACCGACGCCGCCCGTTACTCCGACGAGTTCCTGAGACCGTGCCAGCGCGCCCCTTCGCAAACCAACACCACGTCGAGCTTCAGCACGCCACTGCGGATCCGGTAAGAGCCTCCCTTCCTTCCCGGGCGACCTAGAGCGCCAGCACCGCCGCGGTCAGACGCGCCGCCGCCAGTCAACGCCGCTAGCGCCGCCTGTGTATGGTCAGGACGATTAGGAGCGTCAGATGTAGATCCTACGGCGTAGATTAGAACGTGGGCGAAGAGGTAAGCGCGCATCTGAGCCGCCAGATCTCACTTAGATCCTATGGTCCGCGTTTGTCGATCCAAACGAATCGGTACGCGCCAATAATACTACGACACGTGTCTAGGGTTGATTCAAAAACAGAATTCAAAAACAGATTTAGATCCAGATTTCAAATGGCTATAACTTGAGATTCCCACGTTAGATTTTTGCAAATTTTATACCGTTGGAATCAGTGAGTCAATCCCTTTCTGAATCTCCAATGTGTTTAACAAAAAGTATCTGTTAAAGTGACTTTGTATGCAGAAACATTTCTAGGTCCATTTTGAGTATAGATTTGGTTTAGCAAATTGGTTTAGGGCTAAATAAGTTTAGTTAGCAAACTTTGTGACTTGTTATGTTTCTGTATCATGCACTTGCTTGGTAGAGTTTTCAAAATCATCACTTAGTAATTTCTTGCATGCATGCATTCATATTTTTGATTGTATATAAATTGAGTGTAATTGTATGCTACAAATTTTTGTGTAGATTTTGCTAGTGACTGTGATTGTGAAGAGTGCTACTCTCCCCATTACCAAGGCAAGTGATACTTCATGATATTTCCACCCTTTATTTTGAATAAGCATTAGAATTATTTTTGCTAAGTCTTGCATGCTACTTTTGCCAAATGCTATGTTGGGAAATCCTATGTAGTGTAGAATTGTAGAATTGCTAGGGAATTTTCCTAAGTTAAGTTACTATGCCATGCTTAGCCTAGCTAGTAGAGAACAAGGGTTGGTAAAGTATGTACATGCTATGATGAAATAATTCTAAGTCCTTTGGGACTCATGCTTTTCTTAATAAAACAACTAAGTCAATGAACTTCCTGGGTGGAATGGGACTTGAATGGTGGTTTTTGGTTGAGTGGTTACACAAGGCCATGGATTTGGCTTGTGTATCTCACTTGTGGTATGCCACCCAGGCACAAAGGGATTTGGAGGCCAAGTGTTGAGAAAGCTTACAGTGCAACCACTTGGCATTATGGGCTCTACCTTGATCATATAGGTTTCTAGAACTTAGTCACTTGGACAGTTGGTGGTAGTGGGAATGATAGGTTGGAGCGCGTCCATTTGACTAAGGAAAGGCTTCTGAAAGGTCCTGTCTTGGGAAACCAAGTCTGGTGGGGAAAGTGCACAACCTCTGCAGATGGAAAATCTAAGTACTTAGCCAGGTCCATGGCAATGGACAACTTGAGCATCAAGACATGGAAGCTACAAGAATCTCATCACTCCAACTTCTAAGTAAAACTTATGGGTGAACAAGGGTGAAGGACCCCAATGTCTATTGGTGGTTTCTTGGGAAGTTTTTGATAAAGAAAAACTTAGTGATTTCAACTAATAGGAAAAATCTATTTTGAGCAAAGAAAGCCAAGCTACACTTATCCAAAATGCATATAGTAACATAGTACACTTAAAATTTACTAAGGTATCACTTGCCAATACTATTCCAAAGTATTGACCCTCTGTGGCTGTAACTTGTAATGTTGCAGGATACTCCGATGATGACTAGGAGTCACGAGTCTACACTCAACATGCTTGCTTGTGGCACATGAAGATGAAGACTTATGTTTATTTACTTATTCCAAGAACTCTTGTATTAGGCCTATGGCCCTGAGTTGTAAAAGACTATGTTTTATCTCTGGAATGAATGTAATAAATGACCTTTGTATCTGTGTATTTCATCTTAAACTGTGGATGCTAGCAATGATCCAGGGACTAGCATTGCAATCACAGGGATCCTTTCCTTTATAAAGGAGGGATCTTACAGATGGTATCAGAGCACTGTGTTGCCTGTAGGATTATGACCCTAGGATTGGAAACCACTAAGAAAATTTTCAACTACTTCTATACTTGTCTATTCTCCTCGTAAACTTTTCTAATCCTCTCATTCTCATCTCTATTTGTAGATGAACTCCATCAACGAAGCCGTGAAGAAAGGACCACTCATGACCATGACCTTGGAGTGTGAAACTGAGTTTCCCAAAATTCTCAAGGACCTCATGGTGGCAATGGAAGCACATGGTGCAGCTGTTTACAAAGGCTTTCCAGTGATGGATGAAGGAGTGGAATATTGGTGGGTGCAACTTCACTTGTACAAAAACAAGGAAGACAACCACAAATAAAGAGGTTTCTGCATGTACACCAACACTGTGATGCACACCACATTCTTTGAGTCAGCAAGAGAAGCAGCTTGGAGGACTATCAAAGAACTAAGTGCTAGAATCAAGTGTAGAATGCTCAACCTCCAAAAAGACTTAGAGAAAGAGAAGGAGCTTACTCAAGAGTTGGAAGCCACCAACCAAACCTTAAGGGGAGATATTATAGACTTAGTGATGGAATCATGTGAACAAGATAGGTGGATTGCCTCTAGGAACATTGTGTTTGCCAATAGATCCAGTGAGATAGGATTGTAAACGCACTTCGTTAGTTGGACCACCACCTATCACCTTATTTTCCAAAATGATACCTTAAATAAGTTTGGACCTTGATTGATGTAATGGAATCATGTATGCATGACTTGTGTGATTTTGTGTTCCATGGATATGTATGAAATGTTTGTCTTGTTTCATCTTAAATTGTGTTGTCCTAACTTTTCTATCTTATAAATAGATGCCTATTACCATCAGCACTGTTGAGGAGTTCCAGGTTACCCGTTTTGGTCCTCGTATTGTGGAGCTTACCACTTTGCTCAATCTCCCTTATCCCACCATCATGGTGCACCCACTCACCAAGTTCGAGAGGAAGGATCTCTGGGGCTTCAAGGTGAATCAGCCCGGACGCCAGATGGAGCCTACTACGGAGGCCATCGTCTTCAAGCTTATGCACGATAACAGGGAGAGAGGCATGGAGGTCGTCATGCAGGACCTGATAGGACGTCTGTTAGGCCGTCACTCCCGACAGTTTAGAGGCACCCACTTTCACGTCTTCGAAAGACGTGATGATGATGGAGAGTCCATCGACTTTGAGGACGATACGAGGGACGCAGCAGAGCCGATACGTCTCTATCTCCAGGACTTAGAGTCTCTCATCAGGCACGTGGACACGGACATGACCAACGTCATGCTCAGCAATGACGAGCTCCAGGTGCAGCTTCGCAAGAAGGACAAGCTTTTCGCACAGCAGGACGGGATAGTCAAGGAAATGGAGACGAAGTTCGAGGCCCAGGACCGTAAGTTCAAGAGTCAGGAGAAACGCATCCAAGATAGGAATAAGAAGATCCGGGACATGACTGAAGAACTGAAGTCCAAGGATTTCGAGCTGGAGCAGCAGCAGATGGTGATTGAGAGGCTTCGCTCCCAGAAGAGGGCTCTCAAGGCCAAGATCGATTCCTTGACCACTACGATTGAGGAGAACAAGACCGCGATGGAGAACGCAGGCCTTACCTTTGTCGAGGAGGAGATTGATGCTAATGAGTAGACTTGACTACTCGTTTATCTTTCATTATCGTACTTGTTATTTGTGAACTTATTATTGGACCATCCGACATGTGGATGGCTTGCCACTTGTGTGTTTTATTTCGAGAAGTTGGTTATTCTGTTGTTGAGCTTTTATCCTTGAGTTGCATGCTATGTGTTTGCTTGTGATGTATTGTGCATAAAACATCTAAGGGTATCTCATTCTTATTCTATTTGAACAAACCACAGATGCCTCCCCGTTGCGCAAACCCCAACCCCAACAACATCACTCCAGAAATGCAACAGATGATGAATGCTCAAACATAGCTTATGCAGATGATGACAACATTCATCCAAAACCAGAATAACAACAACAACAATAACAACAACAACAACCCTCCGGGTTTTGATATGCTCACCAGATTTCTGCGTTTGAGGCCAGCTAAGTTTTCGGGGACAACTAATCCCATGGTGGCCAATGATTGGCTACGTTCTGTGAACAAGGACTTAGTGACCGTGGGCTGCACGGATGCCGAAAAGGTCAGGTTCGCAGCGCATCTGTTGGAAGGGCCAGCCGCCACATGGTGGGACAACTTCCAAATCACCACTCCTTTAGATGAGGTGACTTGGGCTATCTTTGAAGATGGCTTTCGCACTGCTCATATCTCATCAGGAATGATGAGCCTGAAAAAGAAGGAGTTTCACAACCTGAAGCAGCGCCACCGCAGCGTGGCTGAATATATAGAAGAGTTCAACAATCTGGCGCGTTATGCACCGGATGAGGTTGACACAGATGCCAAAAGAAAGGAGAAGTTTCTGGAAGGCTTGAACGATGAGCTGAATCTGCAGTTGTCTGTGGCATATGTTCCAACTTATCAGTCTCTGTGTTGCAAGGCTGCTATTTTGGAGAATAAAATGAAGCAAGTCGAGAGTAGGAAGAGGAAACACTCCGACAAGCACAGCTCGGGATCATCTCACAAACGATCTCACTATGATGACAGTGGAAGCTCAGGATCTCATAAGCATGGGAAATTCAACAAGCACCACAACCACAACCGTCATGACAACAAGCATCATCGCAGTCATGACAATGACAAGTACAAGAACCACAAGAGTGGACATAAGAGCCACCACAGTGGGAATGGTAGTGGAAGTGGAAGTCAGCCTGCAAAAAGGGACATCAGTCAGGTTGAGTGCTTCAAATGCAAGAAGCTGGGGCATTATGCTAATGAGTGCCCTGAGAAGAAAGTTGAAGGACCTAACAAGCCCAATCCTTTTCAGAAAGGACAGGTTAACCACATCATGTGGAGGAGGTCTATGAGGAGCCTGATGCTGTTGCTGGTAAGTTCAGACTCAATTCCATTCCAGCATTTGTACTCTTTGACACTGGTGCATCTCATTCATTCATATCAAAATCATTTGTTGATAGAAATGGGTTGGCATCTGAAAACATTGGGTGTCCAATAAAAGTTAGTTCTCCGGGTGGAGATATGATAGTAAGTCTTGGATGCCGGGATCTTGTCATAGAGTTTGGAAAGCATAAGTTTCCAGTGAGCCTGATAATCCTAGATTCCCAAGGACTAGACGTAATATTGGGAATGGATTGGATAGATAAGTATGAAGGAGTACTAGATTGTGCTAATCGTACTATTGCACTCACAACCCCGGAAGGAAAAAGAATAAAATTCAGGTCAAACTTTGAATCCAAAGGAAGTAAGCTAAATTCTCTTAAGGGGGTTAGCATGGACAGTGTGCCAATTGTATGTGAGTATCCGGATGTGTTTCCGGAAGAGTTGCCAGGAATGCCACCAGATAGAGATGTGGAATTTCTGATAGATTTGGTACCAGGTTCTGGACCAATAGCCAAGAGACCATACAAAATGTCGGTTGATGAACTGAAAGAGCTCAAGAAGCAACTAGGAGAACAGTTGCAGAAAGGATTTATCCAACCAAGTTCTTCATCTTGGGGAGCCCCAGTATTGTTCGTGGAGAAGAAAGATAGAAGCCAAAGGTTATGCATAGATTACCGTTCACTCAACAAGGTAACTATCAAGAACAAATATCCTTTGCCTAGAATCAATGACTTGTTTGATCAGCTAGAGGGAGCATGTGTGTTCTCAAAGATTGATCTCTGGTCAGGCTATTTTCAACTTAAGATAAGAGAGCAAAACATACCTAAAACAGCATTCACCACAAGGTATGGATTGTATGAGTATACAGTGATGCCTTTTGGCTTAACCAATGCTCCAGCATACTTCATGAATATGATGAACAAAGTGTTCATGGAATTCCTCGAAAAGTTTGTTGTCGTTTTCATCGATGACATCTTAGTCTACTCCAAGAGCAAAGAATAACATGAGGGACACTTGCGTTTGATACTTGAAAAGTTAAGAGAGCATAAACTTTATGCCAAATTCAGCAAGTGTGAGTTTTGGTTAGAGGAAGTTGGTTTTCTTGGTCATGTTATGACAAAGGATGGTGTGGCAGTTGATCCTGCTAAAGTTTCAGCTGTAACAGAATGGGAATCTCCCAAGAACGTGAAATAAGTACGCAATTTCCTTGGCTTAGCAGGTTACTACAGAAGGTTCATTGAAAATTTCTCAAAGGTTGCTAAGCCAATGACTGAATTGTTAAAGAAGGACAAGAAGTATGCTTGGTCTGAAGGTTGTGAAATCAGCTTCCAAGAATTAAAGAAGAGACTAGTGACATCACCAGTTCTATGTTTGCCAGACTTGGAAAAGGATTTCCAAGTATACTGCGATGCGTCTCATCTAGGTTTGGGTGCCGTACTTATGCAAGACGGTAAAGTTGTGGCCTATGCCTCGAGACAACTCAAAACTCATGAGGTAAACTATCCTACTCATGATTTAGAGTTAGCCTCTGTCGTCCATGCACTCAAAACATGGAGGCATTACCTTTTGGGTAAGCGTTGCGAAGTGTTCACCGATCACAAGAGTTTGAAGTATATCTTCACCCATAAGGAAATCAATATGAGACAAAGAAGATGGTTAGAGCTTATCAAGGATTACGACTTAAGTTTGCAATACCACCCCGGTAAAGCAAACGTGGTAGCGGATGCTCTAAGTCGTAAGGTGTTTGTAAATGGCCTTACCAAAGGAGAATTGCCAGATGATTTGTGTAATCAATTCAAAGAACTCAGACTGGAAATTGTGCCTGAAGGACATCTCATGTCTTTGGATGTTCAACCCACTTTGTTGGACAAGATTCGTGAAGCTCAGAAGTCCGATAAGGAAATTGAAGAGATTAAGAAAAATATTAGTCTAGGGAAAGCTAAGAATTTCCATGAAGACGAACAGGGTACATTATGGCATGGGAAACGTATCTGTGTCCCACAAGATCCGGAGTTACGAAAACTTATTTTGCAAGAAGCACACAACTCTCCGTATTCTATTCACCCGAGTAACACCAAAATGTACATGGACATGAAAGAAAGATTTTGGTGGAACAATCTCAAGAGAGACATCGCCGAACATATTGCTTTGTGTGATGTGTGTAGCAGAGTAAAAGCGGAGCATCAGAAACCAGCAGGTTTGCTTCAACCACTACCTATTCCTGATTGGAAATGGGACAAAATTGGTATGGATTTCATCACCGGATTACCAAGGACCAGATCAGGATATGATTCCATATGGGTAGTCGTGGATCGCTTAACTAAAGTGGCACATTTCATACCCGTGAAGACAACCTATACAAGTGCCAAGTTAGCCAAAATCTACATGAGTAGAATTGTATGCCTTCACGGTGTGCCTAAGAGTATTGTGTCCGATAGGGGAACCCAATTCACTTCCCATTTTTGGAGACAGCTACATGAGTCATTGGGAACGAGGTTGGAATTAAAGTACTGCTTTTCATCCTCAAACCGATGGACAAACAGAAAGGACTAATCAAATTCTGGAAGACATGTTGAGGGCATGTGCCCTAGACTATGGAGAAAGTTGGGATGAAAGTCTGCCCTACGCAGAATTTTCTTATAATAATAGCTATCAAGCCAGCATTGGGATGGCACCGTTTGAGTTTCTCTATGGAAGAAAATGTACCACCCCATTGTTATGGAATCGTGTGGGAGAGAGAAGTATATTTGGGCCAGATCTTATCAAAGAAGCCGAAGAGAAAGTCAAATTGGTTAAGGACAGGTTGAAGATAGCACAGTCTCGACAGAAGAGCTACGCAGATCCTAAGCGTAGAGAAGTCACCTACGAAGTTGGTGATAGAGCCTACCTTAGAGTATCACCACTCCGTGGAGTGAAAAGATTCGGAGTCAAAGGAAAGTTGGCACCAAGGTATGTTGGGCTATTCAAGATTCTGAGTCGCAATGGAGAAGTTGCTTATGAAATTGAACTGCCAGCATCTCTATCAGCAGTCCATAATGTATTTCATGTGAGTCAGCTTAAGAAATGTCACCCAGAAATGGAAGGGTCTTCTTTTAAGGATACCATACCTTTGGAAGAAGTTCAACTAGAAAGTGATCTCACTTATGAAGAAAAGCCTATCAAGATTCTTGAGACTGCAGAAAGAGTCACGAGAACGAAAACTATCAAGTTTTGCAAAGTGCAATGGAACCATCATACCGAAGAGGAAGCAACATGGGAAAGAGAAGATGATCTTCGGAAAGACCACCCTCACCTATTTGCTAGCCAATCCGAATCTCGAGGGCGAGATTCACCTTAAGGGGGTTAGATTTGTAACATCCCAAAAATCATGATTTCAAAGTTTGCATATCATTCATGCATGCATATAGATTTGGGATCAAATTCAAACTCATTTCAGAAAAACAGGAGCACTTAGTGCTATGATTTTATGTGAGCAGATTTAAATCAAATGGCTATCCCCATTTGAAAGTTTGATTATTTATGAACCAAGTTTGTTGCCTTTTATGAGGATAGGTTTGAGTGTAGAATTTAAACCAAGTTTTTCAAATTGGAAATGGTTTCAAAAACCATTTTCCAAATTTTGCAAACCAAGTGCCTGGTCTCTGTTATTTTGATCTCCAAGCTTGACCAAGCCTTTGCAAAGCAACCACTTGTTTTTATGCCTATATTGGAGACTACTGCACCCTGCAAAAACCCAGGAAATGTTTGAATTCAAAAAGAGTTTGAATTCATATCAAAATCAAATCAGAAAAATCGTTTCAGAAAAAGAAAAGAAGCAAACAAATAGAAAAGGCCGAGCGCTGCCATTTTAGCCCAGCAACGGAGCAGGCCCAGCAAGCCCACCCGGGGCATCTCTTTTCTTCTCTCACGCGTGAGCACACCTATTCAGCCACTGACGGCCAGACCCCACGCCCCTTCGATTTATTTCGCTGACCAGCGGGCCCCGACCACGTCACCCTCGTCTTCCTCAAACCACGCTCGCGACCACGTCGCTGCTGCTGTCAAGGCCGGTAATGGCGCGGTGTAATTTCCCATTATTTCGCGAGCGTTTCCTGTCGCACCTAGGCTTACTTAAACCCCTCTGCCCCGCAAGCATTTCCCCCCCCTCTCCTCGCTCACTCTGCCACCAGGCTGCGCGCAATTGCCCTCGAAACCCCGCAGTACCGACAACTCCGGCGGCCAATTACGGTGAGCCCCGACCGCCCCTCTCTCTCTGGTTCAAACGAGGCTGTTCGGAATGATCTCGCGCTTACGCTGATACCTTCCTTTTGCCTGCTCGTGACCCAGGTCGTCGTCTCCGTTCACGACCGAAACCACCTGCGCCGCCGATAAACTCCGGCGACCAATTAAGGTAAAACCCGAGCGCCCCTTGCCCCCTCCTTCACGCGAGCTTGTTCGTCTATGTCTTGCGCAAATCCTGATGCCACTGGTTCGTGCTAGGGCGACGCCAAACCTCGGCAAGGACCCCGACTACAAGCTACTGACGCCACCCGTTACTCCGACGAGTTCCTGAGACCGTGCCAGCGCGCCCCTTCGCAAACCAACACCACGTCGAGCTTCAGCACGCCACTGCGGATCCGGTAAGCGCCTCCCTTCCTTCCCAGGCGACCTAGAGCGCCAGCACCGCCGCGGTCAGACGCGCCGCCGCCAGTCAACGCCGCTAGCGCCGCCCGTGTATGGTCAGGACGATTAGGAGCGTCAGATGTAGATCCTACGGCGTAGATTAGAACGTGGGCGAAGAGGTAAGCGCGCATCTGAGCCGCCAGATCTCACTTAGATCCTACGGTCCGCGTTTTTCGATCCAAACGAATCGGTACGCGCTAGTAATACTACGACACGTGTCTAGGGTTGATTCAAAAACAGAATTCAAAAACAGATTTAGATCCAGATTTCAAATGGCTATAACTTGAGATTCCCACGTTAGATTTTTGCAAATTTTATACCGTTGGAATAAGTGAGTCAAGCCCTTTCCGTATCTCCAATGTGTTTAACAAAAAGTATCTGTTAAAGTGACTTTGTATGAAGAAACATTTCTAGGTCCATTTTGAGTATAGATTTGGTTTAGCAAATTGGTTTAGGGCTAAATAAGTTTAGTTAGCAAACTTTGTGACTTGTTATGTTTCTGTATCATGCACTTGCTTGGTAGAGTTTTCAAAATCATCACTTAGTAATTTCTTGCATGCATGCATTCATATTTTTGATTGTATATAAATTGAGTGTAATTGTATGCTACAAATTTTTGTGTAGATTTTGCTAGTGAATGTGATTGTGAAGAGTGCTACTCTCCCCATTACCAAGGCAAGTGATACTTCATGATATTTCCACCCTTTATTTTGAATAAGCATTAGAATTATTTTTGCTAAGTCTTGCATGCTACTTTTGCCAAATGCTATGTTGGGAAATCCTATGTAGTGTAGAATTGTAGAATTGCTAGGGATTTTTCCTAAGTTAAGTTACTATGCCATGCTTAGCCTAGCTAGTAGAGAACAAGGGTTGGTAAAGTATGTACATGCTATGATGAAATAATTCTAAGTCCTTTGGGACTCATGCTTTTCTTAATAAAACAACTAAGTCAATGAACTTCCTGGGTGGAATGGGACTTGAATGGTGGTTTTTGGTTGAGTGGTTACACAAGGCCATGGATTTGGCTTGTGTATCTCACTTGTGGTATGCCACCCAGGCACAAAGGGATTTGGAGGCCAAGTGTTGAGAAAGCTTACAGTGCAACCACTTGGCATTATGGGCTCTGCCTTGATCATATAGGTTGCTAGAACTTAGTCACTTCGACAGTTGGTGGTAGTGGGAATGATAGGTTGGAGCGCGTCCATTTGACTAAGGAAAGGCTTCTGAAAGGTCCTATCTTGGGAAACCAAGTCTGGTGGGGAAAGTGCACAACCTCTGTAGATGGAAAATCTATGTACTTACCCAGGTACATGGCAATGGACAACTTGAGCATCAAGACATGGAAGCTACAAGAATCTCATCACTCCAACTTCTAAGTAAAACTTATGGGTGAACAAGGGTGAAGGACCCCAATGTCTATTGGTGGTTTCTTGGGAAGTTTTTGATAAAGAAAAACTTAGTGATTTCAACTAATAGGAAAAATCTATTTTGAGCAAAGCAAGCCAAGCTACACTTATCCAAAATGCATATAGTAACATAGTCCACTTAAAATTTACTAAGGTATCACTTGCCAATACTATTCCAAAGTATTGACCCTATGTGGCAGTAACTTGTAATGTTGCAGGATACTCCGATGATGACTAGGAGTCACGAGTCTACACTCAACATGCTTGCCTGGGGCACATGAAGATGAAGACTTATGTTTATTTACTTATTCCAAGAACTCTTGTATTAGGCCTATGGCCCTGAGTTGTAAAAGACTATGTTTTATCTCTGGAATGAATGTAATAAATGACCTTTGTATTTGTGTACTTCATCTTAAACTGTGGATGCTAGCAATGATCCAGGGACTAGCATTGCAATCACAGGGATCCTTTCCTTTATAAAGGAGGGATCTTATAAAGTCCTTGGTGAAACTAAAGTTGAAATCACTTGAAGATGTTGAAGTCATTAGAGTTGATGAAATCTTTTGCACATGGTGAAGTCTTTGGCCATGGGGTAGGATTTGATCATCAATTTTGAAATAGAAGAGATATAGAATCAAAACCAAAAAGGTTGAGGAAAGAGTTTACAAGATTGTTTGTAAATAAGTTTTGGAACAAATACAACTCCTATTTTTCTAAGGGTTTTGGTCCAATCCTAGGGTTACAATCCTACAGGCAACACGGTGCTCTGATACCATCTGTAAGGTTCCCAACCTTTAATAAGGTAGATATCTCTGTGTTTACCATGCTAGTCCCTGGATCAATAGCTAGCATCCACAGTTAAGATGTAATATCAAGAAACAAAGGTCATAATACAACTTTATAACCAGGAATAAAATAATTCATTACATCTTACATAGCTCATTTGGCTATCACATTACATTGTAGCAGAATATCTATAAAGAATGGGGTCCTTCATCTTCAAAGTGCCACAAGCAATCATGTTGGTTGTAGACTTGTAATCCTAATCAATAAACTTCTCTAACATCAAACAAACCTGCAACATAATAAGTTGCAGCCACAAGGGTCAATACATTTGAATTGTATTGGCAAGTTTCACTACTATGTAGTAATAAGTGGATCCTATCATCACATGGATATTTGGCTAAGTAGGGTTTAGGCTCATTTGCAGAAAGCAATATAGTTTTGTCCTATATTTTCAAAATAGTTTTGATCTTTTGTCAAAATCTTTCTAAACTTCTTGGAAAAATCCAAGTGCTTCAAATCCCTTGTTGTCACCATCAAGCTTTACTTTGAGAAATTGGAATGTCGAGATCTTCCATAGCTTCAGGCCTTAGTTGCTAAGTATTTTCCATAACCGGGGACATGGCTAAGTACTTAGAATTTGTTCTTCTGCAGAAGTTGTACACTTTACCCACATGACACAATCTCATCTTGATGCCACCAGTGGCCGCTGGATAAGTACTCACCAAGATGGAGTACTGGCAGATTGAGAATGTGACAAAGTCTTTCCATAGGAGTCCTCCCAATACACAATGCTAGCTTGTCATCCAGGCACCAATGTAGGGTTTCAAGTTCCCTTACACAATTCTAGTTAACCTGAAGATGCAAATGCATGGGTGTTCCACTATGTAGTTGACTAAGCCAGAGCCCATTTAGCATGTGGCTGTACACGGAAGCCACTGTACGAGAAACATGTTCAATCTCTATGTCCCTGGGTGGTTTTCTTCTAGTGCACATACAAAAAGAGATAGCCATATAAACATGGTTCCTTTTGTTGTCACCTTGTCCAAAACTTGAGTATCCTTGTCCACCCAGGTGGTTCATTGAGTACTTGTTTTATTATATAAAACATATATCTTTTCAACACTTCATATATTCATAACATGTATCCCATCCCAAATATATTGCAGGGCTAAGCATACTACAACTACAATGTTTCCACTAACGAATATATAAGGGTATCCTATTAGGATTTAGCATAGCATAAAATATATTAGTACTTATCATGCATGTTTCAAAAATCCACTAAGTGTAATGAAAATAGTAGGACTTGGATGATAGTGTCACTTGCCTTTTTAGTAGAGAATGATGGTTCACTTCTTGATATTGCAAATATCACACTCTTCTAACTTCACTACAAATCAATCAAGCAAACACAAATTCAACTAGCATTCCAACCAATTTTATCACACATAAAATAATAGAAACAAGGTCATGCATGCAAGAATGCAAAAGATAGTTTTATTTGCAAAAGTGGTTTATCCTAGGCTCTAAACATTATAAAATTCAAAGAGGTCATTTACTAAAGTGGTAAAACCATTTGCAAAAGGTTTTATCTCATAAACCAAATATTAAATCAAATCAATATTTTATGTGATTGAAAATGCTTTTAGCAAAGCAATATTCTTTAAAGGGTTCCCCAAATATATTTTAATCCTCAAAACTTGGTTTTTTGGGTCAGAAGGTTTGAATCAAATCATTTCCAAAAGGTTTTACTCAAAAATCATTTCTAAAATAAAAACAATATTTTTATTTGACTAGAAATGAGCTAATTCAATTATTTATTCCTAAACTTCACAAAATACATTTTTAAATCCATAAGTTGGTTCCTAGAGTCAGTAGGTTCAAAACAAACCATTTTGCAAAGATTTCACATTAAAATTATATCTAGAACAATTTTTATATTCATAATAAGCCTACACATGTTTCTGCACATTCAACCAATTTTCCAGAAGCAAATCATTAAACAAAGTGCATGGTTGGGTAGGATTTGTCTTGCTGATTCCATTGCTATAAAATTTGCAAAATTTGGACATGTAGAATTAAAGTTATGAATTTTACAAGTTTGCATATCAGTGAGATTCAAAATTCTGTTTAAACAAAACCATGTTCACGTGGCGTAATTCTATTGGCCGGTACCGCTTCGTGCGGATCAGCCTCTGTGAGCTGTTAGATCTAAAGTGTATCGTATGGTTCAGATTGCACCATACCCTTTCGATAAGTTATTCTATCTAAGCCACTGGATGACAATCTGACGGTTCAAAGGGGTTTGACCATCCACTGGCGGCGCTGCACGGCGGCGAACGGTGGCGCGGCTCTGCTCGCGGTGGTTCTGGCGAAGCAGGAAGGAAGGGAGGTAACGGAGATGCTCAACGTGATCGCAGGGAGATGCTGAAGCTCAACGTGTGGTCGTCTTGGCAAGGGGCACTCAGGAACGGCGATGATTGCTCGGCGGAGTAGCTCCTGACGACGGGCGGCTCTGTTTGCTGTCGGAAGTGAGGCTGCAGGTCGCCCTAAGGCAAGATAGGGTCACAGTTAGACGCGTACTGATCTGGGGGTGATGGGAGCATCAACAGGAGGCGCTGGTGCGGTCGAGGCTTACCAGGGAACTTCGTCGGAGATGAGTCAGACGCGGCGGTGCTCAGGTGAGGACAAAGCCGACGCTACGGGGCACTCGTGGGCGAACGAGTGGCACGGGGAGATGCACCAGGAGGTGGGGATCTAGCTCGCATGCAGAGGAAGGAGAGGGGCGGCGGGGTGTGGCCGGAATTGCTCTGGGACGTCGTCGGAGATAGTGGAATGCGAGCTCGAATTAGAGCAGCCTAGGGGCAGAGGGGAGGCACTATTTGGGGGGAAAGAGAGAGGAGGGCGAGGCGATTTAATGAGCGTGGTCACTGCGAATATTAAGTCAACCATTTACTCGAATTTAACGGGATTTACTCGCGGCAGAACGGCGACGAACAAGGTGGAAACGGCTGGCGCGGGGTTGATGACGATAACGAGGCAGTGGGGTCCATCTGTCTATGAGAGTGAGAGAGTGGGAGTGCGGCCTCTGCGTCAGTGACTGTGTGGGTGCGAGATTCAGTGAAAAACGGTTCACTGCGGGGAGGGGTTAGTTGGGCTGGACTGGGCCTTGCTGGGCCTGTTGGGTTGGGTCGTGTTTGTTTCATTTTTTTTATACTGAAGCCTTTTCTTTTTCTAATTTGAATTTCTGTTTTGATTTTATTCAAACAATTCAAACACCCAAATGAATTCAAACCTTTGCCAAACTTTGTGTAGGTTTTAATTCTGTTTAACAACACAGATCAAAGTCCAAAAACAAAATAATTTTTATTCTTTTTAAGATCCTTTAATAATTAAATAAAATAGACCTTATTCTTTAACTCAAATAGGATTTAATTTATTTAAAAACTCTATTTGAAATCTAAATAATATCAAAACCATTTCAGTAGGTTTTATTTGAAAAACAAAAACATTTAGAAAACTTATTTAAAATAAATTAACAAGTTTTAATGTTTATTTAAAATGGAAAAGCCTTTACTTTAATAAAATTGGATATTAATAAATCCTCATTATTTTATTTAAATAAACCCTTAATCTTTTTATCAAATAGAAATATTTTATTTCAAAATCTTGGCTCTATAAAATAATCCTTATTTATAATTCTACCTTTTCCTTTTGAAAACAAATCTTTTTATTAAAAGATCTAAAAATAGTAATTCCAACTATCATAATTTTATTTATTAATTGTTTATCTTTTTAAAACCCTTTAGGATTTTATTTGACCAAAATAGGTTTTGATGTTTCCAAATGGAATCAAAAGTTTCTTCTCACCCTAAAAATCAACAATTGTTTATTTTGTTTATTTATTTTTCACATTTCAAAATTTGGAAAATTTTGGGATGTGACAAAATCCCTTTATGATAAATCATAATTCATTTATTTTTCTTGTTACACTTGTAACTCAAATAAATCCCTTTATGATCAAATCATAAATCATTTATTTTCTTGTTACAATGATTTTCCACTTCATCTTGAAAGTCTTTGAAACATTTTTCAAATATTTCATACTTCTTTCTGATTAAGTGAACATTCACTCAAATTTCCGGAGAAAGCATATGAAGTTGAAATCCATCGCTTACGACTATACATAATGGACTACATAAATCGATATGTATAAATTCCAATAATTTAGTTGTTCGTTCTTCTTTGGCCTTTGAACGAAGTTTTAATTATCCCGAGGAAAGTCTCACAAGCATCATTTTATCAAATCAGAGACTACAAAAAATCCATGAAAATGGATTTTCTTCATGTTTTCTTTCCAATATAATTTAAACGGCGATGTCACTTCGTAAGTGATCTTCCAATCATTTGTCTTGCGACATTTTAGCATTAGGTTTTATGGATGTGATTTCTCCAACTAGATTTGTAAATCATCCATCTTATATGTAATACGGTAATTATTTGAATAACCTTTGTTCTCATAATACCAGATTTAAATAACAATTATTATAACAAATCTTGAAGTCAAGCTTTGATGTCAACGAGAAATACAAACAACGATTTGTTTGTTTTTGATGAACATCATCGCATATTCTCTTGCTAGTTACTTAGGCCGTTGTGGTTCATGAATTGCATCGTTCTGTATGAAATTTCATACCAACCAATTCGGTATCCAATACCTAAGAACCACATTGTTTAACAAGCAAAGAATACAACCATAACATGTATATCATCTATATACCTAAATTGGATATTTCCAATCTTTTCTTTTCTGCCAAATATATTTTATAGATTCTCTTTCAGCATTTCCTTTTCCTTTTAAAAGAATCTATCAACATCAACGGTGGCACCATATACATGACACATAGTCCAAAGCATGTAAATTCAAATAATAATACCTTTGGACTCGCACTTTGAAGTAGATCACCATCATCAAATGATCGGCGTTCTTTCAAAATCCATTCTTTAGTAATCTTTTAGTGTAGTAAACACTTTACATACATCTTATATTCATCCTTATCATGACGACTTTCATGATCAAGCTACTATAGCTTATAAAGGCGAATCATGAGTATAACATTACTTTACAAAACCCTTTTGGATGATTAGGATGTCTAGCATCTCCAACCTTTGCAAATTCTCATCCAATATGAGAACATATATTATACTCTATCATATTGCAACCAAAACATTGTTTCAAATATCGTTATATCTGCCACACATGATGGTTTCTGAAACAATTCTTTCAGCTCCTAGATAATCTTGATATTTAAATAAAGAATCATGGAGGCAAATATGATACTTAAGATACTAACAATGGAATTGTAACTCGCGACTTAATACCAATTATTAAATTTCACGGAGTAAACAGAGTTTGCTGAAAGTTTGCAATAGGACTTTAAACTTTAGATTGACACTCAACACAATACGATACGAGTTCGTAAAGTAAATATCCAGAATTCTATAGTTCTATTATCTCAATTACAACTAAGCATAAAGTGGTGAACGAAAGCTAATGACTACAACAAATTACGCAAATTCACTTTTATTTAATTTATGATAAATTTAGTTCTACTAATCCAAATTATAAATGAACTCCCACTGTAAGGTTCCCAACCTTTAATAAGGTAGAGATCCCTGTGTTTACAATGCTAGTCCCTGGATCAATAGCTAGCATCCACAGTTAAGATGTAATATCAAGAAACAAAGGTCATAATACAACTTTATAACCAGGAATAAAATAATTCATTACATCTTACATAGCTCATTTGGCTATCACATTACATTGCAGCAGAATATCTATAAGCATGGGGTCCTTCATCTCACTACAAGGAATGTGTTATTCTATGACCTTCTAATAGTGACTGTGGACAAAATCGTCATAGAATTATGACGATTTTGCACTAAATGGTCATAAGCTATTTAGGAGGTTCAAAACCTTAGAAAATTACGACGATCTTGCTTAAAATCGTCATGGTTTTATTAGCTCAAATCGTCATAACCCAGTAAAAAATGGACCACCAGACCACAACCAATCAAATCACAGCAAATCACCTCCCACAGATCGTCCATTCTTGCTTGATCTGAACCGTTCACTGCCCATCCAACGGCTTAGTCTCTCAATAAAGAAACACACATCCCACCCCGCCCGCTGCATCACCAAGTCCCCACTACCCAGACACGCGCAACCACCTACCTCACTCCACATCCGCGAAACCCTAGGCCTATCCTCCCCTCCACCGCCGCCACCACCTCGTAGCAGATCCCTCGCGCCGCCCCTGATGCCCACCTTCTTCTACTCCGATGCCCATCTCGCAGCAGATCCCCACTCCCTCGCACAGCCAGACCCACCCACGAGCGCCGCCGCCTCCCTCCTCTCCTCTCCCACCCACCCACCCACGAGCCCCGCCTCCACTCCACCTTGATACGATCCCCTCCCCATCTCCGGCCCGGCGGCATGCTGGTGCAGAAGAGGGTTGCCGGCGAGGAGGAGCCCGCGCTGGAGGACGTGAAGCCGGTGCCGACCATCCGGGTCAAGGCGAAGCACTGCGGCATGACCCACGAGATCTACATCAGCGCGGAGGCCACGTTCGGCGACGTGCGGAAGATGGTGGCGGAGCGCGCCGGGGCGCACCCGGACGACCTCAAGGTGCGGTACAAGGACAAGGAGCGGGACGCCAAGGCGTTCCTCGACATGGCCGGCGTCAAGGACCGCTCCAGGATCACGGTCGTCGACGACCCCGAGGCCCGCGCGCGCCGCCTCCTCGAGGAGCGCCGCCAGGGACACCTCCAGAAGGCCTCCAAGGCCGTGGCCGCCGTCGCCGCCGAGGTCGACAAGATCGCGCCCAAGGTACCACCCACCCACTTACTTACTTACTGCATTGCCAGCCGTGCCGCCCGCCCGCCCGCCATCAATGAACAGAGCAGAGCACATGAGTTGTTGAGTTGACCGGCGATTTTTTATTGGCAGGTGTCGGTGCTGGAGGCGCTGGTCCGGAAGGGGGAGAGGGTGGCGGAGAAGGACGTGGCGACGGTGACGGAGCGTCGGTCGGATCCATCTTCTCGGGAGCTCGCCGTCCAGACTAGGGGTCCTACGCCAGGCTTCCCATCTCGGAGTTGCAGCATCGGCACTCCAAGAACAACAACGACCTCGCCTTTCTTCACTAGGAAACGGAAGCATGGTTATAACACGTAGGTGAGTTCGCTCTGCAAGGACTCCATCAAGCCCTTCGATTTGCTAATGCTATGATCTTTTGTGTTAGATCAACTCGATCTCTCTCCCTCTATTTAATTTCTGAAATAATATGTTAACTACTGTTGTGCGATGACTTGATTTGTTTAGTTCAGACTTCAGATAAGTGTGGCATTACCTTTATATGGTAGCATAACCTGAGTTATGATTGCTAGCTGCTCATAAGCTATACTGGTGCATTCTGTTTTGAATGGTGATATTGCAGGATAGATACATATATCATGGTAAACTTCTATTGAATATTGTTTTGAATGCTGATTTTTCACCTTAGTTGCGTCATACTTTGTTAGTTTGTGGTCCACATTAAATGCTCCAAATCAACTAAATGCTCTAACTATTTGTGCATTCTGGTTCAAGTGCCCCTGTAAAATTCAAACATTCCTGGTAGCATGCACCTTCCTGTTTCCTAACCAATCTTGATGAATGCAAAATGTAGGTCTGGTTCCATCTGTTTGGATGTCATTACCCATTTCACTATTTTTGTATATCATGGCCCTGCTAATCACCTTTCTAGTAGTCTGGTTTTTGATGTGGGGTTGTATGGTTGAAGATATCGGTGCAGTTCATGGCCACTCTTAATTCTGTTTTATCAATAAAATGTCATTAGTTCTATTTCCCATAAACTTCTAAATGTTTGCAAGCTTGCAAAAACGGCATGTTCCCGTATAGGAGCATACACTTCTGCACTACTGTTTATACTTATGTATGGTTGTATTGAGGCTGCCTGGTACATGCCAACTTCCTAATTTGATTAATGAGATGTGGGTAAATCATTGGTCCTATTGACCCATATTAGCGTCACTATGTGAGACAGTCAGCATTTCATCTTCTCTTGATTAACATTAGTGATGTATCTGTGTATGATAAATCATATTTGCACTTTGTTTATGCTCAGCAAACAGTGTTACCAATCAGTCTCTCATCATTGTTATAACCATAGTTTCTCATCAGTTCATAGTTGATTCAGTTTGGTCACAACCTGTTTTTGCTTGATACACATAGCTGCAATTTTGATTCAGTTTGGGCACAAGTTTGGGCACACCTGCAATTTCATTTTTCTGTACTGCTAATTTTGATTCACATAGATGAGTTTCTTGTCAAGAACTGAATTGGGATGAGTTTCTTGTCAGGAACTGAATTTTGATTCATCCGGATAGAAGTTTCAGGATTTTTCAGTTGTTTTTGTGTCTCAAACTCACACATGTGTTATGCTCTTAGAATAGTTTTGTGAAGGTATCATTTCTTATCTTGCTGTACTGGACTTTTGTTGCGCGTGTTGCACAGACACAACCTGCATCTCAATAGCATCTGTATTTCTAGGAATACAGATGAAAATATTTGTATTTATTTTTTCTGAAAATGCAGTAAACAAGTGCTTTGAAATTTAGAACTGCTGTAGTGTTTGCTTGTCTGAATAAAGTACAGAGCTAGAGGTAAATTTAGAACTGCTGTAGTGTTTGCTTGCTATGAAAATACATTCAGAAATCATTCAGTAAATCAGTGCTTTCTTGCTTGGTTATTTCAAAAGTATAAGTGCAGCTTGTGTCTTGCCCTGTTGTTTATGCATCTACCCATTCAGTCTCAAATGAGTTACAGAATTGGTTGAATGCCTGGGACATGCCTGGAGTAACAAATGAGTTTTCTTTTATTTTTAAGGTGAGCTGATGCCATGTGTGCTCTGGTCAATATGGTGGAAAGCACATACTGATTGTTTTCTCTTAATGCAAAGCCAAGGTTTTTTAAAATACTGCAAAATTGAAGCTTATATTAGCCCCTTGTTTGACAATTTCTAATTAAACAAGGCAATGAATTTATACAGCTTTCTGAAATTGTGGTGATCTTCATTGGCAAGCTTTTTCTTATTGTATGTGCCTTCTACTTAGAGATATTGAAGACCATATTGCGTGGCTTCTTCAACATGGTTGGCATGAAAAGGCACTGGCATCTAAAAAATAGTTGACCTTATTATTTTTCCTGTTAATCAAATTATTTGTTTTCTTTGAATGTGCAGATGTTTTTTATCAGCCCTCCATTGCCAAGGAAGAAGACCACATTGGAGGAACAAATTTTGGTTAAGCATATTACACGTTCTGCCAAAACTGTTATTAGGCTAGTTCATATTTACTGCCGTGTGTGTGAACTACATATGGTTGTGAGTTGTATATTGCTGTGACATGTATATGGGTGTGATGTATATATGGCTATGAAATATTTGATCTCATATTTACTATCGTCTTGAATGTGACTTTTTATACAATTGGTTGTTTGTCTATTTTGTTTCTGGAATTGTTGGATCGAAATTTAGTGGCCCAGCCAAAGAAAGGCCATAAGCCCAAAGAATGAGGAACTGGAACCTAAAAAGGCTATAGCCCAAAAAAACTGGAACCTAAAAGGCTACGGTGCACAAAATAAAAAAGGCCGAATTAATGGGCTTGACCATATAAGCAACCATATTGGACCGGGCTGAATTTGCAATATAACGATATCATTTCGTCACAATTTTGCCACGTAGGATCGGCCACGTAGGATCTGACTTGGCGTGGCTAGATGGCCTATGACGATATTGGATCGTCATAGAGGTCATGACGATCCAATATCGTCATAGACAGTTATGACGATTTTACCAAAATCGTCGTTATAGTTTATTTGCGACGCTCAGCTTTCGACGATCTCAAAATCGTCATAGAATCGTCATAAATGGACTACTATGACGATTTTGTGACGAAAATAGAGGGTCATATATTGCCATATTTCTTGTAGTGTCTTCAAAGTGCCACAGGCAGTCATGTTGGTTGTAGACTTGTAATCCTAATCAATAAACTTCTCTAGTATCAAACAAACCTGCAACATAATAAGTTGCAGCCACAAGGGTCAATACATTTGAATTGTATTGGCAAGTTTCACTAATATGTAGAATTAAGTGGATCTTATCATTACATGCATATTTGGCTAAGTGGGGTTTAGGCTCTTTTGCAGAAAGCAATATAGTTTTATCCTATCTTTTCAAAATAGTTTTTTGATCTTTGTCAAATCTTTTTGAACTTCTTGGAGAACTCCAAGTGCTTCAAATCCCTTGTTGTCACCCTCAAGTTTTAACTTTGAGAAATTGGAATGTCGAGATCTTCCATAGCTTCAGGCCTTAGTTGCTCAGTGTTGTCCATAACCGGGGACACGGCTAAGTACTTAGAATTTTGATATTCTGTAGAAGTTGTACACTTTACCCACATGACACAATCTCATCTTGATGCCACCAGTGGCCGCTGGATAAGTACTCACCAAGATGGAGTACTGGCAGATTGAGAATGTGACAGTCTTTCCATAGGAGTCCTCCCAATACACAATGCTAGCTTGTCATCCAGGCACCAATGTAGGGTTCCAAGTTCCCTTACACAATCCTAGTTAACCTGAAGATGCCAATGCATGGGTCTTCCACTATGTAGTTGACTAAGCCAGAGCCCATTTAGCATGTGGCTGTACACGGAAGCCACTGTATGAGAAACATGTTCAATCTCTAAGTCCCTGGGTGGTTTTCTTCTAGTGCACAACAAAAAGAGATAGCCATATAAACATGGTTCCTTTTGCTGCCACCTTGTCCAACCTTGAGTATCCTTGTCCACCCAGGTGGTTCATTGAGTACTTGTTTTATTATATAAAACTTATAACTTTTCAACTCTTCATATAATTCATAACATGTATCCCATCCCAATATATAGCTGGGCTAAGCATACTACAAGTACAATGTTTTCACTAAGGAATATATAAGGGTATCCTATTAGGATTTAGCATAGCATAAAATATAGTAGTCCTTATCATGCATGTTTCAAAAATCCACTAAGTGTAATGAAAATAGTAGGACTTGGATGATAGTGTCACTTGCCTTTTAGTAGAGAATGTTGGTTCACTTCTTGATCTTGCTAATATCACACTCTTCTAACTTCACTACAAATCAATCAAGCAAACACAAATTCAACTAGCATTCCAACCATTATTCAAACTATTTATCACACATAAAATAATAGAAACAAGGTCATGCATGCAAGCATGCAAAAGATAGTTTTATTTGCAAAGGTGGTTTCTACTAGGCTCTAAACATTATAAGGTTCAAAGTGGTCATTTACTAAAGTGGTAAATCCATTTGCAAAAGGTTTTATCTATAAACTATTTCTAAACCAAATCATTATTTTATGTGGTTGAAAATGCTTTTAGCAAGGCAATATTATTTAAAGGGTTCACCAAATATATTTTAATTCTCAAAACTTGGTGTCTAGGGTCAGAAGGTTTGAATCAAAACATTTCCCAAAGGTTTTACTCAGAAATCATTTCCATATCAAAATCAATATTTTTATTTGACTAGAAATGAGCTAATTCAAGTATTTATTCCTAAACTTCACAAAATTCATTTTTAAATCCATAAGTTGGTTCCTAGGGTCAGTAGGTTCACAACAAAACATTTTGCAAAGATTTCACATTAATATTATATCTAGAACATTTTTTATATTCATAATAAGCCTACACATGTTTCTGCAAATTCAACCAATTTACCAGAAACAAAACATTAACCAAAGTGCATGGTTGCAAAGTACATGTTCTACTGATTCCATTGATATAAAATTTGCAAATTTTGGACGTGTGGATCAAAAGTTATGCAATTTACAAATTTGCAATTCAATCAGATTCTATTTCTGTTTTTAAACCAAACTTCGTCCACGTGGCACAATCTAATTGGCCGGTACCGCTTCGGGTGGATTGATCTTTCTGGACCGCTGGATTTCATTTAAATCATACGGCTCAGATGCGCACATACCCCTTCGCCTAGATCTATTCTTAGCCGCAGGATTAGGATCCAACGGGCTCAGCTGCTTCGACCAAGGACTGGCGGCGCTGCGCGGCGGCGAGCGACGGTGCATGCTCAGACGGTGGCGTCGCGGCGATTCCAGGAAGCAAAGGAAGAAAGGAAACAGAGCACCGTGTTCGCGTGGTCGGGGTGAAGCTCGAGGTGGCGCTGGCTTGGCGAGGGGCGCTCAGGAACGGCGACGATTGCTCGCCGGAGTAGCTACTGACGACGGGCGGATCTGTTTGCTGTCGGAGGTGAGGCTGCAGGTCGCGCCGAGGTGAAATAAAGACGTGGTCAGATGCGTACTGATCTGGGGAAGATAGGTGCATCATCGAGAGAGCTTAGGGCGGTCGGAGTTCACCTGGAATGCTCGACGGAGCAATGGCAGACGGCGGTGGCGAGTCAAGCTTGTCCTTGCCGACGCTCTGGGGCAAGCGCGGATACACCAGGAGGTGGGGAACATGCTAGTGTGCAGTGGGAGTCGAGGCAAGGCTGGACGGCGCCGGAATTGATCGCGAAGCTCGTCGGAGTCCGCGGCGGTGCAAGGGAAAATCTGGGAAGCCCTGGGGCAGAGGGGAGGCGATGTTTGGGGGAAAAGAGAGAGGAGGGCGAGGCGATTTAACGGGCGTGGTCACTGTGAGGAATTACTCAGGCATTGACGCGTATTCATCGCCGCATTCAATCGGCAGCAACGGCAGAGGCGTGGTCGTGGGGTTGAAGACGACTGTGAGGTGGCGGTGGGGCCTGCCTGTCAGCGAGGGAGAGAGAGAGGAAGATGGGTCCACTCGTTAGCGTCTCTGCGAGTGCGAGAATGAGTGAAAAAACGTTTCGCTGAGCGGGAGGGACAAGCTGGGCTGCGACTGGGCCTTGCTGGGCTTGTTGGGTTGGGATGTGTCTATTTCTTTTTTTATTCTGTAAGCTTTTTCTTTTTCTATTTGATTTCATGTTTTGATTTTCAAACAAACAATTCAAAAAACAAATAAATTCAAACTTTTGCCAAACTTTGTATTTATTCTAATTCTGATTAACCACATAATCCAAAGACCAAAATAGAATAATTTTATTCTTTTTAGGATCCCTTTAATAATTAAATAAAATAGACCTTAGTCATTAATTCAAATAGGATTTTATTTATTTTAAAACTCTATTTGAAATCTAAATAATACCAAAATCATATCAGTAGGTTTTATTTGAATAAATAAAACACTTGGAAAACTTATTTTTTAATAAATTAATAAGTTTTAGTGTTTATTTAAAATGGAAAAGCCTTTACTTAAATAAAATTGGATATTAATAAATCCTCATTATTTTATTTAATTAAACCTTTACTCTTTTTATCAAATAGGAATATTTTATTTCAAAAGCTTGGCCAAGATTTAATTTGGCTTTATAAAATAACCTTTATTTATAATTCTACATTTCCTTTTGAAAACTAAATCTTTTTGTTGAAAGATCCAAAAATAGTGATTCCAAATACTTTAACTTTATAATTTATTTATATTTTTAAATCCCTTTAGGATTTTATTTAATCAAAATAGGTTTTGATATTTCCCATTAGAATCAAAAAGTTTCTTCTCACCCTGAATTTCAACAAAGTTTTATTTTGTTTATTTAATGTTTTCAGATTTCAAAATTTGGAAAATTTTGGGATGTGACAGGCTACCACCCTTAAAATAAATCTCGTCCCGAGATTTGGGAAGGCTAGAGGTTACAAGTTGGCTTCAAGGCAACTAGGGTACTACCACCCTTAAGAATAAAGTCTCATAGGGTTACATTGATGGTTCACTTGACTATGGGTTCAACACTTAATATCAGACAAGGAATCCTTATTTGACTCAACTGAGTTATCTAAATCCTGGCATCCACTTCTTCTATCTCTTAAAAGTTTCCATTCATGTCAATGTGGTTCACATGTCCTTTCTGGGTCACATTGGAGTCATTTCCATTGGCTCTTCTAGCATCCTTTTTCTTTTCCTTCTCAGGACAATCTGATGCATGTGTCCAAGCTCCTTGCAATTATAGCATTGCAACTGGCTAATGTTTTTCTTGAAAGTGTGTAACACCCTCAGAATCGGACCTATGCAAGTTTGAGCAAAATTCGCCAAACCCGCATAGAAACGATTCAAAGGTGCCCACCAGGCACTTTCGTGCGGGTGGAAAACGAAGTAATAACATTACACAACAGTCCTCGATGGGACCCACAGAACAGATATATATAACAGCGACTCAGAGAGTCAAGAATACAGGTATAATATACAAAGATCCAAATCACCTTGAAAACGGTAGAGCGTCCGACTACGGACAAGAAGCAAATGGGGCTAAGAGCCCTGAAGAATAACCAATGGCGTCCATAACCCTGCCCAGGCCAAGCCGGAAGGGTAACCCGGCTAACGACGTCGATCTCAAAACCTGCTTAAACAAAAGGGGTGCCGACAAAGGGCAAAGATAAAAAGAAGGAGCGTCAGTACCGAGGCCAGTACACGGCGAGGCTAGAATTCGGCGGTCCTCGCCTACATAGGTATGGTGGACTGAGCGGCAGCGGCAGCATGCACTAAACAACCTATAGAGACTCGATACAACTGGCGGCAATCAGAGAGGGGTAAGAAAGACCTATTCGGAACCAACCTGATACTACCACCAATCAAACCCATCCTGGCGTTTCCCCCTCGAGACCAAACGAGGAAGTCAACCGAGGAACTCACACAGTTGGCAGTTTTACTTATTCAGTTATAGTTGCGGCACTTTACTAATCAGATTTAGATAATCGTCCTGATTAAGTAAGCAGTGGGCACTTTTAGTTAACCATTCCGTTATAGTCGCAACAATTACGAATCAGATACAAATAACATGAGATAAACCCAAAACCCAGCAGTTGTTGGTACTTTTATTCAGCCATTCCGTTGTAGTTGCATTACTTACTAGTCAGATACATTGGTCGCAATCGACAATCCAAACAAGCAGTTGTGGGCAGTATTATTTAGCCATTCCATTATAGTGAAGCTGATTACTAGTCATTATAAGGTCAAATTTATAGCAATAAACTTTAGTTATGCTTGTCTATGGTCGAGATACTGTGCTCCAAGTCGTCCATATCCGCGGACACGGCTTTCAGAAAGTTTTACCCGGCCGGGGTGCACCAATAGCAACACACACTCGATCAACCTCGGAAAAACCAAATCAAAACCCAACGAGGCTTTCACGACAAAGCAATCACAAGATTCAGAAATATTTCAGGGGGCCACCCCTTAAGTAGATCCCGCAACGGAGTAAGCAAGCTCCGAGACGGCCTCAAGGTCTGCGACAATGGCTGTAAGCGACTGGGAACCCCAAACGGGGCTTGTCGATACCGCGTAAACATTCCGCTTCCAAAACAGTACAGTGTGCAGTACCTCGCACAATCGTAAATAAAGCAGTAAAGCATGGCATAAGTACAGGATCGTAAATAAAACCTCAAACTAGTTTGTGGCCCCAAGAAATAAGACGGAATCAAGCTCTGGCTAAGGGGGGTCCCATATACCTCCCGGATGTGGATAGCGCGATAAATCAAGGAACAGGTATCAAGTACTCGGGGTCCTACGGGACACAAGTGGGCGTTCGGAAACCAAATATTATCTATCACCCACCGATGCCTCTGCTTACTTCAATTTTAGTTGTTAAAAAGAAATTAAAGTGACGATAAGTAAAACTAGAATCATCTCCAACATCAACATGCGGCAATACATCAGCAACTGTGGCATATGACGACACACATCAGCACTTGAGCAAGCGACTACGACGCGCAAGTCCAACTATCTACCAAACAACAGGTAATAGGATGTGTCCAAGGCAATATAGGGCTGCACGGTATATCACAGGTACGGAAACTAAAGCATCGCAACACAGATAGCAATAGATCAACAGGAGGGAAGTAAATACTATAAAAGTAAGATAGGTAGAAAGGGGGAGATGCTCGCCTGAAAACATTGTCGAAGATTCAACCGAAGATCGGGGCGAAGCTCACATCAACTCAACGGCCTTATCCGCGAAGAAGCAAAACACTAGAAGAAACACCGGATGCTATATTTAATATAACGGCAGAAGATCGGCATGATGCATGTATGATGAATGACATGGCAAAGGTGCGATGCAATTAGGTCATATTAAGCGGAAACGGGGTCCCGACAAATAATTAAACGGTTCAAGTTATTTATTTACCCCGCAAATTAAAGGTTGTTTAACAAGGCAGAAAGTATCACCGGTTCGCTACACAAGTTTAAATGAGGCCAATATGAGACTAGATTTGCCCGCATATGGGCCCCATATTTAATTATGAGGTGAATCGGCATAAGGCCCCAAACCACATGATTATGCATGCGAGGAGAATGATTAATATGCAACAGTTGTTATTATGTTATAAAATAGGGTTTCGGGAAGGGGTTCACACATTAGGGTTCTCGACGGACTTGGGGTTCCGGGGTTCGACAGGGTCCGGGGTCGGTCTCAGGGTCCAGGGTTCGACAGAGTCCGGGGTCGGTCTCAGGGTCCAGGGTTCGACAGATCCGTTCTCGGGTATCGGGGTAGGTCTTGGCGCATCCAGGTGCGGGACTTGGGGTCATGTAGACGGTCATGGCGTTCGGGACGAAGCACTTGTCGCGTCGGGGTCTCGGTGTCGGGTGAAGATCTTGGCGTTCTCGGCGATCTTGGCATTCTGCAGGTTTAGGTCCTGGCGCTTCAGATCGACCTTCGGTTCGGGGACTCAGGGTCCAGGGGTCTCAGCGTCCGTGTGGCGGTCTTGGCGTCCGTGTGGCGGTCTTGGCGTCCGTGAGGGGGAACTCGAGGGTCCAGCGTCTCGGGGTCCTCGGATCCGAGCAGAAGAACTTGTCGGGCCGGGGGCGTGCTTGGCGTTCTAGACTCTCGACGAACCTTGGCGTCCGAGAAGAAGGTCGTGTCGGTCCGCAGCGTAGATCTTGGGGAGGTTCGGGTTCCACGGGTCCGGCTCGACAACTGGACTCCGGGAGCGGGGTCTTCAACGTCTCGGCCATCGGGTACGGTTCGGTCTACGGAGCACGCGGATTCTTGACGTGGTTCGTCGGTCCGGAGATCTTGTCGCGTCCTCGGTGCCATTGTCGATGTCGAACTTGGACTTAGCATCGCGTGTTCGGGTTGTTTTAACGGGGTACTAGCCCGGCTTGCAGCTCTTGTTCACCGGAAGGTTGGTGTGCCGATTTACCAACTTGCAGTACCATGTATGCAGCACATGACTCCAACTCGAACAACGGAGCAGCAGCTCCACAGGGACGGCCTCACGCGCGAGGTGGCCGGCTCGGGACGACGACGCAGCGGGACCACCGGTGGTGGGACGCGGGGTGCTTCTCGAGGACGGGGCCACGGCAGAGGGGCGGAGCACTGGCGGCGCGCGAGGGGGAGGGGCCCGCGCGGCGCGGCGGCGAGCTCGCTGGCGGGGTCGGGGACGGCGATGGCGGTGCAGGTGGGGGCCGCGGGGACCTGGCGAGCTCGGAGGCGGCGCTGCGGACGCGGCGAAGCAGGGCGCGCCGGGGAAGGCGCGCGGCGGCGGGCGAGGCTCGGAGAGGAGCGGGTGCGACGGGGTCTGCGGGCGGTCTGCGGGGCACGGGGAGCAGACGGCGCGGCTGGGGAAGACACGGCGGAGGCGGGCGGGCTCGGTGCAGAGGCCGGGCCGGAGCGGGGAAGGAGGAGCGGCCGGGCGGCGTGGGGTCCGGCGCGGCGCGGATGGAGGCTGCGGCGAGGGGGGGTCGTCGCCGGGGGGGAATGGGGTCGTCGGGGGCGGCCGATGCGGGTGGTGAGGGGCGCGCTGGGGCGAGGTAGATGGAGCGCGGAGGGGCGGTCCGGCGGCGACTGGAGCTAGAGGGGAGGAGAGGCTGAGCGGGAGGCATGCGCGCGGTGCGGGGAAGAGAGAGGGAGAAGAGAGAGAGAGACGGGGCGCACGCGGGACGGGGTGGGGCCAGGCGTGGGGTCCAGGGGGCGGGCTGGCTTGGGGGGCGAGGCAGGTGGCCACGCGGGGCCCGCGCGCCAGGGTGGGCAGTGGAGTGGGGGTCGGCCTGGGGTAGGTGGGAACCGGCCAGGGGGTTGGCGCGTGGGACGTGTGGTGTGAGTGGGTTTGGGGAGAGAGAGGGGGTTGGGTGGTGAGATGGCAGGAAGGGATTGGTGGAGGGAGAGAGGTGTGCTGAGGTGGCGTGTGGGGATTGGGCAGGGTGAGGTGGAGGGGTAGGTTGGGTAGAGTTTTAGGTGGGTTTAGGTTTAGATGGGGCGGCAGGATGGACCGATTATATTTTCTGGGGCGGTCGTTCGGGTCAATCGGCCCGTTCGACTGCCCCGCTAAAATAATTAATGTTTTTATTTATTTCAAACAAGACTTTAGCAAACCGATATCGGGCAAAACAAAAATATCCCGGCGACCCGGATTTGGTGTTTGAATTAAGACGGGTGTATTAGAAAACAACACGGGCTTTGCAAACATAGTTTTATGCAACAAACACATGATGATAACGATGCAATGCACAAATTCAACGCGATTTTCTAGTAGTGGTTTTGCGGGATACCACAAAGTGTCATGTTGGTTCTGATCAAGGTCATCTCCATTGTCATTATCATTTCCATTATTCTCACTTCCATTGTTGTAGTGGTGATACTGATGTGGTTTAGAATATTCATTACTCTTTTTGAATGAATGCTTCTTTTTTGATGATCCTGAGTGATTCTTGAGTTTATGCTTCCTCTTTCTATTCTCAACTTGATTCATCTTGTTTTCCAATATAGTGGCTTTGTCACAGAGTGATTGATAAGTTGGGACATAGGCAACAGCTAGCTGCAGGTTCAACTCATCATTAAGTCCTTCAAGAAATTTCTCCTTTCTCTTAGCATCTGTATCAACTTCATCCGGTGCATAGTGTGCCAGATTGTTGAATTCTTCAATATATTCAGCCACACTGAGGTGACGCTATTTCAGATTGTGAAACTCCTTTTTCTTCAAGTACATCACTCCAGGTGAGATGTGAGTTGTTCTGAATCCATCCTCAAAAATAGCCCAAGTTACATCTTCAAGGGGAGTGGTGATCTGAAAGTTGTCCCACCATGTTGCTGCTGGTCCTTCAAGCAGAAATGCTGCAAACCTTACTTTTTCCTCATTGGTGCAGCCAACAGTCACTAGGTCTTTGTTCACTAAACGTAACCAATCATCAGCTTCCATTGGATCAGTTGTTCCAGAGAACCTTGCAGGCCTAAGTTTCAGAAACTTGGTGAGCATGTCAAGTGCTGGAGGATTATTCTGATTGTTGTTGTTGTTGTTGTTGTTCTGGTTCTGTATGAGTGTGGTCATCTCCTGCATCAACTGTGTCTAAACTGCCAACATCTGCTGTATCTCAGGGGAATGTTGTTGTTTTGTTTGGGGTTGGCACGACAAGGAGGCATCTGTTGGTTTGATAGGGATAAGTATTGGTGGATAGGTTTTTAAGAAGTTTTAACACACAACTAAAAAACAACCAAGCTCAATCAAACAATCAAACAATCAACAAGCACTATCCACTTAACAACTTATGAGCTTAACTCATGAGTTGAAGGAAACAAGTTTTCTTGAAAATAATAACTTAGTATAATCATACATCATAGGTCAATATGATCCATACTCTAACTTGGTATCAATGTCTTTGGTAGGCAATTCTAATGTCTCTTGGTTTTTCAATTGTAGTCCTTAGTGATGTCTAAGTTAAAATCTTTGGTGAAAATAAAGTTGAAATCACTTGAAGATGTTGAAGTCATTAGAGTTGATGAAATCTTTTGCTCATGGTGAAGGCTTTGGCCATGGGGTAGGCTTTGTCCATCAAGTTTGAGATAGAAGAGATGTAGAATCAAAATCAAAATGGTTGAGGAAAGAGTTTACAAGATTGTTTGTAAATAAGTTTTGGAACAAATATAACTCCTATTTTTCTAAGGGGTTTTGTCCAATCCTAGGGTTACAATCCTACATGCAACACAGTGCTCTAATACCATCTGTAAGGTTCCCAACCTTTAATAAGGTAGAGATCCCTGTGTTTACAATGCTAGTCCCTGGATCAATAGCTAGCATCCACAGTTAAGATGTAATATCAAGAAACAAAGGTCATAATACAACTTTATAACCAGGAATAAAATAATTCATTACATCTTACATAGCTCATTTGGCTATCACATTACATTGCAGCAGAATATCTATAAGCATGGGGTCCTTCATCTTCAAAGTGCAACAGGCAGTCATGTTGGTTGTAGACTTGTAATCCTAATCAATAAACTTCTCTAGTATCAAACAAACCTGCAACATAATAAGTTGCAGCCACAAGGGTCAATACATTTGAATTGTATTGGCAATTTTCACTACTATGTAGAATTAAGTGGATCCTATCATTACATGCATATTTGGCTAAGTGGGGTTTAGGCTCTTTTGCAGAAAGCAATATAGTTTTATCCTATCTTTTCAAAATAGTTTTTTGATCTTTGTCAAATCTTTTTGAACTTCTTGTAGAACTCCAAGTGCTTCAAATCCCTTGTTGTCACCCTCAAGTTTTAACTTTGAGAAATTGGAATGTCAAGATCTTCCATAGCTTCAGGCCTTAGTTTCTCAGTGTTAGCCATAACCGGGGACACGGCTAAGTACTTAGAATTTTGATCTTCTGCAGAAGTTGTACACTTTACCCACATGACACAATCTCATCTTGATGCCACCAGTGGCCGCTAGATAAGTACTCACCAAGATGGAGTACTGGCAGATTGAGAATGTGACAAAGTATTTCCATAGGAGTCCTCCCAATACACAATGCTAGCTTGTCATCCAGGCACCAATGTAGGGTTTCAAGTTCCCTTACACAATCCTAGTTAACCTGAAGATGCCAATGCATGGGTCTTCCACTATGTAGTTGACTAAGCCAGAGCCCATTTAGCATGTGGCTGTACACGGAAGCCACTGTACAAGAAACATGTTCAATCTCTAAGTCCCTGGGTGGTTTTCTTCTAGTGCACAACAAAAATAGATAGCCATATAAACATGGTTCCTTTTGCTGCCACCTTGTCCAACCTTGAGTATCCTTGTCCACCCAGGTGGTTCACTGAGTACTTGTTTTATTATATAAAACTTATAACTTTTCAACTCTTCATATAATTCATAACATGTATCCCATCCCAATATATAGCTGGGCTAAGCATACTACAACTACAATGTTTTCACTAAGGAATATATAAGGGTATCCTATTAGGATTTAGCATAGCATAAAATATAGTAGTCCTTATCATGCATGTTTCAAAAATCCACTAAGTGTAATGAAAATAGTAGGACTTGGATGATAGTGTCACTTGCCTTTGTGTAGAGAATGTTGGTTCACTTCTTGATCTTGCTAATATCACACTCTTCTAACTTCACTACAAATCAATCAAGCAAACACAAATTCAACTAGCATTCCAACCAATATTCAAACAATTTATCACACATAAAATAATAGAAACAAGGTCATGCATGCAAGCATGCAAAAGATAGTTTTATTTGCAAAGGTGGTTTCTACTAGGCTCTAAACATTATAAGGTTTAAAGTGGTCATTTACTAAAGTGGTAAATCCATTTGCAAAAGGTTTTATCTATAAACCATTTCTAAACCAAATCATTATTTTATGTGGTTGAAAATGCTTTTAGCAAGGCAATATTATTTAAAGGGTTCACCAAATATATTTCAATTCTCAAAACTTGGTGTCTAGGGTCAGAAGGTTTGAATCAAAACATTTTCCATAGGTTTTACTCAGAAATCATTTCCATATCAAAATCAATATTTTTATTTGACTAGAAATGAGCTAATTCAAGTATTTTTTCCTAAACTTCACAAAATTCATTTTTAAATCTATAAGTTGGTTCCTAGGGTCAGTAGGTTCACAACAAAACATTTTGCAAAGATTTCACATTAATATTATATCTAGAACAATTTTTATATTCATAATAAGCCTACACATGTTTCTGAAAATTCAACCAATTTACCAGAAGAAAAACATTAAACAAAGTGCATAGTTGCATAGTACATGTTCTACTGATTCCATTGATATAAAATTTGCAAATTATGGACGTGTGGATCAAAAGTTATGCAATTTACAAATTTGTAATTCAATCAGATTCTATTTATGTTTTTAAACCAAACTTCGTCCACGTGGCGCAATCTAATTGGCCGGTACCGCTTCGGGTGGATTGATCTTTCTGGACCACTGGATTTCATTTAAATCATACCGCTCAGATGCACACATACCCCTTCTCCTAGATCTATTCTTAGCCGCAGGATTAGGATCCAACGGGCTTAGCTGCTTCGACCAAGGACTGGCGGCGCTGCGCGGCGGCGAGCGGCAGTGCACGCTCAGACGGTGGCGTCACGGCGATTCCAGGAAGCAAAGTAAGAAATGAAATAGCTCACCGTGTTCGCGTGGTCAGGGTGAAGCTCGAGGTGGCGCTGGCTTGGCGAGGGGCGCTCAGGAACGGCGACGATTGCTCGTCGGAGTAGCTACTGACGACGGGCGGCTCTGTTTGCTGTCGGAGGTGAGGATGCAGGTCGCGCCGAGGTAAAATAAAGACGTGGTCAGATGCGTACTGATTTGGGGAAGATAGGTGCATCATCGAGAGAGCTTAGGATGGTCGGAGTTCACCTGGAATGCTCGACGGAGCAATGGCAGAAGGCGGTGGCGAGTCGAGCTTGTCCTTGCCGACGCTCTGGGGCAAGCGCGGGCGAACGGGTGGCACGAGGAGATGCGCCAGGAGGTGGGGAATAGGCTAGTGTGCAGTGGGAGTCGAGGCAAGGCTGGATGGCGCCGGAATTTATCGCGAAGCTCGTCGGAGTCTGCGGCGGTGCAAGGGAAAATCTGGGCAGCCCTGGGGCAGAGGGGGAGGCGATGTTTGGGGGAAAAGAGAGAGGAGGGCGAGGCGATTTAACGAGCGTGGTCGTGGGGTTGAAGACGACGGTGAAGTGGCGATGGGGCCTGCCTGTCAGCGAGGGAGAGAGAGAGGGAGATGGGTCCACTCTTCAGCGTCTCTGCGAGTGCGAGAATGAGTGAAAAACGTTTCGCTGAGGGGGGGGGACAAGCTGGGCTGCGACTGGGCCTTGCTGAGCTTGTTGGGTTGGCTTGTGTCTCTTTCTTTTTTTATTCTGTAAGCTTTTTCTTTTTCTATTTGATTTTCTGTTTTGATTTTCAAACAAACAATTCAAACAACAAATAAATTCAAACTTTTGCCAAACTTTGTATTTATTCTAATTCTGATTAACCACATAATCCAAAGACCAAAATAGAATAATTTTATTCTTTTTAGGATCCCTTTAATAATTAAATAAAATAGACCTTAGTCATTAATTCAAAAAGGATTTGATTTATTTTAAAACTCTATTTGAAATCTAAATAATACCAAAATCATATCAATAGGTTTTATTTGAATAAATAAAACACTTGTAAAACTTATTTTTAATAAATTAATAAGTTTTAGTGTTTATTTAAAATGGAAAAGCCTTTACTTAAATAAAATTGGATATTAATAAATCCTCATTATTTTATTTAATTAAACCTTTACTCTTTTTATCAAATAGGAATATTTTATTTCAAAAGCTTGGCCAAGATTTAATTTGGCTTTATAAAATAATCTTTATTTATAATTCTACCTTTCCTTTTGAAAACTAAATCTTTTTGTTAAAAGATCCAAAAATAGTGATTCCAAATATTTTAACTTTATTTTTTATTTATCTTTTTAAATCCCTTTAGGATTTTATTTAATCAAAATAGGTTTTGATATTTCCCATTGGAATCAAAAAGTTTCTTCTCACCCTGAATTTCAACAAAGTTTTGTTTTGTTTATTTAATTTTTTGACATTTCAAAATTTGGAAAATTTTGGGATGTGACACCCACTCAAAAACGACATCCATCGTGTCTTTTTGGTGATTACATGAACCAAATCCACTACACCAAGTCCGATCATCACGTGAGTCGGTGTAGCTTCAAAGGCGAGCATCAAATGGGCATCATATCTTCCATATGACTCATGCTTAACCTTTCGTTTCGTGTTCCGAGGCCATGTCTGTACATGCTAGGCTCGCCAAGTAAGAACCTTAGTTTTCGCGTGTGTAACTGTCTTACACCCGAGATATTCACATGGATTCAAGTACACCCGATCATCACGTGATGTCTTGAAGCGATGAAACATTGTCGGTGCATACTTAAGGAAGAACACATTTTTATCTTGATATCTAAATGAGGGATCATCTTATTATTCTAATAAAACAGCAAACAAGCAATATAAGATGAAATCAAACATCTCATGTTTGTAAGTGAAATGATATGGTCCCCGCATATGATCTCCATCATGTGCACCATGGTATGATCTCTATCATACCTCTATGTGTAAGGCCAAGGTCTATGGAACCTACATGTTATGTGTGTTGTAAGAGTATCATCTTATACTTCTACTTACAACATCACCATATCATAACACTAGCCCAACAATAATCTAAACTAGACGCCTCTAATTTATCCATTACAAGTTTTACGTGGTTTAGGGATTTCGAAGATAGAACCGTTCTTACCTACGAACATGAACCCCAACGAGGATAACCAAATTTTTGACAACTCATTGCAAATTAGATATTGACTATAGTAGGAGAGACGGACACCCGCTATCCACTTATGCAAAACTAGTTGCATGTCAAGCGTGGAACAGGTCTCATGTGCGAAGACATGTAAAGTTTGTCCGGGCCACTTCATCCCACTATGCCACCAATATCCAAAGTACAACTAAGAAGCAATAAAATGATCACCATCGCTCACATACTCATATGTGTACTACCCGTGTAAAGCATCTACACATAGATTCGGCTCTGATACCACTGTAGGGTTTGCAACATAGAAAACAAAAAATTTCCTACAATGGGAACAGCTATGTACCAAGATCTATCTACTAGATACAGGCAACGGGTGGATATACATCCATAGAATACATACCCTCGAATATCATATAGCGTTAACGAGGTTGTACTCGTGGATGATGTATTCGAACGCTTGCCGATATCAAGATCGTGATGAAGTCCATCTGGTCCAGCTGGTCCAGCACCATCACGTCCAGCACATCAAAGCAGTGGTGCATCCGTGATCGCACACACGTCTAGGTACCCCGACAACCTCCACGCTCTCCCTCTAGCGAAGCAGCAGAAGCAACAAATCCTTCCAAAAAAAAGCCACCGAGAACATGTATCTCGCTGATCCGAGACCATGGGGAAATTCTAAAGGGGGGAGAGAGATCCTTCGCGAGGAGGTGTGCTTTGAGAGGAGGATAGGAGGGCCTTTTATAGGGAGAGGGGGGCACCCCAAGGGGCATGGCGCCAGCCATAGTGGCTGCCCCCACCTCTTCCACATTCATGTGGGTGGAGCTCCCACTCAAAATGAAAAGCCTCCACTCCCATAAAAGAGCCTCCACTCAAAAATCCACTCACATGCATTAAATTTCCACCAAATTTAATGCAAGCTCTCATTTAAATAAAACTCTTTTAATTCAAATTTTTTTTAATTACTTTAATTAACAAACATTCACATAAAACCCCTTGCTAGTATTCAATTTCACATGCAGAACCAGTTTCAGCAATTTCAACCGAAACAGTTTCAGTGTCTAGTGAAATAAATTCCTGCGCTTTACTTTTTCTTTCTCTGGCATATAATTTGCTCTAAATAGTGTCGGTATCCCTTAAGTGTGTCACCCTACGCTTAGCGAATAATGTAGACATGATCGAGACCCCTCTCCGATCAATAATCAGCAGCGGGACCTGGAGATCCGTACTGACTCCCACATATTCAACGATGACTTCTGTGATCGTGTGAACCTTATACGCATGTAACTCAATCCCTTTGTCTCATGATATATTACATGTCCGAGATTCGATCATCGGTATCTCCATACCTAGTTTGATCTCGTTACCAACATGTACTCTTTTCTCGTTCCCGTGATATAACATTGTAGTGATCAAATCACTTGCTTGCAAGCTAACTAATGTGATATCACCAAGAGGGGCTAGAGTATATCTATCCGTCATCGGGATGGACAAATTCCACTCTTGATCCATGAGCCTCAACATAACACCTTCGTAGCACTGAACCCATCTTTATAGTCACCCTATTACGGTGTGACGTTTGATGTTATCAAGATACTCTTCCGGTGTTAGTGATTGACATGATCTCATGGTCTAAGGACTAAGATTACTTTGTATGATGTTATAGCAATATAAACACAATGACCTTGATTGTAATGCTATACTTCGGATGAATGTTTATCGCACCATTACACTAATGTTGTGACCTTGTTATTAACAACATCCAATGTCCATGATCAGGAAACCTTTGATCATCTTGTTAATCAACGAGCTAGTTTATAAGAGAGGCATAACTAGGAACTTCCTTTTTGTTTATTAAACATACATGTATTAATGTTTTCGTATTAATACAATTATAGCATGCAAAATAAACATTTATCATAAATAAGGAATACGATAATAACCACTTTATTATTTCCTCTCGGGCATATTCCCTTCACTTTCCTTTTACCAGTTAAGGTAGTATTGTCTACGCTCAGATATGGCCTACATCCGTCCTTGAACCCCTGGATGCAAGGTTTAAGTGCCATGAAAAATCTGTTAAAATAAATTTTACCACCTTCCGATTTAGTGTCGATCTCCACACACTCCCTGGACATCTAGCCTGTACCTCAGCCTTGAAGTTGTACACCATCCTGAAGCTATTAGTGCAATCCCCATGCAAGATTTTAAGAGCTTTCTCTTTACCTTTCCAAACCATGTAATACGGTGGGACAATGTTGTACTGAGCAACAAGTTTATTCTGAATATTATTCGTGGTCTCCCTATGGTTATGCTTTATAATGGACATAGCTTGTAAAGCCACCCACTCTGTATCAGCCATCAAGGATTTCAGCATTCTCCCTATCGCACACATGTGGGGAGGGCCCAATTTGTTCACCTGCAACACAAATTAATTTACAGCATAAGCGGAGTTGACAAATAGATCTTGCACATCAAATTTACTTATATTATAGAGTGAAAATGATAAAGTTGAAATGGTTAGCCTCATTCATTGCCAGGATACCCTAATTTCCTTTGACACGGGTAGGGCTCTGGCTGCGATCCTCCATGAACAAGGTATCACCACCTGTCCGTTCTTCCACTTCAACCTGCAAACGGTCTCATACCTCTAGGAAGTGTTCTTCAGTCTATGAAAATTGAACTCCCCCTTGATAAAAAAATGCCGGGACGACATCCTGAACTCATGCATGCTACTGAACTCGGTGCCAACTGAAATTATAGGATCCTCATGGTCATGTATCATCTCGTCTCTGTCAGGAACAAAGTCATCAACTGTAATGTCAGCCCCATCCATAAGTGTCTCGTCGATCTCATCATCACCGGATTCTTGATGCTCCACAGTGCCATCTTATATATCTTATTTAGAATCTTCACCATCCTCACCAATGCCTAGTACTTCACACATCGTATTGACTCCCAGGGGTGGGTCTGCACCTACATGGACCGGAACATTGGCCCAACCTACCTCCCCAGCAACTTTGTTTTCTCCCAGACGCTCTGTTGGTGCTGCTGCAACCACATGGGGTGGTCTTACACTGTCATGCCTCACATGTTTGTCATCAGACAAACAATAATCAGATTCTATTTCATCTCGACTGTACAGAACCCTCTTGCTCTTCTTGTGTAGATCCTCCTTCCTGATGGAATCTGTAACACCACAGTTTTTAGTTAATCATTATTTAGGGTTTGTTTGTGCATCATGATCATCATGTTTTAAATTGTGCATTAAATAAATCATGCAAAACCCTAATACCCTATTCCTTCCCTCTCTTTCAAATACATTCAAATGGTTTTTATCTTTTAAAAAGCACCCAAAATTTGGAGCCCAAATTGTTACAAGGGCTCTGCAATATTTTAGATATTTTATTAACTCTCTGGTATTTTGGAAATACTCAAAACAGTTTTGGAAATGAAACTACAAAATATCAATTGAAAACAGAAATAGAAAAAGGGTTTGTAAATAAAAAGGAGAGCCAGCAGTAAACCAGGCCGGCCCAACTCTTCCTCTCTTCCCTTCCTGCCGCCCAGCGCAGCAGCCCGCAGCCACCCGCGGCCCAATTTGGCCCAGCCGGCCGTACCCCTCCAGGCGTGCTTCTCCTTTCTTCTTCCTCCGGCGCGAGGAGAAGCTGCTCGCTGTCCTCGCTGATGCCGTCCATCACCTTGATGCGCCAATATGAACACCACCGCTCTGGAGAGAAGATAAGGTCGCCGCATCGTCTCTCTCTCTCCCCTGGTTCCTCTCTTTCTCTAGCACTTCTCTCCTCTTCTACACAGAGGTTACCGGAACCCTAGCTCGACCGCTGCTCTTCCCCACTAACTCCGTCCTTCCCTCGCCCAGCCGAGCTCACCAGCGGAACCATATCGCTCTTCTGGTTCTTCTTGTTCAAGAACACGACCGAGAGCAACCCTAGGCGCTGCAATCGACACCTCGTGCCCGAGCTTCGGCCGCCGATTCTGCCATCGATTCCGGCCAAGACTCGCTTAGCCGACCATATCATCGCGCTCACGGTGAGCTCCTGGTCCTCCACTTTGCCTCCCTCTTTTCCTCTATTGAGCCTGTGCCGTGCAACTGTCGCTGCCGTCATCGTTCACCGTCACTAGCCGCACTCCTGTGGTCAAATAGCGGTGGCACCACCATCTTATGTATCCCAGGACAAGGAGCTTCTGATTCGAGCCTGGTTCTGTCCCCGCGCGCGTCGTAGTGCCGCCACCGTATGGTTGCCGGCGTCGTTTGACCTCCGCCACGCGTCTAGCCCAGGTCAAACCGTGGTGGGCCCCTCCTTACTGAGATGGCACGCTGACGTGTCCCGGGCCCGCTGGTCAGCCAGTGAGGCTAGATAGGACTTTGTAGAAAATGTTTCAGTGTGTGCTGTCGTTAGCATGACATCATCCGAGCGTGGGTCTAACCCAGTCAAGCCCTGGTCTAGGTCCCACCTGCCCGCGTGGATGCTGAGGTGGGTCTGGGGCCCTCTGTCAGCCACTACGGCTAGGTGATGCCTGTGTATAAAAAGTTTAACCAATGGTTTAAATAATTTTAGAAATTGAATAAATATTGTAATTTCGATAAGTAATTCATTTTAACTCAGCAAAATATGTATAATATATCAAAATGTTCAGAAAAATGAGATCTATCTATCTAAGCTATAACCATGCATTGTTCAACAACTTACATTGCAAGTTTAATTAGAAGAACATAGTAACCCCTCATAGGTGATTCCGGAGTTTCCCCGATTTAGGGTTTTCACCCCTCGGAACCCATTTAAATTGTCAAGCATGCTTTAGGGTTACATTTCGATACAATTTAACTTGTCATATCATCATCCTTGCTTGAGAATTGCATCGATGCCATTGCTGATTGTTTTCCCTTTCTTTCCGGTGTTTGGTTCTTCTCCGGTAGAATACAATATCGAGATCAGGATTGAAGACCGAGATCAAGATTTGACCCGTTACGGTAAACCAACCTCGCCTCACATCTCTAGGGACCGGCTTCAGGATTTGACCCGTTACGGCGGAACCATCCTTAGGGCGTGACTCATGGTCTCGGCGAAAGCAAGGTAAAGGCCGTGTCCAACCACACCCTCTGCCAGCACACCAAGGAAGTGTGTCAAGTGGCATTAAGAGTTGGTTGGTACGTGTGGGTAAATTTGTACACCCCTGCAGGGTAATAATCTTTTGGAAAGCCGTGTCTACGGTTATGGACGAATTGCGAACAGACCTGATGATAATAGAGAACATGAACCTAATCGTAAAACTTGGCAACTAATGTTTGTTAAGGATGCTTCCTCATGGGTACGAGGGGGTGATCCTAGTTTAGATGATGATGACTTGGTGGATATCAAAAGATGATGATCAATACTTTGGAGTTGTCGCTCTCTGATCCCCTTTTAAAATATTATGATTAGACGAGATCCTTCTCTCTCCCTTGTTTTATAAACAAAGATGGCTTTATGCAAAACAACTCCACGAGCCAAAAGTCTTACGGAGTACACCCTGTACTCACCCTTGCTTTGTTGATACTTTTGTAGCAGATTAAGTGTTCCCTGAAGATCGGTTTGGTAGTACATCGACACCGATGAGTAGGTTGGGGTTCCCGGCCGGCAGCCTAGAATCTATGGGCTGGGACGTCATCGTTATGCTTCAGGCCTCTTAGGCCATTTGTTAAGTTTGATATACTTAATAGCATAATTTTCTTTCTGTTGTTTGATGTTTGTGGTCAGTGACCTCTGCTTGTAATAATTTGGTTCTCTGCTTAGTTATGAGCTTGCTGTAATAATTTTGTGTCACAGGGTCACTGCTATGTTACCAATTCTTCACTGGATGTCCTTGAGATCAAGGTTAAGATTATGCCAGACAGAGGTCTGGGATTTGTTTAGCTCTGATACCGGGGGTGTCACAGAATCCTTCCTGATGGTATCATTCGTGATGGTAGCCCCATTAGGGCTTAACCTCTGTGTTGCGTTCCTGAACAAACTAACCTTTTTGCTGCTACTCCTCGGTGTGATGTCCTTCCTATTTCCCCTCACGGGTGTTGGCTCCTGCTGTCACATCCCAAAATTTTCCAAATTTTGAAATGTGAAAAATAAATAAACAAATAAACAATTGTTGATTTTTAGGGTGAGAAGAAACTTTTTGATTCCAATTGGAAACATCCAAACCTGTTTTGATCAAATAAATCCTAAAGGGATTTATAAAGATAAACAAATAATAAATAAAGTTATAATAGTTGGAATTACTATTTTTGATCTTTTAATAAAAAGATATGGTTTTTATAAAGCAAAGGTAGAATTATAAATAAGGATTATTTTATAGAGCCAAATTAAATCTTGGCCAAGCTTTTGAAATAAAATATTTTGGTTTGATTAAAAGAGTAAAGGTTTATTTGAATAAAATAATGAGGATTTATTAATATCCAATTTTATTAAAGTAAAGGCTTTTCCATTTTAATTAAACACTAAAACTTGTTATTTTATTTTAAATAAGTTTTCCAAGTGTTTTATTTATTCAAATAAAACCTACTAAAATGATTTTGGTATCATTTAGATTTCAAATGGAGTTTTTAAATAAATAAAATTCTATTTGAATTAATGACTAAGGTCTATTTATTTAATTATTAAATAGATCCTAAAAGAATAAAAGTATTATTTTGTTTTGGACTTTGATTTATGTGATTAAACAGAACTAAAATAAATACAATGTTTGGCAAAGGTTTGATTTCATTTGAGTGTTTGAATAAAATCAAAACAGAAAATCAAATGGAAAAAGAAAAAGCAATCTGTATAAAAAAAAAGAAACAAACCAAGCCCAGCAAGGCCCAGTCGTAGCCCAACTTCCCCCCCCCCCCCACGCGTGAAACGTTTTTCACCCACACACGCACCCGCAGAGTCGCAGACAGGTGGACCCCGTGCCCTCTCTCTCCCTCTCATTGTCAGCCCGGCCCCACGCCAGCACGTCGTCGTCTCCACTCGACCGTTCCCACCCTCGCCGTTTCTGGCAGTAACTCCGGCGATTGAATTCGCGTTGATGACGGCCTTAACTCCTCTGGTGACCACGCACACTTAAGCGCACGCCTCTCCTCTACCTTTCCCCTCACTCGACTCTCCCTCTCTGCCCCCAGGCTGGGTAAATTTCGAGCTCGAGCAGCTCTGTCTCCGACGAGGTTCTCCGTCGATTCCGTCCACACCTCGCCGCCCCTCGCCCCCCACTACACACTAGCATGCTCTCCAGTCCCTTGCGCGTCTGCCCATAGCCCCAGCTAGCTCCCGCGCACTCTGGAAGCTCGGCTTCGTCGACCACAACTTGCCACCGCCGTCTGTTCCACCTCCGGCGAACTTCCCAGGTGAACTCCGACCGCCCCGAACCCTCTCGATGACGCTCATGTGAACCCCACGTTCGCCCGCATCTAACCATGTCCTTGTTTTTCCTTGGGGTGAACTATAGCATCGCCACGTTGTCAACCAGAGCCGCCAGACGCCGTTGCAAACTCTGGCGAGGAATTGCCAGCAGCTCCGAGCGCCCCTCGCCAAGCCAGCGCCACCTTGAGCTTCACCTCGACCTCGCGAGCATGGTGAGCACCTCCGCTTCTTCCCTTGCTTCCTGTAACTGCCACAACGCCACCGTCTGACCGCGCGCCGCCGTCTGCCACCGCCAGAGCCGCCAGATCTTGGTCGAGCTGCTGTGAGCCATGCGATGCGAATCGTCTGTCTGTGATTAGATTTTAACTGAAGGGGTATGAGCGCATCTGAGCTGAGCGATCTCACTTAGATCCAACGATCCAGAGAGGCTGATCCGCACGAAACGGTATCGGCCAGTAGAAATGCGCCACGTGGACATGGTTTGTTTAAAAACAGAAATAGAATCTGATTGAATTGCAAATTTGAAAATTGCATAACTTTTGATCCACACGTCAAAAAATTGCAAATTTTATATCAATGGAATCAGTAGAACAAGTAATTTGCAACCATGCAATTTGTTTAATGATTTGCTTCTGGAAAATTGGTTGAAATTGCAGAAACATGTGTAGGCATATTTTGAATATAAAAATTGTTCTGGACATAATTTTAATGTGAAATCTTTGCAAAATCGTTTGTTATGAACCTACTGACCCTAGGAACCAACTTATGGATTTAAAAATGCATTTTGTGAAGTTAGGGAATAAATAATTGAATTAGCTCATTTCTAGTCAAATAAAAATGTTGATTTTATTTTAGAAATGATTTTTGAGTAAAATCTTTGGGAAATGATTTGATTCAAACCTTCTGACCCTAAACACCAAGTTTTGAGAATTAAAATGTATTTGGTGAAACCTTTAAAAGAATATTACTTTGCTAAAAGCATTTTCAACCACATAAAATATTGATTTGATTTAAAAATGGTTTATAGATAAAACCTTTGTAAATGGTTTTACCACCTTAGTAAATGACCACTTTTGAACTTTATAATGTTTAGAGCCTGGTAGAAACCACCTTTGCAAATAAAACTATCTTTTGCATGCTTGCATGCATGACCTTGTTTCTATTATTTTATGTGTGATAAATTGGTTGGAATGCTAGTTGAATTTGTGTTTGCTTGATTGATTTGTAGTGAAATTAGAAGAGTGTGATATTTGCAAGATCAAGAAGTGAACCATCACTCTCTACTAAAAAGGCAAGTGACACTATCATCCAAGTCCTACTATTTTCATTGCACTTAGTGGATTTTTGTAACATGCATGGAAAGGTTTACTAAATTTTATGCTATGCTAAATCCTAATAGGATACCCTTATATATTCCTTAGTGGAAACAATGTAGTTGTAGTATGCTTAGCCCTGCTGTATATTTGGGATGGGATACATATCATGATTATATGAAGAGTTGAAAAGACTTATGTTTTATATAATAAAACAAGTACTCAACGAACCACCTGGGTGGACAAGGATACTCAAGGTTGGACAAGGTGGCAACAAAAGGAACCATGTTTATATGGATATCTCTTTTTGTATGTGCACTAGAAGAAAACCACCCAGGGACTTAGAGATTGAACATGTTTCTTGTACAGTGGCTTCCGTGTACAGCCACATGCTAAATGGGCTCTAGCTTAGTCAACTACATAGTGGAAGACCCATGTATTGGCATCTTCAGGTTAACTAGATTTGTGCTAGGGAACTTGAAACCCTACATTGGTGCCTGGATGACAAGCTAGCATTGTGTATTGGGAGGACTCCTATGGAAAGACTTTGTCACATTCTCAATCTGCCAGTACTCCATCTTGGTGAGTACTTATCCAGCGGCCACTGGTGGCACCAAGATGAGATTGTGTCATGTGGGTAAAGTGTACAACTTCTGCAGAAGATCAAAATTCTAACTACTTAGCCGTTTCCCTGGTTATGGACAATACTGAGCAACTAAGGCCCGAATCTATGGAAGATCTCGACATTCCAATTTCTCAAAGTTAAAACTTGATGGTGACAACAAGGGATTTTGAAGCACTTGGTATTTTCCAAGAAGTTCAAAAAGATTTGACAAAGATCAAAAGCTATTTTGAAAAGATAGGATAAAACTATATTGCTTTCTGCAAAAGAGCCTAAACCCGACTTAGCCAAATATGCATGTATTGATAGGATCCACTTATATTCTACATAGTAGTGAAACTTGAAGGGAATATGCCCTGAGAGGCAATAATAAAGTGTTTATTATGTGTATTCCAAGTATATGATAGATGTTTATTTTGCATGCTATAATTGTATTAATACGGAAACGTTAATACATGTGTGTTTAATAAACAAACAGAAAGTTCCTAGTTATGCCTCTCTCATAAACTAGCTCGTTGATTAACAAGATGATCAAGGTTTCCTGATCATGGACATTGGATGTTGTTAATAACGGGATCACAACATTAGTGTAATGGTGTGATGAACATTCATCCGAAGTATAGCATTACGATCAAAGTCAATGAGTTTATATTTCTATAACAACTTACGAAGTGATCCTAATCCTTAGACCATGAGATCATGTCAATCACTAACACCGGAAGAGTTTCTTGATAACATCAAACGTCACACCGTAACAGGGTGATTATAAAGATGGATTCAGAACTAATAAAGTGTTATGTTGAGGCTCATGGATCGAGAGTGGAATTTGTTCATCCCGATGACGGATAGATATACTCTGGGCCCTCTCGGTGATATCACATTGATTAGCTTGCAAGCAAGTGATTCGATCACTAGAATGTTATATCACAGGAACGAGAAAAGAGTGCATGTCGGTAAGGAGATCAAACTAGGTATGGAGATACCGATGATCGAATCTCGGACATGTAATATATCGTGAAACAAAGGGATTAAGATACTAGCGTAAAAGGTTCCGACGATCACAAGAAAGTCATTGTTGAATGTGTGGGAGTCAGTATGGGTCTCCAGATCCCGCTTCTGATTATTGATCCGAGAGGGGTCTCGATCATGTCCGCATTATTCACGAACCTGAAGGGAATATGCCCTGAGAGGCAATAATAAAGTGTTTATTATGTGTATTCCAAGTATATGATAGATGTTTATTTTGCATGCTATAATTGTATTAATACGGAAACGTTAATACATGTGTGTTTAATAAACAAACAGAAAGTTCCTAGTTAGGCCTCTCTCATAAACTAGCTCGTTGATTAACAAGATGATCAAGGTTTCCTGATCATGGACATTGGATGTTGTTAATAATGGGATCACAACATTAGTGTAATGGTGTGATGAACATTCATCCTAAGTATAGCATTACGATCAAAGTCATTGAGTTTATATTGCTATAACAACTTACGAAGTGATCCTAATCCTTAGACCATGAGATCATGTCAATCACTAACACCGGAAGAGTTTCTTGATAACATCAAACGTCACACCGTAACAGGGTGATTATAAAGATGGATTCAGAACTAATAAAGTATTATGTTGAGGCTCATGGATCGAGAGTGGAATTGGTTCATCCCGATGATGGATAGATATACTCTGGGCCCTCTCGGTGATATCACATTGATTAGCTTGCAAGCAAGTGATTCGATCACTAGAATGTTATATCACAGGAACGAGAAAAGAGTGCATGTCGGTAACGAGATCAAACTAGGTATGGAGATACCGATGATCGAATCTCGGACATGTAATATATCGTGAAACAAAGGGATTAAGATACTAGCGTAAAAGGTTCCGACGATCACAAGAAAGTCATCGTTGAATGTGTGGGAGTCAGTATGGGTCTCCAGATCCCGCTTCTGATTATTGATCCGAGAGGGGTCTCGATCATGTCCGCATTATTCACGAACCGTAGGGTGACACACTTAAGAGACACCGACATCCAATTGGAGCAAATGTTTCATGCCGAAAGAATGAACAAGCGTAGGAATTTATTTCACTAGATACCGAAACAGGTTTTCGGGTGAAATTGCATAAAGTGGTTATGCATGTGAAATAGAATTCTAGCAAGGGGTTATTTGTGAATGTTTGTCATTAAAGTAATTGAAAAAATTCTGAATAAAATAAAAGAGTTTTATTTAATGAGAGTTTTCATTAAATTTGGTGGAAATTTAATGGGAATTTGAGTGGACTTTTGAGTGGAGGAAATTTAAAGGGCATTTTGTGAGGGTGTCCACCCACATGAAGAGGGGAGGGCAAGGGGGCAGCCCCCATGCGCCGGCCACCCCCTTGGGGTTCCCCCCCCCTCCTCCTATAAAAGGAGCCCCCCTCCTCACTTGTCTCTCACACCTCCTCGTGAAGGATCTCTCTCCCCCTCTAGAATTTATCCCCCATGGTCTCGGACTAGCGAGATACATGTTCCCGGTGGCTATTCGGCAAGAAAGAGTTGTGCTTCCGCTGCATCGCTGGAGCGAGGAGGCGGAGGTTGCTCGGTGCCTCGAACGTGTGTGCGAGCACGGATGCGCTGCTGATTTGCGGCGCTAGGACTTCCTCTCGATCTTGAGATCGGCAAGAGATCGTCTACATCAACCACGAGTTGAACTCGTTAAGCTTTGTCGGTCTTCAAGGGTATGTTCTCTACGGATATACATCCGCCCGTTGTTTGTATCTAGTAGATGGATCTTGGTATATAGTTCACATCGTAGGAAAATTTTGTTTTCTATGCTGCGAACCCTACAGTGGTATCAGAGCCGGATCTATGCGTAGATACTTTACACGGGTAGTACACATATGAGTATGTGGGCGATGATGATCATGTTTGTTGCTCCTTTGTTGTGATTTTGGATATTGGTGGCATAGTGGGATGAAGCGGCCCGGACAAACTTTACATGTCCTCGCACATGAGACCTGTTCCACGCTTGACATGCAACTAATTTGCATAAGTGGCTAGCGGGTGTCTGTCTCTCCTACTATAGTCAATATCTATTTTGCAAGCGAGTTGTCAACAATTTGATTATCCTCGTTGTGGTTCATGTTCGTAGGTAAGAACGGTTCTATCTCGAAAGCCCTAAGCCACGTAAAACTTGCAATGGATAAATTAGAGGCGTCTAGTTTAGATTGTTGCTGGCTAGTGTTATGATATGGTAGTGTTGTAAGTAAAGTATGAGATGATACTCTTACAACACACATAGCGTGTAAAATCCATAGACCTTGGATTTACACATATAGGTATGATAGTGATCATACCACGATGCACATGATAGAGATCATCTGCGGGAACCATATAATTTCACTAATAAACATATGATGTTTGATAGCATCTTATATTGCTTGTTTAGCGCTTTGTTAGCATAATAAGATGATCCCTCATTTAAATATCAAGATAAGAATGTGTTCTTCCTTTAGTATGCACCGATTATGTTTTCGTCGCTCCAAGACATCACGTGATGATCGGGTGTTCTTGGATCCACGACCATATTTCGAGTGTAAAACAGTTACACATGCGAATACTAAGGTCTAACTTGGCGAGCCTAGCATGTACAGACATGGCCTCGGAACACGGACCGAAAGGTTAAGCATGAGTCATATAGTTGATATGATGCCCATTTGATGCTCGCCTTTGAAGCTATACCGACTCACGTGATGATCGGACTTGGTGTAGTGGATTTGGTTCATGTAATCACCAAAAAGGCACGAGGGATGTCATTTTTGAGTGGGAGTTCATTCGTAATAAAGATTAGTTGAACTCAATCTATCATAACACTTAGTCTAAACTTTACAAATTCTGTTGTAGATGTCACCACCTGCTTTTAATTTCAATGTGTTCATGGGAAAAGAGAAACTAGCAACGAACGGTAGCAACTTTACCGAATGGGCCATGAATTTGAGGATTCTCCTCTCTGCTGCACAAAAGCAATATGTGCTAGAAGCGCCGTTAGGCCCCCCCCACTTTTGATGATGCCCCTGACGAGGAGAAGAATGTCTATCAGACTCGTCAGGAGGACCACAACTTAGTTCATTGCGGCATATTGTATGGGCTAGAGACAGAACTTCGAAAGCGTTTCGAAAACGGCAATGCATTTGATACAATGGGTGAGTTGAAAATGATTTTCGACACACATGCTGCCGTAGAGAGCTACAACGCTTCAGAAAAGTTCTTTAGCTGCATGATGGAAGAGCACAGCTCCGTTAGTGAGCATGTACTCAAGATGTCGGGTTACGCCGATAAGCTTGTGTCCTTGGGAATATCGATTCCCATTGACTTAGGCATCCATCGTGTTCTGTAGTCTCTGCCACCTAGCTATAAGAGCTTTGTGATGAACTATAATATGCAAGGCATGAAGAAGTCTCTCCCCGAGCTTCTGTCAATGCTTAAAACTGCAGAAGTGGAGATCAAAAAGGAACATCAAGTGTTGATGATCAATAGGAACACTGGTTTCAAGAAAGACAAGAAGGGAAAACGGAAGGGAAGTAAGGGCGGCAAGCCGGTTGCCGTGCCTGAAAAGAAACCCCGAGTTGGACCTAAGTCTGATTCCGAGTGCTACTATTGTAAGGGGACTGGCCATTGGAAGCGCAACTGCCCCAAGTATCTGGCAGACAAGAAGGCCGGCAAGGCAAACAAAGGTATATATGATATACATGTTATTGATGTGTACTTGACTAGTGCTCGCAGTAGCACCTGGGTATTTGATACCGGTTCAGTTGCTAATATTTGTAACTCGAATCAGGGGCTGCGGAACAAGCGACCGCTAGCAAGGGGTGAGGTCAAGATGCGTGTCGGCAATGGATCAAGTTTGATGTGGATCGCCGTCGGAACGCTGCCTCTCCACTTACCGTCGGGATTAGTTATAAACTTGAATAAATGTTATCTGGTGCCTGCACTGAGCATGAACATTGTATCTGGATCGTGTTTGATGCGAAGTGGTTATTCATTTAAATCCGAGAACAATGGTTGTTCCATTTATATGAATGAAATCTTTATGGTCATGCACCGATGATGAATGGTTTATTTTCTATTAGATCTCGATGATAATGTTACACATATTCATAATGTTGATGCTAAAAGGATTAAACTTAATGATGATATATCCGCATATATGTGGCATGCTGCACTTCTAGGTCATATTGGCGTTAAACGCATGAAGAAGCTCCATTCGGATGGACTTTTGGAATCACTTGATTATGAATCATTTGATACATGTGAGCCATGCCTTATGGGCAAGATGACTAGAACGCCGTTTTCCGGTTCAATGAAACGGGCGACAGATTTATTGGAAATCATACATTCTGATGTATGTGGTCCAATGAGTGTGTCGGCGCGAGGTGGATATCGTTATTTTGTTACTTTCACGGATGATTTGAGTAGATACGGTTATATCTACTTGATGAAACACAAGTCTGAAACCTTTGAAAAGTTCAAGGAATTTCAGAATGAAGTGGAAAATCATCGTAATAGAAAGATCAAATTTCTATGGTCCGACCGTGGAGGTGAGTATCTAAGTTACGAGTTTAGCACTCACATGAAAGAGTGTGGAATTGTTTCACAACTCACACCTGCCGGAACACCACAGCGAAATGGTGTGTCGGAACGTCGTAATCGTACTTTATTAGATATGGTTCGATCTATGATGTCTCTGACGGACTTGCCGTTGTCATTTGGGGTTATGCACTAGAAACTGCTGCATTCACTTTAAATCGGGCACCATCTAAATCCGTTGAAAAGACACCGTATGAATTGTGGTTTGGAAACAAACCTAAGCTGTCATTTCTTAAAGTTTGGGGATGCGATGTTTATGTGAAGAAACTTCAACCGGATAAACTCGAACCCAAAGCGGAAAAATGCGTCTTCATAGGATACCCTAAAGAAACCATTGGGTATTCCTTCTATCACAAATCCGAGGGCAAGGTTTTTGTTGCCAAGAATGGATCCTTTCTAGAGAAGAGTTTCTCGCGAAAGGTGTGAGTAGTCGGAAGGTAGAACTCGAAGAGGTTGTGGAACCTTCTCTTCAAAGTATGGCGAGTAGCGCAGCGCCGGAAGTTGTTCCGGAGTTGGCTCCACCTGTTGAAGAGGGAACTAATGATAATGATCATGAAACTCCGAAAGAGAGTACTACCGAACCTCGCAGGTCAAACAGGACGCGTGCAGCTCCCGAGCTGTACGGAAATCCTGTCATGAATTTCATGGTGATGAAAATGATGACCCTGTGACGTATGAAGAAGCGATGATGAGCCCGGATTCCAACAAATGGTTAGAAGCCATGAAATCCGAGATGGAATCCATGTATGAAAATCAAGTTTGGAACTTGGTGGAATTACCTCACGACCGAAAGGCCGTGGAGAACAAATGGATTTTCAAAAAGAAAACTGATGCTGATGGTAATGTGACCGTCTATAAAGCTCGACTTGTCGCAAAGGGGTTTCGACAAATTCAAGGAGTTGACTACGATGAGACTTTCTCTCCCGTAGCGATGCTAAAGTCAGTTAGGATTATGTTAGCAATTGCTGCATATTTCGATTATGAGATATGGCAGATGGATGTCAAAACCGCGTTTCTCAATGGGAAATTGAAGAAGAGTTGTATATGATACAACCAAAGGTTTTGTCGATCCTAAGGATGCTAACAAGGTGTGCAAGCTTCAGCGATCCATCTATGGATTGAAGCAAGCATCACGAAGTTGGAATCTCCGCTTTGATGAGGTGATCAAAGAGTTTGGATTTGTCCAAACTTATGGAGAAGCTTGTATTTACAAGAAAGTGAGTGGGAGCAATGTGGCATTTCTGATATTATATGTGGATGACATATTATTGATCGGAAATGATATAGATCTTTTAAACAGTGTTAAAAGTTATCTAAACAGCAAATTTCAATGAAGGACCTAGGTGAAGCGTCATACATATTAGGCATAAAGATCTATAGAGATAGATCTAGGCGCCTAATAGGGCTATCGCAAAGTACACCTTGATAAGATTTTAAAGAAGTTTAAAAATGGACGGAAGTAAGAAGGGGTTCTTACCTATGTTGCAAGGCAAGACATTGAGTAAGACTCAAAGTCCGGCTTCGGCGGAAGAAAGAGAGATAATGGACAAAGTCCCCTATGCTTCAGCCATAGGCTCTATAATGTACGCCATGCTATGTACAAGACCGATGTGGCCATGCTATTAGTTTGACTAGTAGGTACCAATCGGATCCAGGTTCGGAACACTGGATAGCGGTCAAGAATATCCTTAAGTACTTACGAAGAACTAAGGATATGTTTCTTGTATACGGAGGTGAAGAAGAGCTCGTCGCTAAGTGTTATGTCGATGCTAGCTTTGACACCGATCCGGATGACTCTAAGTCTCAATCCGGATACGTATTTCTCATGAATGGCGGAGCGGTTAGTTGGAGGAGCTCCAAACAACCTGTGGTAGCGGGATCAACAACGGAGGCCGAATATGTTGCTGCTTCAGAAGCGGCTCAGGAAGAAGTTTGGATGAAGGAGTTCATATCCGAACTAGGGGTGGTGGCAAACGCATTGGACCCAATGGTGATCTATTGTGACAACAATGGTGCCATTGCCAATGCCAAAGAGCCAAGGTCTCACAAGAATTCCAAGCATATTAAGCGCCGGTTTCACTCCATCCGCGAGCATGTCAAGGATGGAGATATAAAGATTTGTAAAGTACATACGGATCTCAATGTAGCAGATCCGTTGACTAAAACTCTCCTAGAGCAAAACATGATCAACACCAGAACTCAATGGGTGTTAGATTTATCACTATGTAACTAGATTATTGTCTCTAGTGCAAGTGGGAGACTGAAGGGAATATGCCCTGAGAGGCAATAATAAAGTGTTTATTATGTGTATTCCAAGTATATGATAGATGTTTATTTTGCATGCTATAATTGTATTAATACGGAAACGTTAATACATGTGTGTTTAATAAACAAACAGAAAGTTCCTAGTTATGCCTCTCTCATAAACTAGCCCGTTGATTAACAAGATGATCAAGGTTTCCTGATCATGGACATTGGATGTTGTTAATAACGGGATCACAACATTAGTGTAATGGTGTGATGAACATTCATCCGAAGTATAGCATTACGATCAAAGTCATTGAGTTTATATTGCTATAACAACTTACGAAGTGATCCTAATCCTTAGACCATGAGATCATGTCAATCACTAACACCGGAAGAGTTTCTTGATAACATCAAACGTCACACCGTAACAGGGTGATTATAAAGATGGATTCAGAACTAATAAAGTGTTATGTTGAGGCTCATGGATCGAGAGTGGAATTTGTTCATCCCGATGACGGATAGATATACTCTGGGCCTCTCGGTGATATCACATTGATTAGCTTGCAAGCAAGTGATTCGATCACTAGAATGTTATATCACAGGAACGAGAAAAGAGTGCATGTCGGTAACGAGATCAAACTAGGTATGGAGATACCGATGATCGAATCTCGGACATGTAATATATCGTGAAACAAAGGGATTAAGATACTAGCGTAAAAGGTTCCGACGATCACAAGAAAGTCATCGTTGAATGTGTGGGAGTCAGTATGGGTCTCCAGATCCCGCTTCTGATTATTGATCCGAGAGGGGTCTCGATCATGTCCGCATTATTCACGAACCGTAGGGTGACTCACTTAAGAGACACCGACATCCAATTGGAGCAAATGTTTCATGCCGAAAGAATGAACAAGCGCAGGAATTTATTTCACTAGATACCGAAACAGGTTTTCGGGTGAAATTGCATAAAGTGGTTATGCATGTGAAATAGAATTCTAGCAAGGGGTTATTTGTGAATGTTTGTCATTAAAGTAATTGAAAAAATTCTGAATAAAATAAAAGAGTTTTATTTAATGAGAGTTTTCATTAAATTTGGTGGAAATTTAATGGGAATTTGAGTGGACTTTTGAGTGGAGGAAATTTAAAGGGCATTTTGTGAGTGGAGTGTCCACCCACATGAAGAGGGGAGGGCAAGGGGCAGCCCCCATGCGCCGGCCACCCCCTTGGGGTTCCCCCCCCTCCTCCTATAAAAGGAGCCCCCTCCTCACTTGTCTCTCACACCTCCTCGTGAAGGATCTCTCTCCCCCTCTAGAATTTATCCCCCATGGTCTCGGACTAGCGAGATACATGTTCCCGGTGGCTATTCGGCAAGAAAGAGTTGTGCTTCCGCTGCATCGCTGGAGCGAGGAGGCGGAGGTTGCTCGGTGCCTCGAACGTGTGTGCGAGCACGGATGCGCTGCTGATTTGCGGCGCTAGGACTTCCTCTCGATCTTGAGATCGGCAAGAGATCGTCTACATCAACCACGAGTTGAACTCGTTAAGCTTTGTCGGTCTTCAAGGGTATGTTCTCTACGGATATACATCCGCCCGTTGTTTGTATCTAGTAGATGGATCTTGGTATATAGTTCACATCGTAGGAAAATTTTTGTTTTCTATGCTGCGAACCCTACAGAACCGTAGGGTGACACACTTAAGAGACACCGACATCCAATTGGAGCAAATGTTTCATGCCGAAAGAATGAACAAGCGCAGGAATTTATTTCACTAGATACCGAAACAGGTTTTCGGGTGAAATTGCATAAAGTGGTTATGCATGTGAAATAGAATTCTAGCAAGGGGTTATTTGTGAATGTTTGTCATTAAAGTAATTGACAAAATTCTGAATAAAATAAAAGAGTTTTATTTAATGAGAGTTTGCATTAAATTTGGTGGAAATTTAATGGGAATTTGAGTGGACTTTTGAGTGGAGGAAATTTAAAGGGCATTTTGTGAGTGGAGTGTCCACCCACATGAATGAAGGAGGGGAGGGGGCTGCCCCCCATGGCCGGCGGCCACCCCTTGGGTGCTCCCCCCTCCTCCTATAAAAGGAGCCCCCCTCCTCACTTGTCTCTCACACCTCCTCGTGAAGGATCTCTCTCCCCCTCTAGAATTTATCCCCCATGGTCTCGGACTAGCGAGATACATGTTCCCGGTGGCTATTCGGCAAGAAAGAGTTGTGTTTCCGCTGCATCGCTGGAGCGAGGAGGCGGAGGTTGCTCGGTGCCTCGAACGTGTGTGCGAGCATGGATGCGCTGCTGATTTGCGGCGCTAGGACTTCCTCTCGATCTTGAGATCGGCAAGAGATCGTCTACATCAACCACGAGTTGAACTCGTTAAGCTTTGTCGGTCTTCAAGGGTATGTTCTCTACGGATATACATCCGCCCGTTGTTTGTATCTAGTAGATGGATCTTGGTATATAGTTCACATCGTAGGAAATTTTTGTTTTCTATGCTGCGAACCCTACAGTGGTATCAGAGCCGGATCTATGCGTAGATACTTTACACGGGTAGTACACATATGAGTATGTGGGCGATGATGATCATGTTGTTGCTCCTTTGTTGTGATTTTGGATATTGGTGGCATAGTGGGATGAAGCGGCCCGGACAAACTTTACATGTCCTCGCACATGAGACCTGTTCCACGCTTGACATGCAACTAGTTTGCATAAGTGGCTAGCGGGTGTCTGTCTCTCCTACTATAGTCAATATCTATTTTGCAAGCGAGTTGTCAACAATTTGATTATCCTCGTTGTGGTTCATGTTCGTAGGTAAGAACGGTTCTATCTCGAAAGCCCTAAGCCACGTAAAACTTGCAATGGATAAATTAGAGGCGTCTAGTTTAGATTGTTGCTGGGCTAGTGTTATGATATGGTAGTGTTGTAAGTAGAAGTATGAGATGATACTCTTACAACACACATAGCGTGTAAAGTCCATAGACCTTGGATTTACACATATAGGTATGATAGTGATCATACCACGATGCACATGATAGAGATCATCTGCGGGAACCATATAATTTCACTAATAAACATATGATGTTTGATAGCATCTTATATTGCTTGTTTAGCGCTTTGTTAGCATAATAAGATGATCCCTCATTTAAATATCAAGATAAGAATGTGTTCTTCCTTTAGTATGCACCGATTATGTTTTCGTCGCTCCAAGACATCACGTGATGATCGGGTGTTCTTGGATCCACGACCATATTTCGGGTATAAAACAGTTACATATGCGAATGCTAAGGTTCTAACTTGGCGAGCCTAGCATGTACAGACATGGCCTCGGAACACGGACCGAAAGGTTAAGCATGAGTCATATAGTTGATATGATGCCCATTTGATGCTCGCCTTTGAAGCTATACCGACTCACGTGATGATCGGACTTGGTGTAGTGGATTTGGTTCATGTAATCACCAAAAAGGCACGAGGGATGTCATTTTTGAGTGGGAGTTCATTCGTAATAAAGATTAGTTGAACTCAATCTATCATACACTTAGTCTAAACTTTACAAATTCTGTTGTAGATGGCACCACCTTCTTTTAATTTCAATGTGTTCATGGAGAAAGAGAAACTAGCAATGAACGGTAGCAACTTTACCGAATGGGCCATGAATTTGAGGATTCTCCTCTCTGCTGCACAAAAGCAATATCTGCTAGAAGCGCCGTTAGGCCCCCCACCTTTTGATGATGCCCCTGACGAGGAGAAGAATGTCTATCAGACTCGTCAGGAGGACCACAACTTAGTTCATTGCGGCATATTGTATGGGCTAGAGCCAGAACTTCGAAAGCGTTTCGAAAACGGCAATGCATTTGATACAATGGGTGAGTTGAAAATGATTTTCGACACACATGCTGCCGTAGAGAGCTACAACGCTTCAGAAAAGTTCTTTAGCTGCATGATGGAAGAGCACAGCTCCGTTAGTGAGCATGTACTCAAGATGTCGGGTTACGCCGATAAGCTTGTGTCCTTGGGAATATCGATTCCCATTGACTTAGGCATCCATCGTGTTCTGCAGTCTCTGCCACCTAGCTATAAGAGCTTTGTGATGAACTATAATATGCAAGGCATGAAGAAGTCTCTCCCCGAGCTTCTGTCAATGCTTAAAACTGCAGAAGTGGAGATCAAAAAGGAACATCAAGTGTTGATGATCAATAGGAACACTGGTTTCAAGAAAGACAAGAAGGGAAAACTGAAGGGAAGTAAGGGCGGCAAGCCGGTTGCCGTGCCTGAAAAGAAACCCCGAGTTGGACCTAAGTCTGATACCGAGTGCTACTATTGTAAGGGGACTGGCCACTGGAAGCGCAACTGCCTGTCACATCCCAAGATTTTCTAAATCTTGTAATGTGGAAATAAATTAATAAAATAAAACTTTGTTTGATTTTCATAGCCAGAAGAAACTTTTTGAATTCAAATGGAACCTCAAACCAATTTGAATTAAATAAATCCTAAAGGGATTTATAAAGATAAACATTTAGTAAAGTAAATTAAAATGTTTTAAAATTACTATTTTGGATCTCTTAATAAAAGATTTGGTATTCAAAAGAAAAGATGGATTTATAAATAAAGATTATATTATAAAACCAATTAAATCTTGGCCAAGCTTTTGAATTAAAACCTTTTACTTTAAATAAAATAGCAAAGGTTTAATTAAAAATAATAAAGGATTGTATAAATAAAATAAAAAGGATTTAATATCCAACTTTATTTAATAAAAGGTTTTACCATTTTAATTAAAACATTAAAGCTTGTTAAATTATTTTAAATAAGTTTTCTAAGTATTTTATTTTCTTAATTAAAACCTACTAAAGTGTTTTGGCTTTATTTTTAGATTACAAAATAATTATCTCAATAAAATAAAACCTATTTGAAATAATAATGGAAGTCTATTATAAAAATTAATAATGAACACTAAAATAAAAGGTTAGTTTGTTTTAAAACAAATTTCCAAATATTATATATTTCCCAAATCAAACCTACTAATTTGATTTTGAAAACATTTAGGTTTCAAATAAAGATATTATTAATAAAATCAAACTCTATTTGATTTAATTACTAAGGCCCATTATATTTGATAATTATTGGACCCTAAAGTAAAATAATATTTTGTTTTAAACAAGTATCCAAGTATTATTTATTTCCAAATAAAACCTACTGATTTGTTCTGAAAATATTGGATTTAAATGGTGATTTTATCAAATAAATCAAACCCTATTAAAAATAAATAACTAAAAGTACATTTTATTTAATTAATGAATGGATCCTAAAATGAATTAAAATATTATTTTATTTTAGAATTTTGGTGTTTGTTACTGAACAGAATCAAGTTCAAAAGTTGTGAAGTGTGATGTTGGTTTGAATTTATTTGGTTGATTGAATCATGTGTTTGAATAATCAATTCAGAAAAAAAAATAGAAAAGAATAAAACAATTAGACAGAAAAAAAAGAGAGGAAACAGACCAGCCCAACAGACCCACAGCCCAGATTCCCCTCCCCCGAAGCGTTACTTTTCTCACTCCAGAAGCAACCCACATCCTCACTGGCAGGTGGACCTCCCCTCGATTCTTTTTCCCCACTGACCAGTGGACCCTTTCCACTGTTCATCTTTCTCACCCACCCCGCGACCCTTCTCCCCCACCCTCGCCGGCCGTTGCAGGCGGATTAACTCCGGCATAATACGCCTTAATCACGCAATGAATCTGCCCCTTGACCACGCAGATAAATCGCCAGCACCCCTTCTTCATTTTCCCCCTGCCTTCTTCCCTGAGCACGCCTCCAGGCCGCCACAATCCCTCCTCGACTGTCTCTGTCTCCGACGATGCTCCGGCGAGAATTCCGGCCGTGTCTTGCCACTCCTTGCCTTCCCAAGCACGCAGGCACATTCCCCACTTCCTGTAGCATCTTCCAGCACCCTCCGTTCAACTGCGGGCGCCCCTGAGCATCAGCAACGACGACACCGAGCGTGCGTCGCCGTCTGCCATTGCTCCGTCGAGCATTTCAGGAGAACTCCGACCACCCCACGCCTCCTAGATCACGCACACATCATAGCCTTGGTCTTGCGCATCTGATACTGTCCTCCGTTTGTCTTCTCGTGGACCACAGCCTCGTCTTCGACCGTGGACAGAACCGTCCGTCGCCGTTCCCAACTCCAACGAAGAATTGCGACTGCCTCTGAGCGCCCCCTGTCAAGCCGCAAGCAAGTTGAGCATCAGTTTGGCATTTCGAACCTGGTGAGCATCCTTCCCCTCTTTTTCGCGTCCTGTTTCGCTAGCGCCGCCGCCGTCTGCCCGTCGCCGCCGCGCACAGCCACGCAGCGCCGCCGGTTAATGGCCATCTGTTTAGGTCCGTTAGATCTAGATCAGACGAACAGGATTAGGTCACTTAAACACCGAAGAGGTATGCGCTCAGTACCGCACGATCTAACTTAATACAACGCACCGCAACGCTGATCCGCACGAAACGGTACCGTCCAGTAGGGTACTGCCGTGTGGCACTAGAATCTGTTTAAAAGAATGTTTGAATCAGATTTATTTGCAAATTTCAAACCCTTATATCTTTTGAACCACACGTCCAAATTTGACAAATTTTATATCAATGAATTCAGGAGAACAAGCCCTAGCTAACCCTACCCTTAGTTTAGCAAATAGTATTTGATAGATTGTTTGTTTTTGCAGATTCTTTTGTGTGCTTGCTAACATTAGAAAAATCATTTAAAAATGAATTTTGAGATCAAACCTTTGCCAATTGGTTTGTTGTGACCCTACTGACCCTAGGAACCAACCCTTGGTGTTAGAAATGGTTTTTGTAAAATTTAGGTTAGATTACATGACTAAGTCATTTTCTAGCCAAATAAAAGGAATAGTTTTTATTATAAAAATGTTTATGGAGAAGAAACTTTGATAAAATAGTTTGGACCAAACCTACTGACCCAAAAACACCAAGTTTTGCAATAGCAACTCATTTGGTGAACCCTATGGGCAAATGCCTTAGTAAAAATATTTCTACACCACATAAAATAACACTTTGTTTTGAAAATGGTTTAAAAGTGAAACCTTTTGCAAATGACTTGGACACTTTAGGAAATGACCATTAGATGTACCCAAATGACTATGACCCACTAGGGACCACTTTTTCAAACAAAACAAAGCTTGGCATGCTTGCATGCACTTCTTTGACTTTGTTATTTATGTGTGTTGTTTTGCTTAATTGGTAGATTGAGTTTGTGCCTTGCTTGATTGATTGTAGTGACTTGAAGAGTGTGATTGTTGCAAAGATCAAGAAGTGAACCTATACTCTACCAAAAAGGCAAGTGATGCTTCATACTTTCTATCCTATTACTTTCACTATGCATTAGTGATTTTACTAAGTAAAACTTGCATGGATTTTGCTAAGTATAGATCTTGCTATAGGAAAACCTAGTAGATGAATCCTTAGTAGGATTTCCTAAGTAAGTATCCTATTACTACCAAGCTTAGCCTAGCTAATAGAAAACATGGGTGGAATATATATTCACACTATGGAAAAATATTCTAAGTCTAAGGACTTGTGATTTTGTCTAATAAAACAACTAAGTTAATGAATCACCTGGGTGGAATGGAACAGATTGGTGGAGAATGGTTGAGTGGTTCACAATGCCATGGACTTGGATTGTGTATCTCACTTGTGGATGGCCACCCAGGAAACAAAGAGATTTGAGATGTCAAATGTTGAGAAGCTTCAAGTGCAACCACTTGGCAATATGGGCTCTGCCATGATCATATAGGTTGCAAGAACTTAGCCATATGGACAGTGGGTGGTAGTGTTTGATAGGTTGGAGCGCGTCCATTTTGGTCTAAGGGAAGGCTTCTGAAAGATCTTGTCTTGGGAAACCAAGTCTTGTGGGGAAAGTGCACCACCTCTGCAGAGTGTAAAACCTAAGTACTTAGCCATGTCCCTGGTAAAGGACAATTTGAGCATCAAGACATGGAAGCAATCAAGAATCTCATCATTCCAATTTCTAAATTAAAATCTTGTGGATTGAACAAGGGTTGTTTGAATTCTTCAATCATTGATGGAGAGATGGCTTGGTACAAGGATCTTGAAATCTTTGATTGAGAAAAATGATTTTGTCAAGCAAAAACTTAGTATTTTCAAAATAATAAGAAAAATCTATTTTGAGCAATGCAAGCCTCAACTCCACTTAGACAAATGCATATAGATGATAGACTCCACTATACTACCATAGTATCACTTGCCAATACATTCAAATGTATTGACCCTTGTGGCTGTAACTTGTATGTTGCAGGTTTGATTGATTTTAGTGAAGATTGTTTGATTAGGATTACAAAGTCTACAACCAACATCTGCCTGTGGCACTTTGAAGATGAAGGACCCCATGACTATAGTTATTCCGCTGCAATGTAATGTAATAGCCAAATGAGCTATGTTTTGATGTAATAAATTATGTTATTCCTGGTTATAAAGTTATATTATGACCTTTGTTTCTTGATATTACATCTTAACTGTGGATGCTAGCTATTGATCCAGGGACTAGCATTGTAAACACAGGAGGGATCAATCTTATTAAAGGTTGGGACCCCTACAGATGGTATTAGAGCATTGTGTTGCCTGTAGGATTTGTAAACCTAGGATTGGACAAAAACCCTTAGAAAAATAGGAGTTATATTTTGATCCAAAAACTTATTTACAAAAACACTTGTAAACTCTTTCCTCAACCATTTTGGTTTCAACTCTACTTCTCTTCTACTTCAACTTGATGGAAAACCTACCCATGACCAAGGATTACACTATGTGCAAAAGACTTCTTCAACATCTTCAACTCTAATGACTTCAACATCTTCAGCTCTAATGACTTCAACATCTTCAGCATATTCACCAAGGGCTACAAGTGAAACAAGGAAATCTTACTCAAGAATTAGAGACTGAGGGAATGCAAAATAAGAAGGGGCCATCAACAACTTTGAAGTATTGCAACCAAGAGTTTTTCTCAAGGAACCATGATCTCATGTAAGAAGAAGCAACCAAGAATGATGGAAAGATCACAAGTGAACCATATAGATGGACCACCATATTTTAGCTAAGTCAAACACACCAACTTATGTGGTGTAACAAAAATATTTTGTTGCCAAAGTATGTTCTTGAACCTTGTTGTTTGAGTGAATTGTTTGGTTTGTGATTGCATGCACATTGTTTGTGTGAATTGTGATGTGTGTGATTAGAATTGACTCCTTACAAATATTTTGCCTATTCTAATCTCCCTTCAACCCAAACAGATGACTACCCCAAAATACTCCAAGGTAGATGACATCAACAACAACCAAGAAGACAACATGAGAGAACTTATAGCAACCCAAAACCAGTTGAGCCAAGGGACAACTCAGCTATTAGCCAACAACAATGGACTAGACCCAGCCATACAAAGGATTTTGAAACTTCAAACCCAATTGTTGCAAGGATTAGTTACTCAAATGATAAACATGGGGGAAAACTTTTCCCAAAGAGCTAATGACAACAAGGATGACAAAGATGCTATTTTAGAAGGAACCCAAGCCAACCATAGTTTTAGAGACAAAGATCATACATCCAAGGAACATGAAGATCAATGCCTCAAGAAGAGAGAAAGATCTCCCACTCATGAAGAACATGAACTAGAAGAACTCCTAGCTTTGGAGAGACCCAAAAAGAAGAAGAAATTCCCCAACACTAGCAAGAAGGATATTACACAAGTGCAATGTTTCAAATGCAAAGAGTTAGGACATTATGCAAACTACTGTCCAGAAAAGATGAAGTATAAGATAAACAAGCCTATGAGGGATATCAGCCTTGTCACATGTTTCAAATGCAAGGAACTAGGCCACTATGCAAACAATTGTCCAGAAAGGATGGAGAACAAGTTAAACAAGTCTATGAAGGATCTCAACCTTGGCCCATGAGTCAAGTATAGAAATAAAGCAAAAGTTGCTTAGAGAAGTTTTCCAGGACCCAAGAAGGCCAATATGTAATTTTTGTTTGAAAATTTTTAAGGGTGGTAGTACCCTAGTTGTTTTGAACTTGCTTGTAACCCCAGCCTTCCCAAATCTCGGGACGAGATTTATTTTAAGGGTGGTAGCCTGTCACATCCCAAGATTTTCTAAATCTTGTAATGTGAAAATAAATTAATAAAATAAAACTTTGTTTGATTTTCATAGCCAGAAGAAACTTTTTGAATTCAAATGGAACCTCAAACCAATTTGAATTAAATAAATCCTAAAGGGATTTATAAAGATAAACATTTAGTAAAGGAAATTAAAATGTTTTAAAATTACTATTTTGGATCTCTTAATAAAAGATTTGGTATTCAAAAGAAAAGATGGATTTATAAATAAAGATTATATTATAAAACCAATTAAATCTTGGCCAAGCTTTTGAATTAAAACCTTTTATTTTAAATAAAATAGCAAAGGTTTAATTAAAAATAATAAAGGATTGTATAAATAAAATAATAAGGATTTAATATCCAACTTTATTTAATAAAAGGTTTTACCATTTTAATTAAAACATTAAAGCTTGTTAAATTATTTTAAATAAGTTTTCTAAGTATTTTATTTTCTTAATTAAAACCTACTAAAGTGTTTTGGCTTTATTTTTAGATTACAAAATAATTATCTCAATAAAATAAAACCTATTTGAAATAATAATGGAAGTCTATTATAAAAATTAATAATGAACACTAAAATAAAAGGTTAGTTTGTTTTAAAACAAATTTCCAAATATTATATATTTCCCAAATCAAACCTACTAATTTGATTTTGAAAACATTTAGGTTTCAAATAAAGATTTTATTAATAAAATCAAACTCTATTTGATTTAATTACTAAGGCCCATTATATTTGATAATTATTGGACCCTAAAGTAAAATAATATTTTGTTTTAAACAAGTATCCAAGTATTATTTATTTCCAAATAAAACCTACTGATTTGTTCTGAAAATATTGGATTTAAATGGTGATTTTATCAAATAAATCAAACCCTATTAAAAATAAATAACTAAAAGTACATTTTATTTAATTAATGAATGGATTCTAAAATGAATTAAAATATTATTTTATTTTAGAATTTTGGTGTTTGTTACTGAACAGAATCAAGTTCAAAAGTTGTGAAGTGTGATGTTGGTTTGAATTTATTTGGTTGATTGAATCATGTGTTTGAATAATCAATTCAGAAAAAAATAGAAAAGAATAAAACAATTAGACAGAAAAAAAAGAGAGGAAACAGACCAGCCCAACAAGGCCCAGCCCAACAGACCCACAGCCCAGATTCCCCTCCCCCGAAGCGTTACTTTTCTCACTCCAGAAGCAACCCACATCCTCACTGGCAGGTGGACCTCCCCTCGATTCTTTTTCCCCACTGACCAGTGGACCCTTTCCACTGTTCATCTTTCTCACCCACCCCGCGACCCTTCTCCCCCACCCCTCGCCGGCCGTTGCAGGCGGATTAACTCCGGCGTAATACGCCTTAATCACGCAATGAATCTGCCCCTTGACCACGCAGATAAATCGCCAGCACCGCTTCTTCATTTTCCCCCTGCCTTCTTCCCTGAGCACGCCTCCAGGCCGCCACAATCCCTCCTCGACTGTCTCTGTCTCCGACGATGCTCCGGCGAGAATTCCGGCCATGTCTTGCCACTCCTTGCCTTCCCAAGCACGCAGGCACATTCCCCACTTCCTGTAGCATCTTCCAGCACCCTCCGTTCAACTGCGGGCGCCCCTGAGCATCAGCAACGACGACACCGAGCGTGCGCCGCCGTCTGCCATTGCTCCGTCGAGCATTTCAGGAGAACTCCGACCACCCCACGCCTCCTAGATCACGCACACAGCATAGCCTTGGTCTTGCGCATCTGATACTGTCCTCCGTTTGTCTTCTCGTGGACCACAGCCTCGTCTTCGACCGTGGACAGAACCGTCCGTCGCCGTTCCCAACTCCGACGAAGAATTGCGACTGCCTCTGAGCGCCCCCTGTCAAGCCGCAAGCAAGTTGAGCATCAGTTTGGCATTTCGAACCTGGTGAGCATCCTTCCCCTCTTTTTCGCGTCCTGTTTTGCTAGCGCCGCCGCCGTCTGCCCGTCGCCGCCGCGCACAGCCACGCAGCGCCGCCGGTTAATGGCCATCTGTTTAGGTCCGTTAGATCTAGATCAGACGAACAGGATTAGGTCACTTAAACGCCGAAGAGGTATGCGCTCAGTACCACACGATCTAACTTAATCCAACGCACCGCAACGCTGATCCGCGCGAAACGGTACCGTCCAGTAGGGTACTGCCGCGTGGCACTAGAATCTGTTTAAAAGAATGTTTGAATCAGATTTATTTGCAAATTTCAAACCCTTATATCTTTTGAACCACACGTCCAAATTTGACAAATTTTATATCAATGAATTCAGGAGAACAAGCCCTAGCCAACCCTACCCTTAGTTTAGCAAATAGTATTTGATAGATTGTTTATTTTTGCAGATTCTTTTGTGTGCTTGCTAACATTAGAAAAATCATTTAAAAATGAATTTTGAGATCAAACCTTTGCCAATTGGTTTGTTGTGACCCTACTGACCCTAGGAACCAACCCTTGGTGTTAGAAATGGTTTTTGTAAAGTTTAGGTTAGATTACTTGACTAAGTCATTTTCTAGCCAAATAAAAGGAATAGTTTTTATTATAAAAATGTTTATGGAGAAGAAACTTTGATAAAATAGTTTGGACCAAACCTACTGACCCAAAAACACCAAGTTTTGCAATAGCAACTCATTTGGTGAACCCTATGGGCAAATGCCTTAGTAAAAATATTTCTACACCACATAAAATAACACTTTGTTTTGAAAATGGTTTAAAAGTGAAACCTTTTGCAAATGACTTGGCCACTTTAGGAAATGACCATTAGATGTACCCAAATGACTATGACCCACTAGGGACCACTTTTTCAAACAAAACAAAGCTTGGCATGCTTGCATGCACTTCTTTGACTTTGTTATTTATGTGTGTTGTTTTGCTTAATTGGTAGATTGAGTTTGTGCCTTGCTTGATTGATTGTAGTGACTTGAAGAGTGTGATTGTTGCAAAGATCAAGAAGTGAACCTATACTCTACCAAAAAGGCAAGTGATGCTTCATACTTTCTATCCTATTACTTTCACTATGCATTAGTGATTTTACTAAGTAAAACTTGCATGGATTTTGCTAAGTATAGATCTTGCTATAGGAAAACCTAGTAGATGAATCCTTAGTAGGATTTCCTAAGTAAGTATCCTATTACTACCAAGCTTAGCCTAGCTAATGGAAAACATGGGTGGAATATATATTCACACTATGGAAAAATATTCTAAGTCTAAGGACTTGTGATTTTGTCTAATAAAACAACTAAGTTAATGAATCACCTGGGTGGAATGGAACAGATTGGTGGAGAATGGTTGAGTGGTTCACAATGCCATGGACTTGGATTGTGTATCTCACTTGTGGATGGCCACCCAGGAAACAAAGAGATTTGAGATGTCAAATGTTGAGAAGCTTCAAGTGCAACCACTTGGCAATATGGGCTCTGCCATGATCATATAGGTTGCAAGAACTTAGCCATATGGACAGTGGGTGGTAGTGTTTGATAGGTTGGAGCGCGTCCATTTTGGTCTAAGGGAAGGCTTCTGAAAGATCTTGTCTTGGGAAACCAAGTCTTGTGGGGAAAGTGCACCACCTCTGTAGAGTGTAAAACCTAAGTACTTAGCCATGTCCCTGGTAAAGGACAATTTGAGCATCAAGACATGGAAGCAATCAAGAATCTCATCATTCCAATTTCTAAATTAAAATCTTGTGGATTGAACAAGGGTTGTTTGAATTCTTCAATCATTGATGGAGAGATGGCTTGGTACAAGGATCTTGAAATCTTTGATTGAGAAAAATGATTTTGTCAAGCAAAAACTTAGTATTTTCAAAATGATAAGAAAAATCTATTTTGAGCAATGCAAGCCTCAACTCCACTTAGCCAAATGCATATAGATGATAGACTCCACTATACTACCATAGTATCACTTGCCAATACAATTCAAATGTATTGACCCTTGTGGCTGTAACTTGTATGTTGCAGGTTTGATTGATTTTAGTGAAGATTGTTTGATTAGGATTACAAAGTCTACAACCAACATCTGCCTGTGGCACTTTGAAGATGAAGGACCCCATGACTATAGTTATTCCGCTGCAATGTAATGTAATAGCCAAATGAGCTATGTTTTGATGTAATAAATTATGTTATTCCTGGTTATAAAGTTATATTATGACCTTTGTTTCTTGATATTACATCTTAACTGTGGATGCTAGCTATTGATCCAGGGACTAGCATTGTAAACACAGGAGGGATCAATCTTATTAAAGGTTGGGACCCCTACACTGCCCCAAGTATTTGGCAGACAAGAAGGCCGGCAAGGCAAACAAAGGTATATATGATATACATGTTATTGATGTGTACTTGACTAGTGCTCGCAGTAGCACCTGGGTATTTGATACCGGTTCAGTTGCTAATATTTGTAACTCGAATCAGGGGCTGCGGAACAAGCGACCGCTAGCAAGGGGTGAGGTCAAGATGCGTGTCGGCAATGGATCAAGTGTTGATGTGATCGCCGTCGGAACGCTGCCTCTCCACTTACCGTCGGGATTAGTTATAAACTTGAATAAATGTTATCTGGTGCCTGCAGTGAGCATGAACATTGTATCTGGATCGTGTTTGATGCGAAGTGGTTATTCATTTAAATCCGAGAACAATGGTTGTTCCATTTATATGAATGAAATCTTTTATGGTCATGCACCGATGATGAATGGTTTATTTCTATTAGATCTCGATGATAATGTTACACATATTCATAATGTTGATGCTAAAAGGATTAAACTTAATGATGATATATCCGCATATATGTTGCACTGCCGTCTAGGTCATATTGGCGTTAAACGCATGAAGAAGCTCCATTCGGATGGACTTTTGGAATCACTTGATTATGAATCATTTGATACATGTGAGCCATGCCTTATGGGCAAGATGACTAGAACGCCGTTTTCCGGTTCAATGGAACGGGCGATAGATTTATTGGAAATCATACATTCTGATGTATGTGGTCCAATGAGTGTGTCGGCGCGAGGTGGATATCGTTATTTTGTTACTTTCACGGATGATTTGAGTAGATACGGTTATATCTACTTGATGAAACACAAGTCTGAAACCTTTGAAAAGTTCAAGGAATTTCAGAATGAAGTGGAAAATCATCGTAATAGAAAGATCAAATTTCTACGGTCCGACCGTGGAGGTGAGTATCTAAGTTACGAGTTTAGCACTCACATGAAAGAGTGTGGAATTGTTTCACAACTCACACCTGCCAGAACACCATAGCGAAATGGTGTGTCGGAACGTCGTAATCGTACTTTATTAGATATGGTTCGATCTATGATGTCTCTGACGGACTTGCCATTGTCATTTTGGGGATATGCACTAGAAACTGCTGCATTCACTTTAAATCGGGCACCATCTAAATCCGTTGAAAAGACACCGTATGAATTGTGGTTTGGAAACAAACCTAAGATGTCATTTCTTAAAGTTTGGGGATGCGATGTTTATGTGAAGAAACTTTAACCGGATAAACTCGAACCCAAAGCGGAAAAATGCGTCTTCATAGGATACCCTAAAGAAACTATTGGGTATTCCTTCTATCACAAATCCGAGGGCAAGGTTTTTGTTGCCAAGAATGGATCCTTTCTAGAGAAAGAGTTTCTCGCGAAAGGTGTGAGTAGTCGGAAGGTAGAACTCGAAGAGGTTGTGGAACCTTCTCTTCAAAGTATGGCGAGTAGCGCAGCGCCAGAAGTTGTTCCGGAGTTGGCTCCACCTGTTGAAGAGGGAACTAATGATAATGATCATGAAACTCCGAAAGAGAGTACTACCGAACCTCGCAGGTCAAACAGGACGCGTGCAGCTCCCGAGCTATACGGAAATCCTGTCATGAATTTCATGGTTGATGAAAATGATGACCCTGTGACTTATGAAGAAGCGATGATGAGCCCGGATTCCAACAAATGGTTAGAAGCCATGAAATCCGAGATGGAATCCATGTATGAAAATCAAGTTTGGAACTTGGTGGAATTACCTCACGACCGAAAGGCCGTGGAGAACAAATGGATTTTCAAAAAGAAAACTGATGCTGATGGTAATGTGACCGTCTATAAAGCTCGACTTGTCGCAAAGGGGTTTCGACAAATTCAAGGAGTTGACTACGATGAGACTTTCTCTCCCGTAGCGATGCTAAAGTCAGTTAGGATTATGTTAGCAATTGCTGCATATTTCGATTATGGGATATGGCAGATGGATGTCAAAACCGCGTTTCTCAATGGGAATATTGAAGAAGAGTTGTATATGATACAACCAAAGGGTTTTGTCGATCCTAAGGATGCTAACAAGGTGTGCAAGCTTCAGCGATCCATCTATGGATTGAAGCAAGCATCACGAAGTTGGAATCTCCGCTTTGATGAGGTGATCAAAGAGTTTGGATTTGTCCAAACTTATGGAGAAGCTTGTATTTACAAGAAAGTGAGTGGGAGCAATGTGGCATTTCTGATATTATACGTGGATGACATATTATTGATCGGAAATGATATAGATCTTTTAAACAGTGTTAAAAGTTATCTAAACAGCAAATTTTCAATGAAGGACCTAGGTGAAGCGTCATACATATTAGGCATAAAGATCTATAGAGATAGATCTAGGCGCCTAATAGGGCTATCGCAAAGTACATACCTTGATAAGATTTTAAAGAAGTTTAAAATGGACGGAAGTAAGAAGGGGTTCTTACCTATGTTGCAAGGCAAGACATTGAGTAAGACTCAAAGTCCGGCTTCGGCGGAAGAAAGAGAGATAATGGACAAAGTCCCCTATGCTTCAGCCATAGGCTCTATAATGTACGCCATGCTATGTACAAGACCGGATGTGGCACATGCTATTAGTTTGACTAGTAGGTACCAATCGGATCCAGGTTCGGAACACTGGATAGCGGTCAAGAATATCCTTAAGTACTTACGAAGAACTAAGGATATGTTTCTTGTATACGGAGGTGAAGAAGAGCTCGTCGCTAAGTGTTATGTCGACGCTAGCTTTGACACCGATCCGGATGACTCTAAGTCTCAATCCGTATACGTATTTCTCATGAATGGCGGAGCGGTTAGTTGGAGGAGCTCCAAACAACCTGTGGTAGCGGGATCAACAACGGAGGCCGAATATGTTGCTGCTTTAGAAGCGGCTCAGGAAGCAGTTTGGATGAAGGAGTTCATATCCGAACTAGGGGTGGTGGCAAACGCATTGGACCCACTGGTGATCTATTGTGACAACAATGGTGCCATTGCCAATGCCAAAGAGCCAAGGTCTCACAAGCATTCCAAGCATATTAAGCGCCGGTTTCACTCCATCCGCGAGCATGTCAAGGATGGAGATATAAAGATTTGTAAAGTACATACGGATCTCAATGTAGCAGATCCGTTGACTAAAACTCTCCCTAGAGCAAAACATGATCAACACCAGAACTCAATGGGTGTTAGATTTATCACTATGTAACTAGATTATTGTCTCTAGTGCAAGTGGGAGAATGAAGGGAATATGCCCTGAGAGGCAATAATAAAGTGTTTATTATGTGTATTCCAAGTATATGATAGATGTTTATTTTGCATGCTATAATTGTATTAATACGGAAACGTTAATACATGTGTGTTTAATAAACAAACAGAAAGTTCCTAGTTATGCCTCTCTCATAAACTAGCTCGTTGATTAACAAGATGATCAAGGTTTCCTGATCATGGACATTGGATGTTGTTAATAACGGGATCACAACATTAGTGTAATGGTGTGATGAACATTCATCCGAAGTATAGCATTACGATCAAAGTCATTGAGTTTATATTGCTATAACAACTTACGAAGTGATCCTAATCCTTAGACCATGAGATCATGTCAATCACTAACACCGGAAGAGTTTCTTGATAACATCAAACGTCACACCGTAACAGGGTGATTATAAAGATGGATTCAGAACTAATAAAGTGTTATGTTGAGGCTCATGGATCGAGAGTGGAATTTGTTCATCCCGATGACGGATAGATATACTCTGGGCCCTCTCGGTGATATCACATTGATTAGCTTGCAAGCAAGTGATTTGATCACTAGAATGTTATATCACAGGAACGAGAAAAGAGTGCATGTCGGTAACGAGATCAAACTAGGTATGGACATACCGATGATCGAATCTCGGACATGTAATATATCGTGAAACAAAGGGATTAAGATACTAGCGTAAAAGGTTCCGACGATCACAAGAAAGTCATCGTTGAATGTGTGGGAGTCAGTATGGGTCTCCAGATCCCGCTTCTGATTATTGATCCGAGAGGGGTCTCGATCATGTCCGCATTATTCACGAACCGTAGGGTGACACACTTAAGAGACACCGACATCCAATTGGAGCAAATGTTTCATGCCGAAAGAATGAACAAGCGCAGGAATTTATTTCACTAGATACCGAAACAGGTTTTCGGGTGAAATTGCATAAAGTGGTTATGCATGTGAAATAGAATTCTAGCAAGGGGTTATTTGTGAATGTTTGTCATTAAAATAATTGACAAAATTCTGAATAAAATAAAAGAGTTTTATTTAATGAGAGTTTGCATTAAATTTGGTGGAAATTTAATGGGAATTTGAGTGGACTTTTGAGTGGAGGAAATTTAAAGGGCATTTTGTGAGTGGAGTGTCCACCCACATGAATGAAGGAGGGGAGGGGGCTGCCCCCCATGGCCGGCGACCACCCCTTGGGTGCTCCCCCCTCCTCCTATAAAAGGAGCCCCCCTCCTCACTTGTCTCTCACACCTCCTCGTGAAGGATCTCTCTCCCCCTCTAGAATTTATCCCCCATGGTCTCGGACTAGCGAGATACATGTTCCCGGTGGCTATTCGGCAAGAAAGAGTTGTGTTTCCGCTGCATCGCTGGAGCGAGGAGGCAGAGGTTGCTCGGTGCCTCGAACGTGTGTGAGAGCATGGATGCGCTGCTGATTTGCGGCGCTAGGACTTCCTCTCGATCTTGAGATCGGCAAGAGATCGTCTACATCAACCACGAGTTGAACTCGTTAAGCTTTGTCGGTCTTCAAGGGTATGTTCTCTACGGATATACATCCGCCCGTTGTTTGTATCTAGTAGATGGATCTTGGTATATAGTTCACATCGTAGGAAAATTTTTGTTTTCTATGCTGCGAACCCTACAAAACTTGCCAATACAATTCAAATGTATTGACCCTTGTGGCTGCAACTTATTATGGTGCAGGTTTGTTTGATGTTAGTGAAGTTTATTGATTAGGATTACAAGTCTACAACCAACATGACTGCCTGTGGCACTTTGAAGATGAAGGACCCCATGCTTATAGATATTCTGCTTCAATGTAATATGATAGCCAAATGAGCTATGTAAGATGTAATGAACTATTTTATTCCTAGTTATAAAGTTGTATTATGACCTTTGTTTCTTGATATTACATCTTAACTGTGGATGCTAGCTATTGATCCAGGGACTAGCATTGTAAACACAAGGATCTCTACCTTATTAAAGGTTGGGAACCTTACAGATGGTATCAGAGCACTGTGTTGCCTGTAGGATTGTAACCCTAGGATTGGACAAAACCCCTTAGAAAAATAGGAGTTGTATTTGTTCCAAAACTTATTTACAAACAATCTTGTAAACTCTTTCCTCAACCATTTTGGTTTTGAATCTACATCTCTTCTATTTTCAACTTGATGGACAAAACCTACCCCATGGCCAAAGACTTCACCATGTGCAAAAGATTTCATCAACTCTAATGACTTCAACATCTTCAAGTGATTTCAACTTTAGTTTCACTAAGGACTACAAGTGAAAAACCAAGAGACATTAGATTGCCTACCAAAGACATTGATATCAAGTTAGAGTATGGATCATATTGACCTATGAGGTATGACTATACTAACTTATTATTTTCAAGAAAACTTGTTGTTTCCTTCAACTCATGAGTTAAGCTCATAAGTTGTTAAGTGGATAGTTGCTTGTTGATTGTTTGATAGTTTGATGGTTTGATTGAACTTGTTTGTTTTTGAGTTGTGTGTTAAAACTTCTTAAAAACCTATCCGCCAATACTCATCCCTATCAAACCAACATGTCACATCCCAAGATTTTCCAAATCTTGTAATGTGAAAACAAATGAATAAAATAAAACTTTGTTTAATTTTCAGGGTCAGAAGAAACTTTTTGAATTCAATTGGGACATTAAACCTATTTGGATTAAATAAATCCTAAAGAGATTTAAAGGTTAAACATTTAATAAAAGGAAATTAAAATGTTTTTGAATTACTATTTTGGATCTTTAAATAAAAGGTTTTGTCTTTCAAAAGAAAAAGTGGATTTATAAATAAAGATTATTTTACAGAGCCAAATTAAAATAACAAGGAATTAAACCTTGGCCAAGTATTTAAAATAAAATGTTTTGCTTTGATTAAAAATAGTAAAGGTTTATTTGAATAAAATAATAAAGAATTAATATCCAAACTTTATTTAAATAAAAGGTTTTACCAATTTAAATTGAAACATCAAAACTTATTAAATTATTTAAAATAAGTTTTCCTAATTATTTGATAATTACAACTAAAACCTACTAAAGTGTTTAGGCTTTATTTTTCAAAATAAATATCTCAATAAAACAAAACCTATTGGATTTAATAATGAAAGTCTATTATATTTAATTAATAATGGACTCTAACATAAAGGGTTATTTAGTTTTAAACAAATTTCCAAGTATTCTATATCTCCCCAAATAAAACCTACTGATTTGGTTTTGAAAATATTTAGGTTTCAAATAAAGATTTTATTAATAAAATCAAACTCTACTTGATTTAATAACTAAGGCCCATGTTATTTTAAACAAGTATTTCAAGTATCTTATAATTTCAAATAAAACCTACTGATTTGGATTTGAAAGTGTTTGGAATTCAAATGAGGATTTTATTGAATAAATCAAATCATGTTAAATAAATAAAGGTCCATTTTATTTAATTAAAGAATGGATCAATAAAATTATTATTTTATTTTATTTTATTTTGGGCTTTTGTCCATGTTACTGAACAGAACTAAATTCAATATTACAAAGTTTGGTGTTGTTTGAATTGTTTGATTGATGTTTGAATGTTTGGGAATTTCAAAACAGAATTCAGAAAATAGAAATAGAAAAGGATTAAGAAAACAGAAAAAAATAAGACATGGCCGACCCAACCCAGGCAGCCCAATAGGCCCAGCAACAGCCCAGCTTCTTTCCCCGAAGAAAACGTTTGGCACCAATTTTCTTACCACAGAACCAATGACTGGTGGACCTCCCCCCTCGTTTCTTTTCCCACTGACCAGTGGACCCCTTTCCACTGTTCTCCTTCCCCACCCCGCGACCGGTTCTTCCTCCTCTCGTCGCCGTTGCCAGCTTTGAATCGCGGCATCAATACGCCTTAACGCAGCCACCTTAACTCGCAGTGATCAAGCTCGATAAAATGCCAGCACGTCCTCTCTCGTTCCCCTCTGCCTCCTTCCCCAGGCATGCCCCCAGGCTGCCGTATTTCGTCAGCCACTCTCTCTGACTCCGACGACCCTTCTCGCCAATTCCGGCCAGCACACGCCCCCTTCCGCCTCCCTGAGCACACGAGCACGCTCACCATACCCTGGTGCATCCTTCTGTGTCAATCACTCGACCGCGGGCGCCCCAGAGCTTTGGCTTGGACTAGCTCTGACAGCGCCGCCGCCTGTTTCTTCTCCGACGACGACCCCCAGGTAGAAACCGACCGCCCCTCTGCTTCTCGATCATGCTAACATCTTCGCCTTGGTCTTGCGCACCTAATCATGCCCTCCGTTTGGCTTCTCGTGATCGACAGCGTCGCCTCCGACCACAACCAGGACCACCTGACGCAGTTCGCAACTCCGACGAGGAATTCCTGCAACCCTAGTGCGCCCCTTGACCAACCACGAGTACCTTGAGCTTCTCCGTGTTCTCCTGAGCCTGGTGAGCATCTTCTTACCCTTTCTTGCTTCCTGCCTCGCCAGCGCCGCCGCCAACTGGTCGCTCCGCCGCTCGCCGTCGACATTCGCCGCCAGTTCCTGGCAAGCATCTCGTAGCCATCCGATCTTGATCTGACGATTAGGATAGAACAAGGGTGAAGGGGTAAGTAGCACCTCTAGACCATGCGATGCAACTAAAATCTAACGGCCCATATTTGTTGATCCACGTGAACCGTTTTTAGCGAATAAGAACGTGCCGCGTGTCACTGGATGAATTAGAATAGAGTTTGAAATCAGATTTAAATGCCATTTTGAAACCTTTGTAACTTTCAAACCACACGTCCAAATTTTACAAATTTTATATCTGTGAATTCAGGAGAACAAGACCTAGCCAACCATGGCCTTAGTTCAGAAAATAGTATCTGTTAGCTTGTTTGAAGTTGCAGAAACATTTGTGAGCTTGTTTAGAGTAGAAAAATTGTTTAAAATTGATTTTAGGATTAAATCTTTTGCAAAATGGTTTGTAGTGACCTTACTGACCCTAGGAACCAACCCTTGGTATTAAAAATGATTTTGTAAGATTTAGGTTGGAATACTTGACTTAGTCATTTTCCAGCCAAATAAAAAGAATTGATTTTATTATGGAAATGTTTATGGAAAGAAAACTTTAAGAAAATGGTTTGATCAAACCCACTGACCCAAAACACCAAGTTTTGCAAATTAGCAACTCATTTGGTGAACAACTTAAGAGTTTTGCCTTAATAAAAACATTTTACACCACATGAAATGATGAATGGATTTAAAAATAGTTTTTGGACAAAACCCTCTTGCTAATGACTTTGCCACTTTGGTAAATGACCAATTTGGATCTTACAAAGTTTAGAAACCCCATAGAGACCCTTTGCAAAATAAAACTATTTTGTGCATGCTCCCATGCATGAATTGGTTTCCTTTGTCTTGTGTGTGTGAATTTGTTTGAGTGATTATTGGTTGGAATGTAAATTGAATTGGTGTTTGCTTGATTGACTTGTAGTGAAGTGTGAGACTAGCAAGATCAAGGAGTGAACTACCATTCCCTACCAAAAAGGCAAGTGATGCTTCATACTTTTTATCCCATTACTTTCACTATGCATTAGTGATTTTGCTAAGTAAACTTGCATGGATTTTGCTAAGTATAGACCATGCTACAGTAAAACCTAGTAGATGAATCCTTAGTAGGATTTTCCTAAGTTAAGATTCCTACTACTACCAAGCTTAGCCTAGCTAATAGAAAACCTAGGTGGAATATATATTCACACTATGGAAAAATATTCTAAGTCCGAGGACTTATGTTTTGTCTAATGAAACAACTAAGTTAATGAATCACCTGGGTGGAATGGGATAGCTTGGTGGAGAATGGTTGAGTGGTTCACAATGCCATGGACTTGGATTGTGTATCTCACTTGTGGATGGCCACCCAGGAACAAAGGGATTTGAGATGTCAAATGTTGAGAAGCTTCAAGTGCAACCACTTGGCAATATGGGCTATGCCATGATCATATAGGTTGCAAGAACTTAGCCATATGGACAGTGGGTGGTAGTGTTTGATAGGTTGGAGCGCGTCCATTTTGGTCTAAGGGAAAGCTTCTGAAAGATCTTGTCTTGGGAAACCAAGTCTTGTGGGGAAAGTGCACCACCTCTGCAGAGTGTAAAATCTAAGTACTTAGCCATGTCCCTGGTAAAGGACAATTTGAGCATCAAGACATGGAAGCAATCACGAATCTCATCATTCAAATTTCTAAGTTAAAATCTTGTGGTTTGAACAAGGGTTGTTTGAATTCTTCAATCATTGATGGAGAGATGGCTTGGTACAAGGATCTTGAAATCTTTGATTGAGAAAAATGATTTTGTCAAGCAAAAATTTAGTATTTTCAAAATGATAAGAAAAATCTATTTTGAGCAATGCAAGCCTCAACTCCACTTAGCCAAATGCATATAGATAATAGACTCCACTATACTACCATAGTATCACTTGCCAACACAATTCAAATGTATTGACCCTGGTGGCTGTAACTTGTATGTTGCAGGTTTGATTGTTTTTAGTGAAGATTGTATGATTAGGATTACAAAGTCTACAACCAACATCTGTCTGTGGCACTTTGAAGATGAAGGACCCATGATTTTATTTATTCCGCTGCAATGTAATGTAATAGCCAAATGAGCTATGTATTGATGTAATAAGATTATGTTATTCCTGGTCATAAAGTTATATTATGACCTTTGTATCTTGATATTACATCTCAAACTGTGGATGCTAGCTATTGATCCAGGGACTAGCATTGTAAACACAGGAGGGATCAATCTTATTAAAGGTTGGGACCCCTACAGATGGTATCAGAGCATTGTGTTGCCTATAGGATTTGTAAACCTAGGATTGGACAAAAACCCTTAGAAAAATAGGAGTTATATTTTGATCCAAAAACTTATTTACATAAACACTTGTAAACTCTTTCCTCAACCATTTTGATTTTAACTCTACACCTCTTCTATCTTCAACTTGATGGAAAAACCTACCCCATGACCAAAGACTATACCATGTGCAAAGGACTTCATCAACTCTAATGACTTCAACTTCTTCAACTCTAATGACTTCAACATCTTCAGCATGTTCACCAAGGACTTCCAACTTGGATATCACTAAGGACTACAAGTGAAACAAGGAAATTTTACTCAAGATTTGGAGACTAAGGGAATGCAAAATAAGAAGGAACCATCAACAACTTTGAAGTATTGTAACCAAGGGTTTTTCTCGAGGAAACCATGTTCCCAAGTAAGAAGAAGCAACCAAGAATGATGGAAAGACCACGAGTGAACCATATAGATGGACCACCATATTTTAGATAAGACAAAACACACCAACTTATGTGGTGTAATAAAAATATTTTGTTGCCTAAGTATGTGCTTGAACCTTGTTTGAGTGAAATGTTTGATTTGTGATTGTTTGCACATTGCTTGAGTGAATTGTGATGTGTGTGATTAGAAATAATTCCTTAGAAATATCTTGCCTATTCTAATCTTCCTTCAAACCCAAACAGATGACTTCTCCAAGAAACTCCAACATCAAGGTTGATGACACCAACAACAACCAAGAGGACAACATGAGAGAACTTATAGCAACCCAAAACCAATTGAGCCAAGAGACAACTCAGCTTTTAGCCAACAACAATGGACTAGACCCATCCATACAAAGGATTTTGAAACTTCAATCCCAATTGTTGCAAGGATTAGTTACTCAAGTGATCAACATGAGAGAAAACTTTTCCCAAGGAGTTAATGACAACAAGGATGACAAAGATGTTATTTTAGAAAGAACCCAAGATAGCAATATTTGTGGAAACAAGGATCATGCATCCAAGGAGCATGAAGATCAATGCCCCAAGAAGAAGAGAGAAAGATCTCCCACCTATGAAGAACATGAACTAGAAGAACTCTTAGCTTTGGAGAGACCCAAAAAGAAGAAGAAGGACATAAGCCAGTTGCAGTGTTACAATTGCAAAGAGATGGGACACTATGCCAGTGAATGCCCAGAAAAGAGAAAGAACCAAAGAAACAAACAAAAGGCAATGATACCAAAGGAAAAGAAAGACATCAGCCAAGTGATGTGTTTCAAATGCAAGGAACCAGAACACTATGCAAGCAATTGTCCAGAAAAGATGAAGAACAAGTTAAATCAGTCTATGAAGGATCTCAACCTTGGCCCATGAGTCAAGAATGGAAACCAAGAACACAATGCAAAAGTTTGCTTAAGGAAGAATTTCCCCAGGATCCCAAGAAGGAAAGTATGCAATTTTTGTTTGAAAATTTTTAAGGGTGGTAGCACCCTAGTTGTTTTGAACTTGCTTGTAACCCCAGCCTCCCCAAATCTCGGGACGAGATTTATTTTAAGGGTGGTAGCCTGTCACATCCCAAGATTTTCCAAATCTTGTAATGTGAAAATAAATGAATAAAATAAAACTTTGTTTAATTTTCAGGGTCAGAAAAAACTTTTTGAATTCAATTGGGACATTAAACCTATTTGGATTAAATAAATCCTAAAGAGATTTAAAGGTTAAACATTTAATAAAAGGAAATTAAAATGTTTTTGAATTACTATTTTGGATCTTTAAATAAAAGGTTTTGTCTTTCAAAAGAAAAAGTGGATTTATAAATAAAGATTATTTTACAGAGCCAAATTAAAATAACAAGGAATTAAACCTTGGCCAAGTATTTAATATAAAATGTTTTGCTTTGATTAAAAATAGTAAAGGTTTATTTGAATAAAATAATAAAGAATTAATATCCAAACTTTATTTAAATAAAAGGTTTTACCAATTTAAATTGAAACATCAAAACTTATTAAATTATTTAAAATAAGTTTTCCTAATTATTTGATAATTACAACTAAAACCTACTAAAGTGTTTAGGCTTTATTTTTCAAAATAAATATCTCAATAAAACAAAACATATTGGATTTAATAATGAAAGTCTATTATATTTAATTAATAATGGACTCTAAAATAAAGGGTTATTTAGTTTTAAACAAATTTCCAAGTATTCTATATCTCCCCAAATAAAACCTACTGATTTGGTTTTGAAAATATTTAGGTTTCAAATAAAGATTTTATTAATAAAATCAAACTCTACTTGATTTAATAACTAAGGCCCATGTTATTTTAAACAAGTATTTCAAGTATCTTATAATTTCAAATAAAACCTACTGATTTGGATTTGAAAGTGTTTGGAATTCAAATGAGGATTTTATTGAATAAATCAAATCATGTTAAATAAATAAAGGTCCATTTTATTTAATTAAAGAATGGATCAATAAAATTATTATTTTATTTTATTTTATTTTGGGCTTTTGTCCATGTTACTGAACAGAACTAAATTCAATATTACAAAGTTTGGTGTTGTTTGAATTGTTTGATTGATGTTTGAATGTTTGGGAATTTCAAAACAGAATTCAGAAAATAGAAATAGAAAAGGATTAAGAAAACAGAAAAAAATAAGACATGGCCGACCCAACCCAGGCAGCCCAATAGGCCCAGCAACAGCCCAGCTTCTTTCCCCGAAGAAAACGTTTGGCACCAATTTTCTTACCATAGAACCAATGACTGGTGGACCTCCCCCCCCTCGTTTCTTTTCCCACTGACCAGTGGACCCCTTTCCACTGTTCTCCTTCCCCACCCCGCGACCGGTTCTTCCTCCTCTCGTCGCCATTGCCAGCTTTGAATCGCGGCATCAATACGCCTTAACGCAGCCACCTTAACTCGCAGTGATCAAGCTCGATAAAATGCCAGCACGTCCTCTCTCGTTCCCCTCTGCCTCCTTCCCCAGGCATGCCCCCAGGCTGCCGTATTTCGTCAGCCACTCTCTCTGACTCCGACGACCCTTCTCGCCAATTCCGGCCAGCACACGCCCCCTTCCGCCTCCCTGAGCACACGAGCACGCTCACCATACCCTGGTGCATCCTTCTGTGTCAATCACTCGACCGCGGGCGCCCCAGAGCTTTGGCTTGGACTAGCTCTGACAGCGCCGCCGCCTGTTTCTTCTCCGACGACGACCCCCAGGTAGAAACCGACCGCCCCTCTGCTTCTCGATCATGCTAACATCTTCACCTTGGTCTTGCGCACCTAATCATGCCCTCCGTTTGGCTTCTCGTGATCGACAACGTCGCCTCCGACCACAACCAGGACCACCTGACGCAGTTCGCAACTCCGACGAGGAATTCCTGCAACCCTAGTGCGCCCCTTGACCAACCACGAGTACCTTGAGCTTCTCCGTGTTCTCCTGAGCCTGGTGAGCATCTTCTTACCCTTTCTTGCTTCCTGCCTCGCCAGCGCCGCCGCCAACTGGTCGCTCCGCCGCTCGCCGTCGACATTCGCCGCCAGTTCCTGGCAAGCATCTCGTAGCCATCCGATCTTGATCTGACGATTAGGATAGAACAAGGGTGAAGGGGTAAGTAGCACCTCTAGACCATGCGATGCAACTAAAATCTAACGGCCCATATCTGTTGATCCACGTGAACCGTTTTTAGCGAATAAGAACGTGCCGCGTGTCACTGGATGAATTAGAATAGAGTTTGAAATCAGATTTAAATGCCATTTTGAAACCTTTGTAACTTTCAAACCACACGTCCAAATTTTACAAATTTTATATCAGTGAATTCAGGAGAACAAGACCTAGCCAACCATGGCCTTAGTTCAGAAAATAGTATCTGTTAGCTTGTTTGAAGTTGCAGAAACATTTGTGAGCTTGTTTAGAGTAGAAAAATTGTTTAAAATTGATTTTAGGATTAAATCTTTTGCAAAATGGTTTGTAGTGACCTTACTGACCCTAGGAACCAACCCTTGGTATTAAAAATGATTTTGTAAGATTTAGGTTGGAATACTTGACTTAGTCATTTTCTAGCCAAATAAAAAGAATTGATTTTATTATGGAAATTTTTATGGAAAGAAAACTTTAAGAAAATGGTTTGATCAAACCCACTGACCCAAAACACCAAGTTTTGAAAATTAGCAACTCATTTGGTGAACAACTTAAGAGTTTTGCCTTAATAAAAACATTTTACACCACATGAAATGATGAATGGATTTAAAAATAGTTTTTGGACAAAACCCTCTTGCTAATGACTTTGCCACTTTGGTAAATGACCAATTTGGATCTTACAAAGTTTAGAAACCCCATAGAGACCCTTTGCAAAATAAAACTATTTTGTGCATGCTCCCATGCATGAATTGGTTTCCTTTGTCTTGTGTGTGTGAATTTGTTTGAGTGATTATTGGTTGGAATGTAAATTGAATTGGTGTTTGCTTGATTGACTTGTAGTGAAGTGTGAGACTAGCAAGATCAAGGAGTGAACTACCATTCCCTACCAAAAAGGCAAGTTATGCTTCATACTTTTTATCCCATTACTTTCACTATGCATTAGTGATTTTGCTAAGTAAACTTGCATGGATTTTGCTAAGTATAGACCATGCTACAGTAAAACCTAGTAGATGAATCCTTAGTAGGATTTTCCTAAGTTAAGATTCCTACTACTACCAAGCTTAGCCTAGCTAATAGAAAACCTGGGTGGAATATATATTCACACTATGGAAAAATATTCTAAGTCCGAGGACTTATGTTTTGTCTAATAAAACAACTAAGTTAATGAATCACCTGGGTGGAATGGGATAGCTTGGTGGAGAATGGTTGAGTGGTTCACAAGGCCATGGACTTGGATTGTGTATCTCACTTGTGGATGGCCACCCAGGAACAAAGGGATTTGAGATGTCAAATGTTGAGAAGCTTCAAGTGCAACCACTTGGCAATATGGGCTCTGCCATGATCATATAGGTTGCAAGAACTTAGCCATATGGACAGTGGGTGGTAGTGTTTGATAGGTTGGAGCGCGTCCATTTTGGTCTAAGGGAAAGCTTCTGAAAGATCTTGTCTTGGGAAACCAAGTCTTGTGGGGAAAGTGCACCACCTCTGCAGAGTGTAAAATCTAAGTACTTAGGCATGTCCCTGGTAAAGGACAATTTGAGCATCAAGACATGGAAGCAATCAAGAATCTCATCATTCAAATTTCTAAGTTAAAATCTTGTGGTTTGAACAAGGGTTGTTTGAATTCTTCAATCATTGATGGAGAGATTGCTTGGTACAAGGATCTTGAAATCTTTGATTGAGAAAAATGATTTTGTCAAGCAAAAATTTAGTATTTTCAAAATGATAAGAAAAATCTATTTTGAGCAATGCAAGCCTCAAATCCACTTAGCCAAATGCATATAGATAATAGACTCCACTATACTACCATAGTATCACTTGCCAATACAATTCAAATGTATTGACCCTGGTGGCTGTAACTTGTATGTTGCAGGTTTGATTGTTTTTAGTGAAGATTGTATGATTAGGATTACAAAGTCTACAACCAACATCTGCCTGTGGCACTTTGAAGATGAAGGACCCATGATTTTATTTATTCCGCTGCAATGTAATGTAATAGCCAAATGAGCTATGTATTGATGTAATAAGATTATGTTATTCCTGGTCATAAAGTTATATTATGACCTTTGTATCTTGATATTACATCTCAAACAGTGGATGCTAGCTATTGATCCAGGGACTAGCATTGTAAACACAGGAGGGATCAATCTTATTAAAGGTTGGGACCCCTACACAACAGATGCCTCCCCGACGTGCCAACCCCAACCAAAACAACAACATCACTCCTGAGATGCAGCAGATGTTGGCAGTTCAGACACAATTGATGTAGGAGATGACCACATTCATACAGAATCAGAACAACAACAACAACAACAACAACAACAACAACAACAACAACAATCAGAATAATCCTCCAGCACTTGATATGCTCACCAAGTTTCTGAAACTTAGGCCTGCAAGGTTCTTTGGAACAAATGATCCAATGGAAGCCAATGACTAGTTACGTTCAGTGAACAAAGACTTAGTGACTGCTGGCTGCACCGATGAAGAAAAAGTTAGGTTTGCAGCATTTCTGCTTGAAGGACCAGCAACAACATGGTGGGACAACTTTCAAATCACCACTCCCCTTGAAGATGTGACTTGGGCTATTTTTGAGGATGGATTTAGAACAACTCACATCTCACCTGGAGTAATGTACTTGAAGAAAAAGGAGTTTCACAATCTGAAACAACGTTACCTCAGTGTGGCTGAGTATATTGAAGAATTCAACAATCTGGCCCGCTATGCACCGGATGAAGTTGACACAGATGCTAAGAGAAAGGAGAAATTTCTTGAAGGACTTAATGATGAGTTGAACTTGCAGCTAGATGTTGCCTATGTCCCAACTTATCAATCACTCTGTGAAAAAGCCACAATATTGGAAAACAAGATGAATCAAGTTGAGAACATAAAGAGGAAGCATAAACTCAAGAATTATTCAGGATCATCAAAGAAGAAGCATTCATTCAAAAAGAGCAATGAAGATTCTGAACCACATCAGTATCACCACAACAGCAATGGAAGTGATAATAATGGAAATGATATTGACAATGGAGATGACCTTGGTCAGAACCAACATGACACTTTCAGGAAGAAAGACATTAGCCAGCTACAGTTCTATAATTGTAAGGAGCTTGGACACTATCCATCAGACTGTCCTGAGAAGAAAAAGAAAAAGGATGCTAAAAGAGCCAATGGAGATGACTCCAATGTGACCCAGAAAGGACATGTGAACCACATTGACATGGATGGAAACTTTGAAGAGATAGAAGATGTGGATGTCAGGATTTAGATAACTCAGAAGAGTCAAATAAGGATTCCTTGTCTGGATATCAAGTGTTGAACCCATAGTCAAGTCAACCATCAATGTAACCCTATGAGACTTTAATTTTAAGGGTGGTAGTACCCTAGTTGCCTTGAAGACAACTTGTAACCCTAGCCTTCCCAAATCTCGGGACGAGATTTATTTTAAGGGTGGTAGCCTGTCACATCCCAAAATTTTCCAAATTTCGAAATGTGAAAAATAAATAAACAAATAAACAATTGTTGATTTTTAGGGTGAGAAGAAACTTTTTGATTCCAATTGGAAACATCCAAACCTGTTTTGATCAAATAAATCCTAAAGGTATTTCAAAAAAGATAAACAAATAATAAATAAAGTTATAATAGTTGGAATTACTATTTTTGCATCTTATAATAAAAAGATATGGTTTTTATAAAGCAAAGGTAGAATTATAAATAAGGATTATTTTATAGAGCCAAATTAAATCTTAGCCAAGCTTTTGAAATAAAATATTTTGTTTTGATTAAAAGAGTAAAGGTTAATTTGAATAAAATAATGAGGATTTATTAATATCCAATTTTATTAAAGTAAAGGCTTTTCCATTTTAATTAAACACTAAAACTTGTTATTTTATTTTAAATAAGTTTTCCAAGTGTTTTATTTATTCAAATAAAACCTACTGAAATGATTTTGGTATCATTTAGATTTCAAATGGAGTTTTTAAATAAATAAAATTCTATTTGAATTAATGACTAAGGTCTATTTATTTAATTATTAAATAGATCCTAAAAGAATAAAAGTATTATTTTGTTTTGGACTTTGATTTATGTGATTAAACAAAACTAAAATAAATACAAAGTTTGGCAAAGGTTTGATTTCATTTGAGTGTTTGAATTGTTTGAATAAAATAAAAACAGAAAATCAAATGGAAAAAGAAAAAGCAATCTGTATATATAAAAAAAGAAACAGACCAGGCCCAGCAAGGCCCAGTCAGCCCAACTTTTTCCCCACGCGTGAAACGTTTTTCACCCACACACGCACCCGCAGAGTCGCAGACAGGTGGACCCCGTGCCATCTCTCCCTCTCACTGTCAGCGTGGCCCCACGCCAGCACGTCGTCGTCTCCACTCGACCGTTCCCCCCCTCGCCATTTCTGGCAGTAACTCCGGCGATTGAATTCACGTTGATGATGGCCTTAACTCCTCCAGTGACCACGCACACTTAAGTGCACGCCTCTCCTCTACCTTTCCCCTCACTCGCCTCTCCCTCTCCGTCGATTCCGTCTACACCTCGCTGCCCCTCGCCCCCCACTACACATTATCATGCTCTCCAGTCCCTTGTGCGTCTGCACATAGCCCCAGCTAGCTCCCGCGCACTCTGGAAGCTCGGCTTCGTCGACCACAACTCGCCACCGCCGTCTGTTCCGCCTCCGGCGAACTTCCTAGGTGAACTCCGACCGCCCCGAACCCTCTCGATGACGCTCACGTGAACCCCACGTTAGCCCGCATCTAACCGTGTCCTTGTTTTTCTTTGGGGTGAACTGCAGCGTCACCACTTTGTCAACCAGAGCTGCCAGACGCCGTTGCAAACTCCGGCGAGGAATTGCCAGTAGCTCCGAGCGCCCCTCGCCAAGCCAGCGCCACCTTGAGCTTCTCCTCGACCTCGCGAGCACGGTGAGAACGTCCGCTTCTTCCCTTGCTTCATATAACTGCCGCAACGCCACCGTCTGACCGCGCGCCGCCGTCTGCCTCCGCCAGCGCCGCCAGATCTTGGTCGAGCTGCTATGAGCCGTGCGATGCGAATCGTCTGGCTGTGATTAGATTTTAACTGAAGAGGTATGAGTGCATCTGAGCCGAGCGATCTCACTTACATCCAATGATCCAGAGAGGCCGATCCACACAAAACGGTACCGGCCAGTAGAAATGCGCCACGTGGACATGGTTTGTTTAAAAACAGAAATAGAATCTGATTGAATTGCAAATTTGAAAATTGCATAACTTTTGATCCACACGTCAAAAAATTGCAAATTTTATATCAATGGAATCATTAGAACAAGTACTTTGCCACCATGCAATTTGTTTAATGATTTTCTTCTGGAAAATTGGTTGAAATTACAGAAACATGTGTAGGCATATTTTGAATATAAAAATTGTTCTGGACATAATTTTAATGTGAATCTTTGCAAAATGGTTTGTTATGAACCTACTGACCCTAGGAACCAACTTATGGATTTAAAAATGCATTTTGTGAAGTTAGGGAATAAATAATTGAATTAGCTTATTTCAAGTCAAATAAAAATGTTGATTTTATTTTAGAAATGATTTTTGAGTAAAATCTTTGGGAAATGATTTGATTCAAACCTTCTGACCCTAAACACCAAGTTTTGAGAATTAAAATGTATTTGGTGAACCCTTTAAAAGAATATTGCTTTGCTAAAAGCATTTTCAACCACATAAAATATTGATTTGATTTAAAAATGGTTTATAGATAAAACCTTTTGCAAATGGTTTTACCACCTTAGTAAATGACCACTTTTGAACATTATAATGTTTAGAGCCTAGTAGAAACCACCTTTGCAAATAAAATGAGTGAAAAATCGTTTTGCTGAGCGGGGGGGGGGGGACAAGCTGGGCTGCGACTAGGCCTTGCTGGGCTTGTTGGGTTGGGCTGTGTCTGTTTCTTTTTTTATTCTGTAAGCTTTTTCTTTTCTATTTTATTTTCTATTTTGATTTTCAAACAAACAATTCAAAAAACAAATAAATTCAAACTTTTGCCAAACTTTGTATTTATTCTAATTCTGATTAACCACATAATCCAAAGACCAAAATAGAATAATTTTATTCTTTTTAGGATCCCTTTAATAATTAAATAAAATAGACCTTAGTCATTAATTCAAATAGGATTTGATTTATTTTAAAACTCTATTTGAAATCTAAATAATACAAAAATCATATCAGTAGGTTTTATTTGAATAAATAAAACACTTGGAAAACTTATTTTTTAATAAATTAATATGTTTTAGTGTTTATTTAAAATGGAAAAGCCTTTACTTAAATAAAATTGGATATTAATAAATCCTCATTATTTTATTTAATTAAACCTTTACTCTTTTTATCAAATAGGAATATTTTATTTCAAAAGCTTGGCCAAGATTTAATTTGGCTTTATAAAAAAATCTTTATTTATAATTCTACCTTTCCTTTTGAAAACTAAATCTTTTTGTTAAAAGATCCAAAAATAGTGATTCCAAATATTTTAACTTTATAATTTATTTATATTTTTAAATCCCTTTAGGATTTTATTTAATCAAAATAGGTTTTGATATTTCCCATTGGAATCAAAAAGTTTCTTCTCACCCTGAATTTCAACAAAGTTTTATTTTGTTTATTTAATTTTTTCACATTTCAAAATTTGGAAAATTTTCGGATGTGACGGGATACCACCCTTAAAATAAATCTCGTCCCGAGATTTGGGAAGGCTAGAGGTTACAAGTTGGCTTCAAGGCAACTAGGGTACTACCACCCTTAAGAATAAAGTCTCATAGGGTTACATTGATGGTTCACTTGACTATGGGTTCAACACTTAATATCAGACACGGAATCCTTATTTGACTCAACTGAGTTATCTAAATCCTGGCATCCACTTCTTCTATCTCTTAAAAGTTTCCATTCATGTCAATGTGGTTCACATGTCCTTTCTGGGTCACATTGGAGTCATTTCCATTGGCTCTTCTAGCATCCTTTTTCTTTTCCTTCTGAGGACAATCTGATGCATAGTGTCCAAGCTCCTTGCAATTATAGCATTGCAACTGGCTAATGTTTTTCTTGAAAGTGTCATGTTGGTTCTGATCAAGGTCATCTCCATTGTCATTATCATTTCCATTATTCTCACTTCCATTGTTGTAGTGGTGATACTGATGTGGTTCAGAATATTCATTACTCTTTTTGAATGAATGCTTCTTTTTTGATGATCGTGAGTGATTCTTGAGTTTATGCTTCCTCTTTCTATTCTCAACTTGATTCATCTTGTTTTCCAATATAGTGGCTTTGTCACAGAGTGATTGATAAGTTGGGACATAGGCAACAGCTAGCTGCAAGTTCAACTCATCATTAAGTCCTTCAAGAAATTTCTCCTTTCTCTTAGCATCTGTATCAACTTCATCAGGTGCATTGCGTTCCAGATTGTTGAATTCTTCAATATATTCAGCCACACTGAGGTGATGCTGTTTTAGATTGTGAAACTCCTTTTTCTTCAAGTACATCACTCCAGGTGAGATGTGAGTTGTTCTGAATCCATCCTCAAAAATATCCCAAGTTACATCTTCAAGGGGAGTGGTGATCTGAAAGTTGTCCCACCATGTTGCTGCTGGTCCTTCAAGCAGAAATGCTGCAAACCTTACTTTTTCCTCATTGATGCAGCCAACAGTCACTAGGTCTTTGTTCACTGAACGTAACCAATCATCAGCTTCCATTGGATCAGTTGTTCCAGAGAACCTTGCAGGCCTAAGTTTCAAAAACTTGGTGAGCATGTCAAGTGCTGGAGGATTATTCTGATTCTTGTTGTTGTTGTTGTTGTTGTTGTTGTTGTTGTTGTTGTTGTTGTTGTTCTGTATGAGTGTGGTCATCTCCTGCATCAAATGTGTCTGAACTGCCAACATCTGCTGTATCTCAGGGGGAATGTTGTTGTTTTGGTTGGGGTTGGCACGACGAGGAGGCATCTGTTGGTTTGATAGGGATAAGTATTGGTGGATAGGTTTTTAAGAAGTTTTAACACACAACTCAAAAACAACCAAGCTCAATTAAACAATCAAACAATCAACAAGCACTATCCACTTAACAACTTATGAGCTTAACTCATGAGTTGAAGGAAACAAGTTTTCTTGAAAATAATAACTTAGTATAATCATACCTCATAGGTCAATATGATCCATACTCTAACTTGGTATCAATGTCTTTGGTAGGCAATTCTAATGTCTCTTGGTTTTTCAATTGTAGTCCTTAGTGATGTCTAAGTTAAAATCTTTGGTGAAAATAAAGTTGAAATCACTTGAAGATGTTGAAGTCATTAGAGTTGATGAAATCTTTTGCACATGGTGAAGTCTTTGGCCATGGGGTAGGTTTTGTCCATCAAGTTGAAAATAGAAGAGATGTAGATTCAAAACCAAAATGGTTGAGGAAAGAGTTTACAAGATTGTTTGTAAATAAGTTTTGGAACAAATACAACTCCTATTTTTCTAAGGGGTTTTGTCCAATCCTAGGGTTACAATCCTACAGGCAACACAGTGCTCTGATACCATCTGTAAGGTTCCCAGCCTTTAATAAGGTAGAGATCCTTGTGTTTACAATGCTAGTCCCTGGATCAATATCTAGCATCCACAGTTAAGATGTAATATCAAGAAACAAAGGTCATAATACAACTTTATAACTAGGAATAAAATAGTTCATTACATCTTACATAGCTCATTTGGCTATCATATTAAGCAGAATATCTATAAGCATGGGGTCCTTCATCTTCAAAGTGCCACAGGCAGTCATGTTGGTTGTAGACTTGTAATCCTAATCAATAAACTTCACTAACATCAAACAAACCTGCACCATAATAAGTTGCAGCCACAAGGGTCAATACATTTGAATTGTATTGGCAAGTTTCACTACTATGTAGAATTAAGTGGATCCTATCATTACATGCATATTTGGCTAAGTGGGGTTTAGGCTCTTTTGCAGAAAGCAATATAGTTTTATCCTATCTTTTCAAAATAGTTTTTTGATCTTTGTCAAATCTTTTTGAAATTCTTGGAGAACTCCAAGTGCTTCAAATCCCTTGTTGTCACCCTCAAGTTTTAACTTTGAGAAATTGGAATGTCAAGATCTTCCATAGCTTCAGGCCTTAGTTTCTCAGTGTTGTCCATAACCGGGGACACGGCTAAGTACTTAGAATTTTGATCTTCTGCAGAAGTTGTACACTTTACCCACATGACACAATCTCATCTTGATGCCACCAGTGGCCGCTGGATAAGTACTCACCAAGATGGAGTACTGGCAGATTGAGAATGTGACAAAGTCTTTCCATAGGAGTCCTCCCAATACACAATGCTAGCTTGTCATCCAGGCACCAATGTAGGGTTTCAAGTTCCCTTACACAATCCTAGTTAACCTGAAGATACCAATGAATGGGTCTTCCACTATGTAGTTGACTAAGCCAGAGCCCATTTAGCATGTGGCTGTACACGGAAGCCACTGTACGAGAAACATGTTCAATTTCTAAGTCCCTGGGTGGTTTTCTTCTAGTGCACAACAAAAAGAGATAGCCATATAAACATGGTTCCTTTTGCTGCCACCTTGTCCAACCTTGAGTATCCTTGTCCACCCAGGTGGTTCACTGAGTACTTGTTTTATTATATAAAACTTATAACTTTTCAACTCTTCATATAATTCATAACATGTATCCCATCCCAATATATAGCTGGGCTAAGCATACTACAACTACAATGTTTTCACTAAGGAATATAAAAGGGTATCCTATTAGGATTTAGCATAGCATAAAATATAGTAGTCCTTATCATGCATGTTTCAAAAATCCACTAAGTGTAATGAAAATAGTAGGACTTGGATGATACTGTCACTTGCCTTTTAGTAGAGAATGTTGGTTCACTTCTTGATCTTGCTAATATCACACTCTTATAACTTCACTACAAATCAATCAAGCAAACACAAATTCAACTAGCATTCCAACCAATATTCAAACAATTTATCACACATAAAATAATAGAAACAAGGTCATGCATGCAAGCATGCAAAAGATAGTTTTATTTGCAAAGGTGGTTTCTACTAGGCTCTAAACATTATAAGGTTTAAAGTGGTCATTTACTAAAGTGGTAAATCCATTTGCAAAAGGTTTTATCTATAAACCATTTCTAAACCAAATCATTATTTTATGTGGTTGAAAATGCTTTTAGCAAGGCAATATTATTTAAAGGGTTCACCAAATATATTTTAATTCTCAAAACTTGGTGTCTAGGGTCAGAAGGTTTGAATCAAAACATTTCCCAAAGGTTTTACTCAGAAATCATTTCCATATCAAAATCAATATTTTTATTTGACTAGAAATGAGCTAATTCAAGTATTTATTCCTAAACTTCACAAAATTCATTTTTAAATCTATAAGTTGGTTCCTAGGGTCAGTAGGTTCACAACAAAACATTTTGCAAAGATTTCACATTAATATGATATCTAGAACAATTTTTTTATTCATAATAAGCCTACACATGTTTCTGCAAATTCAACCAATTTACCAGAAGCAAAACATTAAACAAAGTGCATGGTTGCAAAGTACATGTTCTACTGATTCCATTGATATAAAATTTGCAAATTTTGGACGTGTGGATCAAAAGTTATGCAATTTACAAATTTGCAATTCAATCATATTCTATTTCTATTTTTAAACCAAATTCCGTCCATGTGGCGCAATCTAATTGGCCGGTACCGCTTCGGGTGGATAGATCTTTCTGGACCGCTGGATTTCATTTAAATCATACGGCTCAGATGCACACATACCCCTTCGCCTAGATCTATTCTTAGCCGCAGGATTAGGATCCAACGGGCTTAGCTGCTTCGACCAAGGACTGGCGGCGCTGCGCGGCGGCGAGCGGCGGTGCACGCTCAGATGGTGGCGTCGCGGCGATTCCAGGAAGCAAAGTAAGAAAGGAAATAGCTCACCGTGTTCACGTGGTCGGGGTGAAGCTCGAGGTGGCGCTGGCTTGGCGAGGGGCGCTCAGGAACGGCGACGATTGCTCGCTGGAGTAGCTACTGACGACGGGCGGCTCTGTTTGCTGTCAGAGGTGAGGCTGCAGGTCGCGCCGAGGTAAAATAAAGACGTGGTCAGATGCGTACTGATCTAGGGAAGATAGGTGCATCATCGAGAGAGCTTAGGATGGTCGGAGTTCACCTGGAATGCTCGACGGAGCAATGGCAGAAGGCGGTGGCGAGTCGAGCTTGTTCTTGCCGACGCTCTGGGGCAAGCGCGGGCAAACGGGTGGCACGAGGAGATGCGCCAGGAGGTGGGGAATAGGCTAGCGTGCAGTGGGAGTCGAGGCAAGGCTGGATGGCGCCGGAATTTATCGCGAAGCTCGTCGGAGTCCGCGGCGGTGCAAGGGAAAATCTGGGCAGCCCTGGGGCAGAGGGGGAGGCGATGTTTGGGGGAAAAAGAGAGGAGGGCGAGGCGATTTAACGAGCGTGGTCACTGCGAGGAATTACTCAGGCATTGACACGTATTCATCGCCGCATTCAATTGGCAGCAACGGCAGGGGCATGGTCGTGGGGTTGAAGACGACTGTGAGGTGGCGGTAGGGCCTGCCTGTCAGCGAGGGAGAGAGAGAGGGAGATGGGTCCACTCGTCAGCGTCTCTGCGAGTGCGAGAATGAGTGAAAAAACGTTTCGCTGAGGGGGGGACAAGCTGGGCTGCGACTGGGCCTTGCTGAGCTTGTTGGGTTGGGCTGTGTCTGTTTCTTTTTTTTATTCTGTAAGTTGTTTCTTTTTCTATTTGATTTTCTGTTTTGATTTTCAAACAAACAATTCAAACAACAAATAAATTCAAACTTTTTCCAAACTTTGTATTTATTCTAATTCTGATTAACCACATAATCCAAAGACCAAAACAGAATAATTTTATTCTTTTTAGGATCCCTTTAATAATTAAATAAAATAGACCTTAGTCATTAATTCAAATAGGATTTGATTTATTTTAAAACTCTATTTGAAATCTAAATAATACCAAAATCATATCAGTAGGTTTTATTTGAATAAATAAAACACTTGGAAAACTTATTTTTAATAAATTAATAAGTTTTAGTGTTTATTTAAAATGGAAAAGCCTTTACTTAAATAAAATTGGATATTAATAAATCCTCATTATTTTATTTAATTAAACGTTTACTCTTTTTATCAAATAGGAATATTTTATTTCAAAAGCTTGTCCAAGATTTAATTTGGCTTTATAAAATAATCTTTATTTATAATTCTACCTTTCCTTTTGAAAACTAAATCTTTTTGTTAAAAGATCCAAAAATAGTGATTCCAAATATTTTAACTTTATTGTTTATTTATCTTTTTAAATCCCTTTAGGTTTTTATTTAATCAAAATAGGTTTTGATATTTCCCATTGGAATCAAAAAGTTTCTTCTCACCCTGAATTTCAACAAAGTTTTATTTTGTTTATTTAATTTTTTCACATTTCAAAATTTGGAAAATTTTGGGATGTGACACCCACTCAAAAACGACATCCATCGTGTCTTTTTCGTGATTACATGAACCAAATCCACTACACTAAGTCCGATCATCACGTGAGTCGGTGTAGCTTTAAAGGCGAGCATCAAATGGGCATCATATCTTCCATATGACTCATGCTTAACCTTTCGGTTCGTGTTCCGAGGCCATGTTTGTACATGCTAGGCTCGCCAAGTAAGAACCTTAGTTTTCGCGTGTGTAACTGTCTTACACCCGAGATATTCACATGGATTCAAGTACACCCGATCATCACGTGATGTCTTGAAGCGATGAAACATTGTCGGTGCATACTTAAGGAAGAACACATTTTTATCTTGATATCTAAATGAGGGATCATCTTATTATTCTAATAAAACGGCAAACAAGCAATATAAGATGAAATCAAACATATCATGTTTGTAAGTGAAATGATATGGTTCTCGCATATGATCTCCATCATGTGCACCGTGGTATGATCTCTATCATACCTCTATGTGTAAGGCCAAGGTCTATGGAACCTACATGTTATGTGTGTTGTAAGAGTATCATCTTATACTTCTACTTACAACATCACCATATCATAACACTAGCCCAACAACAATCTAAACTAGACGCCTCTAATTTATCCATTGCAAGTTTTACGTGGTTTAGGGCTTTCGAAGATAGAACCGTTCTTACCTACGAACATGAACCCCAACAAGGATAACCAAATTTTTGACAACTCATTGCAAATTAGATATTGACTATAGTAGGAGAGACAGACACCCGCTATCCACTTATGCAAAACTAGTTGCATGTCAAGCGTGGAACATGTCTCATGTGCGAAGACATGTAAAGTTTGTCCGGGCCACTTCATCCCACTATGCCACCAATATCCAAAGTACAACTAAGAAGCAATAAAATGATCACCATCGCTCACATACTCATATGTGTACTACCCGTGTAAAGCATCTACACATAGATCCGGCTCTGATACCACTGTAGCGTTTGCAACATAGAAAACAAAAAAATTCCTACAATGGGAACAACTATGTACCAAGATCTATCTACTAGATACAGGCAACGGGTGGATATACATCCATAGAATACATACCCTCGAAGATCATATAGCGTTAACGAGGTTGTACTCGTGGATGATGTATTCGAACGCTTGCCGATATCAAGATCGTGATGAAGTCCATCTGGTCCAGCTGGTCCAGCACCATCACGTCCAGCACATCAAAGCAGTGGTGCATCCGTGATTGCACACACGTCCAGGTACCCCGACAACCTCCACGCTCTCCCTCCAGCGAAGCAGCAGAAGCAACAAATCCTTCCAAAAAAAGCCACCGAGAACATGTATCTCGCTGATCCGAGACCATGGGGAAATTCTAAAGGGGGGAGAGAGATCCTTCGCGAGGAGGTGTGCTTTAAGAGGAGGATAGGAGGGCCTTTTATAGGGAGAGGGGGGCACCCCAAGGGGCATGGAGCCAGCCATAGTGGCTGCCCCCACATCTTCCACATTCATGTGGGTGGAGCTCCCACTCAAAATGAAAAGCCTCCACTCCCATAAAAGAGCCTCCACTCAAAAATCCACTCACATGCATTAAATTTCCACCAAATTTAATGCAAGCTCTCACTTAAATAAAACTCTTTTAATTCAAATTTTTGTTAATTACTTTAATTAAAAAACATTCACATAAAACCCCTTGCTAGTATTCAATTTCACATGCAGAACCAGTTTCAGCAATTTCAACCGAAACAGTTTCAGTGTCTAGTGAAATAAATTCCTGCGCTTTACTTTTTCTTTCTCTGGCATATAATTTTATCTAAATGGTGTCGGTATCCCTTAAGTGTGTCACCCTATGCTTCGCGAATAATGTAGACATGATCAAGACCCATCTCCGATCAATAATCAGCAGCGGGACCTGGAGATCCGTACTGACTCCCACATATTCAACGATGACTTCTGTGATCGTGTGAACCTTATACGCATGTAACTTAATCCCTTTGTCTCGCGATATATTACATGTCCGAGATTCGATCATCGGTATCTCCATACCAAGTTTGATCTCGTTACCAACATGTACTCTTTTCTCATTCCCGTGATATAACATTGTAGTGATCAAATCACTTGGTTGCAAGCTAACTAATGTGATATCACCAAGAGGGGCCAGAGTATATCTATCCGTCATCGGGATGGACAAATTCCACTCTTGATCCATGAGCCTCAACATAACACCTTCGTAGCACTGAACCCATCTTTATAGTCACCCTATTACGGTGTGACGTTTGATGTTATCAAGATACTCTTCCGGTGTTAGTGATTGACATGATCTCATGGTCTAAGGACTAAGATTACTTTGTATGATGTTATAGCAATATAAACACAATGACCTTGATCGTAATGCTATACTTCAGATGAATGTTTATCGCACCATTACACTAATGTTGTGACCTTGTTATTAACAACATCCAATGTCCATGATCAGGAAACCTTTGATCATCTTGTTAATCAACGAGCTAGTTTATAAGAGAGGCATAACTAGGAACTTCCTTTTTGTTTATTAAACATACATGTATTAATGTTTTCGTATTAATACAATTATAGCATGCAAAATAAACATTTATCATAAATAAGGAATATGATAATAACCACTTTATTATTTCCTCTCGGGCATATTCCCTTCACTTTCCTTTTGCCAGTTAAGGTAGTATTGTCTATGCTCAGATATGTCCTACATCCGTCCTTGAACCCCTGGATGCAAGGTTTAAGCGCCATGAAAAATCTGTTAAAATAAATTTTACCACCTTCCGATTTAGTGTCGATCTCCACAACACTCCCTGGACATCTAGCCTGTACCTCAGCCTTGAAGTTGTACACCATCCTGAAGCTATTAGTGCAATCCCCATTCAAGATTTCAAGAGCTTTCTCTTTACCTTTCCAAACCATGTAATACAGTGGGACAATGTTGTACTGAGCAACAAGTTTATTCTGAATATTATTCGTGGTCTCCCTATGGTTATGCTTTATAATGGACATAGCTTGTAAAGCCACCCACTCTGTATCAGCCATCAAGGATTTCAGCATTCTCCCTATCGCACACATGTGGGGAGGGCCCAATTTGTTCACCTGCAACACAAATTAATTTACAGCATAAGTGGAGTTGACAAATAGATATTGCACATCAAATTTACTTATATTATAGAGTGAAAATGATAAAGTTGAAATGGTTAGCCTCATTCATTGCCAGGATACCCTAATTTCCTTTGACACGGGTAGGGCTCTAGCTGCGATCCTCCATGAACAAGGTATCACCACCTGTCCATTCTTCCACTTCAACCTGCAAACGGTCTCATACCTCTAGGAAGTGTTCTTCAGTCTATGAAAATTGAACTCCCCCTTGATAAAAAATGCCGGGACGACATCCTGAACTCATGCATGCTACTGAACTCGGTGCCAACTGAAATTATAGGATCCTCATGGTGATGTATCATCTCGTCTATGTCAGGAACAAAGTCATCAACTATAATGTCAGCCCCATCCATAAGTGTCTCGTCGATCTCATCATCACCGCATTCTTGATGCTCCACAGTGCCATCTTATATATCTGATTTAGAATCTTCACCATCCTCACCAATGCCTAGTACTTCACACATCGTATTGACTCCCAGGGGTGGGTCTGCACCTACATGGACCGGAACATTGGCATAACCTACCTTCCCAGCAACTTTGTTTTCTCCCAGACGCTCTGTTGGTGCTGCTGCAACCACATGGGGTGGTCTTACACTGTCATGCCTCACATGTTTGTCAGCAGACAAACAATAATAAGATTCTATTTCATCTCGACTGTACAGAACCCTCTTGCTCTTCTTGTGTAGATCCTCCTTCCTGATGGAATCTGTAACACCACAGTTTTTAGTTAATCATTATTTAGGGTTTGTTTGTGCATCATGATCATCATGTTTTAAATTGTGCATTAAATAAATCATGCAAAAACCTAAAACCCTATTCCTTCCCTCTCTTTCAAATACATTCAAATGGTTTTTTTCTTTTAAAAAGCACCCAAAAATTGGAGCCCAAATTGTTACAAGGGCTCTGCAATATTTTAGATATTTTATTAACTCTCTCGTATTTTGGAAATACTCAAAACAGTTTTGGAAATGAAACTACAAACTATAAATTGAAAACAGAAATAGAAAAAGGGTTTGTAAATAAAAAGGAGAGCCAGCAGTAAACCAGGCCGGCCCAACTCTTCCTCTCTTCCCTTCCCGCCGCCCAGCGCAGCAGCCCGCAGCCACCCGCGGCCCAATTTGGCCCAGCCGGCCGTACCCCTCCAGGCGTGCTTCTCCTTTCTTCTTCCTCCGGCGCGAGGAGAAGCTGCTCGCTGTCCTCGCTGATGCCGTCCATCACCTCGATGCGCCAATATGAACACCACCGCTCTGGAGAGAAGATAAGGTCGCCGCGTCGTCTCTCTCTCTCCCGTGGTTCCTCTCTTTCTCTAGCACTTCTCTCCTCTTCTACACAGAGGTTACCGGAACCCTAGCTCGACCGCTGCTCTTCCCCACTAACTCCGTCCTTCCCTCACCCAGCCGAGCTCACCAGCGGAACCATATCGATCTTCTGGTTCTTCTTGTTCAAGAACACGACCGAGAGCAACCCTAGGCGCTGCAATCGACACCTCGTGCCCGAGCTCCGGCCGCCGATTCTGCCATCGATTCCGGCCAAGACTCGCTTAGCCGACCGTATCATCGCGCTCACGGTGAGCTCCTGGTCCTCCACTTTGCCTCCCTCTTTTCCTCTATTGAGCCTGTGCCGTGCAACTGTCGCTGCCGTCGTCGTTCACCGTCACTAGCCGCACTCCTGTGGTCAAATAGCGGTGGCACCACCATCTTTAGGTATCCCAGGACAAGGAGCTTCTGATTCGAGCCTGGTTCTGTCCCCGCGCGCGTCGTAGTGCCGCCACCGTATGGTTGCCGGCGTCGTTTGACCTCCGCCACGCGTCTAGCCCAGGTCAAACCGTGGTGGGCCCCTCCTTACTGAGATGGCACGCTGACGTGTCCCGGGCCTGCTGGTCAGCCAGTGAGGCTAGATAGGACTTTGTAGAAAACGTTTCAGTGTGTGCTGTCGTTAGCATGACATCATCCGAGCGTGGGTCTAACCCAGTCAAGCCCTGGTCCAGGTCCCACCTGCCCGCGTGGATGCTGAGGTGGGTCTGGGGCCCTCTGTCAGCCACTACGGCTAGGTGATGCCTGTGTATAAAAAGTTTAACCAATGGTTTAAATAATTTTAGAAATTGAATAAATATTGTAATTTCGATAAGTAATTCATTTTAACTCAGCAAAATATGTATAATATATCAAAATGTTCAGAAAAATGAGATCTATCTATCTAAGCTATAATCATGCATTGTTCAACAACTTACATTGCAAGTTTAATTAGAAGAACATAGTAACCCCTCATAGGTGATTCCGGAGTTTCCCCGATTTAGGGTTTTCACCCCTCGGAACCCATTTAAATTGTCAAGCATGCTTTAGGGTTACATTTTGATACAATTTAACTTGTCATATCATCATCCTTGCTTGAGCATTGCATCGATGCCATTGCTGATTGTTTTCCCTTTCTTTTCGGTGTTTGGTTCTTCTCCGGTAGAATACGATATCGAGATCAGGATTGAAGACCGAGATCAAGACCATAGAAGATCGTAGAACATTACTTGACCAACTATAACCAAGTCAAGTACAAGAATTCCGAAGATATGCTTATTTTTTATCAACTGGAAAAGGCAAGCATAGCCCCACCATGATATAATTGTATGATTCCAAAAGCATTTCAATTCTTGCCATGATGCATACGATTCTACTATGGTCTTTTATCGATAGATAGAGTATCCTATCTGTTGCATTACTCCCTTTGAGCTTATATTACCTGATCCACTGCTCCTAGCATAACTAGGTTTGGCCTGTGTGCACTGCTAGAGCTTATACCTGTGTCTGTTTAGCCATGCATAGCTGTCAGTGCTGGTTCATCCAGATGATGTTCAGGTGCAGATAATCTAGTATGATAGGAGAACATGATGAGATGAGATCAAATGTGATATGATATTAAACATGCTAAGGCTTGTATGGGAGGCCACGGTGGGATGTGGTTTTTCTAGTCCCATGCTCGCCACCCCTAGGACCCGATGTTCTTGCCTCTTGAACCAAGACGAGCGTACAAACACATGGGCCTTGGGAACCCCTCGATTACTAATTTTCCTAGTAGATTCCATGAATCACATAGTTTGGGCGTTCCATTCGACATGCATTCTGGATCTTCTCAAAGGCAGTGAAGGAGGTGCATTCATAACAGGTAGGTAAGCGTGGCCGAGGTTGCTTGGGGTAGATAGCGCCCCTGGTAAACCAACCTTGCCTCACATCTCTAGGGACCGGCTTCAGGATTTGACCCGTTACGGCGGAACCATCCTTAGGGCGTGACTCATGGTCTCGGCGAAAGCAAGGTAAAGGCCGTGTCCAACCACACCCTCTGCCAGCACACCAAGGAAGTGTGTCAAGTGGCATTAAGAGTTGGTTGGTACGTGTGGGTAAATTTGTACACCCCTGCAGGGTAATAATCTTTTGGAAAGCCGTGTCCACGGTTATGGACGACTTGCGAACAGACCTGATGATAATAGAGAACATGAACCTAATCGTAAAACTTGGCAACTAATGTTTGTTAAGGATGCTTCCTCATGGGTACGAGGGGGTGATCCTAGTTTAGATGATGATGACTTGGTGGATATCCAAAGATGATGATCAATACTTTGGAGTTGTCGCTCTCTGATCCCCTTTTAAAATATTATGATTAGACGAGATCCTTCTCTCTCCCTTGTTTTATAAACAAAGATGGCTTTATGCAAAACAACTCCACGAGCCAAAAGTCTTACGGAGTACACCCTATACTCACCCTTTCTTTGTTGATACTTTTGTAGCAGATTAAGTGTTCCCTGAAGATCAGTATGGTAGTACATCGACACCGATGAGTAGGTTGGGGTTCCCGGCTGGCAGCCTAGAATCTATGGGCTGGGACGTCATCGTTATGCTTCAGGCCTCTTAGGCCATTTGTTAAGTTTGATATACTTAATAGCATAATTTTCCTTGTGTTGTTTGATGTTTGTGGTTAGTGACCTCTGCTTGTAATAATTTGGTTCTCTGCTTAGTTATGAGCTTGCTGTAATAATTTTGTGTCGCAGGGTCACTACTATGTTACCAATTCTTCACTGGATGTCCCTGAGATCAAGGTTAAGCTTATGCCAGACAGAGGTCTGGGATTTGTTTAGCTCTGATACCGGGGGTGTCACAGAATCCTTCCTGATGGTATCATTCGTGATGGTAGCGCCATTAATAGGGCTTAACCTCTGTGTTGCGTTCCTGAAAAAACTAACCTTTTTGCTGCTACTCCTCGGTGTGATGTCCTTCCTATTTCCCCTCAAGGGTGTTGGCTCCTGCTGTCACATCCCAAAATTTTCCAAATTTTGAAATGTGAAAAATAAATAAACAATTGTTGATTTTTAGGGTGAGAAGAAACTTTTTGATTCCAATTGGAAACATCCAAACCTGTTTTGATCAAATAAATCCTAAAGGGATTTATAAAGATAAACAAATAATAAATAAAGTTATAATAGTTGGAATTACTATTTTTGATCTTTTAATAAAAAGATATGGTTTTTATAAAGCAAAGGTAGAATTATAAATAAGGATTATTTTATAGAGCCAAATTAAATCTTGGCCAAGCTTTTGAAATAAAATATTTTGTTTTGATTAAAAGAGTAAAGGTTTATTTGAATAAAATAATGAGGATTTATTAATATCCAATTTTATTAAAGTAAAGGCTTTTCCATTTTAATTAAACACTAAAACTTGTTATTTTATTTTAAATAAGTTTTCCAAGTGTTTTATTTATTCAAATAAAACCTACTGAAATGATTTTGGTATCATTTAGATTTCAAATGGAGTTTTTAAATAAATAAAATTCTATTTGAATTAATGACTAAGGTCTATTTATTTAATTATTAAATAGATCCTAAAAGAATAAAAGTATTATTTTGTTTTGGACTTTGATTTATGTGATTAAACAGAACTAAAATAAATACAATGTTTGGCAAAGGTTTGATTTCATTTGAGTGTTTGAATAAAATCAAAACAGAAAATCAAATGGAAAAAGAAAAAGCAATCTGTATAAAAAAAGAAACAAACCAAGCCCAGCAAGGCCTAGTCGTAGCCCAACTTTTCCCCCCACGCGTGAAACGTTTTTCACCCACACACGCACCCGCAGAGTCGCAGACAGGTGGACCCCGTGCCCTCTCTCTCCCTCTCACTGTCAGCCCGGCCCCACGCCAGCACGTCGTCGTCTCCACTCGACCGTTCCCCCCCTCGCCGTTTCTGGCAGTAACTCCGGCGATTGAATTCGCGTTGATGACGGCCTTAACTCCTCCGGTGACCACGCACACTTAAGCGCACGCCTCTCCTCTACCTTTCCCCTCACTCGCCTCTCCCTCTCTGCCCCCAGGCTGGGTAAATTTCGAGCTCGAGCAGCTCTGTCTCCGACGAGGTTCTCCGTCGATTCCGTCCACACCTCGCCGCCCCTCGCCCCCCACTGCACACTAGCATGCTCTCCAGTCCCTTGCGCGTCTGCCCATAGCCCCAGCTAGCTCCCGCGCAGTCTGGAAGCTCGGCTTCGTCGACCACAACTCGCCACCGCCGTCTGTTCCGCCTCCGGCGAACTTCCCAGGTGAACTCCGACAGCCCCGAACCCTCTCGATGACGCTCATGTGAACCCCACGTTCGCCCGCATCTAACCATGTCCTTGTTTTTCCTTGGGGTGAACTGTAGCATCGCCACGTCGTCAACCAGAGCCGCCAGACGCCGTTGCAAACTCCGGCGAGGAATTTCCAGCAGCTCCGAGCGCCCCTCGCCAAGCCAGCGCCACCTTGAGCTTCACCTCGACCTCGCGAGCACGATGAGCACCTCCGCTTCTTCCCTTGCTTCCTGTAACTGCCACAACACCACCGTCTGACCGCGCGCCGCCGTCTGCCACCGCCAGCGCCGCCAGATCTTGGTCGAGCTGCTGTGAGCCGTGCGATGCGAATCGTCTGGCTGTGATTAGATTTTAACTGAAGGGGTATGAGCGCATCTGAGCTGAGCGATCTCACTTAGATCCAACGATCCAGAGAGGACGATCCGCACGAAATGGTACCCGCCAGGAGAAATGCGCCACGTGGACATGGTTTGTTTAAAAACAGAAATAGAATCTGATTGAACTGCAAATTTGTAAATTGCATAACTTTTGATCCACAAGTCAAAAAATTGCAAATTTTATATCACTGTAATCAGTAGAACAAGTAATTTGCAACCATGCAATTTGTTTAATGATTTGCTTCTGGAAATTTGGTTGAAATTGCAGAAACATGTGTAGGCATATTTTGAATATAAAAATTGTTCTGGACATAATTTTAATGCGAAATATTTGCAAAATGGTTTGTTATGAACCTACTGACCCTAGGAACCAACTTAAGGATTTAAAAATGCATTTTGTGAAGTTAGGGAATAAATAATTGAATTAGCTCATTTCTAGTCAAATAAAAATGTTGATTTTATTTTAGAAATGATTTTTGAGTAAAATCTTTGGGAAATGATTTGATTCAAACCTTCTGACCCTAAACACCAAGTTTTGAGAATTAAAATGTATTTGGTGAACCCTTTAAAAGAATATTGCTTTGCTAAAAGCATTTTCAACCACATAAAATATTGATTTGATTTAAAAATGGTTTATAGATAAAACCTTTTGCAAATGGTTTTACCACCTTAGTAAATGACCACTTTTGAACTTTATAATGTTTAGAGCCTGGTAGAAACCACCTTTGCAAATAAAACTATCTTTTGCATGCTTTCATGCATGACCTTGTTTCTATTATTTTATGTGTGATAAATTGGTTGGAATGTTAGTTGAATTTGTGTTTGCTTGATTGATTCGTAGTGAAATTAGAAGAGTGTGATATTTGCAAGATCAAGAAGTGAACCATCATTCTCTACTAAAAAGGCAAGTGACACTATCATCCGAGTCCTACTATTTTCATTGCACTTAGTGGATTTTTGTAACATGCATGGAAAGGTTTACTAAATTTTATGCTATGCTAAATCCTAATAGGATACCCTTATATATTCCTTAGTGGAAACAATGTAGTTGTAGTATGCTTAGCCCTGCTGTATATTTGGGATGGGATACATATCATGATTATATGAAGAGTTGAAAAGACTTATGTTTTATATAATAAAACAAGTACTCAGCGAACCACCTGGGTGGACAAGGATACTCAAGGTTGGACAAGGTGGCAACAAAAGGAACCATGTTTATATGGCTATCTCTTTTTGTATGTGCACTAGAAGAAAACCCCCTAGGGACTTAGAGATTGAACATGTTTCTTGTATAGTGGCTTCCATGTACAGCCACATGCTAAATGGGATCTGGCTTAGTCAACTACATAGTGGAAGACCCATGCATTGGCATCTTCAGGTTAACTAGATTTGTGCTAGGGAACTTGAAACCCTACATTGGTGCCTGGATGACAAGCTAGCATTGTGTATTGGGAGGACTCGTATGGAAAGACTTTGTCACATTCTCAATCTGCCAGTACTCCATCTTGGTGAGTACTTATCCAGCGGCCACTGGTGGCACCAAGATGAGATTGTGTCATGTGGGTAAAGTGTACAACTTCTGCAGAAGATCAAAATTCTAAGTACTTAGCCGTTTCCCCGGTTATGGACAATACTGAGAAACTAAGGCCTGAATCTATGGAAGATCTCGACATTGCAATTTCTCAAAGTTAAAACTTGATGGTGACAACAAGGGATTTTGAAGCACTTGGTATTTTCCAAGAAGTTCAAAAAGATTTGACAAAGATCAAAAGCTATTTTGAAAAGATAGGATAAAACTATATTGCTTTCTACAAAAGAGCCTAAAACCGACTTAGCCAAATATGCATGTATTGATAGGATCCACTTATATTCTACATAGTAGTGAAACTTGCCAATACAATTCAAATGTATTGACCCTTGTGGCTGCAACTTATTATGGTACAGGTTTGTTTGATGTTAGTGAAGTTTATTGATTAGGATTACAAGTCTACAACCAACATGACTGCCTATGGCACTTTGAAGATGAAGGACCCCATGCTTATAGATATTCTGCTGCAATGTAATATGATAGCCAAATGAGCTATGTAAGATGTAATGAACTATTTTATTCCTGGTTATAAAGTTGTATTATGACCTTTGTTTCTTGATATTACATCTTAACTGTGGATGCTAGCTATTGATCCAGGAACTAGCATTGTAAACACAAGGATCTCTACCTTATTAAAGGTTGGGAACCTTACAGATGGTATCAGAGCACTATGTTTCCTGTAGGATTGTAACCCTAGGATTGGACAAAACCACTTAGAAAAATAGGAGTTGTATTTGTTCCAAAACTTATTTACAAACAATCTTGTAAACTCTTTCCTCAACCATTTTGGTTTTGACTCTACATCTCTTCTATTTTCAACTTGATGGACAAAACCTACCCCATGGCCAAAGACTTCACCATGTGCAAAAGATTTCATCAACTCTAATGACTTCAACATCTTCAAGTGATTTCAACTTTAGTTTCACTAAGGACTACAAGTGAAAAACCAAGAGACATTAGATTGCCTACCAAAGACATTGATATCAAGTTAGAGTATGGATCATATTGACCTATGAGGTATGACTATACTAACTTATTATTTTCAAGAAAACTTGTTGTTTCCTTCAACTCATGAGTTAAGCTCATAAGTTGTTAAGTGGATAGTTGCTTGTTGATTGTTTGATAGTTTGATGGTTTGATTAAACTTGGTTTTTTTTGAGTTGTGTGTTAAAACTTCTTAAAAACCTATCCACCAATACTCATCCCTATCAAACCAACAGATGCCTCCCCGACGTGCCAACCCCAACCAAAACAACAACATCACTCCTGAGATGCAGCAGATGTTGGCAGTTCAGACACAATTGATGTAGGAGATGACCACATTCATACAGAATCAGAACAACAACAACAACAAAAACAACAACAACAACAACAACAACAACAATCAGAATAATCCTCCAGCACTTGATATGCTCACCAAGTTTCTGAAACTTAGGCCTGCAAGGTTCTCTGGAACAAATGATCCAATGGAAGCCAATGACTAGTTACGTTCAGTGAACAAATGTCACATCCCAAGATTTTCCAAATCTTGTAATGTGAAAAATAATTGAATAAAATAAAATATTGTTTCATTTTCAGAGTGAGAAGAAACTTTTTGAATCCAATTGGAAATCTTCAAACCAATGTGGATCAAATAAAACTTAAAAGGATTTAAAAAGTTAAGACATTTGATAAAGGAAAATTAAAATATTTTGGAACTACTATTTTGGATCTTTTAAATAAAAGGATTTGGTTTTCAAAAGAAAACATGGATTTATAAATAAAGAATATTTTATAGAGCCAAATTGAACCTTGGCCAAGCTTTTGAAATAAAATATTTCTATTTGATAAAAATAGTAAAGGTTTATTTAAATAAATTAATAAGGATTTAATATCCAAGTTTTATCAATAAAGGTTTTACTATTTCCAAAACATCAAAACTTATTTATTTATTTAAAATAAGTTTTCCAAGTATTTTATATTCCCAAATAAAACCTACTGATTTAGTTTTGAAAATATTTAGTTTTCAAATGGGGATTTTAAATAAATCAAATCCTATTTGATTTAATAATAATGGTCTATTTATTTAATTAATAATGGACCTAAAATAAAAATATTATTTCATTTTGGACTTTGGTTTATGTGTTAAACAGAACCAAATTCAAATGAAAAGTTGATGATTGTTTGATTTGTTTTGTTTGTTTGATTAGTTGTTTGGTTTTCAAAACAGAAAATGAGAACAGAAAAGGAAAAACAATTTGGAAGAACAAAAAATAGAATCTGGACACAGCCCAGTTGCCAAACCCAAGAGGCCCAGAACCAGCCCAGTTTCCACTCTCCCTCGGCGAAACGTTTTTACTCAGAACCGCACCCGCTGAGCCAATGACTGGTGGACCCTTCCCTCACTCCTTTTCCCACTGACCAACCGACCCCACTTTTCCAGCTCCTCTTCTTCCTCGCGACGACCACGCCGGCCGTTTCTGCCAGTGATTCCGCGGCTTCAATTCGCCATAATGCCGTGCCTTAACTTCGCTGCGACCACGTCCTATTAATCGCCAGCGTATCCTCCTCCTTTCCCCTCACATGCCACTCCCTCTCTGCCCCCAGGCTACCCAAATTTCGCTCAACATCACCTCTGCTCCGACGAGGTTCGGTAAAGATTCCGTCGACTCAGCGCCGCCCCTTACCTCATCGACCACGCACACACATTCCCCACCTCCTGGAGCATCTCCCTGTGCTCTTCGTTCGACCGCGGGCGCCTCCAAACGACGCCAACCACTTCGACTGAGCGCCGCCGCTTCTGTCTTCTACTCCGACGAGTTCACCAGGTAGAATCCGACCGCCCCGACCCCTCTCGTTCACGCACACGTCATCTCCTTGATCGTACGCGTCTGACCATGCTTCTTGTTTGCCCTTCCGTGACCCGTAGCACCGTCCTCGACCTCGACCGCGTGCAACCGTCGCCAGACCCAACTCCAGCGAGGAATTCCTTCTGTCCTCGTGCACCCCTTGCCCAGACGACTCCAAGTTGAGCCTCGGCATCGCCCTGCGATCATTGTAAGCATCTCCCCACCTTCCTTGCTTCCTGTTTCGCCAGCGCCGCCACCGTCTGACCGTCGCCGCCGCGCGCGACCGTCGAGCGCCGCCAGTTCTTGGTTGAGTGCTGCAAACCGTAGGATCTAGATCGGACGATTACGATAGAATCACTTAACCGCGAAAGGGTACGCGATCAGGACCGTGCGATCTATTTATATCCAACGCGCCGCAGAGCCGATCCGGCCGAACCGGTACCAGCCAGTAGCGTTGCGACGCGTGGCCAGTTTTGGTTTAAAACAGATTTGAAAACAGATTTGAGTTGCAAATAACTTTTGATCCACACGTCCAAAATTTGCAAACTTTATGTCGTTGGAATCAGTGGAACAAGCCCTAGCCAACTGTGGAATTTGTTTAGCAAATAGTATCTGTTAGATTGGTTGTTTTGGCAGAAACATTTGTATGATTGTTTAGATTAGAAAAATTGTTCAAAAATGTTTTTAGGGTTAAAACCTTTGCAAATTGGTTTGTTGTGAACCTACTGACCCTAGGAAACAACCCATGGTTTTTAAAAAAAGATTTGGTAAAGTTTAGGGTGGACTAATTGATTTAGCCCATTTCTAGCCAAATAAAAAATTAATGGTTTTGTTATGAAAATGTTTTTGGAGTAAAAACTTTGGGAAAATGTTTTGGATCAAACCTACTGACCCTAAACACCAAGTTTTGAGAAACAACAACCTATTTGGTGAACAACCTAAAGTTGTTACTTTCATAAAAATGTCTTCCACCACATAAAATGATGATTGGATTTAAAAATGATTATGGACAAAAACCCTTTTGCAAATGACTTTGCCACTTTGGAAAATGACCACTTTGAACCTTACAAAGTTTAGAAGCCTAGTGGAGACCATCTTTAGCAAATAAACCTATCTCTTGCATGCTTACATGCATGACTTAGATCCCATTGTTTTATGTGTGTGTTTGTTTGTTTGATTATTGGTTTGGAATGCTTGTTGATATTGTGTTTGCTTGATTGATTGTAGTGAAGTTAGAAAAGTGTGAGACTAGCAAGATCAAGCAGTGAACCAACATTCCCTACCAAAAGGCAAGTTACACTATCATCTAAAGTCCTACTATTTTCATTATACTTAGTGGATTTTGAAACATGCATGAAAATAATTTATACTTATGCTATGCTAAATCCTAGTAGGATACCCTATACATTCCTTAGTGAAAACAATGTAGTTGTTACATGCTTAGCCATGCTATGTTTTGAAAAGAGATACATGTTGAGATTTTATGAAGTTGAGAAAAGGACTTGTGTTTTTATATAATAAAACAAGGACTCAATGAACCACCTGGGTGGCCAAGGATACTTGAGTTTTGGAGAAGGTGGCAACAAAAGGAACCATGTCTATGGCAATCTCTTTGTGTTGTGCTCCAAAGGAAACCACCCAGGAAACTTAGAGATTGAACATGCTTCTCCAATTGTGGCTTTCGTGTGCAACCACATGCTATTATGGCTCTGGCTTAGTCAACTACATTGGGAAGACCCATGCACTGTCTTCAGTTAACTGGACATGGGGACCTGGAATCCTACATGGGTGCTGAAGGCAAGCTAGCAATGGTGTATGGGAGGACCTTTTGGAAAGACTTCGTCACATTCTCAATCTTCCAGTACTCCATCTTGGTGAGCACTAATCCAGTGGCCACTGGTGGCAATAAGATGGGATTGTGACATGTGGGTAAAGTGTGCAACTTCTGCAGAAGATAATAAAATCTAAGTACTTAGCCGTGTCCCCGGTTATGGACAATACTGAGCAACTAAAGTTTGAACTATGGGAGATCTCGACATTCTAATTTCTAAAAGAAAACTTTTAAAAACTTGATGCACTTGGGGTTACCAAGGAGCTCAAGAGACTTTGATAAAACTTGATGTACTTGGGGGTACCAAGGAACTCAAGAGATTATGATGAGAACATGAACACTTGGGGTTACCAAGGAACTCATGAGGTTTTAATAAAACTTGATGCACTTGGGGTTACCAAGGAGCTCAAGGGATTTTTGACAAGGACTTGAACACTTGGGGTTACCAAGGAGTTCAAGGATTTTTGATAAAGAGATTTGACAAAGGAAACAAAACCATTTGAAAAGATAGGATAAAGTTTTGCTTTCTGCAATTGAGCCTTAAACCCTACTTAGCCAAAAATGCATGTAATGATAGGATCCACTCATATTAAACTTAGTAGTGAAGCTTTCCAATACAATTCAAATGTATTGACCCATGTGGCTGTAACTTGTAATGTTGCAGGTTTGATTGATTTTAGTGAAGATTGATTGATTAGGATTACAAAGTCTACAACCAACATCTGCCTGTGGCACTTTGAAGATGAAGGACCCATGACTATAGTTATTCCGCTGCAATGTAATGTAATAGCCAAATGAGCTATGTAAGATGTAATAAAATTATGTTATTCCTGGTTATAAAGTTATACTATGACCTTTGTTTCTTGGTATTACATCTTAACTGTGGATGCTAGCTATTGATCCAGGGACTAGCATTGTAAACATAGGGGACTCCACCTTATATTGTGTAAAGGTTGGGACACTCCCTCTACAACAAAGACTTAGTGACTGTTGGCTGCACCGATGAAGAAAAAGTTAGGTTTGCAGTATTTCTGCTTGAAGGACCAGCAGCAACATGGTGGGACAACTTTCAAATCACCACTCCCCTTGAAGATGTGACTTGGGCTATTTTTGAGGATGGATTTAGAACAACTCACATCTCACCTGGAGTGATGTACTTGAAGAAAAAGGAGTTTCACAATCTGAAACAACGTCACCTCAGTGTGGCTGAGTATATTGAAGAATTCAACAATCTGGCACGCTATGCACCGGATGAAGTTGACACAGATGCTAAGAGAAAGGAGAAATTTCTTGAAGGACTTAATGATGAGTTGAACTTGCAGCTAGCTGTTGCCTATGTCCCAACTTATCAATCACTCTGTGACGAAGCCACAATATTGGAAAACAAGATGAGTCAAGTTGAGAACATAAAGAGGAAGCATAAACTCAAGAATCATTCAGGATCATCAAAGAAGAAGCATTCATTCAAAAAGAGCAATGAAGATTCTGAACCACATCAGTATCACCACAACAGCAATGGAAGTGATAATAATGGAAATGATAATGACAATGGAGATGACCTTGGTCAGAACCAACATGACACTTTCAGGAAGAAAGACATTAGCCAGCTGCAGTGCTATAATTGTAAGGAGCTTGGACACTATGCATCAGACTGTCCTGAGAAGAAAAAGAAAAAGGATGCTAAAAGAGCCAATGGAGATGACTCCAATGTGACCCAGAAAGGACATGTGAACCACATTGACATGGATGGAAACTTTGAAGAGATAGAAGATGTGGATGTCAGGATTTAGATAACTCAGAAGAGTCAAATAAGGATTCCTTGTCTGGATATCAAGTGTTGAACCCATAGTCAAGTGAACCATCAATGTAACCCTATGAGACTTTAATTTTAAGGGTGGTAGTACCCTAGTTGCCTTGAAGACAACTTGTAACCCTAGCCTTCCCAAATCTCGGGACGAGATTTATTTTAAGGGTGGTAGCCTGTCACATCCCAAAATTTTCCAAATTTCGAAATGTGAAAAATAAATAAACAAATAAACAATTGTTGATTTTTAGGGTGAGAAGAAACTTTTTGATTCCAATTGGAAACATCCAAACCTGTTTTGATCAAATAAATCCTAAAGGGATTTAAAAAGATAAACAAATAATAAATAAAGTTATAATAGTTGGAATTACTATTTTTGGATCTTTTAATAAAAAGATATGGTTTTTATAAAGAAAAGGTAGAATTATAAATAAGGATTATTTTATAGAGCCAAATTAAATCTTGGCCAAGCTTTTGAAATAAAATATTTTGTTTTGATTAAAAGAGTAAAGGTTTATTTGAATAAAATAATGAGGATTTATTAATATCCAATTTTATTAAAGTAAAGGCTTTTCCATTTTAATTAAACACTAAAACTTGTTATTTTATTTTAAATAAGTTTTCCAACTACTAAAATGATTTTGGTATCATTTAGATTTCAAATGGAGTTTTTAAATAAATAAAATTCTATTTGAATTAATGACTAAGGTCTATTTATTTAATTATTAAATAGATCCTAAAAGAATAAAAGTATTATTTTTTTTTGGACTTTGATTTATGTGATTAAACAGAACTAAAATAAATACAATGTTTGGCAAAGGTTTGATTTCATTTGAATGTTTGAATTGTTTGAATAAAATCAAATTAGAAAATCAAATGGAAAAAGAAAAAGCAATCTGTATATATAAAAAAAGAAACAGACCAGGCCCAGTCGCAGCCCAACTTTTCCCCCCACGCGTGAAACGTTTTTCACCCACACATGCACCCGCAGAGTCGCAGACAGGTGGACCCCGTGCCCTCTCTCCCTCTCACTGTCAGCGCGGCCCCACGCGAGCACGTCGTCGTCTCCACTCGACTGTTCCCCCCCTCTCCATTTCTGGCAGTAACTCCGGCGACTGAATTCCTTAACTCCTCCAGTGACCACGCACACTTAAGCGCACGCCTCTCCTCTACCTTTCCCCTCACTCGCCTCTCCCTCTCTGCCCCCAGGATGGGTAAATTTCGAGCTCGAGCAGCTGTCTCCGACGAGGTTCTCCGTCGATTCCGTCCACACCTCGCCGCCCCTCGCCCCCCACTGCACACTAGCATGCTCTCCAGTCCCTTGCGCGTCTGCCCATAGCCCCAGCTAGCTCCCGCGCACTCTGGAAGCTCGGCTTCGTCGACCACAACTCGCCACCGCCGTCTGTTCCGCCTCCGGCGAACTTCCCAGGTGAACTCCGACCGCCCCGAACCCTCTCGATGACGCTCACGTGAACCCCACGTTAGCCCGCATCTAACCATGTCCTTGTTTTTCCTTGGGGTGAACTGCAGCGTCGCCACTTTGTCAACCAGAGCCGCCAGACGCCGTTGCAAACTCCGGTGAGGAATTGCCAGTAGCTCCGAGCGCCCCTTGCCAAGCCAGCGCCACCTTGAGCTTCACCTCGACCTCGCGAGCACGGTGAGCATGTCCGCTTCTTCCCTTTCTTCCTGTAACTGCCGCAACGCAACCGTCTGACCGCACGCCGCCGTCTGCCACCACCAGCGCCGCCAGATCTTGGTCGAGCTGCTATGAGCCGTGCGATGCGAATCGTCTAGCTGTGATTAGATTTTAACTGAAGAGTTATGAGCGCAACTGAGCCGAGCGATCTCACTTACATCCAACGATCCAGAGAGGCCGATCCACACGAAACGGTACCGGCTAGTAGAAATGCGCCACGTGGACATGGTTTGTTTAAAAACAGAAATAGAATCTGATTGAATTGTAAATTTGAAAATTGCATAACTTTTGATCCACACGTCAAAAAATTGCAAATTTTATATCAATGGAATCAGTAGAACAAGTACTTTGCAACCATGCAATTTGTTTAATGATTTTCTTCTGGAAAATTGGTTGAAATTACAGAAACATGTGTAGGCATATTTTGAATATAAAAATTGTTCTGGACATAATTTTAATGTGAATCTTTGCAAAATGGTTTGTTATGAACCTACTGACCCTAGGAACCAACTTATGGATTTAAAAATGCATTTTGTGAAGTTAGGGAATAAATAATTGAATTAGCTTATTTCAAGTCAAATAAAAATGTTGATTTTATTTTAGAAATGATTTTTGAGTAAAATCTTTGGGAAATGATTTGATTCAAACCTTCTGACCCTAAACACCAAGTTTTGAGAATTAAAATGTATTTGGTGAACCCTTTAAAAGAATATTGCTTTGCTAAAAGCATTTTCAACCACATAAAATATTGATTTGATTTAAAAATGGTTTATAGAAAAAACCTTTTGCAAATGGTTTTACCACCTTAGTAAATGACCACTTTTGAACTTTATAATGTTTAGAGCCTAGTAGAAACCACCTTTGCAAATAAAACTATCTTTTGCATGCTTGCATGCATGACCTTGTTTCTATTATTTTATGTGTGATAAATTGGTTGGAATGCTAGTTGAATTTGTGTTTGCTTGATTGATTTGTAGTGAAATTAGAAGAGTGTGATATTTTCAAGATCAAGAAGTGAACCATCATTCTCTACTAAAAAGGCAAGTGACACTATCATCCAAGTCCTACTATTTTCATTGCACTTAGTGGATTTTTGTAACATGCATGGAAAGGTTTACTAAATTTTATGCTATGCTAAATCCTAATAGGATACCCTTATATATTCCTTAGTGGAAACAATGTAGTTGTACTATGCTTAGCCCTGCTGTATATTTGGGATGGGATACATATTATGATTATATGAAGAGTTGAAAAGACTTATGTTTTATATAATAAAACAAGTACTCAATGAACCACCTGGGTGGACAAGGATACTCAAGGTTGGACAAGGTGGCAACAAAAGGAACCATGTTTATATGGCTATCTCTTTTTGTATGTGCACTAGAAAAAAACCACCCAGGGACTTAGAGATTGAACATGTTTCTCGTACAGTGGCTTCCGTGTACAGCCACATGCTAAATGGGCTCTGGCTTAGTCAACTACATAGTGGAAGACCCATGCAATGGCATCTTCAGGTTAACTAGATTTGTGCTAGGGAACTTGAAACCCTACATTGGTGCCTGGATGACAAGCTAGCATTGTGTATTGGGAGGACTCCTATGGAAAGACTTTGTCACATTCTCAATCTGCCAGTACTCCATCTTGGTGAGTACTTATACAGCGGCCACTGGTGGCACCAAGATGAGATTGTGACATGTGGGTAAAGTGTACAACTTCTGCAGAAGATCAAAATTCTAAGTACTTAGCCGTGTCCCCGGTTATGGACAATACTGAGCAACTAAGGCCTGAAGCTATGGAAGATCTCGACATTCCAATTTCTCAAAGTTAAAACTTGATGGTGACAACAAGGGATTTTGAAGCACTTGGTATTTTCCAAGAAGTTCAAAAAGATTTGACAAAGATCAAAAGCTATTTTGAAAAGATAGGATAAAACTATATTTCTTTCTGCAAAAGAGCCTAAACCCTACTTAGCCAAATATGCATGTATTGATAGGATCCACTTATATTCTACATAGTAGTGAAACTTGCCAATACAATTCAAATGTATTGACCCTTGTAGCTGCAAATTATTATGTTGCAGGTTTGTTTGATGTTAGTGAAGTTTATTGATTAGGATTACAAGTCTACAACCAAAATGACTGCCTGTGGAACTTTGAAGATGAAGGACCCCATGCTTATAGATATTCTGCTGCAATGTAATGTGATAGCCAAATGAGCTATGTAAGATGTAATGAACTATTTTATTCCTGGTTATAAAGTTGTATTATGACCTTTGTTTCTTGATATTACATCTTAACTGTGGATGCTAGCTATTGATCCAGGGACTAGCATTGTAAACACAGGGATCTCTACCTTATTAAAGGTTGGGAACCTTACACCTGCGTGCCGACATCATTGCCTGATCTCTGCGACGTGTTACCCTTCAAATTAGCCCCTTTGCTGCCACTATTCGGTGTGTTCTCCTTCCCACCGATATTATTGCCGGACCTCTGCAGCGTGTTCCTCCTCAATCTAGCATTTTTGCCACGACTATTGGGTGTGTTTTCCTTCGCACCGGCATTATTGCCGGACCTATGCGGTGTTTTCCTCTTCAAGCTAGCATTTTTGCCGCTACTATTGAGTGTGGTATCCTCCGTGCGAGCCACCTTTGCCTTTTTGCTGTTGCTCCTGGGTGTTCTCACCACCTCGTTCACCACCGGTCTGGCCCTCTTATCTTTTTTACTACTACTATTTGTTGTTGCATTATGACCGGATCTCAGGGGTGTACTCTGCGGCTTGGTGCCTTTTTTCATGCAACTCTTGGGTGTCCTCTTCTCTGGTGTGGTTTTCTTGGTGATGCCCTTCTTCGGGGTTCTCTTTCTACGGATGCTCTTCCTGCTCCTTTTTATGTTGCTCCCATGTAAGTCTCTCCTCAGTTTGAAGCTACTGTCACTCGAACAATGACGAGCGAAGCCATACATCAGGTAAATCATGTTTTCTACAAGTTCATCTTTATCATTGCCGACCTAAAATTCCTGTCCAACCATTAGCAGCCGTGCAAACAGGTACACTTCCCGTCTAGTTCGACTCATCCTACTTATCAGTATGGCTAAATCTCTGACAACTTTCACTTTTATAGCCTTTTTGTTGTTGTAAGCAAAAAATGCCAAATGTGCTTCCTGGGAGGATCCCCACTCCACCTTCTCATGTAACGCTGCTATTAGTTCAGATGACTGTACCACTTCAGGATCGTATGTGCCAATGACTACATCAATGTCGTTAATGAATTTTTCTGTGCATCATCTAATTTTGCTGTGAACTTCTCGACACCGATACGAAAGTGTACCTTGCCATCACCAGTTTCCTCAGGACCAAAACCACTAAGAGGTTTGATGACAGTATTAGAGTCTAGACCATGGGCTTGCTCCTCAACAACTGGTCTTCTAGTAGCCGCAGTAGCAGCACACTGAACTTCACCACGGGTTCGAGGAGGACCAGCGCCCAAGACAATAGTTCTGGCAACAACAACGCGGAGGCCTCGCGAAGCCTTAGTTAGGGCAACAGCAGCAGGTATTGGGTCAGTAGCAGGCTGAGCAACAACATCGGCAGTTTTGGCAATAGCGGCGCGGCCTCCCGAAGCCATAGTTTGCGCAACAGCAGTAGGGATTGGTTCAGTAGCAGGCTGAGCAACAACACCAGTAGATTCCACAATAGCAGGGTGGCCTCCCGAAGCTTTAGTTTGCGCAACAACAGCAGGGATTGGGCCAGTAGCAGGCTGAGCAACAACACTAGCAGATTCCACAATAGCGGGGCGGCCTTCCGAAGCTTCAGTTTGCGTAATAGCAGCATGGATTGGGTTAGTAACAGGCTGAGCAACAACACTTGAAGATTCCACAACAATAGGGCAGCCTCCTGAAGCCTTATTTTTGCGCAACTTCAGCAGGGATTGGGTCAGTAGTAGGCTGAGCAACAACACCAGCAGATTCCACAACAACGGGGCGGCCTCTCAAAGACTTAGTTTGCACAACAGAAGCAGAGATTGGGTCAGTAGAAGGCTGAGCAACAACACCAATAGATTTCAACAATAGTGGGGCGGCCTCCTGAAGCCTTAGTTTGCGCAACAGCAACATGGATTGGGTCAGTAGCAGGATGAGCAACAACACCAGCAGATTCCAGCATCAAAACAGGGTCTTGCACCATGGAAAAACGGGCACTCCTATCAGGAGGTTGCGGTGCAGAAGCATGGCGCGGATGAGGAACCACATTTTGTTTAACATCAGCGGGGCTTCGATTCAAAACCACCCTGAGCTTGAATAGCAGGGCCACTAGGAGTGGAAGACACTTCTACATCCACTATTCTACATTCCAGAAGAAACATTCGATCCCTCGGACACCGTTTTAGCAACCCGGACATCTGATTGTCACGCTTTGTAGTAACCTTTTTGTGTTGTTCATCCATGAAGTTGAACCGTGTAGTCTACGTCGGCCCCATTTCAATATGTTTACGCATAGCAGCAACCATACCAGGGATAGTGCAAATTTGTGACGGTGCTTCTTTAATCACGACAGAAGTACCATAATTCCACTTGGCCTTCACATTTGCTAATTGTGGTTGGTACCCGCTGACGCGTACCGAAACCACATAAGGGGTCTCTAGCGGGACCCTAGTTGAGAGAAATATGGGGACAAAAAATAATAACTTGCCTGTCAGCATTCGACCAACAAACAATTCTAGGTTTGATCTATCTCTTTCAGGTCAATAGACAACTTGCAGTTATAGTTAGTGCAAAAAGCAAAGAGAAGAGTAGCTCACCTGCATGTATCCAACACTTCTTTTAGTGTACGATGATCTGCCATCCTCTGTGCTGCTCAGCTCATCTGCCGCGGAGGCAGGCTAGATCCTTGGAACAGTGGGGACAACATGCAACATTAGAGCTTGGCATCAGCAAGAGGGCGTAACAACTTGGCACCGGAAGGCAAATGTCCCAAGGGATCATTCTAGGTGGAGGTTGGATTTCGCCAACATCGGTTCTAGGGTTCTTGCGAAGGAGGGAGTGAATTTGTGAATTTCGGCAACGCTCTAAGGCATGGGGTCTAGTTCTTCGTTTTGCCTACGTGGTTGCTGACTTGGCGCTCACGTCATGGACAGAGTAGTGACATGGAGGTCCCGAACGTCTCCTTCACGGGGCGGTTGATAGAAAGTTTGTATTTGGCATGGGTGGGATGAATTCGGCTCAAAATGGGCCTTCTAAATGATTGGCAGCCCAAGTTTGCGAAACCCAGCGATTAGACGGAACTTGGACCCCGTGTTGCACTTGCACGAGAAGTAGGACCCCGCAAGTTGAAATCCCTCGTGAATGATGCGTGTGTGTAATGATGTGACCATCCGAGATTCTTAGCAATTCTTAAAGCTTTGAACTTCAAGGACATTTGTGTCATTCTTAGCATGATGGTTAACGCTATCACTAAGCAAAGGATGATTGTGCTACCACGTTTGTTATTCTTGTACACCTCCTTAAGTCAAAGAGTTAGGCTTGTGCAGAATCTCTGAGACCGTCTTCTTGCCTTAAAAAGAAAGTCTCCTCTCAAACTAAGTGACATATCATGTTTTGTGATATTCTATATTTCTTCCAAAAGTATCGTCATATGGCCACATGACCGCGTTGTCAAATTCCTGAGAAAGAATGTTCTCTTAACTATTATTTTCTCCAAGGATCTGTGTTGGATACCCCTGAACTAGTTGGTTGTGCTTAACAACAACTTGGAGAGTTGTAAGACAAAAGTTTCATCTAATCTAGTTCATCTCAAAGGAATATCTAGTTTTGCTTGCGCCGAAGAAATATAGTATCTCCTTTGTGGATGTGTTATCTTCCCCCATATCTGATTTGATTTGGGTTATTGTCAAATCAAACTCAGTTGCAAGGACTATCTTCATGGTGTTTCTACTTGTGATGTTTCACTTGGGTACATCTTCATGTCTTTGGTCTGACCAATAGGTTGCCTTGTTCATACGACATATGAGTCCATCTTACTGGAGTGTCTTGATAAGTTTGTTGTTAAGCCCATCGATGACATCCATATCTTCTCTATGATAGATTAGATTCATATGGAACATTGGGCATTAATGTTGGGAGCTTTTAAGAACCATCTTCAATTAATTCTGAAGTATGTGTTCTAGATGTTAGAAGTAACCTTCTTCGATTCATTTGCAAATATTTAAAGATGTCGCCATGAATTTGAGAAGAGTTATCTATTTCCTTTAAGGACACATGTGTGTTTTATTGTTATTACTTTATGTGTATGAAGTTGTCTTTCGATAAATTGCAGAATACATGGGTCTAGCAATCTATCTCATCTTTCGGAGCTTTACACTATAGTCCATATCTTGAGAATCTAGTAACATTACCTCCGCGGTAAATGTTGCAAACTTTCTATTCGGACATGCTGAGTCTGAAATATCATTCCACCTAACCAAAGCTGAATCTCAAGTAGCAACGATGGTTGGTGTTCCTCAAGGTTTTGACATAGGTCTCTTTGTAAATCTGGCAAGATTGATGCAATAGTTGACACACTTAGCTGGAAAGACCTTTTGCCATATTCTCTTGATTCAGCAATAACAACCACTCTTGATGAGGCTTCTTCTATGATTTATTATAGGAGTTGTGCTTATGGTGTCCTTTGTATCCGAAGTCCGACCTTTACTTGATGTTTTCCTTCTCGGACATCAAGGAGAAAATTTAAAGTAGTGTTGCTAAATGTCTCTCGGGCAATTCTCTAGACCCTCTATGTTGGCAAGCATTTTTTTGTCCCAAGTAACTGAAGTCTGAGAATGAAGTTTCTTTTTCTTGTGTCATAAGGAATCTTCGTACCTATTCATATGGTGGTGTAAAGTGATATTATGATCTTTGGAAAAGATCTTTATAATCCTGGATGAATAAAGAGTTTTCTTCATTTTCTCAACCATGTATGAAGAGAGACTATGATTTTGGTAATCAACATTTTATTTTGTTACATCTTCATTGTGAATCTTATGAGTCCTCACTACAAAACATCTCTGTGTCTTGTCCTTCCGTTGAATGAAAGAGTGACCCTTCTATTTTAAAAGTAGTTCAAAAGCTTGGTCTTGTTGATCCATATATCTGCAACCTGAAATCTCTACTTAAGTCGTTTAGTAGAGGTTCTTAATCAAAGTCCATGGTCAAGTTATTCCTATTGTAGGTCTTCTCCCTCAGAAGCTTAAACCCTTCTATAGTTCCATGGTCTCAATCCTTATGAAGACAATCTATCTAACAACTTGAAACCTTCTCCTCTTGTTTCCTCCTTTACCTTGACGTGTGCATGTTCATCATCTTAGAGTTGTTTTTGAACACTCCATCCATGAGTGAACTATGAGATGCTCTGAGTGTTTTTTAGTGTGTTTCCCTCTTACCTCAGAAGTGACCTTGTTTATTTCTCTCTATGTCTCTGTTCCTACATTAGGAATCTCGGGTCGAGATTCTCATAAGGGGGATAGAGCTGTAACACCCTAGTTTTAGTTAATATTATATTAGGGTTTGTTTCTACATCATGAGCATCATATTTCCTAAATGCATGCAACAAAAAGAATACAAAAATCCTAAACCCTACTTTCCCTTTCGTTGAAATCCATTCAAATGGTTTTGATATTTTGAAAAGTATCAAAATATGTGAAGCCCAAATGGATTATAAGGGCCTCTGCAGTATTTCATGTAACTAAAAACCCTCTGGTATTTTGAAATGTATCAAAATAGATTTGAAATTCAAATACAAAACATAATTGGAAAACATAAAAAGAAAAGCTCTTGGAAATAAAAATAGAGTCAGCAGAGCAACCAGGTCGGCCCATAGCTTCCTCTCTTCCTTCCCTTCTGCATAGCGCAACAGCCAGCTGTAACACCCCTAGTTTTACTAATAATAATTATGGTTTGTTTGTGAATCATGAGCATAACATGCATCTAATGGTTGTTAAATATTGTATTAAGATAATGAAGAAGGAAGTAAAACCCTAACCCTATTTCCTTTCTCTTTGAAAACCTTCAAATGTTTTTGAAAAATATTTGAAAATTACAAAAAAATGTGGAACCCAAATTGTTTACAAGGGTCCCTGTAATATTTGAATATTTGCAAAGTTCTGGTATTTTGAAATGTATCAAAATAGATTTGAAATTTAAATACAAAAGAGAAAAGTCAAAACATAAAAAGAAAATGATTTCAGAAAGAAAAAATTCCTAATCCTACTAGGATGCAGCCCAGCTTCTCTTCTCCTCTTCTCTTCCGCTCACGCGCGCCCGCAACCAGCCCATCCTGACCTATCTGCAGCCCAGGCAGCCCGTGTACCACTTCGTCATTTCCCCGGTCGTCTTCCACCTCTCGATCGAGCGAAGCAGCTCGCTGTCGAGCTCTGTCACGCCGGCATGCGCTAGGATTCGTGCCGCCGCCTGCCGTCTCCTACAAGTACCCCGCCTCGCCGCCGAGAAGACCTAGCCGTGCCCCACTTCTCTTCTTCCTCTCCCTCTCTCGTTGTTGCGCCTAGGCCGATACCCTAGCTTGCAGACGCCAGCGAGCCTCGCTATTCTCGGCCACCCCGAGCCCCGCCGAGCAGCCCAGAAGAATCGCCTTGCCTTCCTCATCGTCCCTATTGAAGCGTGCAAGCAGGGGAGCTACCCCCTCGCCAGAATGGACCTCGAAACACCGTCGACCGCCGATGTTGCCGCCGTCGATTTGCCTCCATCCGACCTCGTCTCGCCTCCCCGACCTCACCGTCGTGCTCAGTATGAGTGATGACCCACAAGTATATGGGGTGTATCATAGTACTTTCAATAAATAAGAGTGTCGATCCCAACGAGGAGCAGAAGGTGTTGACTACTGGTATTGAGCAGGAAATCTCTGTAACTACTAAGTAAACGTATTTTTAGGGGTATTCTGATAAAGCAAGGAAATAAAGTGCAAGTAAATAAAGACAACAAATAATTGCAGCAAGTGGCCCAATCCTTTCTTAGCAAAGGAAAATTTGGTGGTAATACTAATGAGGACCAAACGTTCTTGAGGACACATGGGAATACTGTCAAGTGCTTTCGTTTCATATAGATGATTAATATTCTTTGCTTTTATAAGTGTTGTGTGGGTGAACCTGTGCTAATGTACCGACCTTACTTTGACTAATACATACTTGTGATTAAACCCCTTGCAAGCATCTGCAACTACAAGAAAGAAACTAAGATATAAACCTAACCACGGCCTTAAACTCTGAGATCCACACTCCCTTGTGCAATGGTTTCCTAACGGGGGTTCAGGTTTCTGTCACTCGGGCAACCCCACAATTAGTATCCAAATACACAATGCATTCCCCTAGGCCCATAAATGGTGAAGTATCATGTAGTAGACATTCACATGACACCACTATAATAATAGCACCGCAACTTAAATATTAAACCATTGCATAATACCTCAAAACAAATCCACTACTAACAACATGACTTCTCCCATGTCCTCAAGAACTAAACGAAATACTCACAAGACATCATATGGATCAATATCAGAGATGATATGATGATGGATAACAGTCTGAACATAAACAATAATTCAATGGTTCCACTCACAAGCATCAACTACAATAGTAATCAACACCGGGAAAGTTTCCCCTAAGAACTATGCAAGATTCAACACAATTGTTACAGTGGGATGGAGTGGAGATGATGGTGTGGATGATGATGATGATCCCGATGAAGTCTAGATTGATGATGGTGTTGATGGCGACTATCTCCCGTCTCCAGGAAGGAATTTCCCCAGCAGAAATCTGTCTGCCGAAGAGCTCTTTCTCTCTTGGTGTTTTCCGCCCCACAGAGGCGGCGAAATCTTTCCGTGGTCGCTCCCCCATGTATTAGGATTTCGAGGAGAAGATATAGGCGAGAGGGCGGATCCAGAGGTGGGCCAGGGTGGCCACACCCCCTGTAGGCGCGGCCTAGGGTGGCCCGCGCCTAGGGGGTGTGGGCCTCCTGTGGCCCAACTCCGCCTCCCCTTCTGGCTTCCTTCGTCTTTTCGGAAAATATAATTTCCTGTAGTTTTTCTGGTATTCTTCTGATCTTCGCGAAATTGCATCAAAACACCGCTTTTTCCATCAGAAGCCTTACTCCGGCAGCTCATCCTCCAAGAATCATCCAACATGCAAAAATAGATGAAAAGACATAAGTAACACCTCTTAATATGAAATATATCAATTAATAGAGGAAAATTATGATATAGAATGGTGATGCAAATTGGATGTATCAACTCCCCCAAGCTTAGACCTCGCTTGTCCCCATGCGAAAACTAAGCTTAGTAAACGAGTCCATAGGTTTATAGAGTGAAGTGTCGATAAAAAAATACGGACAAGAAGCATCACACTTACCAATACACAACTCATAGAAGAAAGCAACTCACCATTATATAACTTAGTTGCAACAAGTATGGGAGTCACAATTAAGATGCATAAAGATAAATCATAATTGGGATTGGCAAACTTTTTTCTTGGTCAGAGAATAGCTGGCAAACAGTTTTCAAGCAAAGCTTTTGTAAAGAATTTTACAATAGGAGTACTCTTTGCTCAAACATAAAAGGTTTTTCACAATGATTGCCTTCAAAGTAATACTCATTTAGATAAGAGTCTTGAAACACAATAAATCATCAAACAAGGAAGATAAAGAAACATGATTGAATAAATCATCATATGAATGATTGAAACACAATAACTCAAATGCTTGCTAGAGATAGAGAGGAAGTAATTTTACTGACTCAACTTATAAGTAGAAGAAAGGCCCTGCATAGAGGGAAGAAGGGATTTCAAGTTCATAAAGAGCTTTCAAAAGATTATGGTACTTACTAGCTTTGAGATCTCATTGCCCCTATCATAAGAATCTTGAGGTGATTAAGGTTAAAGTGAACAAACATGGAGTATATGCTTAACGAAATATAAGTTGGCAATCTCATGTCCCTTGAGTTCGAGGGCCGATCCTCATGCTACTCAACTTTAGTTACCGGTAAGTTCTTGTCATAGTAAGTACATGCCTATCATAGAGAACCGCCAACGGGGTACCCCTTGCACATGATACGGGAGCTATCCCATAATCAAAATGACAAGGCAAGCAGACAATGAGCATCTCAGCAATCTCTTATTTAACATGGGAAATTGGTGCTTTTTTCTCTCTTTCCTCTTTTCAATATGTCTCTTTATTTTTATATATATGGAGAAAGATTCATAGATTGCTGATTATGGTGATGCTGCAAGTTTTCACCATGATTAGGCATGGCTTAGGCTAGCGGCCCATGCGTTTCTCTAACACATATACATAACTCCATGGACTTACAAGATCCCCTTCTATTTCACACAAACGACATCCGCAAACAAAAGAGCATGCTATCAACTGGGTATGTATTTACAGGTGTTGAAAGTGTTCCCCGTGATAACACGGTTCTGCTAATCCCAACGTATAGATGCAAGCATATACAACTTCGATGACACAATGGTTCAAGTTTATTAGGGGCAAGAAAATAAGGTATGCCATCAAGTTCGTGAGAGCTTTACTAACTAGTTTTCACATAACAAAATAATTTTTAATTTGAAAGATAGATGAATCTTGAGAATTTTCTTGGAATTGCAATAATGCTAATAGGTAGATATGGTGGACACAAATGGCACAGGTTTTGGTTTAAAGAGGTTGGAAGCATGAGAAATAATCCCTCTCAACATAGGTTTTTGGCTAGCAAGGCTGGGTAGCAACCAAAAGAGTTGAAGGAAACAAGAAAACATACAAGTGATAAAGCCAAACATGCAATCTTACTTGAAGACACAAAAGATCTTAAATAAAGAATACTAAGCTTATGAGCCAATCAAGAAAGAAAATAAATGATACAAAATACCTGTAAGCTTTTTCTCTTTTCCTTTCAAATCTCAAAAAAGTATTGCTACTGACCAGAGCTTGGTTTGCCAAAAAAAAATTAGATATACTTGATGCTCCCAAAGTGAAACCAATACTGATCAACAAGATCAATCATAAAATAGAGACTGCAAACTAAAATAAGTAGTGCAAAAAGTAAAAGATGAAACTTCTCATTAATATTCCATAAAGGCACTCACACCAAGGGATACATAGATAACCAACGAAAGGAGAGATACTTACACAATGCAAACCAACCTATAAGATAACTTCTCTACCCAAGATATGAATCTACTAAAAAGTTAAAAAGATAAAAGATAATGATGTGATACCGCGACACTTCCCCAAGCTTGGAACAAGCCAAGGGGATGCCAAACTTGATGACGAATTACTCCTTCGGTGGTGGTGGTGTTCTGATGTCATCGTTAGGATTCCAAGGTAAAGGCTCCCCATCCACAAAGTATGTCTTGGTTTCCACAATCCTGAAACTAGCAGCAGAGCTTATGCATTTAAATCTAGCCTCATACTCAAAGTTTTGATTTTGTATGTCGTAGAGCTATGATTGTAATTGGCTGGTGGTCTGATGGAGTGAGAGGATTTCATCCCGAAACTCGGCAGTATCCCTCTTGTGCTCGGCGATGAGTTCTGAACTTATCTTATGGATGACATCCACTTCACGTTCCACCATCTTCTTGTACCTAAAAACTTCTCGCTCCAATGCTTCCATCATGTCTTCTAGACTGCCTTCTCCTTTAGGGCCTTGAACTTATTTCATATGCACCTTCCCATCCTTGAGAATCAACTCCTTGGGATGAATCTTCAACTCATACATGTGTGGGTTGATGGAATCCGCGGAGGAATCCTCCATGGGTGATCCAGAGGAAGACATTGTGGCTCCAAAACTGAGAATCTGCCTGACAGAAACATATCGAAACAAAAACATGACGAGAACACGATGTACGAACCTCGGGGTATCCAGGGGTTATATATTACGAAGTTTCATGACATAAGGAAGGTACTGTGTGAAAACGAGGCGGAGACGGACTCCAGGGGGCTCACACTCCCTGGTGGCGCAGCTAGCTGGGGCCCGCACCACTGGTGGGTGTGGCCCACCTGGGCTTCGTTTCCTCCTCTGGTTCGTCTCGTAACCTTACGTATGTAATAAAAACATCAAAAATATAAAAAGGATAAGGTTTTCACGAACCTTCTATTTTCACCACTTTTTACCTATTCAAAGACGGACTCTGCAGATTCTGGAGTTTGGTTTCTAATAAATTCTTCCGGAGTTACCATTTGAATAATATCAACGTCTTCATTGTAAGAATCTCCATAAATATAATATTTGAGCCTTTGACCATTCACCACCTGTGTAGTGTTGTCCTTCAAAAAAGATATTTTGATAGCCCCTGAACGATACACCTCCTCAATAACAAAAGGTCCTTCCCATTTTGAGAGTAGTTTACCTGCAAAAAATCTGAGACGAGACCTATACAAAAGAACTTTCTCACCAACATGGAACTCCCTTTTGAGAATTCTCCTATCATGCCATCTTTTTACTTTTTCCTTAAAGAGTCTAGAATTTTCATAAGCTTCACTTATCCACTCATCTAAGGTACTCAAGTCAAGCAATCTTTTCTCACCAGCAAGTTTAAAATCTCTATTCAGTTCTTTCACTGCCCAATAAGCTTTGTGTTCTAATTCTAGAGGCAAGTGGCAAGCTTTCCCATAAACCATTTTGTAAGGACACATTCCCATAGGATATTTATAAGCAGTTCTATAAGCCCATAAAGCATCATTCAACTTTTTAGCCCAATTTTTCCTAGATCTATTAATAGTCTTTTGCAAGATAGATTTAATTTCTCTATTATAAAGTTCTACTTGCCCACTAGTTTGGGGGTGATAAGCTGAAGAAATTCTATGGTTAACATCATATTTAGCAAGAGTCTTCCTAAAACCACCATTGATAAAATGAGAACCTCCATCAGTCATGAGATATCTAGGCACACAAAACCTAGGAAAAATAACATCTTTAAGCATTTTTAAAGAGGTCTTACCATAAGCGCTGTTTGTAGGTATGGCTTCTACCCACTTTGTAATATAATCAACATCAACAAGAATATGAGTGTACCCTTTTGAAGGAGGAAAAGGACCCATAAAGTCAAATCCCCAGCAATCAAAAGGTTCAATAACAAGAGAATAATTCATAGGCATTACATTGCGTCTAGAAATGTTACCAACTCTTTGACATCGTCACATGATAAAATAAACTTCCTTGCATCCTTGAAAAGAGTAGGCCAATAAAAACTAGATTGTAAAACTTTTTGTGCAATCCTATCCTCAGCATGATATCCTCCATAAGCATTGCTATGAAATTTTCTCAATATCTCTTGTTGTTCATATTCTGGGACACTTCTTCGCATAATACCATCTACTCCTTCTTTATATAAATGTGGGTCATCCCAAAAGTAATGCCTTAGATCATAAAAGAATTTCCTTCTTTGCTGAGTTGTAAAGGTTGGAGGAAAATACTTGGAAACAATAAAGTTAGCATAATCAGCATACCAAGGACTGTCATGCGGGCTTACCCTTATTTCAGCCAACTGTTCATTTGGAAAACTATCATTAACAGGCATAGGGTCAAAAGAAATGTTTTCCAAACGAGATAAATTATCAGCAACAGGATTTTTAGATCCTTTCCTATCTACAATATGGAGATCAAACTCTTGTAAAAGCAACACCCATCTAATAAGCCTAGGCTTAGCGTCTTTCTTTGTCATAAGGTACTTAATAGCAGCATGATCAGTATGAATAGTAACCTTTGAATCAACAATATAGGGTCTAAACTTATGACATGCAAAGATTACAGCTAAGAACTCCTTTTCAGTAGTAGCATAATTCTTTTGAGCAGCATCTAGAGTCTTTCTAGCATAATGAATAACATTGAACTTTTTATCAACATGTTGCCCAAGAAAACAGCACCCATAGCAAAATCTCTAGCATCACACATAATTTCAAAAGGTAAATTCCAATCAGGTGGTTGAACAATAGGATCAGTAGTCAAAGCTTTCTTCAAAGTTTCAAAAGCTTCCTTACAATCATCATGAAAAATAAAAGGTACATCTTTTTTAAGAAGATTAGTAAGAGGCTTTGAAATTTTGGAGAAATCTTTAATAAACCTCCTATAGAAACCAGCATGACCAAGGATACTACGAATACCTTTTATATCCCTAGGGCAAGGCATCTTCTCAATTGCTTCAATTTTGGCTCTGTCTACTTCAATACCTCTTTCAGAAATTTTGTGTCCAAGAACAATTCCTTCATTAACCATGAAGTGGCATTTCTCCCAATTAAGAACAAGGTTAGTTTCTTCACATCTCTGCAAAACATTATCAAGGTTGTGCAAACAATTATCAAAAGAAGTTCCATAGATTGAGAAATCGTCCATGAAAACTTCCACGATTTCTTCACAAAAATCATGAAAGATAGCAGACATGCATCTCTGAAAGGTAGCTGGAGCATTACATAAACCAAAAGGCATACGCCTATAAGCATAAGTTCCATAGGGACAAGTGAAGGTTGTTTTCTCTTGGTCTTGCGCTCTCATAGCAATTTGAGAGAAACCAGAATAACTGTAACATCCCAAAAATATTAATCAAGATTATCAAGTTATAATCACCCAAGTTTAGGGCTAACAAAACCTTTTGTTATTAAAAATTAATATGAATGCATGTGTGTGTTATGAATGCAAGAATGCTTCCAATGAATTGTTTGATTGATATGAATGCTAAGGATTGGTTTAAAGATGAAAACAACATCATCTAAATAATTTCCAAGAAGAATCAAATGAAGAGAAATTCAAATATGAACAATTTAAGCAAATGGTCATTTTGGCCAAACTTGTTCACTAGACCACTTTGAGTGTTTCTAGTCCATGTTTTTTAACAGAAACAAACCCAATTATTTTCACCCCTTGCTAGAACAAGTACAAGTGAACCCATGCCCACTTTACAAACCAATAGAAACAGATTTCAAATCTAGACAAATGACAATTCAAAATTGAATCAAGTGTAGGTACTAAGATCACCATTTCTCAAAAACCACTCAAACCATTTCAGTTTGACAAACCCAAGCAGCCAGATAGTACCAAGCATGTGACTAGAGCAACCACCAAATTTCACTCAAAATTTTCAAACTTGAATTCTTTCAGGCATTTCCTCAAAAACCTGGAGACACATTTCAAACCCCGCCTAACTACACTGTTTTGAGCAGTGATCATTCAAACCCTTGTCCCCAATTCTTACCCCTTGTATCCTCCAGTGAGAACGCAAGCATTGAACAAGCTAGAACTCTACCATTGCACCAGTGCTGAGCCAACCAAGCCCCCCATTGCCGGTCGACCATGGCTAGCTAGCAGGAGGCAACACCATGCGCAACCACGATGTCCAGGAGGCAGATGACCTTCCATCGCCACCCCCTGTCCAGCCCTTTCCCCCAGCCAGGCCATGGAACACCCTAGCACAGCCTGCCCACTATCTTTGCGTTGTCCCGAGAGCGCGCCAGAGCGCCGCACCCGACCAGCTCGCATATGTCGTGCCTCGTCCTCATCGCGCGTTCACACACTCGCCTTAACACCACATATCTCCCAGACATTCCCACTCACCACCGCGCGACCTGTAGCCACTGTGCATCGTCGAAATTGCAGTCGGTGACGCTTAGAGCACCATCCCGTGCCGACCAACCTCGACCGCCCCTTGTCGCGCCATTAAGATCTTGAGCATCGCCAGGAGACTGCGCACCGGCCTATGCCCTTCGCCATGCTATTAGCTCGTTGTGCCGTCGACCCCGTCGAGCTCTGACCATGCCGCGCTGCCCCTCTCGCTCGACTATAAAAGGAGGCCACCCCAGCCTCAATTCACCACACCATCTTACTTCCCACCTCTCACCGAACACCACTAACCCTTCCCCGGAGCAAGGCAAGCTCCGCATTGCCAAAATTTCACCGGAGTCTGCCGCAGAGGAGGAGGATCGGAGCCGTTGATTGAAGCCGCCCCAGGAGCCGCCATGACCATCGTTCGAACCACCGTCATCGACAACGTCGTTCGCCCCAACGCAGACCATAGCTGGAGCCCTGGTGAGCCTCACACGACCCCCACCGCCGCGTTAGGGTTTAGGCCTCGCCAGAGCTGTTCTTCATTGATGATGAACCCTAGTCGTTAGATCAGGTTCTAATCATAGGGCCTGGATTGAAGGATACCACTTCGCGTAACTAGAGCCGCTGACATGTGGGGCCATCACTTAAGTTAGCCCGGGCGTTGCGCTATGCGTAGTGGGCCGGCCCATTTAGTTCCTGCACAACCCAGTAGATTCAAATATAGATTTTTTCCAATTTAGTTCAAACCTAGTTCTTTCAGTGGATTCAAAAATCAATTCAGAGAGTTTTACTGAACCAAATTGCATGAAACCAATTTTGTTAGAAAGGTATTGAAAATATTAATCCAAGCCCGTTGGATTCAAACCATTTCTGAATATGTAAAAATATTTAGGTTTGCATGCAGAGATCTTGGACACGTATTAAAAGAATGTCCCATAGGCATTTCTAGTCACTTTAATTAATTAAAATATTAATGTTAAACCTTATTAAATTGTGACACCACTTTAAATCACATTCCCAAGTATTAGAATATGTTGTGATGACATGTGTCAACATGATCCCATATTTTAATTGGAGAATATTAAATCTTAAGTAGTTTTCAATGAGTAGAAATTACTTTTCCAAATAAAATAAATAAGATTAGGTCTTTAATTCATGTGATGATTGTGATGATGCTAGATCATCTAGTGTGAACCTTTGTGTGCCAAATAGAAGTAGTTAAGTATTGTTTGGTGATTGTGTACCTCGTATTTATTTATAGACGCTAGTACCGACCAAGGATACGAAGAGGAGGGAGACTACTACTACTACGAAGAAGAGAACTTCAATCACTACACTACTCAAGGAAAGCTACTAACTATGCAAGATAAGCTAAACCATGCAAGTCCTACCTGCAAGCGTAATCCTACAAGATAACCTATGCAATTCATTAGGCATGCTCTGGTTATACAACTTTGATTATACCAAATTCCAGTTTTACTTGAAAGCTTTATTCTCTTATTTCTTTATCAAAGCTCTTTATTACTTTTAATTAGTGACTTGTGAATTTTGGAAAGATATTATAGGTAACATAAAGAGCATAAAACTTGGCCTAAGTTAGTTAGAACTAGATGTCATACTAAGGCATGAGACTAGATTTGGATAAGTCTCACTTGATTATCACCCCACATTAGTGATTGCCCTCAACTTTAGTGGCTAGTGCTAAGCATAAAACTTGATCACTTTAGATGGGAATACTTGGTGAGAATGATTATGAAAACCTTAGAATGATGAGCCATTCTAATGAAATGTTTTGACATGTGTTGTGAACACCAGATGATTTTAATGATGAGGCATGAGCCTTAGCCCTTTATAAAACTGATGGTTGGGTTCGGATGTGATACCATTCCAATTTTACCGTATAACCACAATACCCGAATTTGGGTAGGGCTTGACTGGAACATTATATATCTTAGTATGGGTTCCCTTGCGGAAGAGGTTTGAGCTGATGCTACCTCGTGATGATTGTCCACCTATGCAGTTCCCAAGATGACAGGTGGTCATGGTTGGGAGGCCAAACTCATAGGGGAGGTGCCTATACTAGGACGCATAATTGAAAGGTTAGGATTGATTATCCGCGTACTGATTATGGTGATTCAGGATTGTTCCTGGCGGATGTATCGAATGTTGTGGTGAAAGTGTACCACCTCTGCAGAGTGTCAAACTATTCGAATAGCCGTGTCCGCGGTTATGGACAGTTGGAGTGGCCATACTGTTCCATCGTTAGATGTTTTCAACATGACTTGTGAAATGAATTATGATTTTGACTTGAACACAACAGGGTTGTGACATGAAAACTAAGTTCCCACTTAGGTGTTGTAAAACTTTAAGTTAGTTTTCTTTAATTCTAAACTCAGTTAGAGATAAACCTCGCTTTTTGCAAATAAACTTAGAGCTTAGGGTTCCTACTCAAACTAGCTTACTTGTTAGTCTTAGTTTGCGAGTACTTAAAGAGTACTCATGGCTTTGTCCCTGGCTATTCCTATGGCCAGACTATGAGGAGGATTACAAGGATGATGGATAGCAGGAAGTCTATGACAACTAGGATCATCTCCCATCGTCAGCATTGCCTGTGACTGTAAGACCCCACCTTTATAAAGGTAAAGGTCCCTGTGATTGCAATGCTATTCCCTGGATCAAATGCTAGCATCCACAGTTTAAGATGAAGTACACAGAAACAAAGGTCATTATTACATCGTCATTCTAGAGATAACATAGTCTTTTACAACTCCATAGCCATAGGCTAGTACAAGATTTTAACTTAACAATATAAATAAAAGTCTTCATCTTCATGTGCCACAGGCAAGCATGTTGAGTGTAGACTCATAACCCTAATCCTCATCAGAGTAACCTGCAACATCACAAGTTACAGCCACAGTGGGTCAATACATTGGAATAGTATTGGCAAGTGATACCTTAGTAGAATAATAGTTTCTAGCTTCTACATGAATTTGTCTTAGTGTAACTTAGGCTTGCTTTGCTCAAAATAGGTTTTACCTATCAGTTGAAAACACTAAGTTTTGTTTGGCAAAAACTCCCAAGGAACCACCAATAGACATTGGTGAACCTTTACCCTTGTTCAAACACAAGTTTCTAACTTAAAAATTTGGATGAGGAGATTCTTGATAGCTTCCATGTCTTGATGCTCAATTTGTCCATTGTCGGGGACACAGCTAAGTACTTAGATTCTTCCTTCTCAAGAGGTGGTGCACTTTCCCCACAAGACTCGACATGCATCGAGAGAAGACCTTTCAGAAGCCTTCCCTTAGACCAAAATGGACGCGCTCCAAACCTATCACTGTTGGGTTTCGTAGAATGGAAAACAAAAAATTTCTATCGCATACAAACAAACAAGCCAATATCTATCTACTAGATTGTAGCAACGAGTCGATGGAATAACTTACCCTCGAAGATTCCAAAGTGTTTAACGAGAGCGGATTCTCGTGGGTGATGTAGTCGTACTCTTCCCGATCTCAAGATCGCGTAGACGATCCTTCTGGCGCTGCGTTCCGGCAGCGCTCCCGCAGTCGGTCACACGTTCGGTACTCGACGAAGACCTTCCTCTCCCTTGTTCCAGCAGGCAGCGGAGGTTGTAGCACTCTCCTCGCGATTCCGGCAGCACAACGGCGTGGTACCGGAAGTAGAGGGGAGATCTCGCAGGGCTTCGCCTTAAGCCGGAGCGAGTATGGTGGAGTATGAGAGAGCTCCTCGGCGATCTAGGGTTTAGACACACCAAGGAGGAGGGGCTAGAGCCGGCGGCTAGGGTTCCGGGGACCCCAAGTCGGCGGCTAGGGCAAAACCCTAGGTGGAGGCGGCGGCTATGGAGGGCTGCAACTTCTAGGGTTTGAGGTGAGGGACTTGTGTGTCTAGAGGAGGGAGCCCTGCCCCTCCTTATATAGGTGGAGGGGCCGGCCGCGCCAAGGGGAGGGAGGGGAGTCCCTCCCCAACTCGGCTTGGAGGTGGGCCGCCGGTTGGAGGAGGGATTCCCTCCCCAACTCGGTTTCCCTCCTTCCTCCTCTTTTCCACTTTCCAAAACTTGCCGTTTGACTTTCAAACTAGCCGTTTGACTTTTCAATTTAGGATTTGAATAAACCCTTTATTTTGGACAGCGAATACACTTAGTACATGATGCAATCATTCCAACTTGCAATGACACACTCATGTACCCTGTCACATCCCAAGATTTTCCAAATCTTGTAATGTGAAAATAATGAATAAAAATAAAACTTTGTTTGAATTTCAGAGCCAGAAGAAACTTTTTGAATTTCAATAGAACCTCAAACCCATTGGAATTAAATAAAATCCTAAAAGGATTTAAAAAGATAAACATTTTAAATAAAGGAAAATAAATATTTTGAAAAATAAGATTTTGGATCTTCTAAAAATAAAAGTCTTGGTTTTCAGAAGAAAAGAAGGATTTAAATAAAAGATTATTATATAAAACCAATTAAACCTTGGCCAAGCTTGTGAATTAAAACATTTATTTTAAATAAAATAGCAAAGGCTTAAATAAAAATAATAAAAGGTTGTGTAAATAAAATAATAAGGATTTAATATCCAACTTTATTTAATAAAAGGTTTTACCATTTTAATCAAAGCTTGTTAAATTATTTTAAATAAGTTTTCTAAGTATTTTATTAATTAAAACCTACTAAAGTGATTTGACTTTATTTTTAGATTTCAAAATAATTATCTCAATAAAATGAAACCTATTTTGAAATAATAATGAAAGTCCATTTTATTTAATTAATAATGGACTCTAAAATAAAATGTTATTTTGTTTTAACAACAAGTTTCCAAGTATTTAATACTTCCAAATAAAACCTACTGATTTAGTTTGGAAAATATATAGGTTTCAAATAAAGATTTTATTAATAGAAACAAACTCTATTTGATTTAATAACTAAGGCCCATTATATTTAATTACTAATGGACCCTAAAATAAGAGGTTATTTTGTTTTAAACAAATCTTCCAAATATTCTTTATTTTCAAATAAACCTACTGTTTTAGATTTGAAAATGTTTTCAAATAAGAATGATCATTAAATCAAACCATATTAAATAAATAAAACTCCATTTTTTTTAATTAAAGAATGGATTAATAAAGTTATTAGTATTTTAATTTGGACTTTTTACTAAACAGAACTAATTTCAAAATTACAAAATTTGAAGTGTTGTTTGATTTGATTTGATTGATGTTTGTTTGAATGGAAATTCAAAACAGAAAATAAAATAGAAAAAGGAAAAGAACACAGAATAAAAAAAAAGAAAGGAATCGACCCAGCCCAGGCAGCCCACTAAGCCCATCAACCAGCCCAGCTCTCTACCCCGCAGAAAACGATTCGAACCAACTATCTAACCCGCACAGAGAATGACAGGTGGGCCTCCTCCTCGTTTTCTTTCCCCACTGACAGGTAGACCCACCTCCACTGTTCATCGTCCTCCCCGCGACTTCTTCTCCCCCCTCACAGCGCGGCCGTTTCTGACTGGATTTATCACGTTTGAATTCTCCTTAATGCCGAGCCTTAACCTCGCTGCGACCACGCACCTTAAAACGCTCACCCCTCCTCTCTCGTTTCCCTCAGACGCCAACCTCTCTTCGCCACCGGGCCGCTCCAATTTTTCTCTGCACCGCCGCTGTCTCCGACGACCTTCTTCATCGATTCCGGCCACACACTGCCTCCCCTTGCCCCATTGACCAAGCACGCAGCTTCCCCACTCCCATACCTTCCTCCCTGTACCAACCATTCATCCGCGGGTGTCCCAGGAAGTCGTCATGAACCAAGCACAGAAGCACCGCCGTCTGTCCTCTACTCCGGCAAAGCATACTGGTAAGAGCCGACCACCCCAAGCCCTATAGTTCACGCTCACAGCTCCGCCATGGTCTCCCGCGACTAACCATGCTCTCGGTTTGCCCTCTCGAGATCTACAGCGACGCCAGCAACGACGACCACGACGACCACCGTCTGCCTCCAACTCCGACAGCGTTTCCAGGTGAAATCCGACGCCCCTCCGCTCCTCGATCATGCGAGCATATTCGCCTCGGACCTACGCACCTAACCATATTCCTGACTTGCCTTAGGGTGATCTGCAGCGTCGACTTCAACCAGAACCAGAGCCGCTCGACGCCGTTTCCAACTCCGGTGAGAAATTGCCGCAACCCTAGTGCGCCCCGAGCCACACCGACCACACGACGTGCTTCACCATAGCTCTGCAATCAAGGTGAGCATCCTCCCCTCTCTCCTAACGTTCTGTTTCGCCAAGCGCCGCCTTAATCTGACCGCCGCCGCCGCTAGCCACCGCCGGTGCCGCTCGCGAATGGTCAAGCGCGCGAACACCGTTGGATCCCTATCCAACGCCTGTGATAGAACACTTAAGCCGCGAAGGGGTACGTTATCTGGACCACCCGATCTGACTTAATCCAACGCCCCACAGCGTGATCCGCGCGAACCGTTTTCGGCCAATTAGAATATGACGCGTGGCCAGCTCTAGTTTAAAACAGATATTTGAATCAGAATTTTATGCAAACTTCAAACACTTGTAACTTTCAAACCACACGTCCAAATTTAGCAAATTTTATATCAATGGATTCAGGAGAACAAGCTCTAACCAACCATGGCCTTAGTTTTGAAAATAGTATATGATAGCTTGTTGGAAATTACAGAAACTTTTGTGTACTTGTTTAGAGTATAAAAATTGTTTAAAAATGATTTTTGATTTAAACCCTTTGCAAAATGGATTTATGTGACCTTACTGACCCTAGGAACCAACCCTTGGTGTTAGAAATGATTTTAGTAAAATTTAGGTAGATTACTTGACTTAGCCATTTTTTTTAGCCAAATAAAGAGAATGGATTATGTTATAAAAATGGTTATAAAAAGGAAAACTTTGGGAAAATGTTTTAGACCAAACTTACTGACCCAAAACACCAAGCCTTGCCAAGGGCAACTCACTTGGTGAAAAACCCAAGGTTTTGCTTTGATAAGAATAATTCTCACCACATAAAATGATGAATGAATATTAAAATGGTCTTAAGATAAAACCCAATTGCAAGTGACTTTTCCATTTTGGTAAAAGACCAATGTGGACCTTACAAAGTTTATAAACCTATTAGAAACCAACCTTGCAATAGAACCCTCTTTTACAAGACTTAGGAACCATTGCTTTGTGTATGTAAATTATTGTTTGAATGTTGGAATGTTAGTTGATTTGGTGATTGCTTGTTTGATTGTAGTGAAATTAGCAAAGTGTGAGACTAGCAAGACCAAGAAGTGACTATCATTCTCTAATCAAAAAGGCAAGTTACACTATCATTCAAAAGTCCTACTATTTTTATTACTATACTTAGTGGATTTTGAAAATATGCATGAAAAGATATTTTTATACTTATGCTATGCTAAATCCTAATAGGATTCCCTAAACACTCCTTAGTAAAACTATTAAAGTTGTACATGCTTAGCCATGCTATATGCTATATTTTGAAAAAGAGATACATGTTGAGATTTACAAAGGTTGAGAAAAGGACTTGTGTTTTACATAATAAAACAAGGACTCAATGAACCACCTAGGTGGTGGCTACTTTAAGTTTTGGAGAAGGTGGCAACAAAAGGGAACCATGTCTATGGCAATCACTTTGTGTTGTGCTCCAAAAGAAAACCACCTAGGAAACTTAGAGATCAAACATGCTTCTCCAATTGTGGCTTCCATGTACAACCACATGCTATTATGGCTCTGGCTTAGTCAATTACATTAGGAAGACCCATACATTGTCTTTAGTTACTGGACATGGGGATCTGGAATGCTTCATGGGGGCTGAAGACAAAGCTAGCAATGATGTATGGGAGGACCTTTTGGAAAGACTTCGTCACATTCTCAATCTGCCAGTACTCCATCTTGGTGAGCACTAATCCAGTAGGCCACTGGTGGCAACAAGATGGGATTGTGTCTTGTGGGTAAAGTGTACTCCTTCTGCAGAAGTAAAAAAAAAATCTAAGTACTTAGCCGTGTCCCCGGTTATGGACAATACTGAGCAACTAAAGTTTGAACTATGGGAGATCTCGACATTCCAATTTCTAATATAAAAACTTGATGCCCTTGTGTGTCTACCAAGGAATTCAAAGAGATTTTGTAAAGCTTGTTGCACTTGGGGTTACCAAGGTGCTCAAGAGCATGATGTACTTGGGGCTTTACCAAGGGACTCATGAGTTTTGATAAAACTTGTTGCACTTGGGGGTTACCAAGGTGCTCAAGAGATTTTGACAAGGATTTGAACACTTGAGTTTCTACCAAGGAGTTCAAGGAACTTGGAAAAGAAATTTGACAAAAGACTTTAAAACCCTTTTGAAAAAGATAGGATAAAATATTGCTTTATGCAAATAAGCCTCAAACCCTACTTAGCCAAATATGCATATAATGATAGGATCCACTCTTTTTATACATAAAAGTGAAGCTTGCCAATACAATTCAAAATGTATTGACCCTTGTGGCTGTAACTTGTAATGTTGCAGGTTGATTGTTTTAAAAATGAAGATTGTTTGATTGACTAGGATTACAAAGTCTACAACCAACATCTGCCTGTGGTACTTTGAAGATGATGGACCCATACTTATAGTTATTCCGCTGCAAATGTAATGTAATAGCCAAATGAGCTATGTTTGATGTAATAAACTTATGTTATTCCTGGTTGTAAATTTATATTATGACCTTTGTATCTTGATATTACATCTTAACTGTGGATGCTAGCTATTGATCCAGGGACTAGCATCGTAAAACACAGGAGGACTCTACCTTATAGGGTTGGGGCCTCTATAGATGGTATCAGAGCATTGTGTTGCCTGTAGGATTTGTAAACCCTAGGATTGGACAAAAACCCCTTAGAAAATAGGAGTTGTATCTTGTTCCAAAACTTATTTACAAAACAAACTTGTATACTATTTCCTCAACCATTTTGGTTTCAACTCCACATCTCTTCTACTTCAACTTGATGGAAAAATCTACCCATGACCAAAGACTTCATCATATGTAAAGTACTTCTTCAACATCTTCAACTCTAATGACTTCAACATCTTCAGCATATTCATCAAGGACTTCCAACTTGGAAACTACTAAGGACCACAAGTGAAACAAGGAAATCTTGCTTAGGATTTAGAGACTGAGGGAATGCAAAATAAGAAGAAGCCATCAACAACTTTGAAGCATTGTGACCAAGAGTTTTCCTCAAGGAAACCAAGATCTCATACAAGAAGGATCATGAAGGAAGGAAAGATCACAAGAAAACCATATAGATGAACCACCATTTATAGTTAAGTCAAACACACCAACCTATGTGGTGTAACAAAAATATTTTGTTGCCTAAAATGTGCTTGAACTGTGTTGTTTGAGTGAAATGTTTGTTTATGATTGCATGCACATTGTTTGTGTAAATTGTGATGTGTGTGATTAGAAATATTTCCTTAGAAATATCTTGCCTATTCTAAACTCCCTTCAAACCCAAACAGATGACTACTCCAAAGGACTCCAAGGTTGATGACACCAACACCAACCAAGCTGATAGCATGAGGGAACTCATAGCAACCCAACACCAGTTGAATCAACTAACAGCTCAGTTCCTAATCAACAATAGTGATAAGGATCCAGCACTGCAAAGATTCTTAGAAGAGCAGTCTCAACTGATGCTTAAGGTGACTAATCAAATGATTAGCATAGAAGAAAGCTATCCAAAGAAAGTTTATGATAACAGGGATGAAAAGAATATTGTTCTAGATGGAGCCCCAGCTTGCATTATTTGTGGAGACAAGGATCATACCTCCAAGGAGCATGAAGGACAATGCCCCAATTGTGAAGAAGATCATCCTGTTGGACAATGTCCTACCTCACAAGCTACTTGCTACCTTTGTGAAGGAAGTGACCATACTCCAGGTCTATGTCCTATCTATGCCATGGTGGAACAAAGGCTACAAGAAGGATCCAAATCTACCAAAGGAAAAGGACCACTCCTACATCCAAACAAGACAACCCAATTCAAAGGATCAAGGAAAATCAAGAAGCCCAAGCAAGACATGAGCCTTGTGCAATGTCGTAAATGTAAGGAAATGGGACACTACTCCAGTGGATGCCCAGAAAACAAGAAGAATAAAGAGATTGACCAAGTGTGGTGCAACAACTGCAAGAAACCAGGCCACTATGTAGCAACTTGCCCACAAGAGAAACGCAAAGAACTTATGGACATTAATTGTTTCAACTGCAAGAATCCAGGACACTATGCAAGCAACTGTCCAGAAAGGATGAAAAACAAGTTGAACAAGCCTATGGAGAAACTCAACCTTGGCCCATGAGTCAAGTGTAGAAACAAAGCAAAAGTTTGCTTAGAAAAGTTTTCCAGGACCCAAGGAGGCCAATATGTAAATTTTGTTTGAAAATTTTAAGGGTGGTAGTACCCTAGTTGATTGAACTTGCTTGTAACCCTACCTTCCCAAATCTCGGGACGAGATTTATTTTAAGGGTGGTAGCCTGTCACATCCCAAGATTTTCCAAATCTTGTAATGTGAAAATAATGAATAAAAATAAAACTTTGTTTGAATTTCAGAGCCAGAAGAAACTTTTTGAATTTCAATAGAACCTCAAACCCATTGGAATTAAATAAAATCCTAAAAGGATTTAAAAAGATAAACATTTTAAATAAAGGAAAATAAATATTTTGAAAAATAAGATTTTGGATCTTCTAAAAATAAAAGTCTTGGTTTTCAGAAGAAAAGAAGGATTTAAATAAAAGATTATTATATAAAACCAATTAAACCTTGGCCAAGCTTGTGAATTAAAACATTTATTTTAAATAAAATAGCAAAGGCTTAAATAAAAATAATAAAAGGTTGTGTAAATAAAATAATAAGGATTTAATATCCAACTTTATTTAATAAAAGGTTTTACCATTTTAATCAAAGCTTGTTAAATTATTTTAAATAAGTTTTCTAAGTATTTTATTAATTAAAACCTACTAAAGTGATTTGACTTTATTTTTAGATTTCAAAATAATTATCTCAATAAAATGAAACCTATTTTGAAATAATAATGAAAGTCCATTTTATTTAATTAATAATGGACTCTAAAATAAAATGTTATTTTGTTTTAACAACAAGTTTCCAAGTATTTAATACTTCCAAATAAAACCTACTGATTTAGTTTGGAAAATATATATGTTTCAAATAAAGATTTTATTAATAGAAACAAACTCTATTTGATTTAATAACTAAGGCCCATTATATTTAATTACTAATGGACCCTAAAATAAGAGGTTATTTTGTTTTAAACAAATCTTCCAAATATTCTTTATTTTCAAATAAACCTACTGTTTTAGATTTGAAAATGTTTTCAAATAAGAATGATCATTAAATCAAACCATATTAAATAAATAAAACTCCATTTTTTTTAATTAAAGAATGGATTAATAAAGTTATTAGTATTTTAATTTGGACTTTTTACTAAACAGAACTAATTTCAAAATTACAAAATTTGAAGTGTTGTTTGATTTGATTTGATTGATGTTTGTTTGAATGGAAATTCAAAACAGAAAATAAAATAGAAAAAGGAAAAGAACACAGAATAAAAAAAAAGAAAGGAATCGACCCAGCCCAGGCAGCCCACTAAGCCCATCAACCAGCCCAGCTCTCTACCCCGCAGAAAACGATTCGAACCAACTATCTAACCCGCACAGAGAATGACAGGTGGGCCTCCTCCTCGTTTTCTTTCCCCACTGACAGGTAGACCCACCTCCACTGTTCATCGTCCTCCCCGCGACTTCTTCTCCCCCCTCACAGCGCGGCCGTTTCTGACTGGATTTATCACGTTTGAATTCTCCTTAATGCCGAGCCTTAACCTCGCTGCGACCACGCACCTTAAAACGCTCACCCCTCCTCTCTCGTTTCCCTCAGACGCCAACCTCTCTTCGCCACCGGGCCGCTCCAATTTTTCTCTGCACCGCCGCTGTCTCCGACGACCTTCTTCATCGATTCCGGCCACACACTGCCTCCCCTTGCCCCATTGACCAAGCACGCAGCTTCCCCACTCCCATACCTTCCTCCCTGTACCAACCATTCATCCGCGGGTGTCCCAGGAAGTCGTCATGAACCAAGCACAGAAGCACCGCCGTCTGTCCTCTACTCCGGCAAAGCATACTGGTAAGAGCCGACCACCCCAAGCCCTATAGTTCACGCTCACAGCTCCGCCATGGTCTCCCGCGACTAACCATGCTCTCGGTTTGCCCTCTCGAGATCTACAGCGACGCCAGCAACGACGACCACGACGACCACCGTCTGCCTCCAACTCCGACAGCGTTTCCAGGTGAAATCCGACGCCCCTCCGCTCCTCGATCATGCGAGCATATTCGCCTCGGACCTACGCACCTAACCATATTCCTGACTTGCCTTAGGGTGATCTGCAGCGTCGACTTCAACCAGAACCAGAGCCGCTCGACGCCGTTTCCAACTCCGGTGAGAAATTGCCGCAACCCTAGTGCGCCCCGAGCCACACCGACCACACGACGTGCTTCACCATAGCTCTGCAATCAAGGTGAGCATCCTCCCCTCTCTCCTAACGTTCTGTTTCGCCAAGCGCCGCCTTAATCTGACCGCCGCCGCCGCTAGCCACCGCTGGCGCCGCTCGCGAATGGTCAAGCGCGCGAACACCGTTGGATCCCTATCCAACGCCTGTGATAGAACACTTAAGCCGCGAAGGGGTACGTTATATGGACCACCCGATCTGACTTAATCCAACGCCCCACAGCGTGATCCGCGCGAACCGTTTTTGGCCAATTAGAATATGATGCGTGGCCAGCTCTAGTTTAAAACAGATATTTGAATCAGAATTTTATGCAAACTTCAAACACTTGTAACTTTCAAACCACACGTCCAAATTTAGCAAATTTTATATCAATGGATTCAGGAGAACAAGCTCTAACCAACCATGGCCTTAGTTTTGAAAATAGTATATGATAGCTTGTTGGAAATTACAGAAACTTTTGTGTACTTGTTTAGAGTATAAAAATTGTTTAAAAATGATTTTTGATTTAAACCCTTTGCAAAATGGATTTATGTGACCTTACTGACCCTAGGAACCAACCCTTGGTGTTAGAAATGATTTTAGTAAAATTTAGGTAGATTACTTGACTTAGCCATTTTTTTTAGCCAAATAAAGAGAATGGATTTTGTTATAAAAATGGTTATAAAAAGGAAAACTTTGGGAAAATGTTTTAGACCAAACTTACTGACCCAAAACACCAAGCCTTGCCAAGGGCAACTCACTTGGTGAAAAACCCAAGGTTTTGCTTTGATAAGAATAATTCTCACCACATAAAATGATGAATGAATATTAAAATGGTCTTAAGATAAAACCCAATTGCAAGTGACTTTGCCATTTTGGTAAAAGACCAATGTGGACCTTACAAAGTTTATAAACCTATTAGAAACCAACCTTGCAATAGAACCCTCTTTTACAAGACTTAGGAACCATTGCTTTGTGTATGTAAATTATTGTTTGAATGTTGGAATGTTAGTTGATTTGGTGATTGCTTGTTTGATTGTAGTGAAATTAGCAAAGTGTGAGACTAGCAAGACCAAGAAGTGACTATCATTCTCTAATCAAAAAGGCAAGTTACACTATCATTCAAAAGTCCTACTATTTTTATTACTATACTTAGTGGATTTTGAAAATATGCATGAAAAGATATTTTTATACTTATGCTATGCTAAATCCTAATAGGATTCCCTAAACACTCCTTAGTAAAACTATTAAAGTTGTACATGCTTAGCCATGCTATATGCTATATTTTGAAAAAGAGATACATGTTGAGATTTACAAAGGTTGAGAAAAGGACTTGTGTTTTACATAATAAAACAAGGACTCAATGAACCACCTAGGTGGTGGCTACTTTAAGTTTTGGAGAAGGTGGCAACAAAAGGGAACCATGTCTATGGCAATCACTTTGTGTTGTGCTCCAAAAGAAAACCACCTAGGAAACTTAGAGATCAAACATGCTTCTCCAATTGTGGCTTCCATGTACAACCACATGCTATTATGGCTCTGGCTTAGTCAATTACATTAGGAAGACCCATACATTGTCTTTAGTTACTGGACATGGGGATCTGGAATGCTTCATGGGGGCTGAAGACAAAGCTAGCAATGATGTATGGGAGGACCTTTTGGAAAGACTTCGTCACATTCTCAATCTGCCAGTACTCCATCTTGGTGAGCACTAATCCAGTAGGCCACTGGTGGCAACAAGATGGGATTGTGTCTTGTGGGTAAAGTGTACTCCTTCTGCAGAAGTAAAAAAAAAATCAAGTACTTAGCCGTGTCCCCGGTTATGGACAATACTGAGCAACTAAAGTTTGAACTATGGGAGATCTCGACATTCCAATTTCTAATATAAAAACTTGATGCCCTTGTGTGTCTACCAAGGAATTCAAAGAGATTTTGTAAAGCTTGTTGCACTTGGGGTTACCAAGGTGCTCAAGAGCATGATGTACTTGGGGCTTTACCAAGGGACTCATGAGTTTTGATAAAACTTGTTGCACTTGGGGGTTACCAAGGTGCTCAAGAGATTTTGACAAGGATTTGAACACTTGAGTTTCTACCAAGGAGTTCAAGGAACTTGGAAAAGAAATTTGACAAAAGACTTTAAAACCCTTTTGAAAAAGATAGGATAAAATATTGCTTTATGCAAATAAGCCTCAAACCCTACTTAGCCAAATATGCATATAATGATAGGATCCACTCTTTTTATACATAAAAGTGAAGCTTGCCAATACAATTCAAAATGTATTGACCCTTGTGGCTGTAACTTGTAATGTTGCAGGTTGATTGTTTTAAAAATGAAGATTGTTTGATTGACTAGGATTACAAAGTCTACAACCAACATCTGCCTGTGGTACTTTGAAGATGATGGACCCATACTTATAGTTATTCCGCTGCAAATGTAATGTAATAGCCAAATGAGCTATGTTTGATGTAATAAACTTATGTTATTCCTGGTTGTAAATTTATATTATGACCTTTGTATCTTGATATTACATCTTAACTGTGGATGCTAGCTATTGATCCAGGGACTAGCATCGTAAAACACAGGAGGACTCTACCTTATAGGGTTGGGGCCTCTACATACCCCTACCCCTCCGGAGTGCCGGACATTCTGGAACCTTCTAGAACATTCCCGATGAAAACACCGGAATCATTCCCGAACTCCGAAACGGGTCTTTCCTTATATGAATCTTATTATCCGAACAACATTCGGTCTCTTTCTCATACTACCATAACTACTCAAACAACGTCGAATCCTTAAGTGTGTCTCCCTACGGTTCGTGAATTATGCGGACATGATCGAGACACTTCTCCGAACAATAACCAATAGAGGAATCTGGAAATTCGTATGGTTCCCACATATTTCTACGATTACTTTGCGATCGAATAAACCACTTACATATGATACCAATTTCCCTTTGTCTCACGATAGTTTACTTATCCGAGGTTATGATCGTCGGTATCTCTGCATACCTAGTTGAACCTCGTTACCGATAAGTACTCTTTTCTCGTTCCCGTGATATGTGATCCCTTGTGAGCCAGTCACATGCTTGCAAGCTAATTGGATGACATTCCACTGAGAGGGCCCAGAGTATATCTATCCGTCATATGGATGGACAAATCCCACTCTTGATCCATGTGTCTCAACCAATACTTTCCGAACACTCAATGGCACCTTTATAGCCACCCAGTTACGGTGTGGTGTTTGATGTCATCAAAGCATCCATCCGGTAAAGGTGATATGCATGATCTCATGGTCGAAGGAATTAGGTTACTATGTATCAGAAAGCATATAGCAATTGAACTATTGAAATGACTTGATCTTTATGCTACGCTTATCTATAGGAGTATGTCCACCATATCATTCTCCTAACGATATGATCTTGTTGTTGATAACATCTCAATGTTCATGATAGGGAAACCACAATCATTTATCAACCAACAAGCTAGTGATGTATAGAGGCTATACTAGGGACTTCAAATTAAGTTTACAAATCACACAAGTATCAATGTTTCCTTGTTAATACTATTATAGCATGAATGCAAACATTTATCATAAACACAAAGATATAATAATAACCACATTTATTATTGCCTCTAGGGCATATCTCCAACAGTCTCCCACTTGCACTAGAGTCATCTAATCTAGATTACATGGTAATATACCGAACACCCATGGCAGTTTGGTGCTGGTCATGTTTTGCCCTCGGGAGAGGTTTAGTCAACGGATCCGCCACATTCAGATCTGTGTGTACTTTGCAAATCTTTATATCCCCATCTTGAATATGTTCTTCGAATAGCGTGAAAACGTAGCTTGATATGCTTCAGCTTCTTGTGTGACCTTGGTTCTTGCGCATTGGCTATGGCGCCCATGTTATCACAGTAGATAGACATTGGGTCCAGCGCACTAGGAACCACACCCAGCTCTGTAATGAACTCTTTCATCCATATTGCTTCTTGTGAAGCCTCCGAAGCAGCCATGTATTCCGATTCAGTTGAAGATCTCGCCACAACGCTTTGCTTTGCACTCCTCCAACTAACTGCTGCACCATTCAAAATAAATACGTATCCAGATTGTGATTTAGAATCATCCGGATCGGTGTTCCAACTAGCATCGGTGTAACCATTAACAACGAGCTGTTCATCACCTCCATAAGAAAGAACCATATCCTTAGTCCTTCTCAAGTACTTAAGGATGTTTTTGACCGCTGTCCAATGATCCACTCCTGGATCACTTTGATATCTGCTAGTTAAACTAACAGCATATGCAATGTCGGGTCTAGTACATAGCATGGCATACATTAGAGATCCTATGGTTGAGGCATAGGGAGTCTTACTCATCTTTTCTCTATCTTCTGCCGATGTCGGACTTTGAGTTTTACTCAAGGTCGTATTGGGCAACATGGGCAAGAACCCTTTCTTGCTATCTTCCATTCCAAACCTCTTTAGAACTTTGTCCAAATATGTACTCTGTGACAATGATATTTGGCGTTTCGATCTATCTCTATAAATCTTTATGCCTGATATGTAAGCTGCTTCGCCAAGATCCTTCATTGAAAAACTATTATTCAAATATCCCTTGACACTATTAAGAAGGTCTACATCATTCCCAATCAACAATATGTCATCCACATATAGTATTAAGAATGCTACAGAGCTCCCACTCACTTTCTTGTAAATACAAGCTTCTCCATAAGTTTGTATAAAACCAAAACTTTTGATTACTTTATCAAAACGTTGATTCCAACTTCGGGATGCTTGCTTCAATCCATAGATGGACCGTTGAAGTTTGCATACCTTGTTAGCATCTTTAGGATCGACAAAACCTTTGGGTTGCATCATATACAACTCTTCATCAATGTCTCCATTGAGGAATGCTGTTTTGACATCCATCTGCCATATCTCATAATCATAATATGCAGCGATTGCTAACATAATCCTCACAGACTTTAGCTTCGCTACTGGTGAGAAAGTCTCATCGTAGTCAACTCCTTGAATTTTTCGAAACCCTTTTGCGACAAGTCGAGCTTTATAGACAGTAACATTACCATCAGCATCTGTTTTCTTCTTGAAGATCCATTTGTTCTCGACAGCCTTCCGACCATCCGGTAAGTCCACCAAAGTCCATACTTGGTTTTCGTACATGGATCCAATCTCGGATTTCATGGCTTCTTGCCATTTATTGGAATCTGGGCTCATCATCGCTTCCTCATATGTGTCAGGGTCATCGGTGTTGTCCACCAACATGACACTCATAACGGGATCATACCAATCTGGAGTGGTACGAGTTCTCGTTGACCTCCGAGGCTCTGTAGCAACATCAACCGAAATTTCATGATCATCATCACTAGCTTCCTCTCTAATTGGTGCAGGCACCACAGGAACTTCTTCCGGTGCTGCGCTACTCGCAATTTCGAGAGAAGGTTCGACAACCTCGTCGAGTTCTACTTTCCTTCCAGTCACTTCTTTCGAGATAAATTCCTTCTCTAGAAAGGATCCATTCTTGGCAACGAAGATTTTGCCCTTGGATCTATGATAAAAGGTATACCCAATAGTTTCCTTCGGGTATCCTATGAAGACGCATTTTTCCGCTTTGGGTTCTAGCTTGTCCGGCTGTAACTTCTTTACATAGGCTTCGCATCCCCAAACTTTAAGGAACGACAATCTAGGTTTCTTCCCAAACCATAATTCATACGGTGTCGTTTCAACGGATTTAGACGGTGCCCTATTTAAAGTGAATGCGGCTGTTTCTAATGCATAACCTCAAAATGATAGCGGTAAATCTGTAAGTGACATCATAGAACGAACCATATCTAAGAGAGTTCGATTACGACGTTCGAACACACCATTACGCTGTGGTGTTGCCGGCGGTGTCAATTGTGAAATTATTCCGCATTTCTTCAAATGCTCGCCAAACTCGTAACTTAGATATTCACCTCCACGATCAGAACGTAGAAATTTAATCTTCTTGTTACGTTGATTCTCTACCTCACTTTGAAACTCCTTAAACTTCTCGAAAGTTTTGGACTTATGTTTCATGAAATAGATATACCCATATCTACTCAAGTCATCCGTGAAGGTAACAACATAACGATAACCACCGCGCGATGCTACACTCATTGGACCACACACATCAGTATGTATGATTTCCAATAAGTCCGTAGCTCGCTCCATCATACCAGAAAATGGAGTCTTAGTCATTTTTCCCATCAGACATGCTTCGCATCTTTCAAGTGATTCAAAATCAAATGATTCAAGAAGTCCATCGGAATGGAGTTTCTTCATACGCTTCACTCCAATGTGACCAAGACGACAGTGCCACATATAGGTCGAGTTATCGCTCGATTTCAAACGTTTAGCCTCAATGTTGTTGATATGTGTATTTCCACTATCGAGATTCAATAAGAATAGACCATCTATCAAAGGTGCATGTGCATAAAACATATTACTCATATAAATCGAACAACCATTATTCTCGGACTTAAACAAGTAACCGTCTCGCAATAAACAAGATCCCGATATAATGTTCATGCTCAACGCAGGCACCAAATAACAATTATTTAAGTATAAAACTAATCCCGATGGTAGATGAAGGGGTAGCGTGCTGACCGCGAACACATCAACCTTTGATCCGTTTCCCACGCGCATCGTCACCTCGTTCTTCGCTAGCTTCCGTTTATTCTGCAGCACCTGTTTCGAGTTACAAATATGAGCAACCGAACCAGTATCAAATACCCAGGCACTACTACGAGTACTAGTGAGATAGACATCAATAACATGTATATCAGATATACCTTTCTTCTTGATGTTGCCGTTCTTCAGATCCGCCAAGTACTTTGGGCAATTTCGCTTCCAGTGACCTTCTCCCTTGCAGTAAAAGCACTCAGTTTCAGGCTTAGGTCCAGCCTTGGTCTTCTTCGCCGGCGTGGTAAATTTCTTAGCACCCTTCTTGAAGTGTCCCTTCTGCTTAGACTTGCCTTTCTTGAATTTGCTGGTCTTATTGACCAACAACACTTGGTGCTCTTTCTTGATCTCCACTTCTGCAGACTTTAACATAGCAAACAGTTCTGGCAACTGCTTGTTCATGTTCTGCATATTGTAGTTCATCACAAAGTTCTTGTAACTTGGTGGTAGTGATTGGAGGACACGGTAAATCCCCAAAGCATTAGGAATCACTATACCCAAGCTTTGAAGTTTGTTTGCGTGCCCAGACATCTTAAGCACATGCTCACTGACGGAGCTCCCCTCTTCCATCTTGCAGTTAAAGAACTTTTTAGAAGCCTCATAGCTTTCAATTGCCGCATGAGTCTCAAAGATCAATTTGAGATCCTCGACAATATCATATGGGTCTGAATTCTCAAACCTTTTCTGAAGCTCCGATTCCAAACCATACAAGATAGCACACTGAACTATGGAGTACTGATTTTTCCGAGCGAGGTAAACATTCTTTACTTCATCGGAAGCATCAGATGCAGGTGGGTCACCCAGCGGTGCATCCAGCACATAGGTCAAATTACCAGCTGTGAGGACAATCCTCAAATTGCGGAACCAATCCGCGAAGTTGCTTCCATTGTTTTTCAACTTTTCTTTCTCTAGGAACGCATTAAAATTGATGGTAGGGGCTGCCATTGATCTACAACATATTTGCAATAGTTTAGACTAAGTTTATGACAAATTGAGTTCAAATTAATAATAAAGTTAATCTAGGTGAACTCCCACTCAAAACAATATCCCTCACATTTTTTTAGTGATTAGACGAACCAAATCCACCACATCAACACCGATCATCACGAGAGTTGATATAGTTTCAATGGCGAACAATCGTCATGTTCATCATATCTACTATATGATTCATGCTTTACCTTTCGGTGATCCGTGCTCCGAGACCATGTCTGTACATGCTAGGCTCGTCAAGATCAAACCTTAGTTTCCGCATGAGCAAATCTGGCTTACTCACGTTGTATACACTTGCAGAATCTAACACACCCGATCATCACGTGGTGCTTCGAAACAACAAGCTTTAGCAACGGTGCTAACTAAGGGTGAACACTTTATGACTTGATATTCATGTGCATGAGGGATCATCTTATAATGCTACCTTCGTCTACTAAGCAATACAAGATGCATAAAGGATTAACATCACATGCAATTCAATATATATGTGATATGATATGGCCTTTCTTCTTTGTGCTTCCGATCTCCATATTCAAGCACGAACATGATCTCCATCATCACCGGCATTGCATCAAGGTCAATGACGCTTCTCCATGGTTGTCGTCCACCGGCTTCAACTATTACAACTACTTTGAATAGACACGCGGGTCTTAACATAAATTAAAGACAACCATATGGCTCCTGCCGGTTGCCAACTTACAATAAGGAACATTGCATACATCAAATATAATCACAATCATGGCCATATCACATCACTGCACACCCCTGCAAAACAAAATTAGACGCCTCTACTTTCTTTGCATGTTTTACGTGGTTTGGGGCTTTCAATAAGTGTCGTTCTAACTTACGAACATGAACCACAACATTGATACTAGTATTGTTAATCACCCGTTGTAAATTGGATCTTAACTATGCTAGGAGAAACAGGCACCCGCAAAGCCACTTATGCAATACAAGTTGCATGTCAAGCGTGGAGCAAGTCTCATGAACGATGTCATGTAAGGTTAGCCTGGGCCACTTCATCCCAACATACCGCAAGATGCAAAGTACACAAGAAGCAATCGACAATAAAAGCATCAACGCCCACAATGACCATTGTGTTCTACTCGTGCAACAGATCTACATATAGACACGGCTCTGATACCACTGTTGGGTTTCGTAGCATGGAAAACAAAAATTTTCTATCGCATACAAACAAACAAGCCAAGATCTATCTACTAGATTGTAGCAACGAGTCGATGGAATAACTTACCCTCGAAGATTCCAAAGTGTTTAACGAGAGCGGATTCTCGTGGGTGATGTAGTCGTACTCTTCCCGATCTCAAGATGGCGTAGACGATCCTTCCGGCGCTGCGTTCCGGTAGCGATCCCGCAGTCGGTCACACGTTCGGTACTCGACGAAGACCTTCCTCTCCCTTGTTCCAGCAGGCAGCGGAGGTTGTAGCACTCTCCTCGCGATTCCGGCATCACAACGACGTGGTACCGGAAGTAGAGGGGAGATCTCGCAGGGCTTCGCCTTAAGCCGGAGCGAGTATGGTGGAGTATGAGAGAGCTCCTCGGCGATCTAGGGTTTAGACACACCAAGGAGGAGGGGCTAGAGCCGGCGGCTAGGGTTCTGGGGACCCCAAGTCGTCTGCTAGGGCAAAACCCTAGGTGGAGGCGGCGGCTATGGAGGGCTGCAGCTTCTAGGGTTTGAGGTGAGGGACTTGTGTGTCTAGAGGAGGGAGCCCTGCCCCTCCTTATATAGGTGGAGGGGCCGGCCGCGCCAAGGGGAGGGAGGGGAGTCCCTCCCCAACTCGGCTTGGAGGTGGGCCGCCGGTTGGAGGAGGTATTCCCTCCCCAACTCGGTTTCCCTCCTTCCTGCTCTTTTCCACTTTCCAAAACTTGTCATTTGACTTTCAAACTAGCCGTTTGACTTTTCAATTTAGGATTTGAATAAACCCTTTATTTTGGACAGCGAATACACTTAGTACATGATGCAATGATTCCAACTTGCAATGACACACTCATGTACCCCTTCCCCTCCGGAGTGCCGTACATTCCGGAAGCTTCTAGAACATTCCCGATGAAAACACCGGAATCATTCCCGAACTCCGAAACGGGTCTTTCCTTATATGAATATTATTCTCCGGACCATTCCGGATCACCTCGTGATATCCCGGATCCCATCCGAGACTCCGAACAACATTCGGTCTCTTTCTCATACTACCATAACTACTCAAACAACGCCGAATCCTTAAGTGTGTCTCCCTACGGTTCGTGAATTATGCGGACATGATCGAGACACTTCTCCGAACAATAACCAATAGAGGAATCTGGAAATTCGTATGGTTCCCACATATTTCTACGATTACTTTGTGATCGAATGAACCACTTACATACGATACCAATTTCCCTTTGTCTCACGATAGTTTACTTATCCGAGGTTATGATCGTCGGTATCTCTGCATACCTAGTTCAACCTCGTTACCGATAAGTACTCTTTTCTCGTTCCCGTGATATGTGATCCCTTGTGAGCCAGTCACATGCTTGCAAGCTAATTGGATGACATTCCACCGAGAGGGCCCAGAGTATATCTATCCGTCATATGGATGGACAAATCCCACTCTTGATCCATGTGTCTCAACCAATACTTTCCGAACACTCAATGCCACCTTTATAGCCACCCAGTTACGGTGTGGTGTTTGATGTCATCAAAGCATCCATCCGGTAAAGGTGATATGCATGATCTCATGGTCGAAGGAATTAGGTTACTATGTATCAGAAAGCATATAGCAATTGAACTATTGAAATGACTTGATCTTTATGCTATGCTTATCTATAGGAGTATGTCCACCATATCATTCTCCTAACGATATGATCTTGTTGTTGATAACATCTCAATGTTCATGATAGGGAAACCACAATAATTTATCAACCAACAAGCTAGTGATGTATAGAGGCTATACTAGGGACTTCAAATTAAGTTTACAAATCACACAAGTATCAATGTTTCCTTGTTAATACTATTATAGCATGAATGCAAACATTTATCATAAACACAAAGATATAATAATAACCACATTTATTATTGCCTCTAGGGCATATCTCCAACAATCACCCCCTACCACCAACTGTCAATTTGGCTAAGTTATTGCAACCTATATGATCCAGGAAGAGCCCATATTGCCACGTGGCTGCACAAGAAGCTTCTTAACATATGGCATCTCAAATACCTTTGTTCCTGGGTGGCTTTCCACAAGTGTGATACACAAGGTAGACCATAGATATGGGCCTTGTGTAACCACTCAACATAACCAAAACATACCATTCCACCAAGATGATTCATTCACTTAGTTGTTTTTATTAAGCAAAAACAAAACTCAAAAGACTTAGCAAGATTTCATAGCATGAATATATTCCACCCTTGTTTGCTACTAGCTAGGCTAAGCATGGAAACATAGTAAGCATCCTAACTTAGAGAAAATTCTAACAATTCTACAACTACTAGGATTTCCCAAGCATATCATATAGATACTTAGCAAAATTATCATGCAAGCCCTATACAAAATACCACTAATGCATAGTCAAAATATTGGGACAAAGATATGAAGCACCACTTGCCTTGGTAGTTGGGGGAGTAACAAAAATCTTCACAATCACCACTAGCACCAAAATCTACACATAAAATGATAACACCAAATTCATATTTCAAATAATCAAGCAAAAATATATGAATGCATGCAAATTCCATGTGATTATTTTTCTAAACTAACAAGACAAGTAAAACAGTAATGAACACTAAGATAAACATTTATACACCAATTAAACTTAATTTGGCCTTTAAAACATTTTCCAAATAATATTTATACACAAAATAGGCCTACAAATGTCTCTACATAAAATTCTATTTTAAAAGAGACAAAATACAAAATCAAGCCTACATATGTGTAGGATTTAATTTTGTGATTCCAATGGTATATTATTTATATTTTTTGGATAAACAGAACAAAAGTTATTGAATTTACAAGTTTGAATAAATAATAGATTCAAAAACAGATTTTAATTTAAAAACCCAGACACGTGAGCGTATCTGATTGGCCCGTACCGGTTCGTCTGGATCGATCAACGAGAGCTACAGGATTTAAATGAAATCGCACGGGTCAGATCTAACCATACCCCTTCGTTAAGTGATCTAATCTGGCGCGCTGGATCTAGATCTAACGGACCACAATGGCTTGGCCAAGAACTGGCGGCGCGCGTGGTTGCAGTGGCGGCGGCGCTACTGGCGGCGATGGTCTGGCTAATACAGAGGGGCCTAGGGTTTGTGGTGTGGCTTAACAGACTTGCAATATCACGAGGAAGCTCAACGTGCTGCTGGCGTGGACAGGGGCGTGTTGAAGCAGAGGCTAGCGCTCGTCGGAGTTGCAGGCGGCGTCGGGTTCGTGCGGACGGCGACGTTGACGATGTTCTGGATCTCCCTAGCACAAGCCAAGATTATCAGTGCGCGCACAAAGGTCAGGCGAACATGATAGGGTCAGGCAGAAAGCAAGGGGCGCTCGGGTTTTACCTATATTGCTCGACGGAGTTGGGCGGCGGCTCGGTCGTTTGCAGAGGTGGATGGGGACGGCGACCTGGGTCACGCGCAGGCAAAACAAAGACATCAGAAGGTGCACAAAGACACACGGATCACGCTCGTTTGAACAAGAAGCGAAGGGGCGGTCGGGGCTCATCGGAATCAGTCGCCGGAGACGCTCGGTGCCGCGGTGGTGTGAGCTCCAATACGAACAGCCTGGTGGCGCTTAGGCAGTGGTGAGTGAGGGGAAAGATGCGGGGTGGCAAGGTGTTTATGTAGCAAGAGCGAGGGCAGCAAATACGCGCTGTATCAATGGGAATTAATCGAGGAATCAACGCGGCGTCACTGCGAGGAAGAAACGGCGGAGCGGGTCATCGCGTGGAGATTTTGGGATGATGATACTGAATGGGCATTGGGTACACTCGACAGAGAGAGAGGGGGTTTCCGCATGAGTGAGAAACGGAGAGGGGAGGGGGCTTCCCGGGTGGGCTTGCTGGGCTGGCTTGTTGGGCCGCGGGTGGGTTGGGTTAGTTAGGTCGCTGGGTTTGTTTTTTTCTTCTTTTCTCTTTTTCTTTTTCTGTTTTGATTTTCTGGTTTGATTTTGAATGACTATATCAAATTTGTTTCAATTTGAATTTCCTCCAAACGTTTGCACTGTGTTTCTTGTGTCCAAGGTTGGGTAAAACATCTACTTATACTCAAAAATCATTTTGAGTATGAAATTAAATATAAAACCATGCCTTTAATAAAATAATGGTAATAAGCATAAAGATGGTTTTATGATTGATTTTTTTTAAATGTTTTGTGTGGCTTTGTATTCATCTTCCAATCACCACTGATCAAACCCTAATCATATTTAGAAAGTAAAATATAAACCTTGCCTTACTTGAATAAGGTAAAAGGCAAAATTTGGTTTCTTATGTTGAAAATTAATTTGAAAAGGTCAAATGCTCATGAATGCATGAATTCTATGCAAACTTTATAAATCATGATTTTTGGGATGTTACAGTGACCCTGAAGATGGAGCTTCGACCATGCTACCCTCATTATATTATTTCGCTGTGTTGATTGTATTAAGACTGGATCATGAGATCCTTTATTTGTAAGACCTTTATTATGGTTTGTAATGGATGATGAACTATGGTACCAATCTGTTATGTCTCGCAAAAATGGTAATCCTGGGATTGCGATGTATGGAATACCAGGCATCTGGGATTAAAAATCTGGGTGTTGACAAGTTGGTATCTGAGCCATCGTGACCATAGGAGACCCTAGTTAGAATGGACGCTTGAATCAAAAACTTAGTTTCGAACCAAAAGAAGTGATTATTTATGAAAAACTATTCTCGTTCTTATCACTGAGATTCTTTCAATAAAATACATGTTCCTCAAAAATTCTTGCAAATCTTACATAAAATTTGACACACTAGATCACTTTAGTAGAACTCACACCTACGATAGAGCTCACTATTTGTGAGTTGTATCTGGTCCCATTGTATCGTAGTTTAATAGAATGGTTCTTAAAACCATCTATTTCCTTAGTGTGGTGTGTGTTTGTATTGTGTGATATGGATGAACGAATGAACGAAAAGCAAGTTGCTAGTTGGCAAAACCTGAGTCAAACTTAAAGTTTAAAAACTTTTTCAAAAACAAATCCATGAACCTTAGAAATTTCCCTCTCGTCTCATGATCTATCTCAATCTTCAGATGCCTCGTGGAGGGAGCAGTTCATCTTAGGACCCAATGCTGCAAATCTTGCAAATGTTGGTTTCGGACTGCGAAGCTGAAAGAGCCGAACGTCAAGCCAACTTAGCCACCCTTTAACACATAGCTCAGATGACCAGAATAATCAAGTCCATGGAAACCAAGACAACCATGGATCCAAGCTCAAAAACTTCCAAAACACCAATCCACCCATTTTTAGTAAGTCTGAAGAGCCATTAGATGCTGATGACTGGCTGCAGACCATGGAGAACAACTTAGAAGTCGCAGGAGTGGAAGCCAATGAGAAAGTACTGTTTGCCACCCATTATCTGGCAGGTGATGCAAGAGCTTGGTGGAATAGCATTTGCACTATGAATGGAGGAGAGATGATGCCTTGGGATGAATTCAAACTCAAGTTCAGCCAAACCCATGTGCCACCGGGTTTGCTTCTGTAGATGAGGAATGAATTCAAGGAGCTGAAGCAAGGAAGAATGACTGTGGTAGAGTAACATGACAGGTTTCTATCTATGTCTAGGTATGCCCCTGATGAGATTAGTACTAAAGCCAAGGAGAAGGAGAGATTCTTGAATGTTCTGCATGATGAGATGTAGACGGTGTTAGTCAACATTCCATTTGCTGACCTTGAAGCCTTAGTGGATTATGCAATCCAGATGGAAGGAAAGATCAACCAAGCCAATGAGAATCGCAAGCGTAGAATGATGCATCAACCAGGACCCCACCATACCCTGAAGTATCGCCCCAACCCGTCTACAGGATATGCCCTGAGAAACAATAGACCCCCGATGAACCGTCCGAACTATCCCAACCATGGAGGAGGAAACCCAAGTCCCAGAGGAAACTACCACAACAACCCCGGCAACTCCAACAATTTCAACCGTGCACCGCCCAAAGTCAACAACCCCACCAACATCAATACTGCCCCAAGGACTAGAAGCAATGTCGTGCCTGTTGCAGGAAAAGACAAGTCCTAGGTTACTTGTTATGAATGTGGAGTCAAGGGTCACTATTCCAATGAGTTCCCCAAGAAATCTTGCCGCAGCCAATGTGAATGCCCTAGCTCAGCAACAGTGCCGTGTTCAGCCTGGAAGAAGATTTGCCCTAGGGAATTCGCTTAACCGCAACAGCCGTGTGTTTCACATGAATGCTAAAGAAGCCTAGGAAGCTCCAGATGTCGTGCTGGGTATGTTTTATGTTAACTCAGTACTTGCAAGAGTGTTGTTTGATTCTGGAGCATCGCACTCGTTTGTCATAGAAGAATTTGCATGCACTAGTAAGATTCAACCAACAAAACTGAAGCATGATATGATAGTTCAAATACCTGGTTCAACGACCAAAGCTAGACAAATTTTCAAGGCCGTACCTATCAAAATCCATGGAATATATTTTTATGCTAACCTAATAGTACTCGGAAGGAAAGGTTTGGAAGTAGTACTAGGAATGGATTGGATGTCGAAACATAAAGGATTAATCGATTGTGCCACGAAAGCCATAACCATGACTAGTACCGCTGGAGTATCAGTAGAGCATGTATTTGAAACCTTGCCCCATCAATTCAAGTGCAACAAGAGTCTAGCCCAACCAACCAGTGACCAAGTCAGAGTATTCTGTGAATACCCCGACGTATTCCCAGATGTATTGCCCGGTATGCCCCTAGATTGGGATATCGAGTTTATCGTTGAACTAATCCCTGGAACTGGACCCATAGCTCGGAGAGCTTATAGTATGAACCCGTCTAAATTAGTGGAGCTAAAGAAGCAACTGGATGCTATGTTGGAGATAGACCTGATTCAACCATGTGCGTCGCCATGGAGATCACCTATTTTGTTTGAGGATAAGAAAGATGGAGGTAACCGTTTGTGCACGGATTATCGGAAGATGAATGATGTCACCATTAAGTACCCACTGCCAAAAATAGAAGACCTGTTTGACCAGTTGACCGATGCCAAAGTGTTTTCTAAGATTGATCTTAGAACTGGTTATCATCAACTCTAGATTCGCATAGAGCATATTCCAAAGACTGCCTTGACCACCAAATATGGACTGTATGAGTACACTGTCATGTCTTTTGGATTCCAATTGTAACATCCCTAAAATCATGATTTCAAATCTTTGCATATCATCCATGCATTCATGACCATTTTAGGATCATTTCCAAAGTTTTACAAAAACAGAAGCATTTGTATGCTTATTATTTTATGTAATCAAAGCATTGATCTAATGATACTCTCTAGTGAGAGAATATTTGTTTTAAACCAATGTTGTTGGTTCATAGGATTGTTTGATAAATTCCAAAGCTTGGACAAGGATTTCAAAACAAGGAAACAAATTCAAAACCATTTCTTTGTCTTTATTAAACAATGGGTAAAAACCTTGTTTATTTTAAAATTCCAAAGTACTAAATTATTTTTAAAGTGCACAACATTGTTCTGCAACCAAATGTGTACAATTTTCACTTTATAAAATCCAGAAAAGGTTTGAACTCAAACACATTTGACTTCATTTGAATTTAGTTCCTAGAAATTGAAACAGAAAAAGAAAAAGAGTAAAGAATTGGAAAAGGGCCTGCGCTAGCATTTCAGCCCAACAGAAGACCTAGCCCACTAAGCCCACCCGGGACTTTCCTCTCTCTTTCTCACCGCAAAAGCACGCACCCTCCCTTGATGTCAAGTGGGCCCAGCGCCAGGTCAGCTCGTCGTCCCCAAACCCCGCCCACGACCAAGACTTCGCCGTTTCTTCCTCCCTTCACTGCCGCGATTTCAATTTGCTTAAATGGCAATGAATGCATGCGTAATCTCCGCCCCTTCTCTGGCTACTTAATCCCCTCCCCTCTCCGCACCTTTCCCCTTAAACCACTCGCTCGCTCCGCCACCAGGCTGCCTCAATTTGGCGTTGCATCGCCGCAGACAGAACCAGCTCCGGCGACTGATTCCGGTGAGACGCGAGCGCCCATTTGCCTCTGCTTCAAACAAGCGCGACCAGCATGTTTTGGTGCATCTCCTGATGCTTTTCTTTTGCCTTCTCATGACCCAGGTCATCGACTTTGTCCATCTCTGTAAAGAACAGAGCCGCCGCTCAACTCCGACGAAGAATACCGGTAACCTCTGAGCGCCCCTTGCTTCCTCTTTGACCTTGTCGTCTCCGCCACAACCTTGTGCATCCTCTGACACCACTGGTTCGTGCTAGGGCGGTCTACATCGTCGGCAACAACTCCATCCGCAAACACCCAACGCCGCCAGCAACTCCGACGAGGTCCTGCCGCTGTGTCCGTGCGCCCCTGTCTCTCCCTCGACCACCTCGAGCACCGCAGCGACCACACGAACTCAGTAAGCATCTCCACTCCTCCCCGCGCGATCTAAATCGCCGGAAACCTCTCTGACAGAGCGCACCGCCGCCACTTGCCGCCGCTGGCGCCGCCCCACTATGGTCGCTTGATCAGAAGCCGTCAGATCTAGATCCAACGCATGCGATAGAATCACTTATCGAAGGGGTATGTGTTAGATCTGTCCGTGCGTTTTCATTTAGATCCTGTGGCTCTCGTTGATCGATCCAGCCGAAACGGTATCAGCCAATCAGAACTTGACGCGTGGCCTGTTCTTTGTTTTAAAAATCTGAATTAGATCTATTAGTGATTCAAACTTGTAAAATTCATAACTTTTGATCCACACGTTCGAATTTTAAAATTTTTATATCATTGGATTCAGGAGAAAGAATGCTATCTGTTTATGCAATGTGTTTAATGTGTTGCTTCTGTAAAATAGGTTATTTTGCAGAGACATTTATAGACTTATTTTGAGTATAGAAATGATTTGAAAAATGATGTAAAGATCAAATAAAGTTTGTTTAGTGTGTTTTGGCCTTGCTTATGTTTCAGTAATGTATACTTGTCTTGTTTGGTGTAGAAAAATCATCACATGACATTTGCATGCATTCATATATTTTTGATATGTGATTTTGGTGCCATTATTTTATGTGTAGATTTTGGTGCTAATAGTGATTGTGGTTGTTAAGATTGTTGCTACTTCCCAAACTACCAAGGCAAGTGGTGCTTCATGTTTTTGTCCCTATATTTTCACCTATGCATTAGAAATATTTTGTATAGGATTTGCATGATTATTTTACTAAGTATCTATATGCTATGCTTGGGAAATCCTAGTAGTTATAGCAATGTTAGAATTTCCTCTAAGATAAGATACTTGCTATTGCCATGCTTAGCCTAGCTAGTAGCAACCAAGGGTGGATTATATGATCATGCTATGAGAAATATTCTAAGTCTTTGACTTGTGTTTTGCTTAATAAAACAACTAAGTGAATGAAACACCTGGGTGGAATGGAAAGTTTGGTTTGTGTTGAGTGGTTACACAAGGCCCATTTCTATGGTTTACCTTGTGTATCACACTTGTGGAAAGCCACCCAAGAACAAAGGGATTTCAGATGCCAAATGTTAAGAAGCTTCTAGTGAAGCCACATGGCATTATGGGCTCTGCCTGGATCATATAGGTTGCAATAACTTAGCCATTTGGACAGTTGGTGGTAGTGGGATGATAGGTTGTAACGCGTCCATTTGGTCTAAGGGAAGGCTTCTGAAAGGTCCTGTCTTGGTGAAAATCAAGTCTTGTGGGGAAAGTGCACAACCTCTGCAGATGGAAGAATCTAAGTACTTAGCCATGTCCCTGGTATTGGACAACTTGAGCATCAAGACATGGAAGCTATCAAGAATCTCCTCATCCCAATTTTTCTAAGTTAAAACTTGTGGTTGAACAAGGGTGAAGGTTCACCAATTTCTATTGGTGGTTCCTTGGGAAAATTTTGTCAAAGAAAAACTTAGTGTTTTCAACTGATAAGTAAAACCTATTTTGAGCAAAACAAGCCTAAGCTACACTTAGCCATATTCATGTAGTAACTAGATGTTAATATTCTACTAAGGTATCACTTTCCAATACCATTCCAATGTATTGACCCACTATGGCTATAACTTGTGATGTTGCAGGTTACTCTGATGATGATTAGGGGTTATGAGTCTACACTCAACATGTTTGCCTGTGGCACATGATGATGAAGACTTATTTATGTTATTATATTTGAACTCTTGTATTAGGCCTGTGGCCATGGAGTTGTAAAATACTATGTTGTCTCTGGAATGATATGTAATAATGACCTTTGTATCTGTGTACTTCATCTTAAACTGTGGATGATAGCATTGATCCAGAGCCTAGCATTGCAATCACAGGGATCTTTACCTTTATAAAGGTGGGATCTTACAGATGGTATCAGAGCACTGTGTTTCCTGTAGGATTATGACCCTAGGATTGGATTAGAAACCTTTAAGGAAAAAATTCAACAATTTCCACACTGTCTTTTTCTTCTCGTAAACTTTTCTAATCTTCTTTCTCATCTCTATTTGTAGATGAACTCCATCAACGAAGCCGTAAGGAAGGGACCACTGTGAGACTGAATTTCCAAAAGGCCTCAAGAACCTTATGGTTACCATGGAGATACATGGTGCAGCTATGTACAAAGGTTTCCATGTGATGGATGAAGGAGAGGAGTATTGGTGGGTGCAACTTCACTTGTACAAAAACAAGGAAGACAACCACAAGGAATCAGGATTCTGCATGGTCACCAACTCAGTGATGCACACCACATTCTTTGATTCTGCAAGGGATGCAGCTTGGAAGGCCATCAAAGAGCTTGGTGATAGACTCAAGTGCAGAATGCTCAACACCCAAAATGACCTTAGAGAAGAAAAGAAGTATACCCAAGAGTTGGAAACTACTAACCAACAACTAACGGAAGACATCATAGACTTGATTCGGGAATCTTGTGAACAAGATAGGCAGATGGCTACTAAGGATGCTTTGATAGCCATTTTGTCTAGTGAGTGAGAGTTGTAACGTACTTCATTAGTTGGACCACCACACTTATCATTTTATTTCCAAAATTTTGTTTAAGTTATGTTGAACCTTGGATGCTTGTAATAGATTTGTGTATACCATGACTTGTGTGTTTATTTGCCAATGATATGCTTGTGATACTTTGTCTTGTGTATTTTCTATTGATGTTGATCCTAACTTTTCTCTATCTTATAAAATAGATGCCTAATGTTACTATCAGCACGGCTGAAGAGTTCAAGGGAAGTCATTTTGGCACTCGTCTTATTGAGCTCACTAGCGTGCTCAATCTTCCGCTTCCTAGCATCATGATGCTTCCCCTCACCAAGTTTGAGAGGAAGGACCTTTGGGGCTTCAAGGTTACTCAGCCAGGACGCCAGACTGAGCCAGCCACGGAGGCCATCACTTTCAAGCTTATGCATGACGACTAGGAGAGAGGCCTAGAGGTAGTCATGCAGGATTTACTTGGGCGTTTGTTAGGGAGACACTCTTGGGAGATTAGAGGTACTCACTTCCACACTTTTGGTAGACGCGACGAGGATGGTGAGGCTATTGAGTTCGAGGATACTGCTAGAGAGACGGCAGAGCCGATTCGTCTGTACCTTCAGGACTTAGAGGTTCTTATTAGGCACCTAGATACTGATAGGACCAACATCATGCTTAGCAATGACGAGCTCCAAGTGCAGCTTCGTGAGAAGGACAAGCTCTTCGCGGAGAAAGACGAGATAGTCAAGGAAATGGAGGCCAAGTTTGAGAGCCATGACGGGATGTTCAAAAGCCAAGAGAAGAGAGTCCAAGACAGGAACAAGAGGATTCGAGAGATGACTGCAGAACTAGAGGCCAAGGACTTCAGCTCGAGCATCAGCAGGGTGTGATTGAGAGACTTCGTTCACAGAATAGGGCTCTCAAGGACAACGTAGAGGCCTTGACTACCAATGTCGAGGAGTACAAGACCGCTATGGAGAATACAGGTCTTACACTTGTCGATGAGGAGGTTGATGCAGAGGAGTAGTGATGACTACTCATTTATCTATCATTTACCATGCCTATGTTTATTGAGTCGCAATGACCATCCAATCTGTGGATGGCTTGCTATTGGTGTGTTTGCTTTTCAAAACTTGTTATTTATGTCGTTGAACTTTTTGTTATTTTGATGCTTGTTTGCTGATTGTCTATGTGATGTATTGTGCATGTTAAGCATCTATGGGTATCTCATTCTTATCCTTATTGAAAACCACAGATGCCTCCTCGACGTGCCAACCCCAACCCGAACAACAACAATGTCACCCCCGAGATGCAGCAGCTGATGACAGCACAGGCACATCTGATGAAAATGATGACCACTTTCATGCAGAATCAGAACAACAACAACAACAACAACAACAACAACAACAACAACAACAACAATAACAACAACAACAACAACAACAACAACAACAATCAGAACAATCCACCAGGTTTTGACATGCTCACCAGATTCCTAAGACTAAGGCCTGCTAAGTTCTCAGGAACTACTGACCCCATGGTGGCCAATGATTGTCTACGTTCAGTGAACAAGGATTTGGTAACTGTCGGCTGTACTGATGAGGAGAAAGTCAGGTTTGCAGCACACTTGTTGGAAGGACCAGCAGCTACTTGGTGGGATAACTTCCAGATCACCACTCCCATTGAGGATGTGACATGGGCTATCTTTGAAGATGGTTTCCGTATAGCTCACATTTCATCTGGAGTGATGAGTTTAAATAAGAAGGAATTTCACAATCTGAAGCAACGCCACCGCAGCGTGGCTGAATATTTGAGGAGTTCAACAATCTGGCACATTATGCACCAGATGAGGTTGATACTGATGCCAAGAGGAAAGAGAAGTTCCTCGAAGGACTAAATGATAAACTGAATCTGCAATTTTCTGTGGCCTATGTCCCCACCTATCAATCCCTTTGTGACAAGGCTGCCATCTTGGAGAGCAAGATGAAGCAGGTTGAAAGCAGAAAGAGGAAGCACAGCTCTGACAAGCACAGCTCGGGATCGTCTCACAAGCGTTCCCATTATGATGATAGTGGGAATTCTGGATCCCACAAGCATGGAAAGTACACATCCACCACAACCGTCATCATGACAACAAGCATCACCGTAGTCATGACAATGACAAGTACAAGAACCACAAGGGTGGATACAAGAGCCACCACAATGGAAGTGGTAGTGGAAGCCAGCCTGTCAAGAAGGACCTCAGTCAGGTTGAAAGCTTCAAATGCAAGAAGATGGGGCATTATGCAAATGAATGCCCAGAAAAGAAAGCTGAGGGACCCAACAAACCCAACCCTTTCCAAAAGGGACAGGTGAACCACATCAATGTGGAAGAGATCTATGAGGAACCTGATGCTGTTGCTGGTAAGTTCAAACTCAATTCTATTCCAGCATTTGTTCTCTTTGATACTGGAGCATCGCATTCATTCATATCAAGAGCATTTGTTGAAAGAAATGAACTTCCAGTAGACACTATTAGGTGTCCTATAAAATTAAGTTCTCCTGGCGGAGAAATGATAGTGAACTCAGGATGTCATGATCTAGTCATAGAGTTTGGGAAGTATAAGTTTCCTGTTAATCTGATAATCCTAAATTCCCAAGGATTGGATATCAATTTGGGAATGTACTGGATGACTAAGCACAAGGGAGTGCTAGATTGTGCCAACCATACCGTCACACTCAAAACCCCAGAAAATAAAAGGATTAGATTCAAGACTAACTTTGAATCGAAAGGGAGTAAGCTAAATTCTCTTAAGGGGGTTAGCATAGACAGTGTTCCAATTGTGAGAGAATATCCGGATGTGTTTCCGGAAGAATTGCCGAGAATGCCACCAGATAGAGATGTGGAATTTCTGATTGATTTGCTACCAGGACCAGGACCAATAGCAAAGAGACCTTACAAATTGTCAGTTGATGAGTTGAAAGAACTCAAGAAACAACTTGGAGAACAGTTGCAGAAAGGATTTATTCAACCAAGTTCTTCATCTTGGGGAGCACCAGTTTTGTTTGTGGAAAAGAAAGATAGAAGTCAAAGGTTATGCATAGATTATCGTTCACTCAATGAGGTGACTATCAAGAACAAATACCCTTTGCCTAGAATCAGTGACTTGTTTGATCAGTTAGAAGGAGCCTATGTGTTCTCAAAGATTGATCTCCGGTCAGCTTATTTCCAGCTCAAGATAAGAGAACAAGACATACCTAAGACAACTTTCACCACTAGGTATGGATTGTATGAGTACACCGTGATGCCATTTGGTTTGACCAATGCACCAGCTTACTTCATCAATATGATGAACAAGGTGTTCATGGAGTTCCTTGACAAGTTTTTTGTCGTTTTCATCGATGACATTTTGATCTACTCCAAGAGCAAAGAAGAGCATGAAGGACATTTGCGTTTGATACTTGAGAAACATAGAGAGCATAAGTTGTATGCCAAATTCATCAAGTGTGAATTCTGGTCGAATGAAGTTGGATTTGTTGGACACATTGTGTCAGGAGATGGTGTAGCAGTTGATCCCGCAAAAGTGTCAGCAGTAACTGAGTGGGAATCTCCTAAGTCAGTAAAAGAGGTTCGTAGTTTCCTTGGCTTGGCAGGATACTACAAAAGATTCATTGAGAATTTCTCCAAAGTAGCTAAGCCAATGACGGAGTTACTAAAGAAAGACAAGAAATTTGCTTGGTCTGAAGGATGTGAACTCAGTTTCCAAGAATTAAAGAAAAGGCTAGTGACAGCACCAGTCTTGTGTCTGCCAGATTTGGAGAAGGATTTCCAAGTGTATTGTGATGCATCTCATCATGGATTAGGTGCAGTTCTAATGCAAGAAGGGAAAGTTGTGTCTTATGCCTCGAGACAACTCAAAACTCATGAGGTAAATTACCCTACCCATGATTTAGAGTTAGCCTCTGTTGTCCATGCACTCAAAACATGGATACATTATCTTTTGGGAAAGCGATGTGAAGTGTTCACAGATCAAAAAAGTTTGAAGTATATCTTCACCCAGAAAGAAATCAACATGAGACAAAGAAGATGGCTAGAACTCATCAAGGACTATGACTTGAGTTTGCAATACCACCCCGTTAAAGCAAATGTTGTAGCCGATGCACTAAGCCGTAAGGTATTTGTGAATGTCCTTACTAAGGGAGATTTTCCAGATGATCTGTGTGCCCAATTTAGAGACCTCGGATTGGAGATTGTGCCTGAAGGACATCTCATGTCATTGGATGTTCAACCCACATTGTTGGACAAGATCAAAGAAGAACAAAAGACGGATAAGGAAATTGAAGAGATTAAGGAAAAGATTGGCAAAGGAAAAGCCAAAGGATTCCATGAAGACGAACAGGGTACTTTATGGTATTGAAAACGTATCTGCGTTCCGCAAGATCCGGAACTTCGGAAACTGATTCTATAAGAAGCACATAACTCACCATATTCCATTCATCCGGGTAACACCAAAATGTACATGGATATGAAGGAAATATTTTGGTGGAATAACCTCAAGAAGGACATCGCCGAACATATTGCTTTGTGTGATGTATGTAGTAGAGTGAAAGCGGAACATCAGAAACCAGCAGGATTGCTACAACCACTACCTATTCCTGATTGGAAGTGGGACAAGATTGGCATGGATTTCATCACCGGATTACCAAGGACCAGGTCAGGATATGATTCTATTTGGGTAGTAGTGGATCGCCTCACTAAAGTGGCTCATTTCATACCCGTGAAGACAACCTACATAAGTGCTAAGTTGGCCAAGATCTACATGAATAGGATTGTGTGTCTGCATGGAGTACCCAAGAGTATTGTGTCTGATAGGGGAACTCAATTCACTTCTCATTTTTGGAGGCAACCACATGAGTCATTAGGAACGAGATTGGAATTCAGCACTGCTTTTCATCCTCAGACTGATGGACAGACAGAAAGGACCAACCAGATTCTCGAAGATATGTTAAGAGCATGTGCTCTAGACTATGGAGCTAGTTGGGATGAAAGTCTTCCTTACGCAGAATTCTCTTACAATAACAGCTATCAAGCCAGTATTGAGATGGCACCGTTTTAGTTTCTCTATGGGATAAAGTGTACCACCCCATTACTATGGAATGGTGTGGGAGAAATAAATTTGTTCGGACCAGAACTAATCAAAGAGACTGAAGAGAAAGTCAAGCTTGTAAAGGACATATTGAAGATAGCACAGTCCCGACAAAAGAGCTACGCAGATCCTATGAAGTGGGTGATAGAGCTTATCTTAGAGTGTCACCACTTCGTGGAGTAAAGAGATTTGGAGTCAAAGGAAAATTGGCCCCAAGATATGTTGGACCATTCAAGATTCTGAGTCGTAAAGGAGAAGTAGCATATGAGATTGAATTGACAGAATCATTGTCTGCCGTTCACAATGTGTTTCATGTGAGTCAGTTAAAGAAATACCATCCAGAGATGGAAGAGACTTCTTTGAAGGATACTATACCCTTGGAGGAGGTCCAATTGGAAAGTGATCTCACTTATGAGGAAAAACCCATCAAGATTCTTGAGACTGCAAAAAGAGTTACTCGGACTAAGACTATCAAATTCTGCTAAGTTCAATGGAACCATCATTCCGAAGAAGAAGCAACATGGGAAAGAGAAGATGATCTTCGGAAATACCACCCTCACCTATTTGCTAGCCAATCCGAATCTCGAGGGCGACATTCACCTTAAGGGGGTTAGATTTGTAACATCCCTAAAATCATGATTTCAAAGCTTTGCATATCATCCACGCATTCATGATAATTTTAGGATCATTTTCAAAGTTTTACAAAAACATAAGCATTTGTATGCTTATTATTTTATGTAAACAAAGCATTGATCTAATGCTACTCTCTAGTGAGAGAATATTTGTTTTAAACCAATGTTGTTGGTTCATAGGATTGTTTGATAAATTCCAAAGCTTGGACAAGGATTTCAAAACAAGGAAACAAATTCAAAACCATTTCTTTGTCTTTATTAAACAATGGGTAAAAACCTTGTTTATTTTAAAATTCCAAAGTACTAAATTATTTTTAAAGTGCACAACATTGTTCTGCAACCAAATGTGTACAATTTTCACTTTATAAAAATCCAGAAAAGGTTTGAACTCAAACACACTTGAATTCATTTGAATTTGGTTCCTGGAAATTGAAACAGAAAAAGAAAAATAGTAAAGAATTGGAAAAGGGTCTGCGCTAGCATTTCAGCCCAACAGCAGACCCAGCCCACTAAGCCCACCTGGGACTTTCCTCTCTCTTTCTCACCGCAGCAGCACACAACCTCCCTCGCTGTCAAGTGGACCCAGCGCCAGGTCAGCTCGTCGTCCCCAAACCCCGCCCACGACCAAGCCTTCCCCGTTTCTTCCTCCCTTCACTGCCGCGATTTCAATTTGCTTAAATGGCGATGAATGCGTGCGTAATCTCTACCCCTGCTCTGGCTACTTAATCCCCTCCCCTCTCTGCACCTTTCCCCTCACACCACTCGCTCGCTCTGCCACCAGGCTGCCTCAATTTCGCGTTGCATCGCCGCAGACAGAACCAGCTCCGTCGACTGATTCTGGTGAGACGCGAGCGCCCATTTGCCACTGCTTCAAACAAGCGCGACCAGCATGTTTTGGTGCATCTCCTGATGCTTTTCTTGTGCCTTCTCGTGACCCAGGTCGTCGACTCTGTCCATCTCTGTAAACAACAGAGCCGCCGCTCAACTCCGACGAAGAATACCGGTAACCTCCGAGCGCCCCTTGCTTCCTCTTTGACCCTGTCGTATCCGCCACAACCTTGTGCATCCTCTGACACCACTGGTTCGTGCTAGGGCGGTCTACATCGTCGGCAACAACTCCATCCGCAAACACCTGACGCCGCCAGCAACTCCAACGAGGTCCTGCCGCTGTGTCCGTGCGCCCCTGTCTCTCCCTCGACCACCTCGAGCACCGCAGCGACCACGCGAACTCAGTAAGCATCTCCACTCCTCCCCGCGCGATCTAAATCACCGGCAACCTCTCTGACAAAGCGCGCCGCCGCCACTTGCCGCCGCTAGCGCCGCCCCACTATGGTCGCTTGATCAGAAGCCGTCAGATCTAGATCCAACGCATGCGATAGAATCACTTATCGAAGGGGTATGTGTTAGATCTGGCCGTGCGTTTTCATTTAGATCCTGTGGCTCTCGTTGATCGATCCAGCCGAAACGGTATCAGCCAATCAGAACTTGACGCGTGGCCTGTTCTTTGTTTTAAAAATCTGAATTAGATCTATTAGTGATTCAAACTTGTAAAATTCATAACTTTTGATCCACACGTTCAAATTTTAAAAAAATTATATCAATGGATTCAGGAGAAAGAATGCTATCTGTTTATGCAATGTGTTTAATGTTTTGCTTATGTAAAATTTGTTATTTTTGCAAAGACATTTATAGACTTATTTTGAGTATAAAAATGATTTAAAGATCACATAAAGTTTGTTTAGTGTGTTTTGGCCTTGTTTATGTTTCAGTACTGTATACTTTTCTTGTTTGGTGTAGAAAAATCATCACATGACATTTGCATGCATTCATATATTTTTGCTTGTATATTTTTGATATGTGATTTTGGTGCCATTATTTTATGTGTAGATTTGGTGCTAATAGTGATTGTGGTTGTGAAGATTGTTGCTACTCCCCAAACTACCAAGGCAAGTGGTGCTTCATATTTTTGTCCCTATATTTTCACCTATGCATTAGAAATATTTTGTATAGGATTTGCATGATTATTTTACTAAGTATCTATATGCTATGCTTGGGAAATCCTAGTAGTTGTAGAAATGTTAGAATTTCCTCTAAGATAAGATACTTGCTATTGCCATGCTTAGCCTAGCTAGTAGCAACCAAGGGTGGATTATATGATGATGCTATGAGAAATATTCTAAGTCTTTGACTTATGTTTTGCTTCATAAAACAACTAAGTGAATGAAACACCTGGGTGGAATGGAAAGTTTGGTTTGTGTTGAGTGGTTACACAAGGCCCATTTCTATGGTTTACCTTGTGTATCACACTTGTGGAAAGCCACCCAGGAACATAGGGATTTGAGATGCCAAATGTTAAGAAGCTTCTAGTGCAGCCACATGGCATTATGGGCTCTGCCTGGATCATATAGGTTGCAATAACTTAGCCATTTGGACAGTTGGTGGTAGTGGGATGATAGGTTGGAACGCGTCCATTTGGTCTAAGGGAAGGCTTCTGAATGGTCCTGTCTTGGTGAAAATCAAGTCTCGTGGGGAAAGTGCACAACCTCTGCAGATGGAAGAATCTAAGTACTTAGCCATGTCCCTGGTATTGGACAACTTGAGCATCAAGACATGGAAGCTATCAAGAATCTCCTCATCCCAATTTTTTTAAGTTAAAACTTGTGGTTGAAGAAGGGTGAAGGTTCACCAATTTCTATTGGTGGTTCCTTGGGAAAATTTTGTCAAAGAAAAACTTAGTGTTTTCAACTGATAAGTAAAACCTATTTTGAGCAAAGCAAGCCTAAGCTACACTTAGCCATATTCATGTAGTAACTAGATGTTAATATTCTACTAAGGTATCACTTGGCAATACTATTCCAATGTATTGACCCACTATGGCTGTAACTTGTGATGTTGCAGGTTACTCTGATGATTATTAGGGGTTATGAGTCTACACTCAACATGTTTGCCTGTGGCACATGAAGATGAAGACTTATTTATGTTATTATATTTGAACTCTTGTATTAGGCCTGTGGCCATGGAGTTGTAAAAGACTATGTTGTCTCTGGAATGATATGTAATAATGACCTTTGTATCTATGTAATTCATCTTAAACAGTGGATGCTAGCATTGATCCAGGGACTAGCATTGCAATCACAGGGATCTTTACCTTTGTAAAGGTGGGATCTTACACCAATGCCCCCGCTTATTTCATGAATAAGAGTTTTATGAACTTCCTGGATAAGTTTGTTGTTGTTTTTAACTATGACATTCTGATCTATTCCAAATCATAAGAAGAACATGATCTACACCTAAGGACCATTCTAGAAACCCTTAGGGAGCATCAGTTGTATGCCAAGTTTAGCAAATGTGAGTTCTGGTTATAGGAAGTAGGATTCCTAGGACATATCGTGTCGGTAGGAGGAATTGCTGTCGACCCCTCCAAGGTTAAGGATGTTGAAGAATGGCAAGCCCCAACCACTCAAACCCAAGTTCGTGCATTTCTCGGATTAGCGGGATATTACCGCAAGTTCATAGAAGGATTTTCGATCATCGCAAGACCCATGACCCAATTGTTGAAGAAAGATAAGAAGTTTAAATGGACGGACAAATGTGAAGCAAGTTTTCAAGAGATTAAGAAGAGATTGATTTCAGCCCCAATCTTGATTATGCCGGATATCACGAAGCCTTTTGATGTGTATTGTGACGCATCCAAGATTAGTTTCAGATGTGTGTTGATGCAAGAAGGCAAAGTCATATCCTATCTGTCCCGGCAACTGAAGCAACATGAGCAGAATTACCCAACCCATGACCTCGAACTAGCAGCCGTAGTTTTAGCCTTGAAGACATGGTGGCATTACCTCATGGGTAACTGTTGTGAAATTTATTCGAATCACAAGAGTCTGAAGTATATTTTCACCCAGAAGGAGCTAAATATGAGGAAAAGGAGATGGATAGATCTAATCAAGGACTATGATCTTGACATTCACTATCACCCCGGCAAAGCCAATGTGGTAGCAGATGCTCTTAGCAGATTGCCGTGTCGCTTGAACACCATGATTCTGAAGGAGCAACCAAGTTTGCACAAGGAGTTGGAAGATTTCAGAATGAAACTAGTAAGTGAAGGATTTTTGGATAGCATCAAAATTCAACCCACTATGATCATTCAGATCAAGGAGGTGCATAAAGGAAATGCTAGTATCGACGGAATCAAACGTCGTATCGGTACAGGGAAGGTGCACGGATTCACCGAGGATGAAGAAGTTTTGTGGTACAAAATACGTATCTGTGTACCAGCAGATTCAGAGTTGAAGAAAGCTATTTTCAAAGAAGCCCATGTGTCGTGGGAATAGTCACGGCAGATGCTGCAATCGGCAGCGAGTAGTAGAACGAGGGGCAAGGGAGGCCAGCCATCTGCGGTGCGAGATGAGGGCAAAGACACAGGGTTTTACCCAGGTTCGGCCCCCCGGAGGGTAAAGACCTACTCCTGCTAGATTGTATTACGAAGGTGGTACAATGGGCGAGCTTGGCGGCTAGGCGGCGAGTCGCTTGGGTGTATGATGGAACGTGTGTCTACACGCCCAGCAGGGAGGTTTATATAGGCTCACCTCCCCTAGGGTTTACATATCTCAACTGAATCAGTTAAAGCTTCGGTACTCGTTTAACCTAATCCGACTGGGCCTATCTACTCGCCTGGGCCTTCAGCTTCCAGTCGCTTGGATCCTCGCTGGGCTTCAATCCAGTCGCCGTCTTGCAGGCCCACTCGCCAGTTCTTGGGCCAGTAGGAAACGTCCTGCCGGGTATACCCCGGTAGGCACATCCCCATCAGTAGTCCCCGAGGCCGTCGTCGATTAGGCGCAGGTGGCTGCTGGCAGTCGGAGTATGCGGCTTCAGAGTAGACATCTAGTCGAATCGTCGGCGGGCTCCTGTATAAAGGAGAAAACCAGTCATCCAGGTCGCAGCTTTGGCGAGTCGAGTCGGCGAAACACTGTCATAGTGATTGGGTCGGCGAGCCGAGTGGCTGAAGTTGGACCGTTAAACGTGGTCAAACTAGCCGTTGGGGTAATCCAACGGTAATGTTTGGCGTAATCATCGCGCGGTAACGGTTCCCTGATTTGGTGGGTAACATCCAATATATAAGGGGAATGTCAGGCATTCGGAGAACCACCTTCTCACCATTTCCTCCGACTGCGCGCACTTTCGCCTCCCTCCGCATCGCGACCCAGCCGACCAGACATCCCCCGACCCCCAACAAATCTCTCCGCCATGGCCCTCTCCACCGATCCCTGGGGTAGATCTAAGTGCACGAGGGTGCAACTGGCTTCCTTTGAAGAGGCCGGGATCTTGCGAGTCGGCTGCTGGCGTATCCCCGCGGCCGGAGAAACGACCCCGAACCCGCGAGAAAGAGAGTTCATCTGCTTCACCAGCCATCTCGAACGGGGGCTAGGGTTCCCCACGTCCCTGTTCTTCCGGCGCTTCTGCTCCTACTATGGGATCCAGCCATCAGATCTGGGTCCCCACAGCATCGAGCAGCTCGCCATCTTCGTGGCGTTCTGCGAGTGCTACTTGGGCTGCCGGCCCTACTTCCCTCTATGGCAAGATCTGTTCCACGGACGGATCAGCCGCGAGGAGGCGGGCAGCCCAGTGCTTGCCGCTGGCGGCCTAACCTTCCAGCTGAAGTCGAAGGCTTCATTTTTCGACTTGATGCTGCCCGCCAAGGCGGCAAGCGACTGGAAGAAGTCGTGGTTCTATGTTGCCAAGGCGACCCCGGAGGGCGAGACGGCGATTCCGCGGTACTCCGCCAACCGGTCCGAGCCGCGCCGTCTCCAAGTCGGCAAGCTCCCCAACGACCAGCGGATGGTCATTGACGAGATGCTCCAGACCATCCGCAGCCTGGCTCGGGCGGCGGCTCGTCCCTCTGGCTCGACGCGACCATTATATGTACCAGTACACGGGTCGGGACGACTCGACGAAGGCCTGCCTCGCCGAGTGGAAGCTGGAGGACTACATCCCAGCATTGAAGAAGATCACCCAGGCGGTGTACCTGGACGCACAAGCTGGAGTCGCACCTTACACCGCAAAGCGTCCAGCCCCAACGGTAATCACCTCGCCTCATTCGCAGTCGCAGTTTTTTGCAGTCGCGGTAACTCTAATTTCATCTGGCATTCTCTGCAGCTGTTCCAAGTGGTGGAAGGGTGGCTCCCACCTTCGGACGACGAGAATTCGAGCTCGTCCGTCCAGGACATGGGCGAGTCGCCTCCCGCCAAAGGCGATTCCGGGAACGACGAGGTTGACGACGACGACGATTCCGAGGAGGAGGTCGCCCCGCTGGTTCGCAAGACCCGCGGGCAGCGACAGCGTGAGCTTGAGGCGAGTAAAAGCCTCGAGCATCACGATGATGACGAAGAACTTCCTGAGACCACCTCGCGCCGACAAGCTACTCCGTCGAAGAAGAAGAAGAAGGAGAAGGAGACGAAGGCTCGTCCGAAGAGGAAGCCGAAGCCGACGAGGCCGGCCTCGCCGCCGCACTCGGCGAGCAGCTCCGACGCCCCCAGCCCGGCCAAAGACGAGGCGCCGCCGACGACAGCCGTGCTGGACACGGCCACCGTCGAGGTGCCGCTGGCTTCAATGCCTCCACCATTCGCCCCAGTCTCTGGGCTGGGGGGTGCTCCGGCTGCAGCGGCTTCGCCTCACAAGGAAGCCCCTGCCGAAGATATCCCAGAGGCTCCGGCTGCGGCCTCAACGACGAAGAAGCCGTCCGTGTCTTGGGCACGGGATTTCCTGGAGATGGGGCTCAGTCGCCAACTAGGCCCTGAACTGGAGAAACCGGCCGGCCTCCGTACGGGGCTACGCTTTATTCCAGTCGCCAAGTGAGTACCTTCACCCTCCTTTGTCTTCCATAACCACTTGAATTATCTTTGCTTATACGATTGATGTACAGGACCGGAGTGAAGAGAATGGGCCACCCGACCGTGGCTAAGGTGCCACCCGTCACCAGCGAGGAAGATCCTTCCCGTAAGAGGAAGGAGGACGAGGTCGTCGACCCTACAGATGGCAGCAACAAGGCCAAGGGCGATGACGTCGTCACGATCTCTGACGATACGGCGGTCGTGCCGACTGAGCCCGCAATAGAGGTGGCCGCGTCCACGAAGGAGGGCGCTCCCTCGCCTGGAATGGCCGAGCCGACCTCCTTCGGGGCGGGTGCCTCCATCGCGACATTCCCACGCTTTATGGCCAAAGCGGCCACGGCGAGTGGAACTTCGCCATCGAGCCGTGCACATGGGGCCGCCGATGCGGAAATCGACCAGCGTCGTGGGTATACGCCAGCTCTCCTCGCGTCCGTGGATGCGATACAACTCCATGGCATGCTTGGTGCAGCCATCCAGGTATGTCCAGTCCCCGAGGATCAGGTCGGTGTTTTGCAGCGGTCTGATCCTTTAAGCACCTTGTTATTATTTTTCGCGTCCAGTCCCCGAGTGTGCACTCGCTGAATTTCAGCGGGTGGGCACTTGGAATTTCTTGAGTGCCAGTCCCCGAGTGCATGCTCGCTGAATTTCAGCGGGTGGGCACTTAGGATTTTTCGCATCGTCTAACTGTTTGAATGATGTGCAGGGTTTGCAACGTGCATTAGCTGACCGATTGCCAGCGAAGCACCGCGCGGAGAAGGAACTACCCACCGTCCAAGAAGCGAATAAAGGGCTTCAGGCGGTTGTCGCGAAGGCGGAGGAAGCTCGCCAGGGACTTGTCCCCGCGGGTGAATTAGCAGCGGCGCACTCGGCCCTGAGCTCGGTTGAAAAGCGGATCGCCGATATCGAGCGCGAGCTGCGAGAGGCGAAGGAGGAAGCGATCTCGGCTGATGGGCGAGCCAAGGCCGCCATTGCGGCCACCGAAGAGGATTGTAAAGTGTCGGACGCCCTTGTTGCTGGGCTTCAGGACGATCATACGGCGCTTCAACGCTTCATCACGGATCTCGCCCGCCCGCTGATTGGTAAGTGCACTTGTCTCTGCCAGTAGCTTGTGCTGTTTGTGATGTCCAACATGCTCACTATTGTCCTCTACTCGCAGGTCGCAGCATTGATAGCGCGGAAGAGGCGAGCTCGCTCGATGCGCGGCAGTGTGTGGGCATGCTCGTTGACTCGACGACATTGTCGGCGACGTGCATCCGAGCATACCTCCAGGAGATATCACCCACAGAGGTGATTCCCAGCGACCTCGTCGAGGTGTGGAAGTACTTGGAGAAGGCGCCCTCGGTAGTTGAATTCATGACACGGTCGGCGTTTCGACGCGGAGCATCAACGGCGCTGAGCCTTGGGCTGGATCACTTCCCAGAGGACTTCGACCTCGATGACGTGACGAGCGGATACCCTTCGTCGACTGGCGCGGTGGAGCTTTCTGAGGTGCTAAAGTTGACGGACCGCGCCGCGGTCTACTCGGAGCGTGTCTGGGCAATGGGCTACCTCCTTTCGTACCAGGAGACGGTCGTCGCGCCTAACGACCCCGAGCCTCCACTACAAGGAATCTGGCTATATATGACCCTCAATTTTCGTCACAAAATCGTCATAGTAGTCCGTTTATGACGATTCTATGAAGATTTTGAGATCGTCGAAAGCTGAGCGTCGCAAATGAACTATAACGACGTTTTTGGTAAAATCGTCATAACCGTCTATGACGATATTGAATCGTCATAACGTCTATGACGATCCAATATCGTCATGGACCATCTAGCCAGGCCAGCTCAAATCCTACGTGGCCGATCCTACGTGGCAAAATTGTGACGAAATGAAATCGTCTTAAATCAAAATCAGCCCAGTCCATTTTAGTAATCTAAATGGGCTGGCCCAATAATTCTAGCCTTTTATTTGCTAGGCCTTGGCCTTTTTAGGTTTGTCTCCTTTGGGCCTTGCCTTCTTACGGTCCACTTATTTATTTCAGATTTGTTACAGTATATTTTGGGCCACAGCCTTTCTAGAGCCCAAATACATTTCAGCCAGTCCAGATTTCTGCTATATTTTAACTAGAATTTGCATTTTCATTTCTAGAATTGCTTCAGTCATGCAATAAATCGAGAAAATACACGAGAGTTTCCAAATACATCAAGAAAATACACCATTTTCAGCAAATACACAACATGCAGATAATTTATCAGCAAATAGCAGGATCACAAATGCACATCCAAGATTACAATTCAGTATTTACATTAACTTATTAGAAAATAGCACCAATTGCAACATCTGCTAGGCAACAATAAGTTAACCCAAGTCAACCACTTTATACTGGTGTTGAGTATCAGAGTAGTCATTTCTTCAGGTCCTATGTGCTCACCAAGAAATCATCCCTCTGAATCTTTTTTGTGTCACATCCCTCATTCCTGCAAATAGGTATTTACACACTGATTAATACAAATCAGTATGAATATACAATGGCATATTTAAAGCAGGCAAGTGGATATGGCATAACTGCATACTAATAAATTATCTATGTTACACATGACTGATACAATTCACATATAACAACATATTAATAGAGTGCCATTAGTGTTGTACAAGAAGACAAAAACAAGTCACTAGGTATCATCTACAGCAAGAAGCACAAAGGGCACTAGAGAAAGAGGAAGATGGAGGACGCAGACGCACCAGCCGATGAAGATTCATATACCTGGACACCCTCCAGTCCAAGCCGGAACAGCAGCACCAGAGGACGTGTCCGGCGCTGCAACTGCTACTCCGTGTGGATGCCGAGATTCCGTGCAGGACTCCACCATGTAGGAACAGTTGTACTCGGCAGTGTTTACATGAAAGTGTAAAGTGCAGACAATTATTTCCAATATAAAACTATATATATATTGTTTTAAAGTGTTGAAATAGAACTTTTTAGCTTTCCAAAACTTAAACAGAGGAAAAATAATGAAATTACCCCATGAGAATGCATGTTTCAAGAAATGTAAAAAACAGAATAAAGATCTCTAGCAAGTGAGTAACAAATATGCATGGCAGCATTGGTACTTTGACAGTATGTTGGGTATACAATGAACTTAAGATGAGTTTACTAAGCTAGGAAATTATACAGTAGCATATGCTTGCCAATTCAGTTGCTTATAAACTGACATCAATGTTAAGCTAATAGAAATGGGCACATCAGCAGTTAGAACTTCCATGTACATCAGCTATTGTGAGTCAAATACACATGCACACATAAGTCATGCACTGACAGTATTTGATTTGATACTGTAAAAGCAAGACTGAAACATTATGTAGCAAGAAGCACTTCCTAGCCACAATTTAATCTGGAAAATAACAATATTTAACAATGGAGTATCTTCTATAAGCATGTGACACCTAAATATTCTGGACCTAGAAGCACTTGACACCGAAACAATAAAACCTGCTTGCCAGGGACCATGGACCATTTTGGAACTATTTAGAGTTTTTTAGGCATTAATGCAACTGAAAGAGATAGTGAATCCAGGATACAAGCATGAAATGGTAGGTACCCTACCATAAGGGTCTGGCTGATGTAGAATGAATAGAGGATGTCACGGATGTGTAGCTTCTCATGCCCTTCGACTCTATGACACCACCCTCTAGTCATATTCCTCGGACACTGCACTATGGCCGTCTTCAAGCTGTCTCCGGCCAGCATCTGTCGCGCGAGTCCAGAAGTTCCTGCAGCTCCATCTCCAGCCATCTCCGGCCAGAAGCTCCGTGTCTTCTTCTCCAGCTGTCCCCGACCAGTAGCTCCCTAGCAGTCATATAGTACATTCAAAAGAAATCCATGAATAAACCAAGATGGCAACCGAAAGAGAAAGAAAGTAGCACTAGTTGCAGCCAAACTAGACTAGTGAGGTGTACATGTCCATAATAGTGTCCAAAAAAGGAGCAAAATAATAGTGTTCCAGAACAAACAAAATCTAGATGGACTAGACAACTCACTCATTCATTCAGTAAAAGGAAGAAGATAACAACCTCATGATAAATGAAGCCAAGTAATTAACAGACAGGTGATTTGATGAGCGGAGACTGTCGGAGACATATAAAAGCTAGTATTATCTATGGATTTGATGAGCGGAAACAGTTTCGAGCTCCGCCACGTCACAAAATGCCTTTCCCGAGCCCTTCTCCTTTCCTTCCCTCTGTATTCAGCTGCTAAATATCCATTACTAGTTAAGCGTTAGACAAAGGTAAACAAGGTGCAACTAGAGTAAGCAAATCAAGAAAGGAGTTGCTACTGAGTGTGACATAAAAGTCTACCGCTGCTGGTACCAGGTACTAGATCGGCCTATACAACTACATCTCACATGGTACACACTAAAAGCAAGCATAAACAACAACATTGAAGATCTCAATGGCTTGCTAGTAAACAAATACATATATCAAGGTAACCAACTGGTATGGTAACTGAACTGATTGAAGATCTCAATGGCACTATGCATACATTAAATACTATCTAAACAGGATGTGTAAACAACACATTATTTTATTAACATATCTGAGCATTTGTGAGCACAAATAAAGGGGCAGAACAGTGCAAGGTACATGCATGTTTAAAGAATCAAACATGGAAGCTTTACCTGTTCAAGGTGTTCTTTAATAACTTGAAAATCTGCTTGCTAGTGAAATACCAGATTCAAGAACCATTTCCCCCTTATCACGGATATAACCACAGTTGCACATATCTGAACAAAGCCAAGTTCCAAAATCATTTCAGTTCCACTAAGTAAGACAAAGATAATAGGATCTAAAAAACCATGCAGTATATGTTGCATGATCAAATGTGACGATACAGGTTACAATACTCAGTCTAGGAGTAATACCAGTATGTTACAGCAAGTAAATCAGTGCAAGTAAACTGTAAACAGCAGGTTCCTTATAGTCCAATTACTAGCTACTCAAATTATTATATTACTACTCCATGTTCGTTGTAATCCAATGGTCGTACTCAGCGAGGTCATTGTCCCTAGATGTGGGCCGCAATAGATCATGTTTGTTGAGTACAAGTAAATAGCTATCCTCATTTTAGGACACTTACAACAGGTTCATGATTCTTGGCGATGCTATATAAAATAATGGTAGATAAAGTATAAGAAAAGCACCCAGGTTTATCTTGCATACTAACTAAACTGCTAGAAAATAAACAATTTTTTGGCTACCAAAGCAACCAAATACAAGCAATACATGGACCTTACAAGCTAGCATGGACCTTACAGGCTAGAAACCTTAACGGTTCAAGGGAAAATCTTAGTCTACTATAACATCAGCAGTCAGATAGTTCATTAGTCCACTATAACAGCACAAGCTTGCATACTAACTAAAATACAAGAAAATGGCCTGCGACATGACCTGCGACAGATTACAGGCACCAAATCAGGTAGCTAGCTGGGGTGATAGATTATAGCAGTCGAGCCCACAACAACCTCCATGAATCAGGGGAAATAGATGATTGGACAGGCGGTTGTGTACACGAAGCATACCTCCATGGCGAGGGAGTTTCCGATGAGGAGCGTGCAGAGCAGCAGGTGCTTGTTCTTGACGACGGGCATGATCCTGGCTGCGAGCAATCAGCACACAGCAACAAAGGCGTCAGTAGCTAAGCGAGCTAGCTAATACTCCTAGGTGAGCGAGGAACAGGGGAGAGAGAGAGGAAAAGGGAGCTGCAGCGTACCGGCGTTGATTCGGTCCTGTGGGGTTCCGGCCTTGGAGAGGACCTCGAGGTCGACGATGCTGAGTGACATGTCATCCGCGGCCACCTTCTCCATGAGCTGCGTGACTTCCAGCCCTTCCATCTCCAGGGTGAGGCGCATGGCGGAGCCTGGGGCGACGGGGGACGGAGGCGGAGCACAGGGCCCGGTGCCTCGGCGGCCCGGGAGCGGAGGCGGAGCACGGGGCCCGCGTTTATGTAGGAGACTACCGGGACGAGCGTGGAGAGCGCATGGAGCAAGGAGACCATGGCGGCGTCGGCGCCCGAGGACGCGGCCTCTAGGTGGATCTTGATGAGCATGAAGTGCCCGATCGGGGCCGCGATGGAGGGGGCGGCGGCGGTAGCGGAGGACATGGCAGCTGCACGAACGATGGCGGAAGGTAGATCGAAGCACGGCGAGGACGACAAGCGCGGCGCCTCGATCTAGCGGCGGGTGGAGGCGGCGGGTGGGTGAGAGGAGAGGAAAGGAGGGCGCTAGGGTTTGGACTTTGGAGGCGTGCGTGCGTGGGGTGTTCTCAGGCCGTGGGTGTGCTTCTTCTGGTGATCCACTAGGCGTTGGATGGCGTTGAACGGACCAGATCATGCCAAGATGGAGGATCCATGGGAGATTGTTTACTGCGATTTGATTGGTTGAAAATGACCTAGCTATGAACATTCATACCTTCTGGTGACACGCAGACATGACATGTAGGCACAATTGTTGACGTGGACAATCTCTTATTTTCTAATTTAGACGATATGACGATTTAAAATCGTCATAGTGAGCTACCAATACCTCCCGAGATGCATTTACTAGGTTATGACGATTTGAGCTAATAAAACCATGACGATTTTAAGCAAGATCGTCGTAATTTTCTAAGGTTTTGAACCTCCTGAATAGCTTACGACCATTTAGTGCAAAATCGTCATAATTCTATGACGATTTTGTCCACGGTCACTATTAGAAGGTCATAGAATAACACATTCCTTGTAGTGCTCCGCACCGCGATTTCAAGTTCGAGCAGCCTTTCCGCGCGGCGATGGCGGGTGAACTGACGACGTACCCGTCAAACCCATACACGCCGTTCATTCGCAGTCGTCGGGGTGTTGGCGAGTCGTCGTCAAAGCCTGCAGAATAGGGTAGTTTGCCCTGAGGCGTTAGGAGCAGGTCTGCCGTATGGGCATATTTTGTAATATGAGACAATGCGACATGCTTTTGAATGAGACATCGTGTCTGTGTTGCAATTTTTCATGTGTTTTGTGATTGTGGTTTGAACGAGTCCTCGAGTGCGTCCGCCCTTTTGTGGGGTTTACCTCGTGTATGATATGTTTGTTGTTTTTGAATGTTTTGTGATTGTTGTCTACTCGCCCGGACTCGAAGAGCCAGTCGCAGGGCGACTCCCTTGAACGCTCTGTACTTCACCGTTTTCCCTTGCACGAACGGGGTCGGGTGGCCGAGTCCCCGAGCGTGGTACTTGGTTGTTCTAGGTGCGATTCGAGGGTGGTTGAGGACTTGGCGCGTTGGTTTGGGCGCATCACTCCTGCCTGGCCCGTTGGGCCAGTCGCGTGGCGAGTCCTGGGCATGCTCTCTTACTTGGCGTTTTCCCGAGCCGCTCGCAATGAACTGGTAGTCAGTCCCCGAGCGTGGTACTTATCCGTTCGAGTCGCTATGCCGAGGATGCGGAGGATCATGGTCGCTGTACGAAGCGAAGGCAGTTGTCTTGGCTCGTAAAGCCAGTCGGGCGAGGCGACTCCAAGGGGGCTCCGGGTAGGCGTTTTTCATGGACGATGCAAGACCTGAGGTTACTCAGTGCTCTTGCGTCGCACTACTTAGCCGTGCCGATCGCTGTACCAAAGGTTTACTTCTGCGGTTAGCTGGACGCTGTTATTACGAGTGCGAGTGGCACAAGGCATGGAGAGTAAGCGCAATTTGCGGAACCGATTCCTTTAATTTCACAGCGACTGGAGAGTACATATATGAGGTTCTAGGGGTAGAACTTCCATAGGAGGTTTACATTCCATGGTCGCTTGACGTCGAGTTCGCCGTCCCCACGGACGTCGATGAGGTAGTAGGCGTCGTTGCCAAGCACTCGCCCGATGGCGAATGGTCCCTCCCACGGAGGGGAGAGCTTGTGCATGCCCTTCTTGTCCTGGATGAGGCGCAACACCAGGTCGCCTTCCTGGAAGGTGCGAGTTCTCACCCGCCGGCTGTGGTAGCGGCGGAGTCCCTGCTGGTAGATGGCGGTGCGGGAACGAGCGAGGTCACGTGCCTCGTCGAGCTGGTCGACTCCGTCTTGGCGAGCGAGTTCGTTTGCGGCCTCCGTGTAGTGGACGACCCGTGGCGAGTCGTGCTCGAGATCGGTGGGCATGACTGCCTCGGCGCCGTACACCATGAAGAAAGGGGTGAACCCTGTCGACCTGTTGACCGAGGTGCGGATGCCCCAGATGACGGAGGGTAGCTCCTCGACCCAGCACCCGGCGGTGCGCTCGAGGGGTACTTGGAGTCGCGGCTTCAGGCCGTGGAGGATGCTTTGATTGGCGCATTCTGCCTGGCCGTTGGACTCCGGGTGGGCGACCGACGCGAGGTCGAGCCGGATGTGGTGCTCTTCGCAGAATTCGGCCATGGTTCCTTTGGCGAAGTTGGTGCCGTTGTCCGTGATGATGCTGTTTGGGAACCCGTAGCGATATATGAGCTCGCGTAGGAATTTAGTGGCGGTCTTCCCGTCGCATTTCTGGACTGGCTTGGCCTCCACCCACTTTGTGAATTTGTCGACCGCGACCAGCAGGTGGGTGTAGCCGGAGGGGGCCTTCTTGAAGGGGCCTACGATATCCATGCCCCACACAACGAATGGCCAGGTGATGGGGATTGTTTTGAGCACTGAGCTCGGCACGTGCGTCTGGTTGGCGTACTTCTGGCACCCGACGCACCGCTGGACAATGTCGACAGCATCGGCATGTGCGGTGGGCCAGTAGAAGCCATGTCGCATAGCCTTGGCGACCAGAGATCGGGCGCCGGCATGGTGGCCCCAGTCACCGGAGTGGATATCATGGAGGATCTTGCGTCCTTCGGCGGGTTGGACGCAGCGTTGGAACACGCCGGTGACACTGCGCTTGTGGAGCTCGCCGTCCACCCCGGAGGAACGAAGATGTATCAGGATTTGAAGGAGCAATTTTGGTGGCACAAGATGAAGAGAGAAATCAAAGCTACATAGCCAAGTGTGATATCTGTCAGAGAGTCAAGGCGGGACATTAGAGACCCACAGGACTTTTGCAACCATTGTAGATTCTGGAATGGAAATGGGATTCAGTTGGAATGGATTTTATCACCGGTTTTCCTACATCTAGTAGGGTAAATGACTCTATTTGGGTCATAGTGGATAGACTGTCCAAAGTAGACCATTTTTTACCGGTCAAGACCACTTACCAAATTTCGAAACTAGCTGACTTGTACATTGCTAGAATAGTCAGTTTGCATGGAGTCCCCAAGAATATTGTGTCGGATCGAGGAACCCAGTTTACCTCGAGATTCTGGAAGAAAGTCCAGGAAGGATTGGGAACTAGACTGGATTTCAGCACAGCTTATCACCCTCAGTCTGATGGACAAACAGAGCGAGTAAATCAGATGCTCGAGGATATGCTGAGAGCTTGTGTGTTGGAGTATGGATCAAAATGGGAAGAATGTCTGCCTTTCGCAGAATTCTCATATAACAACAGTTACCAAGCCAGTTTGCAAATGGCCCCATTTGAGTTTATGTATGTGTCACATCCCAAAATTTTCCAAATTTTGAAATGTGAAAAATAAATAAACAAAATAAATAATTGATGAAATTTGGGGTGAAAAGAAACTTTTTGTTTCAAAATGGAAACATCAAAACCCTACTTGAACAAACTTTGAATAAAAGGGAATCCAACAAAATTCAAATCAAGTGAAATGCATTCATCAAAGAATGAATCTTGAAATTTAAACACTTGGAAAAGTTAAATCAAACTCCCCAAAACCCTGATGGAATAAATCATTCCAAGATCTCTCTAAGACTATGGATTTGATCCATATAAAAATTCAGCAAAAAACATTTATAAATGATCAAAAATGATAAACAAAAATATTATAAACCCATAGAAATTGGTTTCACTTAATTTGGAGCCATGGATAAAAAAACCTATGAAGTTATTAAGATAAAACGAAAATAAAACTGATAAAGATCATAATTAAATCCAAACCAAATTATGAACAAAGTAATCCTAAAAGGATTTAAAAAAAGATAAAAAAATATTAAATAAAAATATACAAATTGGAATCACCAATTTTGGATCTATAAATAAAAGGATATGGATTTTATGAGATAAAGAAAGAAATGAATAAATAAGGAATATTTAAAAGCCAAATTAAATCTTGGCCAAATCCATAAACAAATGGAAGTTATTAAATAATAAAAATAAATAAAAAGATTATTTAAATAAAATCATAAGGATTGAACAATATCCAATTTTATTTAAATAAAGACAAATTGCCTAAACTAAATAATAAATCCCAAAGAAATTGTTTAGAAGACAAATTAAATTAAATCCATAAGAAAATTGAATAAATATAATTCAAATCCAAATAAAATAAAGGGATGAAGAATATTCAAATAAAAGTATATGGGATTAAACCATATTCAAATTATATTTAATAAAGACAAAATCCCTTAGGTAAATGATTTATTAAATCATGAGAAAATAATAAATAGGAATTTACCAAAGTGGATTAAAAAGTTATCTAATTAACTTAAAAGATTTATTTGAATTAATTTTATATGGGATTAAAACCATATTTGATATTATTTGAATAAAGACAAATGCCCAATTTAAATGATTAATAAAACATATTAAAAATATTTCAAATAATTCAAAGTGAATTATTTAACACCCTATTGAATAAATAAAACCTACTAAAAAGGTTTGATAAACATTTGAATTCAAAATAGAAGTTTTGAATAAAATAATATGGATTAAAAACATATTTAAAATCCTATTTAAATAAAGACAAGTGCCTAATTTAAATAAATAATAAACCATAAATGAATAAAATAATTATTCTAAAATGGACTTTAAATACATGTTTAAAATAGTATAGAAACTTACTGAAAAGTTTGAAAAGATTTGAACTGAAAGAGGGTTTGAAATCATTTGAATGAATTCAAAACAGAAAATTAAAATAGAAAAAGAAAAAGGAAACAGAATAAAAAAAAGAGAAAGAACCAGCCCAGCAAAGCATCTGGCCCAGCTAGCCCAACTAGCCCAGCATAATCCCACCCAGCACTCCCCCTCTCCCTGCCCGTTGTTTTCTCACCGCGGCCTCGACCCACACCCCCACTGACGAAGCGACCCCACTGCCACGTCACCTCGTCGTTTCCACCCGCGATGAACTCGCCCCCCCTCTGACTGTTTCCTCTGCGATTCAATTCGAATCAATACGAGTTATTCTGCGGATTAAAAATTACCCCGCGACCACGCTTGTTTAACGACCTCCCTCTCCCCTCTCTTTCCCCTCAGACACCGCTGCGAGAGAGCCACCAGGCTACGCTAACTTTTGCTTGCCCCGCCGCTGTCACCGACGAACGGCAGCGCCAATTCCGGCGAGATCAACCCTCCCCCTACCCCTGGCTCCCACGATCTTGCTCGCCAACACCTTGTGCACCTACTTCCGTGCTCTATTAGCTCGCGTGCGCCCTAGAGACTCGCCTCCGTCTCCAGCTGAGAACCACCAACGACGGCCGCGACTCCGTCGAACGATTCCGGTATACTCAATGCACCCTGTGCCCTCTAACTCATGCTATCATGCTCGTCTGTGTCTTGTGATTCTTCTGACCCTCGTCGTTCACCTTCTCATGGCTTGTAGGATCTCCCCCATCAACACTGAGCACCCTCGGCGCTGTCGTGAACTCCAGGGAGTGATTGCCGACGACTCCGTGCACCCCTGTCCATCCAGCGGCCACCTTGAGCACCACAGCAACCCCGCGAACCCGTTGAGCCCATCCTTCCTCTTCCTCTCTTCCTGTTCCGCCAGAACTGCCGCAAGCAGAACGCCACCGCCGCCAGCCACTGTCACCGCGCTGCCCATCCTTGGCCATTAGAGTTTGAACCATTGGATCTTGATCTGTTGTCTAGGATAGAATCACTTATCAAAGGGGTACGTAGCACTCTGAGCCGCACGATTTACTTTAGATCTAACGCTCCACATCGCGTGATCCTACCGAACCGGTACGCACCAATTAGACCAAGACACGTGGCCAGTGACTTGTTTTAAAAAAAGAAATGTTCTATTAGATGTTTGATTTTATAAAATTCATAACTTTTAATCTACACGTCCAAATTTTGCAAACTTTATATCAATGGAATCAGCAAAAAGAGTACTTTGTAACCATGCCCTTTGTTTAGTGAATTTCTTTGGTAAAATTAGTTGTTTTTGTAGAAACATCTGTAGGCCTATTTTGATTATAAAAGTTATTCTAAATTTTTTTAAGGTAAAATCTTTTGTAAATGTATTGTTTTGAACCTACTGACCATAGAAACCAACTTATAGATTTAAAAGTATATTTTGTGATACTAGGGAATAAATCTTTGAATAAAAGCATTTCTAGATAAATAAAAATGTTAAATATGGCTTAAAAATGCCTTTTGAAGTAAAAACTTTGATAAATGATTTCAATTAAACTCCTTGACCCTAAACACCAAGTTTTGGGATTTTAAAATGTATTTGATTAAACCCTAGAAAATTATTACTTTGATTAAAGGCATTTCCAACAAAATAAAATATTGCTTTGATTTAAAAATGGTTTATAGGTAAAACCTTTTGCAAATGGTTTTAATATTAAAAAATTTACCTTAAAAACACTAACATTTATGTTTATAAATATAATTGTCAAACGCTAGAAATTATTACTTTGATTTAAATCATCTCTAGCAAAATAAAAATGATTTAAAGTGGCCATTTTCACTAACTTGATATCAAATTGTTTTGCCACATTTATAAAAGACCAATAGGTGTTTTATAATGTTTATATCCTATTAAAAACCACCTTTCCAAATAAAACAATCTTTTGCATGCTTGCATGCAATGTTTTGTTTTCTTTATTTTATGTGATGAATTGTTGAATGCTAGATTGAATTTGTGCCTTGATTGAATTGTAGTGAAATTTGAAGAGTGTGACTATTGCAAGATCAAGGAGTGAACTTATATTCTCTACCAATAAGGCAAGTGGTGCTTCATACTTTTGTCCCATTATTTTCACTATGCATTAGTGATATTTCTAAGTAGGACTTGCATGAAATTTTTCTAAGTATGTTATGCCTTGGGAAATCCTAGTAGTTGATGCCTTAGTAGAATTTTCCTAAGTTAAGATTCCTACTAATATCATGCTTAGCTTAGCTAGTAGAAAACAAGGGTGGATTATATTCATGCTATGAAATATTTCTAAGTCTATGAATTGTGTTGTGTTTAATAAAACAACTATGTGAATGAATCACCTGGGTAGAATGGTGAGAATGGGATATGTTGAGTGGTTACACAAGGCCAGGGTACTGGTGAACCTTGTGTATCACACTTGTGGAATGCCACCCAGGAACAAAGAGATTTGAGATGTCAAATGTTGAGAAGCTTCAAGTGCAGCCACATGGCATTATGGGCTCTGCCTGGATCATATAGGTTGCAATAACTTAGCCAGATGGACAGTTGGTGGTAGGGGATGATAGGTTTGGAGCGCGTCCATTTTGGTCTAAGGGAAGGATTTTGAAAGATCTTGTCTCGATGCATCTCGAGTCTTGTGGGGAAAGTGCACCACCTCTCTCGAGAGTAAAATCGAAGTACTTAGCCGTGTCCCCGGCAAGGGACAATTAGAGCATCAATACATGGAAGCTATCAAGGATCTCCTCATCCCAATTTCTAAGTTAACAACTTGTGGTTGAATAAGGGTTAAAGGATATTCAATCAATGATTGGTAGATGCCTTGGGTGATTTTGACAAACAAAAACTTAGTGTTTTCAAATGATAAGTAAAATCTATTTTGAGCAAAGCAAGCCTAAGCTCCACTTAACCAAATGCATATAGATGATAGATACCACTATTCTACCATAGTATCACTTGCCAATACAATTCAAATGTGTAAGATCCCTCCCTTTATAAAGGTAAGGATCCCTGTGATTGCAATGCTAGTCCCTGGATCAATGCTAGCATCCACAGTTTAAGATGAAGTACACAGAAAAAAAGGTCATTATTACATATCATTCCAGAGACAAACATAGTCTATTACAAACTCCATGGCCACAGGCCTAATACAAGAGTTCAAATATATAATAAAATAAATAAGTCTTCATCTTCATGTGCCACAGGCAAGCATGTTGAGTGTAGACTCATGACTCCTAATCATCATCAGAATATCCTGCAACATCACAAGTTACAGCCACAGTGGGTCAATACATTGGAATAGTATTGGAAAATGATACCTTAGTAGAATATTGGTGGACTAAACACTATATGCATTTTGGCTAAGTGTAGCTTAGGCTTTCTTTGCTCAAAATAGGTTTTGCCTATTAGTTGAAAACACTAAGTTTTTCTTTGACAAAAACTTTCCCAAGGATCCACCAATAGACATTGGGGTCCTTCACCCTTGTTCAACCACAAGTTTTTACTTAGAAATTGGGATGAGGAGATTCTTGATAGCTTCCATGTCTTGATGCTCAAGTTGTCCAATACCAGGGACATGGCTAAGTACTTAGATTCTTCCATCTGCAGAGGTTGTGCACTTTCCCCACAAGACGTGATTTTCACCAAGACAGGACCTTTCAGAAGCCTTCCCTTAGACCAAATGGACGCGCTCCAACCTATCATCCCACTACCACCAACTGTCCAAATGGCTAAGTTATTGCAACCTATATGATCCAGGCAGAGCCCATATTGCCAAGTGGCTGCACTGGAAGCTTATTAACATTTGGCCTCTCAAATCCCTTTGTTCCTGGGTCGCTTTCCACAAGTGAGATATACAAGGTAAACCATAGAAATGGGCCTTGTGTAACCACTCAACATAAACCATTCCTTCCGTTCCACCCAGGTGTTTCATTCACTTAGTTGTTTTATTAAGCAAAACATAGTCCAAAGACTTAGAAATATTTATTCATAGCATGAATATAACCACCCTTGGTTGGTACTAGCGAGGCTAAGCATGGCATTGATAAGACTTAGAAATGTTTGTAGTAATTCTACAACTACTAGGATTTCCCAAGCATAGCATATAGATCAAAAATATCCATGCAAGACTAGCAAAATATTCCTAATGCATATTTCAAAACATAGGAATAAATCATGAAGCACCACTTGCCTTGGTAGTTTGGAGAGTAGCTACAATCCTCACAATCACAATCACTATTTGCACCAAAATCTACACATAAAATGATAGCACCAAATCACATACAAAATAAATACAAGCAAAAATATATGGATGCATGCAATATGATATGTGATGATTTTCTATACTCAACAAGTCAAGTGCATAGTACTGATTCATAAACAAGTTCAAAACTTGCCAAACAACCTTTATTTGAACATTAAAACATTTCCCAAATAATTGTTATACCCAAATTATGCCTACAAATTTTTCTGCAAAAAACACCCATTTTAACAGAAGTAAAACATTAAACACATTGCATAAATGGAAAGGGCTTTCTCTCCTGATTCCATTGATATAAAATTTGTCAAATTTGGACGTCGGAATCAAAAGTTATGAATTAAACAAGTTTAAACATCTAATAGATTTAAATCAGAATTTTAAAACAAAGGACATGCCACGCGGCGCTTCCTTACTGGCTGGTACCGCTTCGCGCTGGATCGCGCTTCCGTGTCGTTGGATCTAACTAAAACGCGCGGCTCAGATCTAAACTTACCCCTTCGGCTATGATCTATCGCATCCACTAGATCTAAATCTAACGGCCCTAAGCAACTGACCAACAAGTGGCGGCGCTAGCGGCGGCGACAGGAGGCGGCGCGCTCTGTCAGCGGCGGAGCCGGCAAACTAGGTCGCGCGGGGAGGAGGGAGGTTGCTCACCAGAATCGCCGTGACGAGGAGATGCTCAACGTGTGCTCGGTTGGCGAAGGGGCGTGCTGCTGTGGCCGTGGGAGCTCGTCGGAGTCGAGGATAGCGTCAGGCTTAGGTGGACGGCAACGTTGGCGACGTTCTGATCTGCCCTAACACAAACGGAGGGCATCAGCGTGTGTGCATCGATCAGGCGAACAAGATAGAGTCAAAGGGAAAGCACGGGGCGGTCGAATCTCACCGAAATTTCTTGCCGGAGTTGGAGACGGCGTCGGGAGTTTGCGGTGCTCATTGGAGTCGACGACCTGGGGCAGTACAAGACGAACTAAGGGTGTCAGAAGGAGCGCAAGATGGTTCCGAAGCAGATCGCGTGAACCAGAGAGGGAGGCGCGCACGAAGCTTACCACAATCGGTCGCCGGAGTCTGTCGGTACCGCGGCGGTGTGAGGGCAAATTCTAGCAGCCTGGTGGCGCTCTGTGCTTGGGGTTTGGGGGAAAATGGAGAGGGTGCAGAGGGGGTTTAAGTAGCAAGGACGCGGGCGAGATTTACTCGAGCATTCAACGGAATTGAAGTCGCGGATTCAAACAGGAAACGTCCGGCGTAATTTGGGGATGAACTGGTCGCTGGGGGGTGGAGACGACGACTGCCATGTGGGCCGCGGTTGTCAGCGAGAGAAAGAAAGAGGGGATGGGCCCCGGGTGGGATTAGTGGGCTGGTTTCACTGTTGGGCTAGATTAGTAGCGCCGGCCTTTTCTTATTTATTTATTCCTTTTCTTTTTTCTATTTGAATTTCCAGGAAACATTTTCATATGATTTCAAAACCATTTGAATTCAAACTTTTTCTAGATTTTTGTAGAGTGTAACACTCATATTTCTGGGCATAAAATCATGTGGTCTCTCTGTATTAGCTTGGTCCTATAGATCAAACAAAATAAGCAGTGACTTAGCACTTGATTTGAACAAGTTTTAAAAATGGTTTTAAATCTATATTTGTTTTTTAAAATTTTGGTTTAAGCACTAGCAATCAAGAAAAACAATCTTAGAGCAACAAGGTTTAGTTTTGAAACAAATAATCTCTCATTGGAGAGTAGCATTTGATTAATGTTTGATCACATGAAATCATAGCTCTCTAGTTCTGTTTTCTTTCAAAATGAGTTTGAATTTGATCCCTAAATGATATGCATGCATGCATGATATGAAATCTTTGAAAACATGATTTTAGGGATGTTACAAATCTAACCCCCTTAAGGTGAATCTCGCCCTCGAGATTCGGATTGGCTAGCAAATAGGTGAGGGTGGTCTTTCCGAAGATCATCTTCTCTTTCCCAAGTTGCTTCTTCTTCAGAATGATGGTTCCATTGAACTTTGCAGAATTTGATAGTCTTAGTCCGAGTAACTCTTTCTGCAGTCTCAAGAATCTTGATAGGTTTCTCTTCATAGGTGAGATCACTCTCCAATTGAACCTCTTCCAAAGGTATAGTATCCTTCAAAGAAGTCTCTTCCATTTCTGGATGAGATTTCTTAAGCTGACTCACATGAAACACATTATGAACAGCTGACAAAGACTCTGGCAATTCAATCTCATAAGCTACTTCTCCTTTACGACTCAGAATCTTGAATGGTCCAACATATCTTGGGGCCAATTTACCTTTGACACCAAACCTCTTCACTCCACGAAGTGGTGACACTCTAAGATAAGCTCTATCACCCTCTTCATAGGTGACTTCTCTACGCTTAGGATCTGCGTAGCTCTTCTATCGGGACTGTGCTATCTTCAACCTGTCCTTAACCAGCTTGACTTTCTCTTCAGCCTCTTTGATGAGTTCTGGTCCGAACAAACTTCTTTCTCCCACACCATTCCATATCAATGGGGTGGTACACTTTCTCCCATTGAGAAACTCAAATGGTGCCATCTCAATACTGGCTTGAGCTGTTATTGTAAGAGAATTCTGCGTAAGGAAGACTTTCATCCCAACTGGCTCCATAGTGTAGAGCACATGCTCTCAACATATCTTCAAGAATCTGATTAGTCCTTTCTGTCTGTCCATCAGTCTGAGGATGAAAAGCAGTGCTGAATTCCAACCTCGTTCCCAATGACTCATGTAGTTGCCTCCAAAAATGAGAAGTGAATTGGGTTCCCCTATCAGACACAATACTCTTGGGTACTCCATGTAGACATACAATTTTGCTCATATAGATCTTGGCTAACTTATCACTTGTGTAAGTTGTCTTCACGGGTATAAAATGAGCCACTTTAGTTAGGCGATCCACCACTACCCAAATAGAATCATATCCTGACCGGGTCCTTGGCAATCCGGTGATGAAATCCATACCAATCTTGTCCCACTTCCAATCAGGAATAGGTAGTGGTTGTAACAATCCTGCTGGTTTCTGATGTTCCGCTTTCACTCTACTACATACATCACACAAAGCAATATGTTCGGCGATGTCCTTCTTGAGGTTATTCCCCCAAAATCTTTCCTTCATATCCATGTACATTTTGGTGTTACCCGGATGAATAGAATATGGTGTGTTATGTGCTTCTTGTAAAATCAGTTTCCGAAGTTCCGGATCTTGCGAAACACAGATACGTTTTCCATGCCATAAAGTACCCTGTTCGTCTTCATGGAATCCTTTGGCTTTTCCCTTGCCAATCTTTTCCTTAATCTCTTCAATTTCCTTATCTGCCTTTTGGGCTTCTTTGATCTTGACCAACAAGGTGGGTTGAACATCCAAAGACATGAGATGTCCCTCAGGCACAATCTCCAATCTAAGATCTCTAAATTGGGCACACAGATCATCTGGCAATTCTCCCTTAGTAAGGCCATTCACAAAAACCTTACGGCTTAGAGCATCTGCTAAAACATTTGCTTTACTGGGGTGGTATTGCAAACTCAAGTCATAGTCCTTGATGAGTTCTAGCCATCTTCTTTGTCTCATGTTAATTTCCTTCTGGGTGAAGATATACTTCAAACTCTTGTGATCTGTGAACACTTCACAACGCTTTCCCAAAAGATAATGTCTCCATTTTTTGAGTGCATGGACAACAAAGGCTAACTCTAAATCATGAGTAGGGTAGTTTACTTCATGAGTTTTGAGTTGTGTAGGGGTCCCAATCTTTAATAAGATAGAGCCCCCTGTGTTTACAATGGTAGTCCCTGGATCAATAGCTAGCATCCACAGTTTAGATGTAATATCAAGAAACAAAGGTCATAATATAACTTTATAACCAGGAATAACATAATTTTATTACATCAATACATAGCTCATTTGTCTATTACATTACATTGCAGCGGAATAATTATAATCATGGGGTCCTTCATCTTCAAAGTGCCACATGCAGATGTTGGTTGTAGACTTTGTAATCCTAATCAATCAATCTTCACTAAAAACAATCAAACCTGCAACATACAAGTTACAGCCACAAAGGGTCAATACATTTGAATTGTATTGGCAAGTGATACTATAATAGTATGGTGGAGTCTATCATCTATATGCATTTGGCTAAGTGGAGTTGAGGCTTGCATTGCTCAAAATGGATTTTTCCTTAACATTTGAAAATACTAAATTTTTGCTTTGACAAAATCATTTTTCTCAATCAAAGATTAAAGATCCTTTACAAGGCATCTCCCAATCAAAGATTGAAGATTTCAAACAACCCTTGTTCAAACCACAAGTTTTAACTTAGAAATTTGAATGATGAGATCCTTGATTGCTTCCATGTCTTGATGCTCAAATTGTCCTTTACCAGGGACATGGCTAAGTACTTAGATTTTACACTCTGCAGAGGTGGTGCACTTTCCCCACAAGACTTGGTTTCCCAAGACAAGATCTTTTAGAAGCCTTCCCTTAGACCAAAATGGACGCGTTCCAACCTATCAAACACTACCACCCACTGTCCATATGGCTAAGTTCTTGCAACCTATATGATCATGGCAGAGCCCATATTGCCAAGTGGTTGCACTTGAAGCTTCTCAACATTTGACATCTCAAATCTCTTTGTGCCTGGGTGGCATACCACAAGTGAGATACACAAGCCAAGTCCATGGCCTTGTGAACCACTCAACCAAAAAACCACCAAGCAAGCCCATTCCACCCAGGTGATTCATTAACTTAGTTGTTTTATTTCACAAAAACATAAGTCCTCAGAATTAGAGATTTTTCCATAGTGTGAATATATTTTCCACCCATGTTTTCTATTAGCTAGGCTAAGCTTGGTAGTAGTAGGAATCTTTAACTTAGGAAAATCCTACTAAGGATTCATCTACTAGGTTTTCTTATAGCAAGGTCTATACTTAGCAAAATCCATGCAAGTTTTACTTAGCAAAATCACTAATGCATAGAGAAAGTAATGGGACAAAAAGTATGAAGCATCACTTGCCTTTTTGGTAGAGGTTATAGGTTCACTCCTTGTCCTTGCAACAATCACACTCTTCAAGTCACTACAATTCAATCAATCAAGGCACAAACGCAATCTACCAATCAAGCAAATCAACACATAAAATGACAAAGTCAAAGTAATGCATGCAAGCATGCCAAGCTTTGTCTTGTTTGAAAAAGTGGTTCCTAATGGGTCATGGACATTTGAAAACACCTAATGGTCATTTTGTAAAGTGGCAAAGTCATTTGTAAATGGGTTTTATCTATAAACCATTTTTAAATCCTTTCATCATTTTATGTGGTGAAAATTATTATTTTCAATACCATAACCTTAAGTGGTTTCACTAAATAAGTTGTTGTTTCCCAAAACTTGCTATTTATGGTCAGTAGGTTTGGTCCAAAACATTTTCTCCAAAGTTTTTTACTCAAAACCATTTTTATAAACAAAACAATAATTTTATTTAGCTAGAAATGGACTAAACCAATTAATCCATTCTAAAATTTTCCAAATCCATTTTTCAAACCATGGGTTGGTTCCTAGGGTCAGTAAGGTCACAACAAACCATTTTGCAAAAGTTTTAACCCTAAATTCAATTTTAAACAATTTTTCTACTCTAAACAAGCTCACAAAAGAATCTACAAAAACAAGCAAACTAACAGATACTATTGGCTAAACCAAAGGCATGGTTGGCTAGGTCTTGCTCTCCTGAATCCAACGACATAAAATTTGTAATTTTTGGACGTGTGGTTTGAAAGTTACAGGGGTTTGAAAATCACAAATAATTCTGTTTTCAAATCTGTTTTTAAACCAAAACTGGCCAGGTGGCGCAAAACGACTGGCTGGTACCGATTCGGCCGGATCAGCAACGAGGTGCGTCGGATCTAAACGAATCGTGCGGTTCTGGGAGCGTACCCCTTCGGCGATTAAATGATCTATTCAGTCCGTTCGATCCAGATCCTACGGCTAGTATCGTACTGACCAGACTCTGGCGGCGCAGCGATGGTTGCTGGCGGCGGCGAGGTCAGTCGGCGGCGGCGCTGGCGAAATAGGACGCGAGGAAGAGGGGAAGGATGCTCACCGGGTTCAGGAGGTCACGGTGATGCTCGAGGAGGTGTTGGTCGGGCGAGGGGCGCACGAGGTTTGCTGCAATTCCTCACCGGAGCTTGCAACGGCGTCTGGCGGCTCTGATCGACGACGGGGAGATGCTGCAGTTCACCCCAGGGCAAATGAACGGTACGGTTAGACGCGGACGGAGCTGGAGATGATGTGAGCATCCATGGAAAAGCTAGGGGCGGTCAAGGCTTACCGGGGAAGTTTGACGGAGACGAGACAGACGGCGGCGCTGTCAGAGCTTGTCAAAGCCGACGCTCTGGGACGTCCGCGGTCGAATGGGTGGTACTGGGAGATACGTCTGGGAGTGGGGATTCTCCTAGCATGCTCGGGGAGGCACGGGGTGGTGTGTACTGGCCTGAATTGGTCGGAGATAGTGGTCGGAGCAGAGGGAGTACTAGCTCGATTCGAGGCAGCCTCGGGGCAGAGAGGGAGTGGCGACAGAGGGGAAACGGAGAGGAGGGGCGAGCGCTTTAAGGTGTGTGGTCAAGGTGAGTGATGGTGGCCTCGTTAAGACGAATTAAGGCCGCGGAGTATCTGCAGGTAACGACGACGAGGGAGGGAGAAGAGGTCGCGTGGGTGGGGAGGAAGAACAGGAGGAGTGGGGTCCGCTGGTCAGTGGGATAAAGAGTGGGGGAGAGGTCCACCAGTCGGTCACACCGCGGGTCTGGTTGCGAGTGAAAACGTTTCGTCGCGGGTGGAATAGCTGGGCTGGTTGGTGGGCTTCCTGGGCTGCTGGGTTGGGTCTGGTTCAAATCAAATTTTTTTTATTCTGTAACCTTTTTTTTTCTATTTCTGATTTCTGTTTTGAAATTCCAAACAAACAAATCACACCCAAATCAATTCAAACAATCATCCAACTTTGTAATTTTGAATTTGATTCTGTTTATCAACATACCCAAATTCCAGAATAAAATAATAATTTGTATTCTTTTGAGGATCCATCCTTTAATTAAATAAAATGGATCTTTAGTTAGTTAATAACATAGGGTTTGATTTAATTAATAAAATCTTCATTTGAAATCCAAATATTTTCAAAACCAAATCAGTAGGTTTTATTTGGAAATAAAGAATATTTGGAAAACTTGTTTAAAATAAAATAACATTTTATTTTAGGGTCCAATACCAATTAAATAGAATGGACCTTAGTTATTAAATCAAATAGGATTTATTTTATTAAAATATTTATTTTGAAATCTAAAATAAAACCAAAACACTTCAGTAGGTTTTAATTAAGAAATAAAATACTTAGAAAACTTATTTAAAATAATTTAATAAGTTTTGATGTTTTAATTAAAATGGTAAAACCTTTTATTTAAATAAAATTTGGATATTATTTCCTTATTATTTTATTTAAATAAACCTTTACTATTTTTAATCAAAACAAAATGTTTTATTTTGAAAAGTTTGTCCAAGGTTTAATTGGCTTTATAAAATAATCTTTATTTATAAAACTTCTATTTCTTTTGAAAACCAAATCTTTTTATTTAAAGGATCCAAAATAGTAATTCCAAAACATTTTAATTTACTTTAATAAATGTTTATCTTTATGAATCACTTTAGGATTTATTTGATTCAAATTGGTTTGGAAGTTCCAATTAAATTCAAAAAGTTTCTTCTGGCCCTAAAAATCAAACAAAGTTTTATTTCATTCATTTATTTTCACATTACAAGATTTGGAAAATCTTGGGATGTGACAGGCTACCACCCTTAAAATAAATCTCGTCCCGAGATTTGGGGAGGCTAGGGTTACAAGTTGGCTCAAAAGCATCTAGGGTACTACCACCCTTAAAAAATTTCCAACTAAACTACATGTTGGCCTTCTTGGGATCCTGGGAAACTTCTCTGGGCAAACATTTGCATGGTGTCCTTTATTTCCATTCTTGACTCATGGGCCAAGGTTGAGTTTCTCCATAGGCTTGTTCAACTTGTTCATCATCTTTTCTGGACAATTGTTTACATAGTGGCCTGGTTCCTTGCATTTGAAACATATCACTTAGCTGATATCTTTCTTTTTCTTTGGTATTATTGTCTCTTGTTTGTTTCCTTGGTTCTTCTTCTTTTCTGGGCACTCATTGGCATAGTGTCCCATCTCTTTGCATTTGAAACATTGCACTTGTGTAATATCCTTCTTGCTAGTGTTGGGGAATTTCTTCTTCTTCTTGGGTCTCTCCAAAGCTAGGAGTTCTTCTAGTTCATGTTCTTCATAGGTGGGAGATCTTTCTCTCTTCTTGGGGCATTGATCTTCATGCTCCTTGGATGCATTATCCTTGTCTCCATAAATATTGCTAGCTTGGGTTCCTTCTAGAATAACATCTTTGTCATCCTTGTTGTCATTAGCTCTTTGGGAAAAGTTTTCTCCCATGTTGATCACTTGAGTAACCAATCCTTGCAACAATTGGGATTGAAGTTTCAAAATCCTTTGTATGGCTGGGTCTAATCCATTGTTGTTGGCTAAAAGTTGAGTTGTCTCTTGTCTCAACTGGTTTTGGGTTGCTATAAGTTCTCTCATGTTGTCCTCTTGATTGTTGTTGGTGTCATCAACCTTGATGTTGGAGTCTCTTGGAGGAGTCATCTGTTTGGGTTGGATTGGGATTAGAATAGGCAACAAAATTTCTAAGGAATCAATTCTAATCACACACATCACAATTCACACAAACAATGTGCAATCATTCACAAACAACTTTTCACTCAAACAACAAAGTTCAAGCACATTTTTAGGCAACAAAATATTTTTGTTACACCACATAAGTTGGTGTGTTAGACTTAACTATAATATGGTGGTCCATCTATATGGTTCACTTTTGATCTTTCCTTCCTTCTTGGTTCTTCTTGTATGAAATCATGGTTTCCTTAGGAAAACTCTTGATTGCAATACTTCAAATGATGTAGGCTCCTTCTAATTTTTGCATTCCTTCAGTCTCTTAATCTTGAGCTAGATTTCCTTGTCTCACTTGTAGTCCTTAGTGGTATCCAAGTTGGAAGTCCTTGGTGAATATGCTGAAGATGTTGAAGTCATTAGAGTTAAAAATGTTGAAGAAGTCTTTTGCACATGGTGTAGTCTTGGGTCATGGGGTAGGTTTTTCCATCAAGTTGAAGTAGAAAAGATGTAGAGTTGAAACCAAAATGGTTGAGGAAAGAGTTTACAAGTGTTTTTGTAAATAAGTTTTTGGAATAAGATAACTCCTATTTTTCTAAGGGTTTTTGTCCAATCCTAGGTTTACAAATCCTACAGGCAACACAATGCTCTGATACCATCTGTAGGGGTCCCAATCTTTAATAAGATAGAGCCCCCTGTGTTTACAATGCTAGTCCCTGGATCAATAGCTAGCATCCACAGTTTAGATGTAATATCAAGAAACAAAGGTCATAATATAACTTTATAACCAGGAATAACATAATTTTATTACATCAATACATAGCTCATTTGGCTATTACATTACATTGCAGCGGAATAATTATAATCATGGGGTCCTTCATCTTCAAAGTGCCACAGGCAAATGTTGGTTGTAGACTTTGTAATCCTAATCAATCAATCTTCACTAAAAACAATCAAACCTGCAACATACAAGTTACAGCCACAAAGGGTCAATACATTTGAATTGTATTGGCAAGTGATACTATAATAGTATGGTGGAGTCTATCATCTATATGCATTTGGCTAAGTGGAGTTGAGGCTTGCATTGCTCAAAATAGATTTTTCCTTAACATTTGAAAATACTAAATTTTTGCTTTGACAAAATCATTTTTCTCAATCAAAGATTAAAGATCCTTTACAAGGCATCTCCCAATCAAAGATTGAAGATTTCAAACAAACCTTGTTCAAACCACAAGTTTCAACTTAGAAATTTGAATGATGAGATCCTTGATTGCTTCCATGTCTTGATGCTCAAATTGTCCTTTACCAGGGACATGGCTAAGTACTTAGATTTTACACTCTGCAGAGGTGGTGCACTTTCCCCACAAGACTTGGTTCCCCAAGACAAGATCTTTCAGAAGCCTTCCCTTAGACCAAAATGGACGCGTTCCAACCTATCAAACACTACCACCCACTGTCCATATGGCTAAGTTCTTGCAACCTATATGATCATGGCAGAGCCCATATTGCCAAGTGGTTGCACTTGAAGCTTCTCAACATTTGACATCTCAAATCTCTTTGTGCCTGGGTGGCATACCACAAGTGAGATACATAAGCCAAGTCCATGGCCTTGTGAACCACTCAACCAAAAAACCACCAAGCAAGCCCATTCCACCCAGGTGATTCATTAACTTAGTTGTTTTATTTCACAAAAACATAAGTCCTCAGAATTAGAGATTTTTCCATAGTGTGAATATATTTTCCACCCATGTTTTCTATTAGCTAGGCTAAGCTTGGTAGTAGTAGGAATCTTTAACTTAGGAAAATCCTACTAAGGATTCATCTACTAGGTTTTCTTATAGCAAGGTCTATACTTAGCAAAATCCATGCAAGTTTTACTTAGCAAAATCACTAATGCATAGAGAAAGTAATGGGACAAAAAGTATGAAGCATCACTTGCCTTTTTGGTAGAGGGTATAGGTTCACTCCTTGTCCTTGCAACAATCACACTCTTCAAGTCACTACAATTCAATCAGGCAAGGCACAAACTCCATCTACCAATCAAGCAAATCAACACATAAAATGACAAAGTCAAAGTAATGCATGCAAGCATGCCAAGCTTTGTCTTGTTTGAAAAAGTGGTTCCTAATGGGTCATGGACATTTGAAAACACCTAATGGTCATTTTGTAAAGTGGCAAAGTCATTTGTAAATGGGTTTTATCTATAAACCATTTTTAAATCCTTTCATCATTTTATGTGGTGAAAATTATTATTTTCAATACCATAACCTTAAGTCGTTTCACTAAATAAGTTGTTGTTTCCCAAAACTTGGTATTTATGGTCAGTAGGTTTGGTCCAAAACATTTTCTCCAAAGTTTTTTACTCAAAACCATTTTTATAAACAAAACAATAATTTTATTTAGCTAGAAATGGACTAAACCAATTAATCCATTCTAAAATTTTCCAAATCCATTTTTCAAACCATGGGTTGGTTCCTAGGGTCAGTAAGGTCAGAACAAACCATTTTGCAAAAGTTTTAACCCTAAATTCAATTTTAAACAATTTTTCTACTCTAAACAAGCTCACAAAAGAATCTACAAAAACAAGCAAACTAACAGATACTATTGGCTAAACCAAAGGCATGGTTGGCTAGGTCTTGCTCTCCTGAATCCAACGACATAAAATTTGTAATTTTTGGACGTGTGGTTTGAAAGTTACAGGGGTTTGAAAATCACAAATAATTCTGTTTTCAAATCTGTTTTTAAACCAAAACTGGCCAGGTGGCGCAAAACGACTGGCTGGTACCGATTCGGCCGGATCAGCAACGAGGTGCGTCGGATCTAAACGAATCGTGCGGTTCTGGGAGCGTACCCCTTCGGCGATTAAATGATCTATTCAGTCCGTTTGATCCAGATCCTACGGCTAGTATCGTACTGACCAGACTCTGGCGACGCAGGGATGGTTGCTGGCGGCGGCGAGGTCAGTCGGCGGCGGCGCTGGCGAAATAGGACGCGAGGAAGAGGGGAAGGATGCTCACCGGGTTCAGGAGGTCACGGTGATGCTCGAGGAGGTGTTGGTCGGGCGAGGGGCGCACGAGGTTTGCTGCAATTCCTCACCGGAGCTTGCAACGGCGTCTGGCGGCTCTGGTCGACGACGGGGAGATGCTGCAGTTCACCCCAGGGCAAATGAACGGTACGGTTAGACGCGGACGGAGCTGGAGATGATGTGAGCATCCATGGAAAAGCTAGGGGCGGTCGAGGCTTACCGGGGAAGTTCGACGGAGACGAGACAGACGGCGGCGCTGTCAGAGCTTGTCAAAGCCGACGCTCTGGGACGTACGCGGTCGAATGGGTGGTACTGGGAGATACGTCTGGGAGTGGGGATTCTCCTAGCGTGCTCGGGGAGGCACGGGGTGGTGTGTACTGGCCTGAATTGGTCGGAGATAGTGGTAGGAGCAGAGGGAGTACTAGCTCGATTCGAGTCAGCCTCGGGGCAAAGAGGGAGTGGCGACAGAGGGGAAACGGAGAGGAGGGGCGAGCGCTTTAAGGTGCGTGGTCAAGGTGAGTGATGGTGGCCTCGTTAAGACGAATTAAGGCCGCAGAGTATCTGCAGGTAACGGCGACGAGGGAGGGAGAAGAGGTCGCGTGGGTGGGGAGGAAGAACAGGAGGTGTGGGGTCTGCTGGTCAGTGGGAAAAAGAGTGGGGGAGAGGTCCACCAGTCGGTCACACCGCGGGTCTGGTTGCGAGTGAAAACGTTTCGTCGCGGGTGGAATAGCTGGGCTGGTTGGTGGGCTTCCTGGGCTGCTGGGTTGGGTCTGGTTCAAATCCATTTTTTTAATTCTGTAACCTTTTTTTTCTATTTCTGATTTCTGTTTTGAAATTCCAAACAAACAAATCACACCCAAATCAATTCAAACAATCATCCAACTTTGTAATTTTGAATTTGATTCTGTTTATCAACATACCCAAATTCCAGAATAAAATAATAATTTGTATTCTTTTGAGGATCCATCCTTTAATTAAATAAAATGGATCTTTAGTTAGTTAATAACATAGGGTTTGATTTAATTAATAAAATCTTCATTTGAAATCCAAATATTTTCAAAACCAAATCAGTAGGTTTTATTTGGAAATAAAGAATATTTGGAAAACTTGTTTAAAATAAAATAACATTTTATTTTAGGGTCCAATACCAATTAAATAGAATGGACCTTAGTTATTAAATCAAATAGGATTTGTTTTATTAAAATATTTATTTTGAAATGTAAAATAAAACCAAAAAAACTTCAGTAGGTTTTAAATAAAATACTTAGAAAACTTATTTAAAATAATTTAATAAGTTTTGATGTTTTAATTAAAATGGTAAAACCTTTTATTTAAATAAAATTTGGATATTATTTCCTTATTATTTTATTTAAATAAACCTTTATTATTTTTAATCAAAACAAAATGTTTTATTTTCAAAAGTTTGTCCAAGGTTTAATTGGCTTTATAAAATAATCTTTATTTATAAAACTTCTATTTCTTTTGAAAACCAAATCTTTTTATTTAAAGGATCCAAAATAGTAATTCCAAAACATTTTAATTTCCTTTAATAAATGTTTATCTTTATGAATCCGTTTAGGATTTATTTGATTCAAATTGGTTTAGAAGTTCCAATTAAATTCAAAAAGTTTCTTCTGGCCCTGAAAATCAAACAAAGTTTTATTTCATTCATTTATTTTCACATTACAAGATTTGGAAAATCTTGGGATGTGACAAGTTGTCTCGAGGCATAAGCCACAACTTTCCCTTCTTGCATAAGAGACTGCACCTAATCCATGATGAGATGCATCACAATATACTTGGAAATCTTTCTCCAAATCCGGTAAACATAAGACTGGTGCTGTCACTAGTCTCTTCTTTAATTCTTGAAAGCTGAGTTCACAACCTTCAGACCAAGCAAATTTCTTTTCTTTCTTTAGCAATTCTTTCATGGGTTTTGCTACCTTGGAGAAATTCTCAATAAATCTTCTGTAGTATCCTGCCAAGCCAAGGAAACTACGAACCTCTTTTACTGACTTAGGAGATTCCCATTCAGTTACAACTGAAACTTTAGTAGGATCAACTGCTACACCATCTCCTGACACAACGTGTCCAAGAAATCCAACTTCATTTAACCAAAATTCACACTTGCTGAATTTGGCATACAACTTATGCTCTCTAAGCTTCTCAAGTATCAATCGTAAATGTCCTTCATGCTCTTCCTTGCTCTTGGATTAGATTAAAATTTCATCGATGAATACGACAACAAACTTGTCAAGGAACTCCATGAACACTTTGTTCATCATATTCATGAAGTATGCTGGTGCATTGGTCAAACCAAATGGCATCACGGTATACTCATACAACCCATACCTTGTGGTGAAAGCTGTCTTAGGTATGTCTTATTCCCTTATCTTGAGCTGGAAATAACCTGACCAGAGATCAATCTTTGAGAACACACAAGCTCCTTCTAACTGATCAAACAAGTCATTGATTCTAGGCAAAGGATATTTGTTCTTGATAGTCACCTCATTGAGTGAACGGTAATATATGCATAACCTTTGACTTCTATCTTTCTTTTCCACAAACAAAACTGGTGCTCCCCAAGATGAAGAACTTGGTGGGATAAAACCTTTCTGCAACTGTTCTCCAAGTTGCTTCTTGAGTTCTTTCAACTCGTCAACTGACATCTTGTATGGTCTTTTTGCTATTGGTCCAGATCCTAGTAGCAAATCAATAAGAAATTCCACATCTCTATCTGGTGGCATTCCCGGCAATTCTTCTAGAAACACATCAGGATATTCACTCACAATAGGCACACTGTCTATGCTAACCCCCTTAAGGGAATTAAGATTACTCCCCTTTGATTCAAAGTTAGACTTGAATCTAATCCGTTTCTTTTCCGGGGTTGTGAGTGCAACAGTACGATTGGAACAATCTAGTACTCCTTCATACTTGTTCATCCAATCCATTCCCAAAATTACATCCAGTCCTTGGGAATCTAGGATTATCAGACCCACTAGAAACTTATGCTTTCCAAATTCTATCACTAGATCCCGGCATCCAAGACTTACTATCATATCTCCACCTGGAGAACTTACTTTTATTGCACACCCAATGTTTTCATTTGGAAACCCATTTCTATCAACAAATGCTTTTGATATGAATGAATGCGATGCTCCAGTATCAAAAAGAACAAGTGCTGCAATAGAATTGAGTTTGAACTTACCAGCAACATCATCTGGCTCTTCATAGATTTCCTCCACATTGATGTGGTTCACTTGCCCTTTCTGGAAAGGGTTGGGCTTGTTGGGTCCTTCAACTTTCTTTTCTGGGAATTCATTTGCATAATGCCCCATCTTCTTGCACTTGAAATATTCAACCTAACTAAGATCCTTCTTGACAGGCTGGCTTCCACTGCCACTACCACTTCCACTATGGTGGCTCTTATATCCACCCTTGTGATTCTTGTACTTATCGTTATCATGACTGCGGTTGTGCTTGTTGTCATGATAACGGTTGTGGTTGTGGTGCTTGTTGAATTTCCCATGCTTGTGGGATCCAGAACTCCCACTATCATCATAATGGGAACGCTTGTGAAACGATTCCGAGCTGTGCTTGTCAGAGTGCTTTCTCTTTGTGCTTTCAACTTGTTTCATCTTGCTCTCCAAAATAGCAGCCTTGTCACAAAGAGACTGGTATGTGGGAACATAGGCCAAAGATAACTGCAGGTTCAGTTCATCATTCAACCCTTCAAGGAACTTTCCCTTCCTCTTAGCATCAGTGTCAACTTCATCCGGTGCATATCGCGCCAGATTGTTGAACTCCTCAATATATTCAGCCACGCTGCGGTGGCGTTGCTTCATGTTATGGAACTCTTTCTTCTTCAAGCTCATCACTCCGGATGAGATGTGAGAAGTATGGAAACCATCTTCAAAGATAGCCCATGTCACATCCTCAATGGGAGTGGTGATCTGGAAGTTATCCCACCAAGTGGCTGCTGGTCCTTCCAACAAGTGAGCTGCAAATATGACTTTCTCTTCATCAGTACAACCAACAGTTACCAAGTCCTTGTTCATAGAGCGTAGCCAATCGTTGGCCACCATAGGATCAGTAGTTCCTGAGAACTTTGCTGGCCTCAGTCTCAAGAACCTAGTAAGCATGTCAAAACCCGGTGGGTTGTTCTGATTGTTGTTGTTGTTGTTGTTGTTGTTATTGTTGTTGTTGTTGTTGTTCTGATTCTGGATGAACGTAGTCATCATTTGCATCAGCTGAGTCTGAGCTGTCATCATTTGCTGCATCTCAGGGGTGATATTGTTGTAGTTGGGGTTGGGATTGGCACGTCGGGGAGGCATCTGTGGTTTGTTCAATAGAGATAAGAATGAGATACCCATAGATGCTAACATGCACAATACATCACATAAACAATCACCAAACATGCATCATAATCATAAAAGTTCAACAACACAGACAACAAGTTTGCAAAGTAAACACACCAATAGCAAGCCATCCACATGTTGGATGGTCATTGCGACTCAATAATCAAAGACATGATAAATGAAGGTAAATGAGTAGTCATCACTACTCCTCGGCATCAACCTCCTCATCAACAAATGTAAGACCTGCATTCTCCATAGCGGTCTTGTATTCCTCGACATTGGTGGTAAAGGTCTCTACTTTGGCTTTGAGAGCCCTTTTCTGTGAACGAAGCCTCTCAATCACGGTCTGCTGATGCTCGAGCTCAAAGTACTTGGCCTCTAGTTCTGCAGTCATGTCTTGAATCCTCTTGTTCCTATCTTGGACTCGCTTCTCTTGACTCTTGAACTTTCTGTCCTGACTCTCAAACTTGGCCTCCATCTCTTTGACTATCTCATCTTGTTCCGCGAAGAGCTTGTCCTTCTCACGAAGCTGCACCTGGAGTTCGCCATTGCTAAGCATGACGTTGGTACTATAAGTGTCTATGTGCCTAAGAAGAACCTCTAAGTCCTAGAGGTATAGACGAATTGGCTCTGCTGTCTCCCTCGAAGTCAATGGCCTCACCATCCTCATCACGTCTACCGAAGGCGTGGAAATGAGTACCTCTAACCTGTCGAGAGTGTCTCCCTAACAGACGTCCAATCAAATCCTGCATGACTACCTCCAGGCCTCTCTCCTTGTCATCATGCATGAGCTTGAATATGATTGCCTCCGTGGTAGGCTCAGTCCGGCGTCCGGGCTGATTAACTTTGAAGCCCCAAAGGTCTTTCCTCTCAAACTTGGTGAGGGGAAGCACCATGATGGTAGGAAGAGGGAGGTTGAGCAAACTAGTGAGCTCAATAATACGAGGGCCAAAACGAGTTCCCTTGAACTCTTCAGTTGTGCTGATGGTAACATTAGGCATCTATTTATAGGATAGAAAAAGTTAGAGTCAACAAAATGAATAATTTACAGGACAAAGCATCACAGGCATAACATTGACAAACACACAAGTAGTAGCATACATAAAATCCATCACAAGAATCCAAGGTTCAACTTATTTTAGACAACATTTTTGGAAAATAAAATGATAAGTGTGGTGGTCCAACTAAGAAAAAGTTAGGATCAACACAATTTAAGACAATTTACAAGACAAGGCATCACATGCATAACTTTGAAAATCAAAACACACAAGTCATGGCATACATAACACAAACAACCTAGTTTCAATATAACTTAGTCAATTTTTGGAAATGTAATGATGAGTGTGGTGGTCCAACTAATAAGGCTCAATTCTTCTTTCACTTTCTAATCTAAAGGCTAACAATGCATCCTTCTATAAAAGAAGATTAGAAAAGTTTAGTAGAAGAATAAGACAAGTGTGGAAGTTTGTTGAAAATTTTTCCTTAGTGGTTTCCAATCCTAGGGTCATAATCCTACAGGAAACACAGTGCTCTGATACCATCTGTAAGATCCCTCCTTTGTAAAGGAAAGGATCCCTGTGATTGCAATGCTAGTCCCTGGATCAATGCTAGCATCCACAGTTTAAGATGAAGTACACAGAAACAAAGGTCATTATTACGTTCATTCCAGAGACAAACATAGTCTTTTACAAACTCCATGGCCACAGGCCTAATACAAGAGTTCAAATAAGTAATACGATAAATAAGTCTTCATCCTCATGTGCCACAGGCAAGCATGTTGAGTGTAGACTCATGACTCCTAATCATCATCAGGATAACCTGCAACATCACAAGTTACAGCAATAGTGGGTCAATACATTGGAATAGTATTGGCAAGTGATACCTTAGTAGAATATTGGTAGTCTAAACACTATATGCATTTTGGCTAAGTGTAGCTTAGGCTTGCTTGCTCAAAATAGGTTTTACCTATTAGTTGAAAAACACTAAGTTTTTCTTTGTAAAAGTCTTTCCCAAGGAACCACCAATAGACATTGGGGTCCTTCACCCTTGTTCAACCACAAGTTTTTACTTAGAAAATTGGGATGAGGAGATTCTTGATAGATTCCATGTCTTGATTCTCAAGTTGTCCAATACCAGGGACATGGCTAAGTACTTAGATTCTTCCATCTGCAGAGGTTGTGCACTTTCCCCACGAGACTTGATTTTCACCAAGACAGGACCTTTCAGAAGCCTTCCCTTAGACCAAATGGACGCTCTCCAACCTATCATCCCACTACCACCAACTGTCCAAATGGCTAAGTTATTGCAACCTATATGATCCAGGCAGAGCCCATATTGCCAAGTGGCTGCACTAGAAGCTTCTTAACATATGGCATCTCAAATCCCTTTGTTCCTGGGTGGCTTTCCACAAGTGAGATACACAAGGTAAACCATAGAAATGGGCCTTGTGTAACCACTCAACATAACCCATTCTTTCCATTCCACCCAGGTGTTTCATTCACTTAGTTGTTTTATTAAGCAAAAACATAGTCCATAGACTTAGAAATATTTATTCATAGCATGAATATATAACCACCCTTCGTTGCTACTAGCTAGGCTAAGCATGGCATTGATATGACTTAGAAATATTTCTAGCAATTCTACATCTACTAGGATTTCCTGTCGTGGTATTGCACGGCAGATGCTATTGGGGGTAGCTTACGTAGAGGGACAAAGGCTATAAGGTCCCTCCTTTATAAAGGAAAAATATCCCTGTGATTGCAATGATAGTCCCTGGATCAATAGCTAGTATCCACAGTTAAGATGTAATATCAAGAAACAAAGGTCATAATACAACTTTATAACCAGGAATAAAATAAGTTATTACATCTTACATAGCTCATTTGGCTATTACATTACATTGCAGCGGAATATCTATAAACATGGGGTCCTTCATCTTCAAAGTGCCACAGGCAGACATGTTGGTTGTAGACTTGTAATCCTAATCATTAAACTTCAATAATATCAAACAAACATGCAACATAACAAGTTACAGCCACAAGGGTCAATACATTTGAATTGTATTGGCAAGTGATACTATGGTAGTATAGTGGAGTCTATCATCTATATGCATTTCGCTAAGTGGAGCTTAGGCTTGCTTTTGTAAGGGTCCCAACCTTTAATAAGGTAGAGTCCCCTGTGTTTACAATGCTAGTCCCTAGATCAATAGCCAGCATCCACAGTTAAGATGTAATATCAAGAAACAAAGGTCATAATACAACTTTATAACCAGGAATAACATAATTTTATTACATCTTACATAGCTCATTTGGCTATTACATTACATTGCAGCAGAATATCTATAAGCATGGGGTCCTTCATCTTCAAAGTGCCACAGGCAGACATGTTGGTTGTAGACTTTGTAATCCTAATCAACACACTTCACTAAATCAAACAAACCTGCAACATAACAAGTTATAGCCACAAGGGTCAATACATTTGAATTGTATTGGCAAGTGATACTATGGTAGTATAGTGGAGTCTATCATCTATATGCATTTGGCTAAGTGGAGTTGAGGCTTGCATTGCTCAAAATAGATTTTTCCTTAACATTTGAAAACACTAAGTTTTTGCTTGACAAAATCATTTTTCTCAATCAAAGATTGAAGATCCCTTAACCCTTGTTCAAACACAAGTTTTTAACTTAGAAATTTGGATGATGAGATTCTTGATTGCTTCCATGTCTTGATGCTCAAATTGTCCTTTACCAGGGACATGGCTAAGTACTTAGATTTTACACTCTGCAGAGGTGGTGCACTTTCCCCACAAGACTTGGTTTCACCAAGACAAGATCTTTCAAAAGCCTTCCCTTAGACCAAAATGGACGCGTTCCAACCTATCAAACTCTACCACCAACTGTCCATATGGCTAAGTTCTTGCAACCTATATGATCCAGGCAGAGCCCATAATGCCAAGTGGCTGCACTTGAAGCTTCTCAACATTTGACATCTCAAATCTCTTTGTTCCTAGGTGGCAATCCACAAGTGTGATACACAAGGTAACCCATAGCCATGGGCCTTGTGTAACCACTCAACGAAAAACCACCAAGCAATTACCATTCCACCTAGGTGATTCATTAACTTAGTTGTTTTATTAAACAAAAACACAAGTCCTCAGACTTAGAAATTTTTCCATAGTATGGATATATATTCCACCCTTGTTTTCTATTAGCTAAGCTAAGCTTGATAGTAGTAGGAATCTTAACTTACGAAGATTTCTACTAAGGTTTCATCTACTAGGTTTTCCTATAGCAAGGTTTATACTTAGCAAAATTCCATGCAGGTTCTACTTAGAAAAATCACTAATGCATAGTGAAAGTAATGGGACAAAAAGTGTGAAGCATCACTTGCCTTTTTGGTAGAGGGTATAAGTTCACTCCTTGTCCTTGCAACAATCACACTCTTCAAGTCACTACAATTCAATCAAGCAAGGCACAAACTCAATCTACCAATCAAGCAAAACATCACATAAAATCATAGAACCCAGATAATGCATGCAAGCATGCCAAGCTTTGTTTTATTTGAAAAAGTGGTTCCTAATGGGACATAAACATTTGAAAACACCTAATGGTAATTTTATAAAGTGGCAAAGTCATTTGCAAAAGGTTTCACTTCCTAAACCATTTTCAAAACAAAGTATCATTTTATGTGGTGTAGAAATATTTTTACTAAGGCATTAATCTATAGGGTTCACCAAATATGTTTTCAAACCATAAAACTTGGTGTTTGGGGTCAGAGAGTTTAAAACAAAACATTTCCCATAGGTTTTCTTCCAAAACCATTTTTAGTAAATAAACTATATTTTTATTTGACTAGAAATGGTTTTAAATCAAAGAATCATTCTTTTGCATCACCAAATATATTTTTGAAACCACAAAGTGTTTCCTATGGTCAGTAGGTTCAAATCACACCATTTTCCAAAGATTTTATCCCCAAAATCATTTTTGTACAATTTTTATAATTTAAACAAGCATACAAATGTTTCTTCAAAAACAAATCATTTAACAAAAACTTTTTACTGAACAAATGGCATGGTTGGTTAGGGCTTGTTCCACTGATTCCATTGATATAAAGTTTGCAAATTTTGGACGTGTGGATCAAAAGTTATAAGGTTTTCAAATCTGCATCTAAATCAGATTACAAATTCTGTTTTAAATCGATCTGTGCCACGCGGCGTGTTCTGATTCGTCCATACCGCTTCGGCCGGTTCACGTGCTGTAGGCCCTTGGATCTAACTGATATCGCATGGCGCAGGCTCATCCTTACCCCTTCGCTCTCATTCTATCCTAGCCGTTGGATCCTAATCGCACGGCACCTAGCACACTTGCCAGAGACGGGCGGCGCTGCGGTGGTTACTGGCGGCGGAGCGGCCAGATGGTGGCGGTGCTGGCGAAGCAGGAAGCGAGAGGGGATGGGAGGATGCTCACCGTGTTCACAACATCGCGGGGAAGCTCAAGGTGAGGATAATGGCTCGCCGGAGTTGCGTCTGACGACGGCCACATTCTGTCGTCGTCGAAGGTGGCGCTATGGGTCACAAGAGAGCAAACGGAGAGCAAGGTTAGATGCGCAAGGTCAAGGCGAAGATGCGTCCGTGAAGGAGAAGAAGAGGGGCGGTCGGAAACTACCTGTGGGGCTCGTCGGAGTTGGAGCGGATGACGGCGTCGTTCAGTCGAAGACGAAGTCGACGCTGCAGAGCACGCGCGAGCGACGGGAAGACACTGCCAGGTGCAGGATATGATGCCGAGCAAGCCAGTGTGCTCTGGAAGCAGTGGGGCTGGTGGTGGTGGCCGGAATTTGAACGGGAGCTTGCCGGAGGCTGTGGTGGTTCGGGGAGGATTCCGAGCAGCCTGGTGGCCGAGAGAGCCGGGCGAGAGAGGGGAAATGGAGAGGGGGAGTGGGCGCTTAAGTGAGCGAGGTTACCGTGCGGAATCAACGCTGCAATTAAGTGAATTTACTCGGGGATTGATTGACAGAGAACGTCAGCGAGGTCTGGGGAAGAACAGGTCGCGGGTGGGGAAGATGACCGCGAGGCTGTGGGGTCCACTGGCAGCGAGAGAGAAGGAAAGGGAATAGGGTCCACCAGTCAGTGAGGGTGCGGGTTCTTCCTGCGGTAAGGAAAACGTTTCGGGGGCGAGGGGAATAGGTGGGCTGGACTGGGCTGCTGGGCCTGGTGAGTTGGGTCAGTCCGTTTTCATATTTTTTTTCCTGTCTGATTGTTTTATCCTTTTCTATTTCTATTTTCTGTTTTGAAATTCAATCAAACAAATCAATCAACAATTCAATTCAAAATTTTCCTAAACTTGGCATTGAGTTTTTGGTTCTGTTTAACAACATAAACCAAAGTCCCAAAAACAAAAATAATATTTTTATTTTAGGATCTATTATTAATTAAATAAATAGACCTTGTTTATTAAATCAAAATAGAATTTGATTTATTAAAATCTCCATTTGAAATTTAAATATTTTCAAAACCAAAACAATAGGTTTTATTTGAAAATATAAGATACTTGGAAAACTTGTTTAAAATAAAATAACATTTTTATTTTAGGGTCCATTAATAATTAAATAAAATGGACCTTAGTTATTAAATCAAATAGGATTTGTTTTATTAAAATCTTTATTTTGAAATCTAAAATAAAACAAAAACACTTCAGTAGGTTTTATTTGAGAATATAAAATACTTGGAAAACTTGTTTAAAATAAATAAATAAGTTTTAGTGTTTATTTAAAATGGGAAAAGCCTTTACTTAAATAAAATTGGATATTAAATCCTTATTATTTTATTTAAATAAACCTTTACTATTTTTATCAAAACAAAATGTTTTATTTCAAAAGCTTGACCAAGGTTTATTTTGGCTCCATAAAATAATCCTTATTTATAAATCTACCTTTTCTTTTGAAAACCAAATCTTTTATTTAAAGATCCAAAAATAGTAATTCCACTTATTCAAAATATTTTCTTTATTAATTGTTTAACTTTTCAAATCCCTTTAGGATTTGTTTTGATCAAAAAGGTTTGAAGGTTTCTAATTGGAATCAAAAAGTTTCTTCTCACCCTGAAAATCAACAAAGTTTTATTTTATTCATTTATTTTTCACATTACAAGATTTGGAAAATCTTGGGATGTGACAGGCTACCACCCTTAAAATAAATCTCGTCCCGAGATTTGGGAGGCTAGGGGTTACAAGTAGGCTCAAAACAACTAGGGTACTACCACCCTTAAAAAATTTCCAACCAGTTTACATATTGGTTTGCTTGGGATCTGGATGTAACTTTCCTGGACAGAAGTTTGCATAGTGGCCTAGCTCCTTGCATTTGAAACATGTGACACGGGTGAGATCCCTCATAGGCTTGTTTATCTTGTGTTTCATCTTTTCTGGACAGTTGCTTGCATAATGTCCTAGCTCTTTGCAGTTGTTGCACCACACTTGGCTAATATCTTTCTTTTCCTTTGGTATCATTTCCTCTTGTTTGTTTCCTTGGTTCTTCTTCTTTTCTGGGCATTCATTGGCATAGTGTCCCATCTCTTTGCAATTGTAACATTGCAACTGGCTTTTGTCTTTCTTCTTCTTTTTGGGTCTTTCCAAAGTTAGGAGTTCTTTTAGTTCATGCTCCTCAAAGGTGGGAAATCTTTCTCTTTTCTTGGGGCAGTTACTAGAGATATGACTTTCTTCTTCACAATTAGGGCATTGATCTTCATGCTCCCTGCATGCATGATCCTTGTCTCCATAAATATTGCAAGCTTTGGTTCCTTCTAAACTAACATCTTTGTCATCCTTGTTGTCATTAGCTCTTTGAGAAAAGTTTTCTCTCATGTTGATCATTTGAGTAACCAATCCTTGCAACAATTGGGATTGAAGTTTCAAAAACCTTTGTATGGCTGGGTCTAGTCCTTTGTTGTTGGCTAAAAGCTGAGTTGTCTCTTGGCTCAACTGGTTTTGGGTTGCTATAAGTTCTCTCATGTTGTCCTCTTGGTTGTTGTTGTTGTTGTCACCATCCTTGATGTTGGAGTTTCTTGGAGAAGTCATCTGTTTGGGTTGGATTGGGATTAGAATAGGAAAAATATTTCTAAGGAAATAATTCTAATCACACAAATCACAATTCACACAAGCATTGTGCAAGCAATCACAAACAAAACCTTCCACTCAAACAACAAGTTTCAAGCATATTTTTAGGCATCCAAAAATATTTTTGTTACACCACATAAGTTGGTGGGTTTAACTTAAACTAAATATGGTGGTCCATCTATATGGTTCACTTGTGATCTTTCCATCTTTCTTGGTTGATTCTTCTTGCATGAGATCATGGTTTCCTTGGAAAAAAATTGGTCACAAAAACTTCAAAGGTGATGATGGTTACTTCTAATTGTGTTTCCTTAGTCTTCAAGTCTTGAGCAAGATTTCCTTGTCTCACTTGTCCTTAGTGATATCCAAGGTTGAAGTCCTTGGTGAATATGCTGAAGATGTTGAAGTCATTAGAGTTGAAGATGTTGAAGTCATTAGAGTTGAAGATGTTGAAGTCATTTGAGTTGAAGATGTCCTTTGCACATGGTGAAGTCTTTGGCCATGGGGTAGGTTTGTCCATCAAGTTGAACTAGATGAGATGTACAATCAAAAACCAAAATGGTTGAGGAAAGAGTTTACAAGATTGTTTGTAAATAAGTTTTGGAATAAATACAACTCCTATTTTTCTAAGGGTTTTGTCCAATCCTAGGTTTACAAATCCTACAGGCAACACAATGCTCTGATACCATCTGTAAGGGTCGCAACCTTTAATAAGGTAGAGTCCCCTGTGTTTACAATGCTAGTCCCTGGATCAATAGCTAGCATCCACAGTTAAGATGTAATATCAAGAAACAAAGGTCATAATACAACTTTACAACCAGGAATAACATAATTTTATTACATCTTACATAGCTCATTTGGCTATTACATTACATTGCAGCAAAATATCTATAAGCATGGGGTCCTTCATCTTCAAAGTGCCACAGGCAGACATGTTGGTTGTAGACTTTGTAATCCTAATCAACACACTTCACTAAATCAAACAAACCTGCAACATAACAAGTTATAGCCACAAGGGTCAATACATTTGAATTGTATTGGCAAGTGATACTATGGTAGTATAGTGGAGTCTATCATCTATATGCATTTGGCTAAGTGGAGTTGAGGCTTGCATTGCTCAAAATAGATTTTTCCTTAACATTTGAAAACACTAAGTTTTTGCTTGACAAAATCATTTTTCTCAATCAAAGATTGAAGATCCCTTAACCCTTGTTCAAACACAAGTTTTTAACTTAGAAATTTGGATGATGAGATTCTTGATTGCTTCCATGTCTTGATGCTCAAATTGTCCTTTACCAGGGACATGGCTAAGTACTTAGATTTTACACTCTGCAGAGGTGGTGCACTTTCCCCACAAGACTTGGTTTCACCAAGACAAGATCTTTCAAAAGCCTTCCCTTAGACCAAAATGGACGCGTTCCAACCTATCAAACTCTACCACCAACTGTCCATATGGCTAAGTTCTTGCAACCTATATGATCCAGGCAGAGCCCATAATGCCAAGTGGCTGCACTTGAAGCTTCTCAACATTTGACATCTCAAATCTCTTTGTTCCTAGGTGGCAATCCACAAGTGTGATACACAAGGTAACCCATAGCCATGGGCCTTGTGTAACCACTCAACGAAAAACCACCAAGCAATTACCATTCCACCCAGGTGATTCATTAACTTAGTTGTTTTATTAAACAAAAACACAAGTCCTCAGACTTAGAAATTTTTCCATAGTATGGATATATATTCCACCCTTGCTTTCTATTAGCTAAGCTAAGATTTATAGTAGTAGGAATCTTAACTTAGGAAGATTTATACTAAGGTTTCATCTACTAGGTTTTCCTATAGCAAGGTTTATACTTAGCAAAATTCCATGCAGGTTCTACTTAGAAAAATCACTAATGCATTGTGAAAGTAATGGGACAAAAAGTGTGAAGCATCACTTGCCTTTTTGGTAGAGGGTATAAGTTCACTCCTTGTCCTTGCAACAATCACACTCTTCAAGTCACTACAATTCAATCAAGCAAGGCACAAACTCAATCTACCAATCAAGCAAAACATCACATAAAATCATAGAACCCAGATAATGCATGCAAGCATGCCAAGCTTTGTTTTATTTGAAAAAGTGGTTCCTAATGGGACATAAACATTTGAAAACACCTAATGGTAATTTTATAAAGTGGCAAAGTCATTTGCAAAAGGTTTCACTTCCTAAACCATTTTCAAAACAAAGTATCATTTTATGTGGTGTAGAAATATTTTTACTAAGGCATTAATCTATAGGGTTCACCAAATATGTTTTCAAACCATAAAACTTGGTGTTTGGGGTCAGAGAGTTTAAAACAAAACATTTCCCATAGGTTTTCTTCCAAAACCATTTTTAATAAATAAACTATATTTTTATTTGACTAGAAATGGTTTTAAATCAAAGAATCATTCTTTTGCATCACCAAATATATTTTTGAAACCACAAAGTGTTTCCTATGGTCAGTAGGTTCAAATCACACATTTGCCAAAGATTTTATCCCCAAAATCATTTTTGTACAATTTTTATAATCTAAACAAGCATACAAATGTTTCTGCAAAAACAAACCATTTAACAAAAACTTTTTACTAAACAAATGGCATGGTTGGTTAGGGCTTTTTCCACTGATTCCATTGATATAAAGTTTGCAAATTTTGGACGTGTGGATCAAAAGTTATAAGGTTTTCAAATTTGCATCTAAATCAGATTACAAATTCTGTTTTAAATCGATCTGTGCCATGCGGCGTGTTCTCATTCGTCCATACCGCTTCGGCCGGATCACGTGCTGTAGGCCGTTGGATCTAACTGATATCGCACGGCGTAGGCTCATCCTTACCCCTTCTCTCTCATTCTATCCTAGCCGTTGGATCCTAATCGCACGGCACCTAGCACACTTGCCAGAGACGGGCGGCGCTGCGGTGGTTACTGGCGGCGGAGCGGCGAGATGGTGGCGGTGCTGGCGAAGCAGGAAGCGAGAGGGGATGGGAGGATGCTCACCGTGTTTGCAACATCGCGGGGAAGCTCAAGGTGGCAGTATCTCGTCGAGGGGCGCATGGAGGTGAGGATAATGGCTCGCCGGAGTTGCGTCTGACGACGGCCACGTTCTGTCGTCGAAGGCGGCGCTACGGGTCACGAGAGAGCAAACGGAGAGCAAGGTTAGATGCGCAAGGTCAAGGCGAAGATGCGTGCGTGAAGGAGAAGAAGAGGGGCGGTCGGAAACTACCTGTGGGGCTCGTCGGAGTTGGAGCGGACGGCGGCGTCGTTCAGTCGAAGACGAAGTCGACGCTGTAGAGCACGCGCGAGCGAGGGGAAGGCACTGGCAGGTGCAGGATATGATGGCGAGCAAGCCAGTGTGCTCTGGAAGCAGTGGGGCTGGCGGTGGTGTCCGGAATTTGAACGGGAGCTTGCCGGAGGCTGTGGTGGTTCGGGGAGGATTCCGAGCAGCCTGGTGGCCGAGAGAGCCGGGCGAGAGAGGGGAAATGGAGAGGGGGAGTGGGCACTTAAGTGAGCGAGGTTACCGTGTCGAATCAACGCTGCAATTAAGTGAATTTACTCGGGGATTGATTGACAGAGAACGGCAGCGAGGTCTGGGGAAGAACAGGTCGCGGGTGGGGAAGATGACCGCGTGGCCGTGGGGTCCACTGGCAGCGAGAGAGAAGGAAAGGGAACGGGGTCCACTAGTCAGTGAGGGTGCGGGTTCTTCCTGCGGTAAGGAAAACGTTTCGGGGGCGAGGGGAATAGGTGGGCTGGACTGGGCTGCTGGGCCTGGTGAGTTGGGTCAGTCCGTTTTCATTTTTTTTTCCTGTCTGATTGTTTTATCCTTTTCTATTTATATTTTCTGTTTTGAAATTCAATCAAACAAATCAATCAACAATTCAATTTAAAATTTTCCTAAACTTGGCATTGAGTTTTTGGTTCTGTTTAACAACATAAACCAAAGTCCCAAAAACAAAAATAATATTTTTATTTTAGGATCTATTATTAATTAAATAAATAGACCTTGTTTATTAAATCAAAATAGAATTTGATTTATTAAAATCTCCATTTGAAATTTAAATATTTTCAAAACCAAAATAGTAGGTTTTATTTGAAAATATAAGATACTTGGAAAACTTGTTTAAAATAAAATAACATTTTTATTTTAGGGTCCATTAATAATTAAATAAAATGGACCTTAGTTATTAAATCAAATAGGATTTGTTTTATTAAAATCTTTATTTTGAAATCTAAAATAAAACCAAAACACTTTAGTAGGTTTTCTTTGAGAATATAAAATACTTGGAAAACTTGTTTAATATAAATAAATAAGTTTTAGTGTTTATTTAAAATGGGAAAAGCCTTTACTTAAATAAAATTGGATATTAAATCCTTATTATTTTATTTAAATAAACCTTTACTATTTTTATCAAAACAAAATGTTTTATTTCAAAAGCTTGACCAAGGTTTATTTTGGCTCCATAAAATAATCCTTATTTATAAATCTACCTTTTGTTTTGAAAACCAAATCTTTTATTTAAAGATCCAAAAATAGTAATTCCACTTATTCAAAATATTTTCTTTATTAATTGTTTAACTTTTCAAATCCCTTTAGGATTTGTTTTGATCAAAAAGGTTTGAAGGTTTCTAATTGGAATCAAAAAGTTTCTTCTCACCCTGAAAATCAACAAAGTTTTATTTTATTCATTTATTTTTCACATTACAAGATTTGGAAAATCTTGGGATGTGACAGGCTACCACCCTTAAAATAAATCTCGTCCCGAGATTTGGGAGGCTAGGGGTTACAAGTAGGCTCAAAACAACTAGGGTACTACCAGCCTTAAAAATTTTCCAACCAGTTTACATATTGGCTTGCTTGGGATCTGGATGTAACTTTCCTGGACAGAAGTTTGCATAGTGGCCTAGCTCCTTGCATTTGAAACATGTGACAAGGCTGAGATCCCTCATAGGCTTGTTTATCTTGTGTTTCATCTTTTCTGGACAGTTGCTTGCATAATGTCCTAGCTCTTTGCAGTTGTTGCACCACACTTGGCTAATATCTTTCTTTTCCTTTGGTATCATTTCCTCTTGTTTGTTTCCTTGGTTCTTCTTCTTTTCTGGGCATTCATTGGCATAGTGTCCCATATCTTTGCAATTGTAACATTGCAAATGGCTTTTGTCTTTCTTCTTCTTTTTGGGTCTTTCCAAAGTTAGGAGTTCTTTTAGTTCATGCTCCTCAAAGGTGGGAAATCTTTCTCTTTTCTTGGGGCAGTTACTAGAGATATGACTTTCTTCTTCACAATTAGGGCATTGATCTTCATGCTCCCTGCATGCATGATCCTTGTCTCCATAAATATTGCAAGCTTTGGTTCCTTCTAAACTAACATCTTTGTCATCCTTGTTGTCATTAGCTCTTTGAGAAAAGTTTTCTCTCATGTTGATCATTTGAGTAACCAATCCTTGCAACAATTGGGATTGAAGTTTCAAAAACCTTTGTATGTCTGGGTCTAGTCCTTTGTTGTTGGCTAAAAGCTGAGTTGTCTCTTGGCTCAACTGGTTTTGGGTTGCCATAAGTTCTCTCATGTTGTCCTCTTGGTTGTTGTTGTTGTTGTTGTCACCATCCTTGATGTTGGAGTTTCTTGGAGAAGTCATCTGTTTGGGTTGGATTGGGATTAGAATAGGAAAAATATTTCTAAGGAAATAATTCTAATCACACAAATCACAATTCACACAAGCATTGTGCAAGCAATCACAAAAAAAACCTTCCACTCAAACAACAAGTTTCAAGCATATTTTTAGGCATCCAAAAATATTTTTATTACACCACATAAGTTGGTGGGTTTAACTTAAACTAAATATGGTGGTCCATCTATATGGTTCACTTGTGATCTTTCCATCTTTCTTGGTTGATTCTTCTTGCATGAGATCATGGTTTCCTTGGAAAAAAATTGGTCACAAAAACTTCAAAGGTGATGATGGTTCCTTCTAATTGTGTTTCCTTAGTCTTCAAGTCTTGAGCAAGATTTCCTTGTCTCACTTGTCCTTAGTGATATCCAAGGTTGAAGTCCTTGGTGAACATGCTGAATATGTTGAAGTCATTAGAGTTGAAGATGTTGAAGTCATTAGAGTTGAAGATGTTGAAGTCATTTGAGTTAAAGATGTCCTTTGCACATGGTGAAGTCTTTGGCCATGGGGTAGGTTTGTCCATCAAGTTTAAATAGATGAGATGTAGAATCAAAAACCAAAATGGTTGAGGAAAGAGTTTACAAGATTGTTTGTAAATAAGTTTTGGAATAAATACAACTCCTATTTTTCTAAGGGTTTTCTCCAATCCTAGGTTTACAAATCCTACAGGCAACACAATGCTCTGATACCATCTGTAAGGGTCCCAACCTTTAATAAGGTAGAGTCCCCTGTGTTTACAATGCTAGTCCCTGGATCAATAGCTAGCATCCACAGTTAAGATGTAATATCAAGAAACAAAGGTCATAATACAACTTTATAACCAGGAATAACATAATTTTATTACATCTTACATAGCTCATTTGGCTATTACATTACATTGCAGCAGAATATCTATAAGCTTGGGGTCCTTCATCTTCAAAGTACCACAGGCAGACATGTTGGTTGTAGACTTTGTAATCCTAATCAACACACTTCACTAAATCAAACAAACCTGCAACATAACAAGTTACAACCACAAGGGTCAATACATTTGAATTGTATTGGCAAGTGATACTATGGTAGTATAGTGGAATCTATCATCTATATGCATTTGGCTAAGTGGATTTGAGGCTTGCATTACTCAAAATAGATTTTTCCTTAACATTTGAAAACACTAAGTTTTTGCTTGACAAAATCATTTTTCTCAATCAAAGATTGAAGATCCCTTAACCCTTGTTCAAACACAAGTTTTTAACTTAGAAATTTGGATGATGAGATTCTTGATTGCTTCCATGTCTTGATGCTCAAATTGTCCTTTACCAGGGACATGGCTAAGTACTTAGATTTTACACTCTGCAGAGGTGGTGCACTTTCCCCACAAGACTTGGTTTCACCAAGACAAGATCTTTCAGAAGCCTTCCCTTAGACCAAAATGGACACGTTCCAACCTATCAAACTCTACCACCAACTGTCCATATGGCTAAGTTCTTGCAACCTATATGATCCAGGCAGAGCCCATAATGCCAAGTGGCTGCACTTGAAGCTTCTCAACATTTGACATCTCAAATCCCTTTGTTCCTGGGTGGCAATCCACAAGTGTGATACACAAGGTAACCCATAGCCATAGGCCTTGTGTAACCACTCAACCAAAAACCACCAAGCAATTACCATTCCATCCAAGTGATTCATTAACTTAGTTATTTTATTAAACAAAAACACAAGTCCTCAGACTTAGAAATTTTTCCATAGTATGGATATATATTCCACCCTTGTTTTCTATTAGCTAAGATAAGCTTGATAGTAGTAGGAATCTTAACTTAGGAAGATTTCTACTAAGGTTTCATCTACTAGGTTTTCCTATAGCAAGGTTTATACTTAGCAAAATTCCATGCAGGTTCTACTTAGAAAAATCACTAATGCATAGTGAAAGTAATGGGACAAAAAGTGTGAAGCATCACTTTAGTTGCTCAGTATTGTCCATAACCGGGGACACGGCTAAGTACTTAGATTTTATTATCTTCTGCAGAAGTTGCACACTTTACCCACATGTCACAATCCCATCTTATTGCCACCAGTGGCCACTGGATTAGTGCTCACCAAGATGGAGTACTAGAAGATTGAGAATGTGACGAAGTCTTTCCAAAAGGTCCTCCCATACACCATTGCTAGCTTGCCTTCAGCACCCATGTAGGATTCCAGGTCCCCATGTCCAGTTAACTGAAGACAGTGCATGGGTCTTCCCAATGTAGTTGACTAAGCCAGAGCGATAATAGCATGTGGTTGCACACGAAAGCCACAATTGGAGAAACATGTTCAATCTCTATGTTTCCTGGGTGGTTTCCTTTGGAGCACAACACAAAGAGATTGCCATAGACATGGTTCCTTTTGTTGCCACCTTCTCCAAAACTCAAGTATCCTTGGCCACCCAGGTGGTTCATTGAGTCCTTGTTTTATTATATAAAAACACAAGTCCTTTTCTCAACTTCATAAAATCTCAACATGTATCTCTTTTCAAAACATAGCATGGCTAAGAATGTAACAACTACATTGTTTTCACTAAGGAATGTATAGGGTATCCTACTAGGATTTAGCATAGCATAAGTATAAATTCTTTTCATGCATGTTTCAAAATCCACTAAGTATAATGAAAATAGTAGGACCTTAGATGATAGTGTAACTTGCCTTTTGGTAGGGAATGTTGGTTCACTCCTTGATCTTGCTAGTCTCACACTTTTATAACTTCACTACAATCAATCAAGCAAACACAATATCAACAAGCATTCCAAACCAATAATCAAACAAACAAACACACACATAAAACAATGGGATCTAAGTCATGCATTTAAGCATGCAAGAGATAGGTTTATTTGCTAAATATGGTCTCCACTAGGCTTCTAAACTTTGTAAGGTTCAAAGTGGTCATTTTCCAAAGTGGCAAAGTCATTTGCAAAAGGGTTTTTGTCCATAATCATTTTTAAATCCAATCATCATTTTATGTGGTGGAAGACATTTTTATCAAAGTATCAACTTTAGGTTGTTCACCAAATAGGTTGTTGTTTCTCAAAACTTGGTGTTTAGGGTCAGTAGGTTTGATCCAAAACATCTTCCCAAAGTTTTTACTCCAAAAACATTCTCATAACAAAACCATTAATTTTTTATTTGGCTAGAAATGGGCTAAATCAATTAGTCCACCCTAAACTTTACCAAATCTTTTTTTCAAAACCATGGGTTGTTTCCTAGGGTCAGTAGGTTCACAACAAACCAATTTGCAAAGGTAACCCTAAAAACATTTTTGGACAATTTTTCTAATCTAAAAAAGCATACAAATGTTTCTGCCAAAACAACCAATCTAACAGATACTATTTGCTAAACAAATTCCACAGTTGGCTAGGGCTTGTTCCACTGATTCCAACGACATAAAGTTTGCAAATTTTGGACGTGTGGATAAAAAGTTATAGGGATTTTGCAACTCAAATCTGTTTTCAAATCTGTTTTAAACCAAAACTGGCCACGCGTCGCAACGCTACTAGCTGGTACCGATTCGGCCGGATCGGCTCTGCGGCGCGTTGGATCTAAATAGATCGCATGGTCCTAATCGCGTACCCTTTCGCGGTTAAGTGATTCTATCGTAATCGTCCGATCTAGATCCTACGGTCTGCAGCACTCAACCAAGAACTGGCGGCGCTCGACGGTCGCGCGCGGTGGCGACGGTCAGACGGTGGTGGCGCTGGCGAAACAGGAAGCAAGGGAAGGTGAGGAGATGCTTACAATGATCGCAGGGCGATGCCGAGGCTCAACTTGGAGTCGTCTAGGCAAGGGGTGCACGAGGACAAAAGGAATTCGTCGCCGGAGTTGGGTCTGGCGACGGTTGCACGCGGTCGAGGTCGAGGACGGTGCTACGGGTCACGGAAGGGCAAACAAGAAGCATGGTCAGACGCGTACGATCAAGGAGATGACGTGTGCATGAACGAGAGGGGTCGGGGCGGTCGGATTCTACCTGGTGAACTCGTCGGAGTAGAAGACAGAAGCGGCGGTGCTCAGTCGAAGTGGTTGGCGTTGTTTGGAGGCGCCCGCGGTCGAACGAAGAGCACAGGGAGATGCGCCAGGAGGTGGGGAATGTCGTTTGGCGGCGCTGAGTCGACGGAATTGTCACCGAACCTCGTCGGAGCAGAGGTGATGTTGAGCGAAATTTGGGTAGCCTGGGGGCAGACAGGGAGTGGCGTGTGAGGGGAAAGGAGGAGGAGACGCTGGCGATTAATAGGACATGGTCGCAGCGAGGTTAAGGCACGGCATTATGGCGAATTGAAGCCGCGGAATCACTGGCAGAAACGGCCGGCGTGGTCGTCGCGAGGAAGAAGAGGAGCTGGAAAAGTGGGGTCGGTTGGTTAGTGGGAAAAGGAGTGAGGGAAGGGTCCACCAGTCATTGGCTCAGCGGGTGCGGTTCTGAGTAAGAACGTTTCGCCGAGGGAGAGTGGAAACTGGGCTGGTTCTGGGCCTCTTGGGTTTGGCAACTGGGCTGTGTCCAGATTCTATTTTTTGTTCTTCCAAATTGTTTTTCCTTTTCTGTTCTCATTTTCTGTTTTGAAAACCAAACAACTAATCAAACAAACAAAACAAATCAAACAATCATCAAACTTTTCATTTGAATTTGGTTCTGTTTAACACATAAACCAAAGTCCAAAATGAAATAATATTTTTATTTTAGGTCCATTATTAATTAAATAAATAGACCATTATTATTAAATCAAATAGGATTTGATTTATTTAAAATCCCCATTTGAAAACTAAATATTTTCAAAACTAAATCAGTAGGTTTTATTTGGGAATATAAAATACTTGGAAAACTTATTTTATATAAATAAATAAGTTTTGATGTTTTGGAAATAGTAAAACCTTTATTGATAAAACTTGGATATTAAATCCTTATTAATTTATTTAAATAAACCTTTACTATTTTTATCAAATAGAAATATTTTATTTCAAAAGCTTGGCCAAGGTTCAATTTGGCTCTATAAAATATTATTTATTTATAAATCCATGTTTTCTTTTGAAAACCAAATCCTTTTATTTAAAAGATCCAAAATAGTAGTTCCAAAATATTTTAATTTTCCTTTATCAAATGTTTTAACTTTTTAAATCCTTTTAAGTTTTATTTGATCCACATTGGTTTGAAGATTTCCAATTGGATTCAAAAAGTTTCTTCTCACTCTGAAAATCAAACAATACTTTATTTTATTCAATTATTTTTCACATTACAAGATTTGCAAAATCTTGGGATGTGACAGGCTATCACCCTTAAAATAAATCTCGTCTCGAGATTTGGGAAGGCTAGGGTTACAAGTAGGCTCAAAACAACTAGGGTACTACCACCCTTAAAATTTTTCAAACAAAAATTACATATTGGCCTTCTTGGGATCCTGGGGAAACTTCTCTAAGAAAACATTTGCATTGTGCCCTTTGTTTCCATACTTGACTCATGGGCCAAGGTTGAGTTTCTCCATAGGCTTGTTCAACTTGTTCTTCATATTTTCTGGACAGTTGCTTGCATAATGTCCTGGGTTCTTGCAATTGAAACAGTGGATGTCCTTGAGTTCTTTACGTGGTTCTTGTGCACAAGTTGCTACATAGTGGCCTAGCTCTTTGCAGTTGTTGCACACCACTTGGCCAATCTCTTTATTCTTCGGGTTCTCTGGGCATTCACCGGAATAGTGTCCCATTTCCTTACATTTATAACATTGCACATGGCTTTTGTCTATCTTTTGCTTCTTGGGTTTCTTTGATCCTTTGAATTGGGTTGTTTTGTTTGGAGGTATAAGTGGTCCTTTTCCTTTGTCATCAACCTTCTTGGTAGACTTGGATCCTTCTTGTTTCCTTTGTTCGATAATGGAATAGATGGGGCATTGGATAGGAACATGGTTGTTTCCTTCACATAGGTAGCAAGTAGCTTGAGAAGTGGGACATTGTCCAACAGGATGTTTCTCCTCACAGTTGGGGCATTGATCTCCATGCTCCTTGGAAGTATGATCCTTGTCTCCACAAATAATTCAAGCTGGTGCTCCATCTAGAATAATGTTTCTGTCATCCTTGTCGTCAAAGACTCTTTTGGGATAGTTTTCTTCCATTTTGATCATTTGATCAGTCACCTTAAGCATCAATTGGCCTTGAGTTTCCAAAAAATCCTTGTAGGGTTGGATCTTCTCCACTAGTGTTGGCTATGAACTGAGCTGTCACTTGGTTCAACTGATTCTGGGTTTCTATGAGCTCTTTCATGCTGTCCTCTTGGTTGGTGTTGGTGTCATCAACCTTGAGGTTGGAGTCTCTTGGAGTAGTCATCTGTTTGGGTTGAAGGGAGATTAGAATAGGCAAGATATTTCTAAGGAAATATTTCTAATCACACACATCACAATTCACACAAACAATGTGCATGCCATCACAAGTCAAACATTTCACTCGAACAACAAAGTTCAAGCACATACTTAGGCAACAAAATATTTTTGTTACACCACATAAGTTGGTGGTTTTATCTTAACTAAAATATGGTGGTCCATCTATAGGGTTCACTTGTGATCTTTCCTTCCTTCATGATTCTTCTTGTATGAGATCATGGTTTCCTTGAGAAAAACTCTTGGTTGTAATACTTCAAATGATGTAGGTTCCTTCTAACTTTTGCATTCCCTCAGTCTCCACATCTTGAGCAAGATTTCCTTGTCTCACTTGTAGTCCTTGGTGATATCCAAGTTAGAAGTCCTTGATGAACATGCTGAAGATGTTGAAGTAATTAGAGTTGAAGAAGTTGAAGTCATTAGAGTTGAAGATGTTGAAGAAATCCTTTGCACATGGTGTAGTCTTTGGCCATGGGGTTGGTTTTTCCATCAAGTTGAAGTAGAAGAGAGGTAGAGTTGAAACCAAATTGGTTGAGGAAAGAGTTTACAAGTATGTTTGTAAATAAGTTTTGGAACAAACACAACTCCTATTTCTCTAAGGGTTTTTGTCCAATCCTAGGATTACAAATCCTACAGGCAACACAATGCTCTGATACCATCTGTAGAGGGAGTGTCCCAACCTTTACACAATATAAGGTGGAGTCCCCTGTGTTTACAATGCTAGTCTCTGGATCAATAGCTAGCATCCACAGTTAAGATGTAATACCAAGAAACAAAGGTCATAGTATAACTTTATAACCAGGAATAACATAATTTTATTACATCTTACATAGCTCATTTGGCTATTACATTACATTGCAGAGGAATAACTATAGTCATGGGTCCTTCATCTTCAAAGTGCCACAGGCAGATGTTGGTTGTAGACTTTGTAATCCTAATCAATCAATCTTCACTAAAATCAATCAAACCTGCAACATTACAAGTTACAGCCACATGGGTCAATACATTTAAATTGTATTGGCAAGCTTCACTACTAAGTTTAATATGAGTGGATCCTATCATTACATGCATTTTTGGCTAAGTAGGGTTTAAGGCTCATTTGCTGAAAGCAAAACTTTATCCTATCTTTTCAAATGGTTTTGTTTCCTTTGTCAAATCTCTTTATCAAAAATCCTTGAACTCCTTGGTAACCCCAAGTGTTCAAGTCCTTGTCAAAAATCCCTTGAGCTCCTTGGTAACCCCAAGTGCATCAAGTTTTATTAAAACCTCATGAGTTCCTTGGTAACCCCAAGTGTTCATGTTCTCATCATAATCTCTTGAGTTCCTTGGTACCCCCAAGTACATCAAGTTTTATCAAAGTCTCTTGAGCTCCTTGGTAACACCAAGTGCATCAAGTTTTTAAAAGTTTTCTTTTAGAAATTAGAATGTCGAGATCTCCCATAGTTCGAACTTTAGTTGCTCAGTATTGTCCATAACCGGGGACACGGCTAAGTACTTAGATTTTATTATCTTCTGCAGAAGTTGCACACTTTACCCACATGTCACAATCCCATCTTATTGCCACCAGTGGCCACTGGATTAGTGCTCACCAAGATGGAGTACTGGCAGATTGAGAATGTGACGAAGTCTTTCCAAAAGGTCCTCCCATACACCATTGCTAGCTTGCCTTCAGCACCCATGTAGGATTCCAGGTCCCCATGTCTAGTTAACTGAAGACAGTGCATGGGTCTTCCCAATGTAGTTGACTAAGCCAGAGCGATAATAGCATGTGGTTGCACACGAAAGCCACAATTGGAGAAACATGTTCAATCTCTAAGTTTCCTGGGTGGTTTCCTTTGGAGCACAACACAAAGAGATTGCCATAGACATGGTTCCTTTTGTTGCCACCTTCTCCAAAACTCAAGTATCCTTGGCCACCCAGGTGGTTCATTGAGTCCTTGTTTTATTATATAAAAACACAAGTCCTTTTCTCAACTTCATAAAATCTCAACATGTATCTCTTTTCAAAACATAGCATGGCTAAGCATGTAACAACTACATTGTTTTCACTAAGGAATGTATAGGGTATCCTACTAGGATTTAGCATAGCATAAGTATAAATTCTTTTCATGCATGTTTCAAAATCCACTAAGTATAATGAAAATAGTAGGACCTTAGATGATAGTGTAACTTGCCTTTTGGTAGGGAATGTTGGTTCACTCCTTGATCTTGCCGGAGGCTGTGGTGGTTCGGGGAGGATTCCGAGCAGCCTGGTGGCCGAGAGAGCCGGGCGAGAGAGGGGAAATGGAGAGGGAGAGTGGGCGCTTAAGTGAGCGAGGTTACCGTGCGGAATCAACGCTGCAATTAAGTGAATTTACTCGGGGATTGATTGACAGAGAACGACAGCGAGGTCTGGGGAAGAACAGGTCGCGGGTGGGGAAGATGACCGCGTGGCTGTGGGGTCCACTGGCAGCGAGAGAGAAGGAAAGGGAACGGGGTCCACCAGTCAGTGAGGGTGTCGGTTCTTCCTGCGGTAAGGAAAACGTTTCGGGGGCGAGTGGAATAGGTGGGTTGGACTGGGCTGCTGGGCCTGGTGAGTTGGGTCAGTCCGTTTCCATATTTTTTTTCCTGTCTGATTGTTTTATCCTTTTCTATTTCTATTTTCTGTTTTGAAATTCAATCAAACAAATAAATCAACAATTCAATTCAAAATTTTCCTAAACTTGGCATTGAGTTTTTGGTTCTGTTTAACAACATAAACCAAAGTCCCAAAAACAAAAATAATATTTTTATTTTAGGATCTATTATTAATTAAATAAATAGACCTTGTTTATTAAATCAAAATAGAATTTGATTTATTAAAATCTCCATTTGAAATTTAAATATTTTCAAAACCAAAACAGTAGGTTTTATTTGAAAATATAAGATACTTGAAAAACTTGTTTAAAATAAAATAACATTTTTATTTTAGGGTCCATTAATAATTAAATAAAATGGACCTTAGTTATTAAATCAAATAGGATTTGTTTTATTAAAATATTTATTTTGAAATCTAAAATAAAACCAAAACAGTTCAGTAGGTTTTATTTGAGAATATAAAATACTTGGAAAACTTGTTTAAAATAAATAAATAAGTTTTAGTGTTTATTTAAAATGGGAAAAGCCTTTACTTAAATAAAATTGGATATTAAATCCTTATTATTTTATTTAAATAAACCTTTACTATTTTTATCAAAACAAAATGTTTTATTTCAAAAGCTTGACCAAGGTTTATTTTGGCTCCATAAAATAATCCTTATTTATAAATCTACCTTTTCTTTTGAAAACCAAATCTTTTATTTAAAGATCCAAAAATAGTAATTCCGCTTATTCAAAATATTTTCTTTATTAATTGTTTAACTTTTCAAATCCCTTTAGGATTTGTTTTGATCAAAAAGGTTTGAAGGTTTCCAATTGGAATCAAAAAGTTTCTTCTCACCCTGAAAATCAACAAAGTTTTATTTTATTCATTTATTTTTCACATTACAAGATTTGGAAAATCTTGGGATGTGACAGCTTTGCTCAAAATAGATTTTCCTTGTCATTTGAAATCACTAAGTTTTTGCTTGACAAAATAATCTTTCCCAAGGCATCTCCCAATCAAAGATTGAAGATCCTTTAACCCTTGTTCAACCACAAGTTTTTAACTTAGAAATTTGGATGATGAGATTCTTGATAGCTTCCATGTCTTGATGCTCAAATTGTCCTTTGCCAGGGACATGGCTAAGTACTTAGATTTTACACTCTACAGAGGTGGTGCACTTTCCCCACAAGACTTGGTTTCACCAAGACAAGATCTTTCAGAAGCCTTTCCTTAGACCAAATGGACGCGTTCCAACCTTTGATCCCACTACCACCAACTGTCCAAATGGCTAAGTTCTAGCAACCTATATGATCCAGGCAGAGCCCATAATGCCAAGTGGTTGCACTTGAAGCTTCTCAACATTTGACATCTCAAATCTCTTTGTTCCTGGGTGGCCATCCACAAGTGAGATACACAAGGTAAACCATAAACATGGGCCTTGTGAACCACTCAACACGAACCTTTCCTTCCATTCCACCCAGGTGATTCATTCACTTAGTTGTTTTATTAAACAAAACACAAGTCCTCAGACTTAGAAATTTTTCCTTAGTGTGAATATATATTCCACCCTTGTTTTGTACTAGCTAAGTTAAGCATGATAGTAGTAGGTATCTTGACTTAGGAAATTTCTACTAAGGTTTCATCTACTAGGATTTCCCATAGCATAGTTTACACTTAGCAAAATCCATGCAAGTCCTATACTTAAAAATATCACTAATGCATAGTGAAAATAATGGGACAAAAGTATGAAGCATCACTTGCCTTTTTGGTAGAGTATAGGTTCACTCCTTGATCTTTGCAATGTTCACACACTTCAAGTCACTACAAATCAATCAAGCAAACAATATTTCAATCTACCATTCAAGCAATTCATCACATAAAATGATAAACAAAACAATACATGCAAGCATGCAAAAGGGTTGTTTTATTTGTAAAATAGGTTTCTAATGGGTCATAATCATTTGGAAACACCTATTGGTCATTTTATAAAGTGGCAAAGTCATTTGCAAAAGGTTTCGCTTTAATAACCATTTTTAAAACAAGGTATCATTTTATGTGGTGTAGAAATGTTTTTAATAAGGCATTAATCTATAGGGTTCACAAAATATGTTTTCAAACCATAAAACTTAGTGTTTAGGGTCAGAGAGTTTAAAACAAAACATTACTCAAAGGTTTTCCTTCAAAACCATTTTTAATAAATAAACCCTATTTTTTATTTGACTAGAAATGGTTTAAATCAAAGATTCATTCTTTTGTTTCACCAAATACATTTTTTTGAAACCACAAAGTGATTCCTAGGGTCAGTAGGTTCAAAATACACCATTTGCAAAATATTTTATCCCTAAAATCAATTTTGAACATTTTTTACATTCTAAACAAGCATACATATGTTTCTGCAAAAACAAACCATTTAACAGAAACTTTTTACTAAACAAATGACATGGTTAGCTAGGGCTTGCTTTTCTGAATCCATTGATATAAAATTTGCAAAATTTGGACGTGTAGAATAAAAGTTGTGCAATTTACAAAATCACATATCTAATAGATTCAAAACTATTTTTAAACAAAACAACAGAGACACGTGGCATGATTTAATTCGCCGGTACCAATTCGGTTGGATCAGCAATTCAGACCGTAGGATTAAACTAACATCGCACGGCGCAGATCGATCGATACCCCTTCGGCTAAGATTCTATCGTGACACTCGGATCTGGATCCAGTGGCTCACAACATCTCGACCTCAGATGGGCGACGCTGGCGCGGCGGCGAGCGGCGGCGTGCTCAGACGAGGGTGGCGCTGGTGATGCAGGAAGAAAAAGAGACAGGGGAGGGGCTCACCGAGATCGTCGTGATTCGCTGGTGCCCAACGTGGCAGTATCTCGTCGAGGGGCGCACGGGATGTGAGGACAATGGCTCGCCGGAGTTGCTCCTGGCGACGGGTACGCTCGTGCGTCGTTGGAGGCGAGGCTACGGTTCACGAGGAGAAAAACGGGAAGCACAGTTAGACGCGCAAGGTCACGGCGATGATGCGTGCTTGAAGGAGAAGGAGAGGGCGGTCAGGTGCTTACCAGAAGAGTCGCCGGAGTTGAGCTAGCCGTCGGTGGCGTGATGGCTTTGTTGGAGGCGACGTTCTAAGGCACGCGCGGACTAGTTGGGGCCACTGGTGGGTGTGCAAGGTACTGGAGAGTGAGCTCACGTGCACAAGGGGGCAGGGTATGGTCAGGCGTCGCCGGAATTTGCACGGCACCTCGTCGGAGCCAGTGGGTTTGCCACGAGCAATTCGAGCAGCCCTGGGGCGGAGAGGAGCTGGCGACTGAGGGGAAATGAGGAGGAGGGCGAGGCGTTTAAGAATGCGTGGTCGCAGGGGAGATTAACTGCTGCGTTAACGCGAATTGATGCTGGCAAATTTCGCCAGAAACGGTCGAGGAGGGGAGGCGCGATCACCGCGGGTGAGGACGACGACGAAGTGGTAGTGGGGTCCTCTGGCAGCGAGAGAGGGAGAGAGGGAGTAGGGTCCACCTGTCATTGGCTCTGCGGGTGCGGGTGTGGGTGAAAACGTTTCGCACGTGGGGGGTACGCCTGGTGGGCTGGAATGGGCTGCTGGGCCTGCTTAGTTGGGTAGAGTCCGTTTTCATATTTTTTTCTGTTCTAATTGTTTTTCTTTTTCTCTTTTGATTTTCTGTTTTGAAATTCAAACAACAAATCAAATACTCAAATGAATTCAAACCTTTGTCAAAGTTTGTATAGTTTTTAATTCTGTTTAACAACAGAATCCAATGTCCCAAAATAATATTTTTATTTTAGGGTCCATTAATAATTAAATAAATAGAACTTAATCAATTAATTCAAATAGGATTTGTTTTATTAAAATCTTTATTTTGAAATCTAAAAATAAAACCAAAACACTTCAGTAGGTTTTATTTGAGGATACAAAACACTTGAAAAACTTGTTTAAATTAAAATAACAAGTTTTAGGGTTTATTTAAAATGGGAAAAGTCTTCACTTTAATAAATTTGGTTTATTAATAAACTCTCATTATTTTATTTAAATAAACCTTTACTCTTTTAATCAAAGCAAAAAAATTTATTTCAAAAGCTTGGCCAAGGTTTAATTTGGCTCTATAAAATAATCCTTATTTATATTTCTACCTTTTCATTTGAAAACCAAATCTTTTTATTAAAGGATCCAAAATAGTAATTTCATATATTTAAATTTTTCTTTATTTATTGTTTATCTTTTTAAATCCCTTTAGGATTTTATTTGATCCAAATATGTTTGAAGGTTTCCAATTGGAATCAAAAAGTTTCTTCTCACCCTGAAAATCAACAAAGTTTTATTTTATTCATTTATTTTTCACATTACAAGATTTGGAAAATCTTGGGATGTGACAGGCTACCACCCTTAAAATAAATCTCGTCCCGAGATTTGGGGAGGCTAGGGGTTACAAGTTGGCTCAAAAGCATCTAGGGTACTACCACCCTTAAAAATTTCCAACTAGATTACATCTTGTCTTGCTTGGGATCTTGATGTAACTTTCCTGGACAGAAGTTTGCATAGTGGCCTAGCTCTTTGCCTTTGAAACATGTGATAAGGTTGAGGTCTTGAGGTGGCTTCTCTGGACAATATGATGCATAGTGTCCTAGCTCTTTGCAGTGGTTGCACATCACTTGGCTAATATCCTTCCTTATCTTGGGTTTCACTAGCTTTTGTTTGTTTTCTTGGCTCTTCTTCTTTTCTGGGCATTCACTGGCATAGTGTCCCATCTCTTTGCAATTGTAACTTTGCAACTGGATTTTGTCCTTCTTTTTCTTTTTGGGTCTCTCCAAAGCTAGGAGTTCTTCTAGTTCATGTTCTTCATACCTCACCTTAGAGGTGGGAAATCTTTCTCTCTTCTTGGGGCAGTTACTAGAGATATGAATTTCTTCTTCACAATTAGGGCATTGATCTTCATGCTCCTTGGATGTATGATCCTTGTCTCCACAAATATTGCATGCTTTGGTTCCTTCTAAAATAACATCTTTGTCATCCTTGTTGTCATTAGCTCTTTGGGAAAAGTTTTCTCCCATGTTGATCACTTGAGTAACCAATCCTTGCAACAATTGGGATTGAAGTTTCAAAATACTTTGTATGGCTGGGTCTAGTCCATTGTTGTTGGCTAAAAGCTAAGTTGTCTCTTGGCTCAACTGGTTTTGAGTTGCTATAAGTTCTATCATGTTGTCCTCTTGGTTGTTGTTGTTGTCACCATCCTTGATGTTGGAGTCTCTTGGAGAAGTCATCTGTTTGGGTTGGGTAGGGATTAGAATAGGCAAAATATCTCTAAGGAAATAATTCTAATCACACACATCACAATTCACACAAGCATTGTGCAAGCAATCACAAACAAACATTCCACTCAAACAACAAGTTTCAAGCATATTTTTAGGCATCCAAAAATATTTTTGTTACACCACATAAATTGGTGGGTTTGGCTTAAACTAAATATGGTGGTCCATCTATATGGTTCACTTGAGATCTTTCCTTCCTCCTTTTTGGTTGTTTCCTCTTGCATGAGATCATGGTTTCCTTGGGAAAAATTCTTGGTCACAAAAACTTCAAAGGTGATGATGATTCCCAAGTTGTGCTTCCTTAGTCTTCAAGTCTTGAGTAACTTTTTGTAACATCCTAAAAATCATAGTTTAAAAACTCATTCATATCATCTTTGCATCATTCATTCATTTAGGGTTTTCTCAAAAATCACTTGGAAACAGAAGTAGAGACTATGATTTCATGTGGACATTTGATTCCAAAATGACCATCACACTTTGAAATTTGGAAGCTTAAGTACTTGATTTCTTGACTCCATTGTTGGAAAGTTTATGTGAAATTTTTAACCAGGATTCAAAATTTAGAAATGAATTCAAAACCCTAATTCTAATATTTGCCAACCATAGCAAAATCTCTGTTTATTTTGAAAACCAAGCTTGACCAAACCTTACAGGGTAACCACTTAGTTAATTGACTGCTTTTGAAACCACAGAACCCTGCAAAGATCCCCAAATTGGTTTGAATTCAAAAGGATTTGAATTCGTATCAAAAATCATTCCAGAAAATGGAAACAGAAAAAGAAAAGGAGCAAACAAAAGAAAAAGGCCACGCGGCCAGGATCTGGCCCAGCAGCCAATCCAGCCCAGCAAGCCCACCCGGGGATCCTCGTTTCCTCTCACACGCACGAACACACGCAGACAGCCACTGACAGACGGACCCCCACTCCCACCTCGCGCACGTCGCTAACATGCGGGCCTCTTCCACGTCAGCGTCGTCTCCACCCGCACGACCAGTTCATCCCCAATCAACGCGGCCGTTTCCTGTGTGTTAATCGCGGCATCAATTCGAGTTATTGGCAGAGTGATTCTCGCTCGCGACCAGGCTATAAGAAACCCCACTGTCCCCTCTCTCTTTTCCCCAAAATCCCAAGCACAGAACGCCCCCAGGCTGCGCGCATTGCTCTCTGCAACCCCGCCGTCTCCGGCGACTATTCCGGCCAATTACGGTGAGTTCTGCGCTTCCCTCTGCCTCTCGTTCTTGCAAACTAGACCAGTGAGCCTCTGCGCTTCTTTTGACACTCTCCGTTTGCCTTCGCATGAACCACAGCGTTGGCAACGTCGACGACTGGACCGCCACCGTCTCTGCACGAACTCCGGCGACCGATTCCGGTGAGCCTCGACCGCCCCCTTCTCTCTCGATCAAACAAGGATGCTCGGCAAGTTCTTACGCACCTGCTGACACATTTCTTTTACCTGCTCGTGACCCAGGTCATCGTCTCCGTCCACGACCGAAACCACCTGCGCCGCCGCTTGACTCCGGCGACCAATTCAGGTAAAACCCGAGCGCCCCTTGCCCCCTCTACCACGCGAGTTTGTTCGCCTGCGTTTTGCGCAACTCCTGATGCCTCTGGCTCGTGTTAGGGCGACGCCAAACCTCGGCAAGCACCACGTCTGCGAGCGACCGACGCCGCCCGTTACTCCGACGAGCTCCTAAAGCCGTACCAGCACGCCCCTTCGCAAACCAACACCACCTCGAGCTTCAGCACACCACCGCGGTTCTGGTAAGCACCTTCTTGTTTCCCCGGACGATCTAGAGCGCCGGCGCCACCGTAGTCAGACGCGCCGCCGCCGGTCAACACCACCAGCGCCGCCCGTTTCTAGTTGATAGATCGTAGCCGTCAGATCTTGATCCTACGCGTAGAAACAGTTCACTTAACGAAGAGGTATGGACAGATCTGAGCCGCGCATCGTTAGTTAGATCCAACGGCACAGAAGGACGATCCGGTGCGAAGCGGTACGGGCGAATAAAAACATGACGCGTGGCAGGGTTTAGATTAAAAACAGAATTTAAAACCAGATTTAGATTCAAACTTCAAATGCTTATAACTTTTGAATGCCACGTTGGATTTTTGCAAACTTTATACCGTTGGATTCAGTGAAACAAGACCTTTCTGAATATCCACTTTATTTAGCATATAGTAACAGTTAAAAATGATTTTTATTGTGGAACATGTTTAGGGCTATTTTAGATATAGTTTTATTCTTGTATATTATTTTGGGGCCAAATAAATTTAGTTGGCAAACTTGTGTCTTGTTAAGTTTCTGTACTCATGAACACACTTGGTATAATTTTCAAAAATCACCACTTAGTAAATTCTTGCATGCATGCATTCATATTATTTTTGGTTGTAAATATATATTGTGTGTAATTGTATGCTATTGTCTCTTGTGTAGATTTTGCTAGTGATTGTGATTGTGAAGAGTGCTACTCTTCCCCCTACCAAGGCAAGTGATATTTTCATAAATTTCCTATCCTAAGTTTTATACTTGCATTAGATATTTTGTTAAAGTAAATGCATGATATTTTGCTTAGTGCTAAGATGGGAAATCCTAAGTAGAGTGAAGTAGTAGAATTGCTAGGGAAATTTTCCTAAGGTAAGATACCATACTTTTCTTAGCCTAGCTTATAGTAAACAAGGGTGGTGAACATCTATATTTATATGATAAAAATATTCTAAGTCAAGAGACTTATATTTTCTTAATAAAACAACTAAGGCAAATGAACCTCCTGGGTGGAATGGAAAGATTGGGTTATGTTGAGTGGTTACACAAAGCCATGGACTTGGGTTGTGTATCTCACTTGTGGTATGCCACCCAGGCACAAAGGGATTTGGAGGCCAAGTGTTGAGAAAGCTTACAGTGCAACCACTTGGCAATATGGGCTCTGCCATGATCATATAGGTTGCTAGCACTTAGTCACTTGGACAGTTGGTGGTAGATGGGATTATAGGATGGAACGCGTCCATTTGACTAAGGAAAAGCTTCTGAAAGGTCCTGTCTTGGGAAACCAAGTCTGGTGGGGAAAGTGCACAACCTCTGCAGATGGAAAACCTAAGTACTTAGCCTTGTCCAAGGCAATGGACAAATTGAGCATCAAGACATGGAAGCTACAAGAATCTCATCACTCCAACTTCTAAATAAAATTGATGGGTGAACAAGGGTGAAAGGACCTCAATGTCTATTGGTGGATCCTTGGGAATGTTTTTGACAAATAAAAACTTAGTGATTTCAACTAATAGGAAAAATCTATTTTCAAGCAAAGCAAGCCAAGCTACACTTAGCCAGAAATGCATATAGTAATATAGTCCACTTAAAATATAACAAGGTATCACTTGCCAATACTATTCCAAAGTATTGACCCTCTGTGGCTATAACTTGTGATGTTGCAGGTTACTCTGATGATGAATAGGAGTCATGAGTCTACACTCAACATGCTTGCATGTGGCACATGAAGATGAAGACTTATGTTTATTACTTGTTTCCTTAAAACTCTTGTATTAGGCCTATGGCCATGAGTTGTAAAGACTATATTTTATCTCTGGAATGAATGTAATAAACGACCTTTGTATCTGTGTACTTCATCTTAAACTGTGGATGCTAGCATTGATCCAGGGACTAGCATTGTAATCACAGGGATCCTTTCCTTTATAAAGGAGGGGTCTAACAGATGGTATCAGAGCACTGTGTTGCCTGTAGGATTATGACCCTAGGAATTGGAAACCACTAAGGAAAAAGTTTTTCAACTACTTCTACACTTGTCTATTCTTCTCGTAAAACTTTTCTAATCTCTTTCAACCTCCTTTGTAGATGAACTCCATCAACGAAGCCGTGAAGAAGGGACCACTCATGACCATGACCTTGGAGTGTGAGACGGAGTTTCCCAGTATTCTCAAGGATCTCATGGAAGCAATGGATGCACATGGTGAAGCCGTGTACAAAGGTTTTCCAGTGATGGATGAAGGAGTGGAGTATTGGTGGGTGCAACTTCACTTGTACAAAAACAAGGAAGACAACCACAAAGAAAGAGGATTCTGCATGTACACCAACACTACAATGCACACCACATTCTTTGAGTCAGCCAGGGATGCAGCTTGGAGGACTATCAAGGAACTAAGTGCTAGAGTCAAATGCAGAATGCTCAACCTCCAAAAGGACTTAGAGAAAGAAAAGGAGCTTAGTCAAGAGTTGGAAGACACCAACCAAGAAATAAGGGGAGATGTTATAGACTTAGTGATAGAGTCAAGAGAGCAAGATTGGTGGATTGCCTCTAGGAACATTGTGTTTAATAATAGATCCCGTGAGATTGGATTGTAAAGACACTTCGTTAGTTGGACCACCACTTATCACCTTATTTTCCAAAATGATACCTTAAATAAATTGGACCTTGTTTGATGAAATGGATTTATGTAAGCATGACTTGTGTGAAATTGTGATCCATGGTTATGTATGAGATGGTTGTTTTGTGTTCATTTTAAATAGTGTTGTTCTAATTTTTCAATTTTATAAATAGATGCCTATTGCCGTCAGCACCGTTGAGGAGTTCCAGGTTACTCGTTTCGGGCCCCGTATCGTTGAGCTTACCACTCTGCTCGATCTCCCTCTTCCTACCATCACGGTGTACCCACTCACCAAGTTTGAGAGGAAGGACCTCTGGGGCTTCAAGGTGAGCCAGCCAGGACGCCAGACTGAGCCTACTACGGAGGCCATCGTCTTCAAGCTGATGCACGACGACAGAGAGAGAGGCATGGAGGTAGTCATGCAGGACCTGATAGGACGACTGTTAGGCCGTCACTCCTGACAGGTTAGGGGCACTCACTTCCACGCCTTCGGAAGGCGTGATGCAGATGGAGATTCCATCGACTTTGAGGACGACTCGAGGAGCACTGCAGAGCCGATACGCCTCTATCTTCAGGACCTAGAGACTCTTCTCAGGCACGTAGATACGGACAGGACGAACGTCATGCTGGGCAATGACGAGCTTCAGGTGCAGCTACGCGAGAAGGACAAGCTTTTCGCACAGCAGGATGAGATGATCAAGGAAATGGAGACAAAGTTTGAGACTCAGGATCGCAAGTTCAAGAGTCAGGAGAAACGCGTCCAGGATAGGAACAAGAAAATCCGGGACATGACCGAGGAACCGAAGTCCAAGGACTTCGAGCTTGAGCAGCAGCAGATGGTCATTGAGAGGCTTCGCTCCCAGAAGAGGGCTCTCAAGGCCAAGGTTGATTCCTTGACTACTACGATTGAGGAGAACAAGACCGCGATGGAGAACGCAGGTCTTACTTTCGTTGAGGAGGAGATTGACGCTGATGAGTAGATTTGACTATTCGTTTACTTTTTCATATTCATACTTGTTATTGTGAACTTATTATTGGACCATCCGACATGTGGATGGCTTGTCACTTGTGTGTTTTACTTCATGTGCTTGTTATGTGGTTGTTGAACTTCTATACTTATGTTGCTTGTTATGTGTTTGCTTATGTTGTATTGTGCATGAAACATCTATGGGTATCTCATTCTTATCTATTTGAACAAACCACAGATGCCTCCCCGTCGCGCAAACCCCAACCCCAACAACATCACCCCGGAAATGCAACAAATGATGAATGCGCAAACACAGCTTATGCAAATGATGACAACGTTCATCCAAAACCAGAATAATAACAACAACAACAACAACGACCCCAACAACAACAACAACAACAACAACAACAACAACAACAACAACAACAACCCTCCGGGTTTCGATATGCTCACCAGATTTCTGCGTCTGAGGCCGGCAAAGTTTTCGGGAACAACTGATCCCATGGTAGCCAATGACTGGTTACGTTCTGTGAACAAAGACTTAGTGACCGTGGGCTGCACGGATGCTGAAAAGGTCAGGTTTGCAGCACATCTGTTGGAAGGACCAGCCGCTACATGGTGGGACAACTTCCAAATCACCACCCCTATTGATGAGGTGACTTGGGCCATCTTTGAAGATGGATTTCGCACAGCTCATATCTCATTAGGGATAATGAGCCTTAAAAAGAAAGAGTTTCACAACCTGAAACAGCGCCACCGCAGCGTGGCAGAATATATAGAAGAGTTCAACAATCTGGCGCGCTACGCACCGGATGAGGTCGATACTGATGCCAAGAGAAAGGAGAAGTTCTTGGAAGGATTGAATGATGAACTGAACCTACAGCTATCTGTGGCGTATGTTCCAACTTATCAGTCGTTGTGTGACAAGGCTGCTATTTTGGAAAGTAAAATGAAGCAAGTCGAGAGTAGAAAGAGGAAACACTCCGACAAGCACAACTCGGGATCGTCTCACAAACGATCTCACTATGATGACAGTGGCAGCTCAGGATCCCATAAGCATGGGAAATTCAGCAAGCACAACCGTCATGACAACAAGCATCACCGCAGTCATGACAAGGACAAGTACAAGAACCACAAGGGTGGACATAAGAGCCACTATGGTGGAAATGGTAGTGGAAGTGGAGGCCAACCTCCTAAAAAGGACATCAGTCAGGTTGAATGCTTCAAATGCAAAAAGATGGGACACTATGCAAATGAGTGCCCCGAAAAGAAGGTGGAAGGACCTAACAAGCCGAATCCTTTTCAGAAAGGACAGGTTAACCACATCAATGTGGAGGAAGTCTATGAAGAACCTGATGCCGTGGCTGGTAAGTTCAGACTCAATTCAATTTCAGCATTTGTACTCTTTGATACCTGTGCATCTCATTCATTCATATCAAAGGCATTCGTTGAAAGAAATGAACTGCCGGTAGAAACCATTGGGTGTCCTATAAGAGTAAGTTCTCCAGGGGAAGAAATGATAGTAAACTCTGGTTGCCATGACTTAGTCATAGAGTTTGGAAAATATAAGTTTCCAGTAAACCTAATAATTCTGGATTCCCAAGGACTGGATGTGATTTTGGGAATGGATTGGATGGCTAAGTATGAGGGAGTATTAGATTGTGCCAACCGTTCAGTTACACTCACAACCCCAGAAGGAAAAAGAATAAAATTTAAGTCAAACTTTGAATCCAAAGGAAGTAAGCTAAATTCTCTTAAGGGGGTTAGCATGGACAGCGTACCAATAGTATGTGAATATCCGGATGTGTTTCCGGAGGAATTACCAGGAATGCCACCGGATAGAGATGTGGAGTTTCTGATAGATTTGGTGCCAGGATCAGGACCAATAGCTAAGAGACCGTACAAAATGTCTGTTGACGAATTGAAAGAACTCAAGAAACAACTAGGTGAACAGTTACAGAAAGGGTTTATTCAACCAAGTTCTTCATCTTGGGGAGCCCCAGTTTTGTTCGTGGAGAAGAAGGATAGAACCCAAAGATTATGTATTGACTACCGTTCTCTCAACGAGGTTACCATTAAGAACAAGTATCCTTTGCCAAGAATCAATGACTTATTTGATCAGCTAGAAGGAGCATGTGTATTCTCGAAGATTGATCTTCGGTCAGGTTATTTTCAACTCAAGATACGAGAGCAAGACATACCAAAAACAGCATTCACCACAAGGTATGTATTGTATGAGTATACCGTGATGCCTTTTGGATTAACCAACGCTCCAGCATACTTCATGAATATGATGAACAAGGTGTTCATGGAGTTCCTTGACAAGTTCGTTGTAGTTTTCATCGATGACATCTTGGTTTACTCCAAGAGCAAAGAAGAGCATGAAAGACACTTACGCTTGATACTAGAGAAACTGAGAGAACATAAACTATATGCCAAATTCAGCAAGTGTGAGTTTTGGTTAGAGAAAGTTGGTTTTCTTGGTCATGTGATGACAAAAGATGGTGTGGCAGTTGATCCTGCTAAGGTTTCAGCTGTGACAGAATGGGAATCACCTAAAAATGTGAAAGAAGTTCGTAGTTTCCTCGGCTTAGCAGGTTACTACAGAAGGTTCATTGAGAATTTCTCGAAAGTTGCTAAGCCTATGACAGAATTGCTAAAGAAGGACAAGAAATTTGCCTGGTCTGAAGGTTGCGAAGTCAGTTTCCAAGAATTGAAGAAGAGACTTGTAACAGCACCAGTTCTATGTCTGCCAGATTTGGAAAAGGATTTCCAAGTATATTGCGATGCTTCTCATCAAGGTTTGGGTGCCGTACTTATGCAAGATGGTAAAGTCGTAGCCTATGCTTCGAGACAACTCAAAACTCATGAAGTAAACTATCCTACTCATGATTTGGAGTTAGCCTCTGTCGTCCATGCACTCAAAACATGGAGACATTACCTTTTGGGAAAGCGTTGTGAGGTGTTCACCGATCATAAGAGTTTGAAATATATTTTCACCCAAAAGGAAATCAACATGAGACAAAGAAGATGGCTAGAACTTATCAAGGATTACGACTTGAGTTTGCAATACCATCCCGGTAAAGCAAATGTAGTAGCGGATGCTCTAAGTCGTAAGACATTTGTAAATGGCCTTACAAAAGGAGAATTGCCAGATGATTTGTGTAAGCAATTCAAAGAACTCAGATTGGAGATTGTACCAGAAGGACATCTCATATACTTAGATGTTCAACCCACTCTATTGGACAAGATCCGAGAAGTCCAGAAGACTGATGAGGAAATTGAAAAGATTAAAGTAAACATTGGTCTAGGGAAAGCTAAGAGTTTTCATGTTGACGAACAGGGTACTTTATGGCACGGGAAACGTATATGTGTTCCACGAGACCCGGAGTTGCGGAAACTGATCCTACAAGAAGGTCACAACTCTCCATATTCTATTCATCCAGGAAATACCAAGATGTACATGGACATGAAGGAAAGGTTTTGGTGGAACAATCTCAAAAGAGACATAGCCGAACATATCGCCTTGTGTGACGTGTGTAGCAGAGTCAAAGCAGAGCACCAGAAACCAGCAGGTCTGCTACAACCACTGCCCATTCCTGAATGGAAGTGGGAAAATATTGGTATGGATTTCATTACCGGATTACCAAGGACTAGATCAGGATATGATTCCATATGGGTAGTAGTGGATTGCCTAACAAAAGTGGCTCATTTTATACCCGTGAAGACAACTTATACAAGTGCCAAGTTAGCAAAAATTTACATGAGCAGGATTGTGCCTTCACGGTGTACCGAAGAGTATTGTGTCAGATAGAGGAACCCAGTTCACATCTCACTTTTGGAGACAACTTCATGAATCCTTAGGAACGAGATTGGAGTTTAGCACTGCTTTTCATCCTCAAACGGATGGACAAACAGAAAGGACCAACCAAATTCTTGAAGACATGTTGAGAGCTTGTGCTCTAGACTATGGAGCAAGTTGGGATGAAAGTTTGCCTTACGCGGAGTTCTCTTACAATAACAACCATCAATCAAGTATTGGAATGGCACCGTTTGAGTTACTCTACGGAAGGAAGTGTACCACCCCATTGTTATGGAATGGTGTGGGAGAAAGAAGTTTATTTGGACCTGATCTTATCAAAGACGCCGAAGAGAAAGTTAAATTGGTTAAGGACAGGTTGAAGATAGCACAATCCCGACAGAAAAGCTACGCGGATTCTAAGCGTAGAGAAGTCACCTACGAAGTTGGGGATAGAGCTTATCTCAGGGTATCACCACTCCGTGGAGTGAAAAGATTTGGAGTCAAGGGAAAATTGGCACCAAGATATGTTGGGCCATTCAAGATTCTAAGTCGCAAAGGAGAAGTTGCATATGAAGTTGAATTGCCAGAATCTCTATCAGCGGTCCATAACGTATTTCATGTGAGTCAGCTTAAGAAATGTCACCCAGAAATGGAAGAGTCTTCTTTGAAGGATACCATACCTTTGGAGGAAGTTCAGCTAGAAAGTGATCTCACTTATGAGGAAAAGCCTGTCAAAATTCTAGAGACAGCAGAAAGAGTCACCAGGACCAAGACTATCAAATTTTGTAAAGTGCAATGGAACCATCACTCCGAAGAGGAAGCAACATGGGAAAGAGAAGATGATCTTCGAAAAGACCACCCTCACCTATTTGCTAGCCAAACCGAATCTCGAGGGCGAGATTCATCTTAAGGGGGTTAGATTTGTAACATCCTAAAAATCATAGTTTCAAAACTCATTCATATCATCTTTGCATCATTCATTCATTTAGGGTTTTCTCAAAAATCACTTGGAAACAGAAGTAGAGACTATGATTTCATGTGGACATTTGATTCCAAAATGACCATCACACTTTGAAATTTGGAAGCTTAAGTACTTGATTTCTTGACTCCATTGTTGGAAAGTTTATGTGAAATTTTTAACCAGGATTCAAAATTTAGAAATGAATTCAAAACCCTAATTCTAATATTTGCCAACCATAGCAAAATCTCTGTTTATTTTGAAAACCAAGCTTGACCAAACCTTATAGGGTAACCACTTAGTTAATTGACTGCTTTTGAAACCACAGAACCCTGCAAAGATCCCCAAATTGGTTTGAATTCAAAAGGATTTGAATTCATATCAAAAATCATTCCAGAAAATGGAAACAGAAAAAGAAAAGGAGCAAACAAAAGAAAAAGGCCACGCGGCCAGGATCTGGCCCAGCAGCCAATCCAGCCCAGCAAGCCTACCCGGGGATCCTCGTTTCCTCTCACACGCGCGAACACACGCAGACAGCCACTGACAGACGGACCCCCACTCCCACCTCGCGCACGTCGCTGACATGCGGGCCTCTTCCACGTCAGCGTCGTCTCCACCCGCACGACCAGTTCATCCCCAATCAACGCGGCCGTTTCCTGTGTGTTAATCGCGGCATCAATTCGAGTTATTGGCAGAGTGATTCTCGCTCGCGACCAGGCTATAAGAAACCCCACTGTCCCCTCTCTCTTTTCCCCAAAATCCCAAGCACAGAACGCCCCCAGGCTGCGCGCATTGCTCTCTGCAACCCCGCCGTCTCCGGCGACTATTCCGGCCAATTATGGTGAGTTCTGCGCTTCCCTCTGCCTCTCGTTCTTGCAAACTAGACCAGTGAGCCTCTGCGCTTCTTTTGACACTCTCCGTTTGCCTTCGCATGAACCACAGCGTTGGCAACGTCGACGACTGGACCGCCACCGTCTCTGCACGAACTCCGGCGACCGATTCCGGTGAGCCTCGACCGCCCCCTTCTCTCTCGATCAAACAAGGATGCTCGGCAAGTTCTTACGCACCTGCTGACACATTTCTTTTACCTGCTCGTGACCCAGGTCATCGTCTCCGTCCACGACCGAAACCACCTGCGCCGCCGCTTGACTCCGGCGACCAATTCAGGTAAAACCCGAGCGCCCCTTGCCCCCTCTACCACGCGAGTTTGTTCGCCTGCGTTTTGCGCAACTCCTGATGCCTCTGGCTCGTGTTAGGGCGACGCCAAACCTCGGCAAGCACCACGTCTGCGAGCGACCGACGCCGCCCATTACTCCGACGAGCTCCTGAAGCCGTACCAGCACGCCCCTTCGCAAACCAACACCACCTCGAGCTTCAGCACACCACCGTGGTTCTGGTAAGCACCTTCTTGTTTCCCCGGACGATCTAGAGCGCCGGCGCCACCGTAGTCAGACGCGCCGCCGCCGGTCAACACCACCAGCGCCGCCCGTTTCTAGTTGATAGATCGTAGCCGTCAGATCTTGATCCTACGCGTAGAAACAGTTCACTTAACGAAGAGGTATGGACAGATCTGAGCCGCGCATCGTTAGTTAGATCCAACGGCACAGAAGGACGATCCGGTGCGAAGCGGTACGGGCGAATAAAAACATGACGCGTGGCAGGGTTTAGATTAAAAACAGAATTTAAAACCAGATTTAGATTCAAACTTCAAATGCTTATAACTTTTGAATGCCACGTTGGATTTTTGCAAACTTTATACCGTTGGATTCAGTGAAACAAGACCTTTCTGAATATCCACTTTATTTAGCATATAGTAACAGTTAAAAATGATTTTTATTGTGGAACATGTTTAGGGCTATTTTAGATATAGTTTTATTCTTGTATATTATTTTGGGGCCAAATAAATTTAGTTGGCAAACTTGTGTCTTGTTAAGTTTCTGTACTCATGAACACACTTGGTATAATTTTCAAAAATCACCACTTAGTAAATTCTTGCATGCATGCATTCATATTATTTTTGGTTGTAAATATATATTGTGTGTAATTGTATGCTATTGTCTCTTGTGTAGATTTTGCTAGTGATTGTGATTGTGAAGAGTGCTACTCTTCCCCCTACCAAGGCAAGTGATATTTTCATAAATTTCCTATCCTAAGTTTTATACTTGCATTAGATATTTTGTTAAAGTAAATGCATGATATTTTGCTTAGTGCTAAGATGGGAAATCCTAAGTAGAGTGAAGTAGTAGAATTGCTAGGGAAATTTTCCTAAGGTAAGATACCATACTTTTCTTAGCCTAGCTTATAGTAAACAAGGGTGGTGAACATCTATATTTATATGATAAAAATATTCTAAGTCAAGAGACTTATATTTTCTTAATAAAACAACTAAGGCAAATGAACCTCCTGGGTGGAATGGAAAGATTGGGTTATGTTGAGTGGTTACACAAAGCCATGGACTTGGGTTGTGTATCTCACTTGTGGTATGCCACCCAGGCACAAAGGGATTTGGAGGCCAAGTGTTGAGAAAGCTTACAGTGCAACCACTTGGCAATATGGGCTCTGCCATGATCATATAGGTTGCTAGCACTTAGTCACTTGGACAGTTGGTGGTAGATGGGATTATAGGATGGAACGCGTCCATTTGACTAAGGAAAAGCTTCTGAAAGGTCCTGTCTTGGGAAACCAAGTCTGGTGGGGAAAGTGCACAACCTCTGCAGATGGAAAACCTAAGTACTTAGCCTTGTCCAAGGCAATGGACAAATTGAGCATCAAGACATGGAAGCTACAAGAATCTCATCACTCCAACTTCTAAATAAAATTGATGGGTGAACAAGGGTGAAAGGACCTCAATGTCTATTGGTGGATCCTTGGGAATGTTTTTGACAAATAAAAACTTAGTGATTTCAACTAATAGGAAAAATCTATTTTCAAGCAAAGCAAGCCAAGCTACACTTAGCCAGAAATGCATATAGTAATATAGTCCACTTAAAATATAACAAGGTATCACTTGCCAATACTATTCCAAAGTATTGACCCTCTGTGGCTGTAACTTGTGATGTTGCAGGTTACTCTGATGATGAATAGGAGTCATGAGTCTACACTCAACATGCTTGCCTGTGGCACATGAAGATGAAGACTTATGTTTATTACTTGTTTCCTTAAAACTCTTGTATTAGGCCTATGGCCATGAGTTGTAAAGACTATATTTTATCTCTGGAATGAATGTAATAAACGACCTTTGTATCTGTGTACTTCATCTTAAACTGTGGATGCTAGCATTGATCCAGGGACTAGCATTGTAATCACAGGGATCCTTTCCTTTATAAAGGAGGGGTCTAACACTTTTCTTGTCTCACTTGTAGTCCTTAGTGATATCCAAGGTTGAAGTCCTTGGTGAAAATGCTGAAGATGTTGAAGTCATTAGAGTAGAAGATGTTGAAGTCATTAGAGTTGAATATGTTGAAGTCATTAGAGTTGATGAAGTCCTTAGCTCATGGTGAAGTCTTTGGCCATGGGGTAGGTTTGTCCATCAAGTTTGAAATAGAAGAGATGTAGAATCAAAACTAAAATGGTTGAGGAAAGAGTTTACAAGATGGTTTGTAAATAAGTTTTGGAACAAATACAAGTCCTATTTTTCTAAGGGTTTTTGTCCAATCCTAGGTTTACAAATCCTACAGGCAACACAATGCTCTGATACCATCTATAAGGTCCCTCCTTTATAAAGGAAAAGGATCCCTGTGATTGCAATGCTAGTCCCTGGATCAATAGCTAGCATCCATAGTTAAGATGTAATATCAAGAAACAAAGGTCATAATACAACTTTATAACCAGGAATAAAATAAGTTATTACATCTTACATAGCTCATTTGGCTATTACATTACATTGCAGCGGAATATCTATAAACATGGGGTCCTTCATCTTCAAAGTGCCACAGGCAGACATGTTGGTTGTAGACTTGTAATCCTAACCATTAAACTTCACTAATATCAAACAAACCTGCAACATAACAAGTTACAGCCACAAGGGTCAATACATTTGAATTGTATTGGCAAGTGATACTATGGTAGTATAGTGGAGTCTATCATCTATATGCATTTGGCTAAGTGGAGCTTAGGCTTGCTTTGCTCAAAATATATTTTCCATGTCATTTGAAATCACTAAGTTTTTGCTTGACAAAATAATCTTTCCCAAGGCATCTCCCAATCAAAGATTGAAGATCCTTTAACCCTTGTTCAACCACAAGTTTTTAACTTAGAAATTTGGATGATGAGATTCTTGATAGCTTCCATGTCTTGATGCTCAAATTGTCCTTTGCCAGGGACATGGCTAAGTACTTAGATTTTACACTCTACAGAGGTGGTGCACTTTCCCCACAAGACTTGGTTTCACCAAGACAAGATCTTTCAGAAGCCTTTCCTTAGACCAAATGGACGCGTTCCAACCTATCATCCCACTACCACCAACTGTTCAAATGGCTAAGTTCTAGCAACCTATATGATCCAGGCAGAGCCCATAATGCCAAGTGGTTGCACTTGAAGCTTCTCAACATTTGACATCTCAAATATCTTTGTTCCTGGGTGGCCATCCACAAGTGAGATACACAAGGTAAACCATAAACATGGGCCTTGTGAACCACTCAACACAAACCTTTCCTTCCATTCCACCCAGGTGATTCATTCACTTAGTTGTTTTATTAAACGAAACACAAGTCCTCAGACTTAGAAATTTTTCCATAGTGTGAATATATATTCCACCCTTGTTTTCTACTAGCTAAGTTAAGCATGATAGTAGTAGGTATCTTGACTTAGGAAATTTCTACTAAGGTTTCATCTACTAGGATTTCCCATAGCATAGTTTACACTTAGCAAAATCCATGCAAGTCCTATACTTAAAAATATCACTAATGCATAGTGAAAAATAATGGGACAAAAGTATGAAGCGTCACTTGCCTTTTTGGTAGAGTATAGGTTCACTCCTTGATCTTTGCAATGTTCACACACTTCAAGTCACTACAAATCAATCAAGCAAACAATATTTCAATCTACCATTCAAGCAATTCATCACATAAAATGATAAACAAAACAATACATGCAAGCATGCAAAAGGGTTGTTTTATTTGTAAAAGTGGTTTCTAATGGGTCATAATCATTTGGAAACACCTATTGGTAATTTTATAAAGTGGCAAAGTCATTTGCAAAAGGTTTCACTTTAATAACCATTTTTAAAACAAGGTATCATTTTATGTGGTGTAGAAATGTTTTTAATAAGGCATTAATCTATAGGGTTCACAAAATATGTTTTCAAACCATAAAACTTTGTGTTTAGGTTCAGAGAGTTTAAAACAAAACATTTCTCAAAGGTTTTCCTTCAAAACCATTTTTAATAAATAAACCCTATTTTTTTATTTGACTAGAAATGGTTTAAATCAAAGATTCATTCTTTTGTTTCACCAAATACATTTTTTTTGAAACCACAAAGTGATTCCTAGGGTCAGTAGGTTCAAAATACACCATTTGCAAAAGATTTCATCCCTAAAATCAATTTTGAACAATTTTACATTCTAAACAAGCATACATATGTTTCTACAAAAACAAACCATTTAACAGAAACTTTTTACTAAACAAATGGCATGGTTGGATAGGGCTTGCTTTTATGAATCCATTGATATAAAATTTGCAAAATTTGGACGTGTAGAATAAAAGTTGTGCAATTTACAAAATCACATATCTAATAGATTCAAAACTGTTTTTAAACAAAACAACAGAGACACGTGGCGTGATTTAATTCGCCGGTACCGATTCGGTTGGATCAGCAATTCAGACCGTAGGATTAAACTAACATCGCACGGCGCAGATCGATCGATACCCCTTCGGCTAAGATTCTATCGTGACGCTCGGATCTAGATCCAGTGGCTCACAGCAGCTCGACCTCAGATGGGCGGCGCTGGCGCGGCGGCGAGCGGCGGTGTGCTCAGACGAGGGTGGCGCTGGTGATGCAGGAAGCAAAAGAGACAGGGGAGGGGCTCACCGAGATCGTCGTGCTTCGCTGGTGCTCAACGTGGCAGTATCTCGTCGAGGGGCGCACGGGGGTGAGGACAATGGCTCGCCGGAGTTGCTCCTGGCGACGGGTACGCTCGTGCGTCATTGGAGGAGAGGCTATGGTTCACGAGGAGACAAACGGGAAGCACAGTTAGATGCGCAAGGTCACGGCGATGATGCGTGCTTGAAGGAGAAGGAGAGGGCGGTCAGGTGCTTACTAGAAGAGTCGCCGGAGTTGAGCTAGCCGTCGGTGGCGAGATGGCTTTGTCGGAGGCGACGTTCTAAGGCGCGCGCGGACTAGCTGGGGCCACTGGTGGGTGTGCAAGGTACTGTAGAGTGAGCTCGCGTGCACAAGGGGGCAGGGTATGGTCAGGCGTCGCCGGAATTTGCACGGGACCTCGTCGGAGCCAGTGGATTTGCCACGAGCAATTCGAGCAGCCCTGGGGCAGAGAGGAGCTGGCGATTGAGGGGAAATGAGGAGGAGGGCGAGGCGTTTAAGAATGCATGGTCGCAGGAGAGATTAACTGCTGCGTTAACGCGAATTGATGCTGGAAAATTTCGCCAGAAACGGTCGAGGAGGGGAGGCGCGGTCACCGCGGGTGAGGACAACGACGAAGTGGTAGTGGGGTCCTCTGGTAGCGAGAGAGGGAGAGAGGGAGTAGGGTCCACCTATCATTGGCTCTGCGGTGCGGGTGTGGGTGAAAACGTTTTGCGCGTGGGGGGTACGCCGGGTGGGCTGGAATGGGCTGCTGGGCCTGCTTAGTTGGGTAGAGTCCGTTTTCATATTTTTTTTCTGTTCTGATTATTTTTCTTTTTCTCTTTTGCTTTTCTGTTTTGAAATTCAAACAACAAATCAAATACTCAAATGAATTCAAACCTTTGTCAAAGTTTTTATAGTTTTTAATTCTGTTTAACAACAGAATCCAATGTCCCAAAATAATATTTTTATTTTAGGGTCCATTAATAATTAAATAAATAGACCTTAATCAATTAATTCAAATAGGATTTGTTTTATTAAAATCTTTATTTTGAAATCTAAAAATAAAACCAAAACACTTCAGTAGGTTTTATTTGAGGATACAAAACACTTGAAAAACTTGTTTAAATTAAAATAACAAGTTTTAGGGTTTATTTAAAATGGGAAAAGTCTTCACTTTAATAAATTTGGTTTATTAATAAACTCTCATTATTTTATTTAAATAAAGCTTTACTCTTTTAATCAAAGCAAAACATTTTATTTCAAAATCTTGGCCAAGGTTTAATTTGGCTCTATAAAATAATCCTTATTTATATTTCTACCTTTTCATTTGAAAACCAAATCTTTTTATTAAAGGATCCAAAAATAGTAATTTCATATATTTAAATTTTTCTTGATTAATTTTTTATCTTTTTAAATCCCTTTAGGATTTTATTTGATCCAAATAGGTTTGAAGGTTTCCAATTGGAATCAAAAAGTTTCTTCTCACCCTGAAAATCAACAAAGTTTTATTTTATTCATTTATTTTTCACATTACAAGATTTGGAAAATCTTGGGATGTGACAAAGGCGACATAGGAGAATCCGGGAGCGAGATTGGCACACGATGTACCCAGGTTTACGTCCCCTCGATGGAGGATCGCTACGTCCTGCTATCAATCCAGTATATGATCATAGATTGGTTTACATGGGAGCAGCCGTAGGCGGAGGGAGAGACTAGATCTAACCTATTGTGGGAGAGGATGTAATATGACATGAGGGAGGATGCCCCGTGGGGGTGCCCCTGGTGGCTTTATATATGCAGCCAGTTAGGGTTTACAAGTGCTTTGGTGGGCTTTCTATTGGAATCGCTATCTTGGGCCTCCAGTCGGCGCCAGTCGCCTGGGTCCAGTATGCACCAGTCGCCGTATCCGGCGAGTCGACCCGCTCTGTGTTTGGCGATCCAGATGGCGATTCCTCCTCATGGGTGTACCCCGATTGGTATTCCCCCATCAGTAGTCCCCGAGCGCGTTGTTGATTCGACGCGGGCTGGAGACAGGGCGCAGAGAGTCTTGACGATGGGTCATGGCGAATCAGAGACGAGCTCCTGAACAGAGAAAGGAACCATGAAGCGGGAGGCGGTCGGCGTGAGCCAGTCGGTGATGGCCAGTTGGCGAAAGACGCGGGGTGTCGGTGAAGCCGCCAGTTGCGGCGAGTCGCCGAACATGGAGCGTGTCGAGTACCCAAGCGTGGAGAGTGGCGAGGTTGTGCGACCGGTGAGTGGTGATGTCCGTAGCGCGCCGAGTCCCCGAGCACGTTGAGTATGCGAGGGCAAGTCTGCGGTGGCGATTCCCCGAGCATGTTGAGTACGCGAGTGCGAGTCAGCGGTGGTGAGTCCCCGAGCGTGTTGAGTACGCGAGGGCGAGTCCGTGGTGGCGAGTCATCGAGCGTGTTGAGTATGCGAGGGCGAGTATCCGCGGCGGCGAGTCCCTGAGTGTGGAGTGTGCCGAGTCCCTGAGCGCGGCGAGTGGCAAGGTCGAGCGACCGACGAGTGCTGATTCCCATAGCGCTTCAAAGGGCGAGGTCGAGCGACTAGTGAATGCCGCTGTCTGGAGTGCGTCGAATGCCCGAGCGCGTTGAGTACGCGAGGGCGAGTCCGCGGCCGAGCGCGTTGAGTACGCGAGGGCGAGTCCGCGGCGGCGAGTCCCCGAGCATGGAGAGTACACGAGTGGAGAGTCTCCGGTGGCGAGTCGACGAGGGTGAAACGCGGTCGTGGAACCATGCGTACACGCAGTATGCCTAGGAGTAGTCCACGAGGCTCGAGTTGGCTTGTAGAGGCGACTTGAGGCTCTTTAGAGATGCATATTATGAAAATAGTAGTGGTTGCTGCCGAGCACGGCAAGTGGCGAGGTCGAGCGACCGGCGAGCGCCAAATCCCCGAGCGCGGAGAGTGGCGAGGTCGAGCGACCAGCGAGCGCCGAGTCTCCGAGCGCGGAGAGGGACGAGGTCGAGCGACCGGCGAGTGCCGAGTCCCCGAGCGCGGCGAGAGGCAAGGTCGAGCGACCGGCGAGTGCCGAGTCCCCGAGCGCGGCGAGTGGCAAGAAAGACACCGTTTTGCTGAGAAGGAGAAAAGATACAATTGCGTTAAGGTGTACTTGCATAATATATTGAATAATTATAAGACGTGCGAATTGTAGATGTTGAAGAAAATGCACTTTTGTTATGAGGATCGGTGGGAAGTATGTAAGGTTTATGCGTGTCTTTTCACGAGTAGGCAGACCTCCAGCATCAAACGCTTGCCGGGTAACAGGGACATGATGCCAGACTGTTCAACCCGGAGACAAGGTCGGCCTTTTGGTACCCAGCCCCACTACTTCGACGGACGCGAATAAACAGCAGACAAAACTGAAACCGATCCCAAGTATGGTTTTGTAAATTGAACGGAAATATGAATATGTTTTGGACTTATAGCATGTACGAATATAGAGAAACTTAGCTGTCAAATGCGGACAGAGTCGACGCGGCGGAGGAGTCGCCGAGCACGGCGAATATAAGATGGAGAGTCGCTGATGTGACGAACTGTTGATGACGAGTTCATGGCGCGCGAGTCGTCTGGCATGGCGAGTCCCCGAGCATGTTGAGTACGCGAGGGAGAGTCCGCGGTGGCGAGTCCCCGAGCGTGTTGAGTACGCGAGGGCGAGTCCGCGGTGGCGAGTCCCCGAGCGTATTGAGTACGTGATGATTGCGAGTACGCGAGGGGAGAGTCCTCGAGTGTGGCGAGTCCGCGATGATTGCGAGTCCGCGAGGGGAGGGTCCCCGAGTGTGGCGAGTATGCGATGATTGCGAGTCTGCGATTATATTGATTGCGTTGTTTTTGTTAGCGAACCTCTCGTCTTGGCCCGGGGGGCCAGTCGCATGGCGACTCCAAAGATGGCTCTCGGTGGGCGTTTTTCCTGGACGATCCGAGGCTCGGTTTGTGAGTCCTTGTCCGCAGTACTTGGCCGTGCGAGTCGCACTGTCTAAGGTTGAGGAGGACATGGTGCTGTTTGTGTAGCACTACCATTTGTCTTGGCCCGGAAGGCCAGTCGAGCAAGGCGACTCCAATGATGGCTCTCAGCTAGCGTTTTTCGTGGACGATCCGAGACTCGGTTTGCGAGTCCTCGTCCGCACTACTTGGCCATTACGAGTCGCTCCTTCAAAGGTTGACAAAGTCGAATAGATTTTTCCCGGTGGGAAGAGACACCCAGTGGTGAGTCCATGCAGCGTGGCATGCGACCCTCTCTGGCGACTCGGACGATGAAGGTCCCTTAATAGACGCGGCGTAAGCATTTGACGTGGCCGGAAAGAATCGACGCGGTGGACAACGAGTCGGCGCGGCAGAAGTATGGTCACGCTTTGGCGAAGTCGACCAGGCGGACACGGGGTCGATGCGGCGGACAGGGGTCGCGCTATGGCGAAGTCGACGCGGCGGACACGGGGTCGATGCGGCGGACGGATGTCGCGATATGGCGAAGTCGACGCAGAGGACGGAGGTCGCGCTATGGCAAAGTTAATGCGGCAGACGAGTCCGCAACGAGCTAGTCCCGAGCCTAGCGAGTCCGCGTTTAAGCGTGTCCGCGTTTAGGAGAAAGTTCGGAGCATGGCGAGTCCGCGATGGACGAGTCGCCGGACATGGCGAGTCCACGGCGGGAGGATCCACGAGCGTGGCGAGTCCGCGATGGTCCATCTTCCGAGCCGGTGAGGATAGCCTGCCTCTATTCTTGTGCACTTGGAGCAAAGTGGTCACCGTGTCAACGAGGCGTATAGCCGTCATGCAGTTCGCAGTTTCCAGTGTTGCCGTTGTCTGTGCGGCAGGTCCGTCGTCGAGGTTGTAAACGATCGATGCTGACGCGACGAGTCCCGCCATGGACCAATGTACATTACGCGATGTATGCAAATCAAAACAATGTACAATGGGTTAGATAGAGTAATCAATTAATGGAGCAATCATTGCGTAAGAGAGATTGGATTAGAAAAACTCATTAGTCATAGACGCATGAGGCGTGTATTTCTTGTACAGCCTTTTCCTCGCAGGGGACAAAGCCCATGTGGTGGTGATCGATGTACTACTTAGACCAGACCGAGTCCTTTTTCCTTGAGACCTAAGCCTTGACGTGTACACGATCGAATCAGCCTTGTCGCACGCAGGGGCAAGGTACTGGTCTGCTTTTGGACAGACGTGGTTCTGCACCCTGCCGCTGACAAAGCGAATACGCCACCGGCCGAGTCCAAATAAATAGGATTTGGAGGCTGCCTTGAAGGGCGGTCATCGTGGCACTGCCTATCGGTCCGGATCTCTCACCTATGAGAGCATGCAGCTTAAGAGGATTAGATACAAATAAAATATGTTGATAATTTAATCAGAATATATAAGATTAATTAGGGGAATCTGCTGGCCACGGTGAAACCTATCGAGCGTGCGTATGAAAAATATTTTCCTTTGAGGACCCAGCGACTGGACTCATCTCCTATCTGCAGGTCGCAAGTCGCCGCCGCCGCGTCTCGGGCTTTCTCCCGGTCGATCTTGAATACACGTATGAGGGAATTGTTGCGGTTGATCTCCGAACGCTGTGATCGTAATTTTCCTTGATCACAGAGTCAATGTAGACGACAAATTTGAGGGATCCCGCCCGGATTATCACCCTCCAAGCATCGCTTGCCCCACGGTGGGCGCCAACTGTCGTGGTATTGCACGGCAGATGCTACTGGGGGTAGCTTACGTAGAGGGAGCAAGGCGACGTAGGAGAATCCAGGAGCGAGATTGGCACATGATGTACCCAGGTTCACGTCCCCTTGATGGAGGATCTCTACGTCTTGCTATCAATCCAGTATATGATCATAGATTGGTTTACATGGGAGCCGCCGTAGGCGGAGGGAGAGACTAGATCTAACCTATTGTGGGAGAGGATGTAATATGACATGAGGGAGGATGCCTCGTGGGGGTGCCCCTGGTGGCTTTATATATGCAGACAGTTAGGGTTTACAAGTGCTTTGGTGGGCTTTCTATTGGAGTCGCTATCTTGGGCCTCCAGTCGGCGCCAGTCGCCTGGGTCCAGTATGCACCAGTCGCCGTATCCGGTGAGTCGACCCTCTCTGTGTTTGGCGATCTAGCTGGCGATTCCTCCTCATGGGTGTACCCCGATTGGTATTCCCCCATCATTTCCCAAGCATAGCACATAGCTCAAAATAACCATGCAAGACTAGCAAAATATTTCTAATGCATAGTTTCAAAACATAGGAATAAATCATGAAGCACCACTTGCCTTGGTAGTTTGGAGAGTAGCTACAATCCTCACAATCACAATCACAATCACTATTTGCACCAAAATCTACACATAAAATGATAGCACAAAATCACATACAAAATAGATACAAGCAAAAATATATGGATGCATGCAATATGATATGTGATGATTTTCTATACTCAACAAGACAAGTGCACAGTACTGATTCATAAACAAGTTCAAAACTTGACAAACAACCTTTATTTGAACATTAAAACATTTCTCAAATATTTGTTATACATAAAATAGGCCTACGCATGTTTCTGTAAAAATAACCATTTTAACAGAAACAAAACATTAAACACATTGCATATATGGAAAGGGCTTTCTCTCCTGATTCTATTGATATAAAATTTGTCAAATTTGGACATTGGAATCAAAAGTTATGATTTAAACAAATTCAAATAGCTAATAGATCTAATTCCAAATTTTAAAACCAAACTCGTGCCACGCGGCGCCTTCTAACTGGCTGGTACCGCTTCACGCTGGATCGCGTCTGCGAGCCATTGGATCTAACTAAAACGCGCGGCTCTGATTAAAACATACCACTTCACTTATGATCTATCGTGTCCACTCGATCTAAATCGAACGGCCCTTAGCAAAAGACCAACAAGTGGCGGCGACAGACGGCGGCGCGCTCAGTCAGTGGCAGACCCGGCAAACTAGGTCGCCCGGGGAGGTGGGAGGATGCTCACCAGAATCGCCGTGACGAGGAGAAGCTCGACGTATGCTCGGTTGGCAAAGGGGCGCTCGGAGTTGTCACGGATTGCTCGTCGGAGTAGTCCCTGGCAACGGTGGATTCTGTTCGTCGACGTTGGCGACGCTCTGGGACGCTCTAAGACGAGAGAAAGGTGCCGTTAGATGCGCAGGACACTGGGGATCTCACGCGTATCAAACATAGGGAGAGGGGAGGCTGGGACTTACGGGAAAAGGTCGTCGGAGTTCGAGCAGAGGGCGGTGGAGCTCAGTCGTTGACGTTGCCGAGGCTACTGACCATGCGCGAGCAAACAGAAAGCATCAGTAGGTGCGCACGGAGATGTAGAACAAGCCAGCATGAATCATAGGCAGAGGGGAGTGCGGTGCTCACCGGAATTCGTCGGCGAACTCGTCGGAGCAGCGAGGTTGTGGCGAGGAATTCTCACAGCCTGGGGGCGCTCTGTGCTTGGGATTTGGGGGAAAATGGAGAGGGGGTAGAGGGGATTTAAGTAGAAAGGGCGCATGCGAGATTTACTCAGGCATTGAACGGGAATTGATGCGCGAATTTAAACAGGAAACGCCCAGCGTAATTTGGGGATGAACTGGTCGCTAGGTGGAGACGACGACAGTTGTGTGGGCCGTGGTTGTCAGCGAGAGTAAAGGAGTAGGGATGGGTCCAGGCGGTCAGCGACTCAGTGGGTGCGGGTGCGAGTAAAGAAAAACGATTCGCGGAAGAGGCTGCTAGGCTAGCTGGGTCGAGTTGGGCTGGGTTGGGCATGATTGGCTTGCTGCTTATGTTTTTTCCTCTTTATTCCTTTTCTTTTTCTGTTTGGTTTTATAGAATTGGTTTTCAAACTCCATTTCAATTCAGTTTGAATTCAAACCTTCTCTAGCTTTTTGTACAGTGTACTTTGCACTCAAATATGTGTCAAACACTTCTGTTTACAAAAACATACTTGGGTCATTTGGAAAATAAAATAAAACTAAGACTTTATGAGATATAATAATAGGCATAAACTTGGTTTTATTTCATACTTTGTTTTGAAACTTTGTTCAAGCTTTTGAAATCACTTAAGTTTGAACTCAAAACATTACTGAATGAATATTAGTACCTTTCTCATTAGCAAGTATCACAAACGCTAGAGTATTCATACATAAAATAATGAGCAATATATGCTCCTGTTTTTGAAATGATTTTGAAATGAAACCCTAAATGATCATGGATGCAAGGATGATATGCATGAGTTTTGAAACATGATTTTAGGGATGTTACACTAATACAAGAGTTCAAATATATAATAAAATAAATAAGTCTTCATCTTCATGTGCCACAGGCAAGCATGTTGAGTGTAGACTCATGACTCCTAATCATCATCAGAATATCCTGCAACATCACAAGTTACAGCCACAATGGGTCAATACATTGGAATAGTATTGGCAAGTGACACCTTAGTAGAATATTGGTGGACTAAACACTATATGCATATTGGCTAAGTGTAGCTTAGGATTGCTTTTCTCAAAATAGGTTTTGCCTATTAGTTGAAAACACTAAGTTTTTCTTTGACAAAAACTTTCCCAAGGATCCACCAATAGACATTGGGGTCCTTCTCCCTTGTTCAACCACAATTTTTTACTTAGAAATTGGGATGAGGAGATTCTTGATAGCTTCCATGTCTTGATGCTCAAGTTCTCCAATACCAGGGACATGGCTAAGTACTTAGATTCTTCCATCTGCGGAGGTTGTGCACTTTCCCCACAAGACTTGATTTTCACCAAGACAGGACCTTTCAGAAGCCTTCCCTAAGACCAAATGGACGCGCTCCAACCTATCATCCCACTACCACCAACTGTCCAAATGGCTAAGTTATTGCAACCTATATGATCCAGGCAGAGCCCATATTGCCAAGTGGGTGCACTAGAAGCTTCTTAACATTTGGCCTCTCAAATCCCTTTGTTCCTGGGTGGATTTCCACAAGTGAGATACACAAGGTAAACCATAGAAATGGGCCTTGTGTAACCACTCAACATAAACCATTCCTTCCATTCCACCCAGGTGTTTCATTCACTTAGTTGTTTTATTAAGCAAAACATAGTCCATAGACTTAGAAATATTTATTCATAGCATGAATATAACCACCCTTGGTTGCTACTATCTAGGCTAAGCATGGCATTGATAAGACTTAGAAATGTTTCTAGCAATTCTACAACTACTAGGATTTCCCAAGCATAGCATATAGATCAAAAATATCCATGCAAGACTAGCAAAATATTCCTAATGCATATTTGAAAACATAGGAATAAATCATGAAGCACCACTTGCCTTGGTAGTTTGGAGAGTAGCTACAATCCTCACAATCACAATCACTATTTGCACCAAAATCTACACATAAAATGATAGCACCAAATCACATACAAAATAAATACAAGCAAAAATATATGGATGCATGCAATATGATATGTGATGATTTTCTATACTCAACAAGTCAAGTGCACAGTACTGATTCATAAACAAGTTCAAAACTTGCCAAACAACCTTTATTTAAACATTAAAACATTTCCCAAATAATTGTTATACCCAAATTATGCCTACACATGTTTCTGTAAAAATAACCATTTTAACAGAAGCAAAACATTAAACACATTTCATAAATGGAAAGGGCTTTCTCTCCTGATTCCATTGATATAAAATTTGTCAAATTTGGACATGGGAATCAAAAGTTATGAATTAAACAAGTTTAAACATCTAATAGATTTAAATCAGAATTTTAAAGCGAAGGACATACCACGCGGCGCTTCCTTACTGGCTGGTACCGCTTCGCGCTGGATCGTGCTTCCGAGCCGTTGGATCTAACTAAAACGCGCGGCTCAGATCTAAACTTACCCCTTCGGCTATGATCTATCGCATCCACTGGATCTAAATCTAACGGCCCTAAGCAACTGACTAACAAGTGGCGGCGCTAGCGGCGGCGACAGGCGGTGGCGCGCTCTGTCAGCGGCGGAGCCGGTGAACTAGGTCGCGCGTGGAGGTGGGAGGTTGCTCACCAGAATCTCCGTGAAGAGGAGATGCTCAACGTGTGCTCGGTTGACGAAGGGGCGTGCTGCTGTGGTCGTGGGAGCTCGTCAGAGTCGAGGACAGCGTCGGGCTTAGGTGGACGTCGACGTTGGCGACGTTCTGATCCGCCCTAACACAAACGGAGGGCATCAGTGTGTGCACATCGATCAGGTGAACAAGATAGAGTCAAAGGGAAAGCACGGGGCGGTCGAATCTCACCGAAATTTCTTGCCGGAGTTGGAGACGGCGTCGGGAGTTTGCGGTGCTCGTTGGAGTCGACGACCTGGGGCAGTACAAGACGAACTAAGGGTGTCAGAAGGAGGGCAAGATGGTTGCGAAGCAGCTCGCGTGAACCAGAGAGAGAGGCGCGCACGAAGCTTACCACAATCGGTCGCCGGAGTCTGTCGTTACCGTGGCGGTGTGAGGGAAAATTCTAGCAGCCTGGTGGCGCTCTGTGCTTGGTGTTTGGGGGAAAATGGAGAGGGGGCAGAGGGGGTTTAAGTAGCAAGGACGTGGGCGAGATTTACTCGAGCATTCAACGGAATTGAAGTCGCGAATTCAAACAGGAAACGCCCGGCGTAATTTGGGGATGAACTGGTCGCTGGGGGGTGGAGACGATGACTGCCATGTGGGCCGCGGTTGTCAGCGAGAGAAAGAAAGAGGGGATGGGACCAGGCGGTCAGTGACTCGGTGGGTACGGCTGCGAGTGAGAGAGAGGGGGAAAACCCCGGGTGGGCTTAGTGGGCTGGTTTCACTGTTGGGCTAGATTAGTAGCACCGGCCTTTTCTTATTTATTTATTCCTTTTCTTTTTCTATTTGAATTTCCAGGAAACATTTTCATATGATTTCAAAACCATTTGAATTCAAACTTTTTCTGGATTTTTGTAGAGTGTAACACTCATATTTCTGGGCATAAAATCATGTGGTCTCTCTGTATTAGCTTGGTCCTATAGATAAAAAAAATAAGCAGTGACTTAGCACTTGATTTGAACAAGTTTTAAAAATGGTTTTAAATCTATATTTGTTTTGTAAATTTTGGTTTAAGCATAGCAATCAAGCAAAACAATCTGAGAGCAACAAGGTTTGGTTTTGAAACAAATAATCTCTCATTGGAGAGTAGCATTTGATTAATGTTTGATCACATGAAATCATAGCTCTCTAGTTCTGTTTTCTTTCAAAATGAGTTTGAATTTGATCCCTAAATGATATGCATGCATGCATGATATGAAATCTTTGAAAACATGATTTTAGGGATGTTACAAAATGTATTGACCCTTGTGGCTGTAACTTATTATGTTGCAGGTTTGTTTGATGTTAGTGAAGTGTATTGAATAGGATTACAAGTCTACAACCAACATGATTGCCTATGGCACTTTGAAGATGAAGGACTCTATATAGTTATTTCTGCTGCATTTGTAATGATATAGCCAAATGAGCTATGTAAGATGTTATGAATTATATTATTCCTGGTTATAAAGTTGTATTATGACCTTTGTTTCTTGATATTACATCTTCACTGTGGATGCTAGCTATGTCCCAGGGACTAGCATTGCAATCACATGGATCTCTACCTTATTAAACGTTGGGACCTTTACAGTATGGAAGAAAGTGCCATACCCCGTTGAATTGGTCAGAAGTAGGAGAGAGTCAGATTTTCGGACCCGACATCCTAAGGGAAGCCGAAGGGAAAGTTCACAAGATTCGTGAGCACCTCAAGACCGCCCAATCCAAACAGAAGAGTTATGCCGACAAGAGACGTCGAGACCTAGCCTTCAATATCAGAGATTTTGTGTATCTGAAAGTATCACCTTTGAAAGGAATGTAGTGTTTCCAACTCAAAGGAAAGCTTTCCCCCAGATATATCGGACCCTTCAAGATTTTGAATCACCGAGGAGAAGTATCGTATCAACTGGAACTGCCGGAGGAGATGTCAGCCGTGCATAATGTGTTTAATATCTCGTAACTTCGCAAATGCCTAGAAGTCCCGGAGAAGACCGAAGTTTTCAAGAATAGTGATCACAGAACCATAGAGATCAACGAGGACCTAACATATCCTAAAGTACCCATTCGTATTGTGGAGGAAGCCTTCAGAACCACCAGAACCCGGAGTATCAAGTTTCTCAAGATCCAGTGGAGTAACCACACTGAAGAAGAAGCTACCTGGGAGCAAGAAGATTACATTAAGAGTGAGTTTCCAGATCTCTTTAAATCCTAGTTTTCTTTTTCTTAAGTCTCTGGATGAGATTTTGTTTAAGGAGGGAAGGTTTGTAACATCCCAAAAATATTAATCAAGATTATCAAGTTCTAATCACCCAAGTTTAGGGCTAACAAAAACTTTTGTTATTAAAAATTAATATGAATGCATGTGTGTGTTATGAATGCATGAATGCTTGCAATGACTTGTTTGATTGATATGAATGCTAAGGATTGGTTTAAAGATGAAAACAACATCATCTAAATCATTTCCAAGCAGAATAAAATGAAGAGAAATTCAAATATGAACAATATAAGCAAATTGTCATTTTGGCCAAACTTGTTCACTAGACCACTTTGAGTGTTTCTAGTCCAAGTTTTCTAACAGAAACAAACCCAATTCTTTTCACCCCTTGCTAGAACAAGTACAAGTGAACCCAAGCCCACTTTACAAACCAACAGAAATAGATTTCAAATCTATTGAAATGACAATTCAAAATTGAATCAAGTGTAGGTACTAAGATCACCATTTCTCAAAAACCACTCAAACCATTTCACTTTGACAAACCCAAGCAGCCAGATACTACCAAGCATGTGACCAGAGCACCCACCAAATTTCACTCAAAATTTTGAAACTTGAATTCTTTTGGCCATTTCATCAAACACCTGGAGACACATTTCAAACCCTGCCTAACTACACTATTTTGAGCAGTGATCATTAAAACCCTTGTCCCCAATTCTTACCCCTTGTCTCCCCCAGTGAGCACACAAGCATCAAGCTAGCACTCTACCATTGCACCAGTGCTGAGCCAACCAAGCCCCCCATTGCCGGTCGACCATGGCTAGCTAGCAGGAGGCAACGCCACACGCATCCACGATGTCCAGGAGGTAGCTGACCGTCCATTGCCACCCCCTGTCTAGCGCTTGCCCACAGCCAGGCCATGGACCACCCCAGCACAGTCGCGCCCATTGTCTCTGTGCCGTGCTGAGAGCACGCTAGAGCGCCGAACCCAACCACCTCGCGTACACCACGCCTCGCCCTCACCGTGCATTCACACACTCGCCTTAACACCAGCTAGCTCCCAGACATCCCCGTTCGCCGCCGCGCAACCGGTAGCCCATGGGCGTCGTCCAGAATGCCGTCGGTGCCGCTCAGAGCACCAGCTTGTTCCGACCAACCTCGATCGCCCCTTTCCATGCCATTAATCCCTTGAGCATCATCAGGATACTGCGCACTGGCCTACGCCCTTCGCCATGCCATTAGCTCGATGTGCCGTCGACCTCGTCGAGCTCCGACCATGCCGCGCTGCCCCTCTCGCTCGGCTATAAAACGAGGCCACCCCAGCCTCAATTCTCCACACCATCTCACTCCCCACCTCTCACCGAACGCCACTGACCCTTCCCCGGAGCAAGGCGACCTCCGCATCGCTGGAATTTCACCGGAGTCTGCCGCGGAGGAGGAGGAGCGGAGCCGTTTATTGAAGCCGCCCCAGGAGCCGCCGTTACCACCTTTCGAACTGCCGTTGTCGACAATGTCGTTCTCCCCAAACGCTGACCCTAAATGGAGCTCTGGTGAGCCTCACACGACCCCCACCGCCACATTAGGGTTTAGACCTCGCAGGAGCTGTTCGTCGTCGATGATGAACCCTAGCTGTTAGATCAGGTTCTAATCATAGGGCCTGGATTGAAGGATACCACTTCGTGTAACTAGAGCCGCTGACACGTGGGGCCATCACTTAAGTCATCCCAGGCGCTGCGCTGTGCGTAGTGGGCCGGCCCATTTAGTTCCCGCGCAACCCAATAGATTCAAATATAGATTTTTCCAATTTAGTTCAAACCTAGTTCTGTCAGTGGATTCAAAAATCAATTCAGAGAGTTTTACTGAACCAAATTGCATGAAACCAATTTTGTTAGAAAGATATTGAAAATATTTAATGCAAGACACTTGGATTCAAACCATTTGAAATTATAGATCATCTATAGTAAAAATAACAAGGCCGAGACTTTTCAGCATTCAAACATTTTTCAAAAATCAACCATAATTGCTTTTGAGTTGATTCCAACTCTCAAAAATCACATTTGACAAGATCTTTCTGAATATGTAAAAAGATTTAGGTTTACATGCAGAGATCTTGGGCACGTATTAAAAAAATGCCCCATAGGCATCTCTAGTCACTTTAATTAATTAAAATATTAATGTTAAACCTTATTAAATTGTGACACAACTTTAAATCATATTCCCAAGTATTAGAATATGTGGTAATGACATGTGTCAACATGGTCCCATATTTTAATTGGAGAATATTAAATCTTAAGTAGTTTTCAATGAGTAGAAATTACTTTTTCAAATAAAATAAATAAGACTAGGTCTTTAATTCATGTGATGATCATGATGATGCTAGATCATCTAGTGTGAACCTTTGTGTGCCAAATATAAGTAATTAAGTAATGTTTGGTGATTGTGTGCCTCGTATTTGTTTATAGACGCTAGTACCGACCAAGGATATGAAGAGGAGGGAGACTACTACGAAGAAGAACAAGAGAACTTCAATCACTATACTACTCAAGGCAAGCTACTAACTATGCAAGCTAAGCTAAACCATGCAAGTTCTACTTGCAAGACTAATCCTACAAGATAACCTATGCAATGCATTAGGCATGCTTTTGTTATGCAACTTTGATTATACCAAATCCCAGTTTTACTTGCAAGCTTTATTCTCTTATTTCTTTATCAAAGCTCTTTATTACTTTTACTTAGTGACCTATGAATTTTGGAAATATATTATAGGTAGCATAAAGATCATAATACTTGGCCTAAGTTAGTTAGAACTAGATGTCATACTAAGGCATGAGAATAGATTTGGATAAGTCACACTTGATTTATCACCCCTCATTAGTGATTACCCTCAACTTTAGTGGCTAGTGCTAAGCATAAAACTTGATCAATTTAGATGGGAATACCTGGTGAAATGATTATTAAAACCTTAGAATGATGAGCCATTCTAATGAAACATTTTGACATGTGTTGTGAACACCAGATGATTTTAATGATGAAAATGTTGAGGCGTGATCCTTATCCCTTTATAAAACTGATGGTGGGTCCGGATGCGATACCATTCCAATTTTACCGTTGTCACATCCCAAGATTTTCCAAATCTTGTAATGTGAAAATAAAAGAATAAAATAAAACTTTGTTTGATTTTCAGAGCCAGAAGAAACTTTTTGAATTTAATAGGAACCTCAAACCCATATGAATTAAATAAAACCCTAAAGGAATTTACAAAGTTAAATATTTATTAAAGGAAATTAAAATGTTTTAAAATTACTATTTTTGAATCTTTAAATAAAAAGATCTGGTTTTCAAAAGAAAAGGTGGATTTATAAATAAAGATTACTTTAAAGCCAAATTAAGACTTGGCCAAGCTTTTGAAGCAAATATTTTATTTTAATAAAATAGCAAAGGTTTAATTAAAAAAATAAATAAAGGATTGCTTAAATAAAATAACAAGGAATTATTATCCAACTTTATTTAATAAAAGGTTTTACCATTTTAATTGAAACATCAAAGCTTGTTAAATTATTTTAAATAAGTTTTCTAAGTATTTTATTTTCTTAATTAAAACCTACTAAAGTGTTTTAACTCTATTTTAGATTTTAACATAAATATTCTCAATAAAACAAACCCAAGTGGATTTAATAATAAAAGTCTATGTTATTTAATAATGGACTCTAAAATAAATGTCATTTTGTATTAACTACAAGTTTCCAAGTATTTGATACTTCCAAATAAAACCTACTGATTTGGTTTTGAAAATATTTAGGTTTCAAATAAAGGTTTTATAGAATCAAACTCTATTTGATTTAACAACTAAGGCCCATTTTATTTAATTACTAATGGACCTTAAAATAAGAGGTTATTTTGTTTTAAAACAAATCATTCAAATATTCTGTATTTTCAAATAAACCTACTGTTTTGGTTTTGAAAGTGTTTTCAAATGAGAATTTTTATTAAATAAATCAAACCATGTTAAATGAATAAACTTCATTTTATTTAATAAAAGAATGGATTAATAAAGTTATTAACATTTTATTTGGACTTTTGACCATATTACTAAACAGAATTAATTTCAATATTACAAATTTGAGTGTAATTGCTTTGATTTGGTTGATGATTATTTGATTGGAAATTTAAAAAAGAAAATAAAATAGAAAAGGAAAAGAACACAGAATAAAAAAAATAGGAAAGGAACCAGACCCAACCCAGCAGCCCAGGAAGCCCACCAACCAGCCCAGCTCCCTTCCCCGCAGAAAAACGGTTCACACCCACCAACAGACCCGCGCAGAGTATGACAAGTGGACCACCTCCTCGTTTTCTTTCCCCAGTGACAGGTAGACCCACCTCCACTGTTCTTCTTCTTCCCCGCGTGACCCCTTCTCCCCTCACCGCGCGGCAGTTTCTGCCCGTTGATAGCTCCATCAATTGGCGTTAATCCGCGCATTAAACCTCGTCGTGGCCCCGTCCATTTAACCGCCTGCTTCCCCTCCTTCTTTTCCCCCAGACCACTCCTCCTCTCTGCCCCTAGGCTGCCACCGATTCTCTCTACACCGCCGCCGTCTCCGACGACCTCCTTCATCAATTCCGGCCACACACTGCCTCCCCTTGCCCCATTGACCAAGCACGCACGCTCCCCATCACCTGGCGCTTCAGTCCGTGCCCTCCGTTCAACCGCGGGCGCCCCAGAACGTCGCCTACGTCAAGCTTCCGACGCCGCCGCGTCTGCCTTCAACTCCGGCGACGACTCTCAGGTGAACCAGACCGCCCCGACCCCTCTCGTTCACACACCCAGCATCGCCTTGCTCCTGCGCATCTAAATATGCTCCTGTTTTACCTTAGGGCGATCTGCAGCGACGACTCCTACCGCCACCGTCTGTCCCTTTTTCTGACGAGCTCCACAGGTTAATTCCGACCGCCCCGTACCTTCTCGTTCATGCACGTGACCTCTCCGTGACCTCCCGCACTTAACCATGCCTCTGTTTTGTCCTAGGACGATCTGCAACGTCGTCTTCGACCACGACTGAGATCACCCGACGCCGTCCTTTACTCCGGCGAGAAATCGAGCCCGTCCCTGTGCGCCCCTTGCTTCCTCGAGAGTACCTTGAGCACCACCGCGTCCTCGCGAACACGGTGAGCACCCCCTCTGTCATCCTCGCTTCCTAGAACCGCCGGAGCATCACTGCCTGGCCGTGCGCCGCCGCAAGCCACCGCCAGCGCCGCTGATACTTGGCAAGCATGCTAGCAGCCGTAGGATTCAGATCCGACGCTCGCGATTAGTTCACTTAGCCGCGAAGAGGTACGCGCTCTGCGCCGTGCGATCCCACTTAGATCCAACGATCCAGAAAGGTCAATCCGACCGAACCGGTACCAACCAGTTAGATAACGCCGCGTGTCCCCTGTTCTGTTTAAAAACAGATTTGAAAACAGATTTAGATGTGATTTTCAAATCATTATAACTTTTGATCCACACGTCCAAATTTGACAAATTTTATATCAATGAAATCAGCAGAACAAGCCCTAGCTAACCCTGGCCTTAGTTTTGAAAATAGTATCTGTTAGCTTGTTGGAAATTACAGAAACTTTGGTGTACTTGTTTAGAGTATAAAAATTGTTTAAAAATGATTTTTGATTTAAAACCTTTGCAAAATGGATTTATGTGACTTTACTGACCCTAGGAACCAACCCTTGGTGTTAGAAATGATTTTAGTAAAATTTAGGTAGATTACTTGACTTAGCCATTTCCTAGCCAAATAAAGAGAATGGATTTTGTTATAAAAATGTTTATGAAAAGGAAAACTTTGGGAAAATGTTTAGACCAAACTTACTGACCCAAAACTCCAAGCCTTGCCAAGGGCAACTCACTTGGTGAAAAACCTAAGGTTTTGTTTTGATAAGAATAAATTTTCACCACATAAAATGATGAATGATTTTAAAATGGTCTTAGGATAAAACCCAATTACAAGTGACTTTGCCATTTTGGTAAATGACCAATGTGGACCTTACAAAGCTTATAAACCTATTAGAAACCAACCTTGCAATAGAACCCTCTTTTACAAGACTTAGGAACCATTGCTTTGTGTATGTGAATTATTGTTTGAATGTGGAATGCTACTTGATACTATGCTTGTTTGATTTTAGTGAAAATAGCAAAGCGTGAGACTAGCAAGACCAAGAAGTGACTGTCATTCCCTAATCAAAAAGGCAAGTGACACTATCATTTAAAGTCCTACTATTTTCATTATATACTTAGTGGATTTTGAAAACATGCATGAAAAGATATTTTATACTTATGCTATGCTAAATCCTAATAGGATTCCCTATACACTCCTTAGTGAAAATATTGAAGTTGTACATGCTTAGCCATGCTATATGCTATATTTTGAAAAAGAGATACATGTTGAGATTTACAAAGGTTGAGAAAAGGACTTGTGTTTTACATAATAAAACAAGGACTCAATGAACCACCTAGGTGGTGGCTACTTTAAGTTTTGGAGAAGGTGGCAACAAAAGGGAACCATGTCTATGGCAATCACTTTGTGTTGTGCTCCAAAAGAAAACCACCTAGGAAACTTAGAGATCAAACATGCTTCTCCAATTGTGGCTTCCATGTACAACCACATGCTATTATGGCTCTGGCTTAGTCAATTACATTAGGAAGCCCCATGCATTGTCTTTAGTTACTGGACATGGGGATCTGGAATGCTTCATGGGGGCTGAAGACAAAGCTAGAAATGATGTATGGGAGGACCTTTTGGAAAGACTTCGTCACATTCTCAATCTGCCAGTACTCCATCTTGGTGAGCACTAATCCAGTAGGCCACTGGTGGCAACAAGATGGGATTGTGTCATGTGGGTAAAGTGTACTCCTTCTGCAGAAGTAAATAAAATCTAAGTACTTAGTCGTGTCCCCGGTTATGGACAATACTGAGCAACTAAAGTTTGAACTATGGGAGATCTCGACATTCCAACTTCTATTATAAAAACTTGATGCCCTTGTGTGTCTACCAAGGAATTCAAAGAGATTTTAAAGCTTGTTGCACTTGGGGTTACCAAGGTGCTCAAGAGCATGATGTACTTGGGGCTTTACCAAGGAACTCATGAGTTTTGATAAAACTTGTTGCACTTGGGGTTACCAAGGTGCTCAAGAGATTTTGACAAGGATTTGAACACTTGAGTTTCTACCAAGGAGTTCAAGGAACTTGGAAAAGAAATTTGATAAAAGACTTCAAAACCATTTTTGAAAAGATAGGATAAAATATTGCTTTATGCAAATAAGCCTTAAACTCTACTTAGCCAAATATGCATATAATAATAGGATCCACTCTTAGCATACATAAAAGTGAAGCTTGCCAATACAATTCAAAATGTATTGACCCTTGTGGCTGTAACTTGTAATGTTGCAGGTTGATTGTTTTAAAATGAAGATTGTTTGATTGACTAGGACTACAAAGTCTACAACCAACATCTGCCTGTGGCACTTGAAGATGATGGACCCATACTTATAGTTATTCCGCTGCAAATGTAATGTAATAGCAATATGAGCTATATTTGATGTAATAAATTTATGTTATTCCTGGTTATAAATTTATAATATGACCTTTGTATCTTGATATTACATCTTAACTGTGGATGCTAGCTATTGATCCAGGGACTAGCATTGTAAAACACAGGAGGACTCTACCTTATTGGGTTGGGACCTCTACAGATGGTATCAGAGCATTGTGTTGCCTGTAGGATTTGTAAAACCTAGGATTGGACAAAAACCCTTAGAAAAATAGGAGTTGTATTTTGTTCCAAAACTTATTTACAAACAAACTTGTATACTCTTTCCTCAAACCATTTTGGTTTCAACCCCACATCTCTTCTACTTCAACTTGATGGAAAAACCTATCCCAAGACTAAAGACTTCATCATATGCAAAGGACTTCTTCAACCTTCTTCAACTCTAATGACTTCAACATCTTCAGCTCTAATGGCTTCAACATCTTCAGCATAATCACCAAGGACTTCCAACTTGAAAACTACTAAGGACTACAAGTGAGACAAGGAAATTTTACTCAAGATTTAAAGACTGAGGGAATGCAAAATAAAAAGAAACCATCAACAACTTTGAAGTATTGTGACCAAGAGTTTTCTCAAGGAAACCAAGATCTCAAGTATGAAGAATCATGAAGGAAGGAAAGATCACAAGTGAACCATGTAGAAGGACCACCATTTATAGTTAAGTCAAACCACCAACTTATGTGGTGTAACAACAATATTTTGTTGCCTAAGTATGTGCTTGAACCTTGTTTGAGTGAAATGCTTGTTTATGATTGCATGCACATTGTTTGTGTAAATTGTGATGTGTGTTTAGAAATGATTCTTTAGAAGTATCTTGCTTATTCTAAAACTCCCTTCAAACCCAAACAGATGACTACTCCAAAGGACTCCAAGGTTGATGACACCAACACCAACCAAGCTGATAGCATGAGAGAGCTCATAGCAACCCAACACCAGTTGAACCAACTAACAGCTCAGTTCCTAATCAACAATACTGATAAGGATCCAGCACTGCAAAGATTCTTGGAAGAGCAGTCTCAACTGATGCTTAAGGTGACTAATCAAATGATTAGCATAGAAGAAAGCTATCCCAAGAGAGTTTATGATAACGGGGATGAAAGGAATGTTGTTCTAGATGGAGCCCCAGCTTGCATTATTTGTGGAGACAAGGATCATACCTCCAAGGAGCATGAAGGAAAATGCCCCAATTGTGAAGAAGATCATCCTGTTGGACAATGTCCTACCTCACAAGCTACTTGCTACCTTTGTGAAGGAAGTGACCATACTCCAGGTCTATGTCCTATCTATGCCATGGTGGAACAAAGGCTACAAGAAGGATCCAAGTCTACCAAAGGAAAAGGACCACTACTACATCCAAACAAGACAACCCAATTCAAAGGATCAAGGAAAATCAAGAAGCCCAAGCAAGACATGAGCCTTGTACAATGTCGTAAATGTAAAGAAATGGGACACTACTCCAGTGGATGCCTAGAAAACAAGAAGAATAAAGAGATTGACCAAGTGTGGTGCAACAACTGCAAGGAACCAGGCCATTATGTAGCAACTTGCCCACAAGAGCAACGCAAAGAACTCAAGGTCATTAATTGTTTCAACTGCAAGAATCCAGGACACTATGCAAGCAACTGTCCAGAAAGGATGAAAAACAAGTTGAACAAGCCTATGGAGAAACTCAACCTTGGCCCATGAGTCAAGTGTAGAAATAAAGCAAAAAGTTTGCTTAGAGAAGTTTTCCAGGACCCAAGAAGGCCAATATGTAATTTTTGTTTGAAAATTTTTAAGGGTGGTAGTACCCTAGTTGATTGAACTTGCTTGTAAACCCCAGCCTTCCCAAATCTCGGGACGAGATTTATTTTAAGGGTGGTAGCCTGTCACATCCCAAGATTTTCCAAATCTTGTAATGTGAAAATAAAAGAATAAAATAAAACTTTGTTTGATTTTCAGAGCCAGAAGAAACTTTTTGAATTTAATAGGAACCTCAAACCCATATGAATTAAATAAAACCCTAAAGGAATTTACAAAGTTAAATATTTATTAAAGGAAATTAAAATGTTTTAAAATTACTATTTTTGAATCTTTAAATAAAAAGATCTGGTTTTCAAAAGAAAAGGTGGATTTATAAATAAAGATTACTTTAAAGCCAAATTAAGACTTGGCCAAGCTTTTGAAGCAAATATTTTATTTTAATAAAATAGCAAAGGTTTAATTAAAAAAATAAATAAAGGATTGCTTAAATAAAATAACAAGGAATTATTATCCAACTTTATTTAATAAAAGGTTTTACCATTTTAATTGAAACATCAAAGCTTCTTAAATTATTTTAAATAAGTTTTCTAAGTATTTTATTTTCTTAATTAAAACCTACTAAAGTGTTTTAACTCTATTTTAGATTTTAACATAAATATTCTCAATAAAACAAACCCAAGTGGATTTAATAATAAAAGTCTATGTTATTTAATAATGGACTCTAAAATAAATGTCATTTTGTATTAACTACAAGTTTCCAAGTATTTGATACTTCCAAATAAAACCTACTGATTTGGTTTTGAAAATATTTAGGTTTCAAATAAAGGTTTTATAGAATCAAACTCTATTTGATTTAACAACTAAGGCCCATTTTATTTAATTACTAATGGACCTTAAAATAAGAGGTTATTTTGTTTTAAAACAAATCATTCAAATATTCTGTATTTTCAAATAAACCTACTGTTTTGGTTTTGAAAGTGTTTTCAAATGAGAATTTTTATTAAATAAATCAAACCATGTTAAATGAATAAACTTCATTTTATTTAATAAAAGAATGGATTAATAAAGTTATTAACATTTTATTTGGACTTTTGACCATATTACTAAACAGAATTAATTTCAATATTACAAATTTGAGTGTAATTGCTTTGATTTGGTTGATGATTATTTGATTGGAAATTTAAAACAGAAAATAAAATAGAAAAGGAAAAGAACACAGAATAAAAAAAATAGGAAAGGAACCAGACCCAACCCAGCAGCCCAGGAAGCCCACCAACCAGCCCAGCTCCCTTCCCCGCAGAAAAACGGTTCACACCCACCAACAGACCCGCGCAGAGTATGACAAGTGGACCACCTCCTCGTTTTCTTTCCCCACTGACAGGTAGACCCACCTCCACTGTTCTTCTTCTTCCCCGCGTGACCCCTTCTCCCCTCACCGCGCGGCAGTTTCTGCCCGTTGATAGCTCCATCAATTGGCGTTAATCCGCGCATTAAACCTCGTCGCGGCCCCGTCCATTTAACCGCCTGCTTCCCCTCCTTCTTTTCCCCCAGACCACTCCTCCTCTCTACCCCTAGGCTGCCACCGATTCTCTCTACACCGCCGCCGTCTCCGACGACCTCCTTCATCAATTCCGGCCACACACTGCCTCCCCTTGCCCCATTGACCAAGCACGCACGCTCCCCATCACCTGGCGCTTCAGTCCGTGCCCTCCGTTCAACCGCGGGCGCCCCAGAACGTCGCTTACGTCAAGCTTCCGACGCCGCCGCGTCTGCCTTCAACTCCGGCGACGACTCTCAGGTGAACCAGACCGCCCCGACCCCTCTCGTTCACACACCCAGCATCGCCTTGCTCCTGCGCATCTAAATATGCTCCTGTTTTACCTTAGGGCGATCTGCAGCGACGACTCCTACCGCCACCGTCTGTCCCTTTTTCCGACGAGCTCCACAGGTTAATTCCGACCGCCCCGTACCTTCTCGTTCATGCACGTGACCTCTCCGTGACCTCCCGCACTTAACCATGCCTCTGTTTTGTCCTAGGACGATCTGCAACGTCGTCTTCGACCACGACTGAGATCACCCGACGCCGTCCTTTACTCCGGCGAGAAATCGAGCCCGTCCCTGTGCGCCCCTTGCTTCCTCGAGAGTACCTTGAGCACCACCGCGTCCTCGCGAACACGGTGAGCACCCCCTCTGTCATCCTCGCTTCCTAGAACCGCCGGAGCATCACTGCCTGGCCGTGCGCCGCCGCAAGCCACCGCCAGCGCCGCTGATACTTGGCAAGCATGCTAGCAGCCGTAGGATTCAGATCCGACGCTCGCGATTAGTTCACTTAGCCGCGAAGAGGTACGCGCTCTGCGCCGTGCGATCCCACTTAGATCCAACGATCCAGAAAGGTCAATCCGACCGAACCGGTACCAACCAGTTAGATAACGCCGCGTGTCCCCTGTTCTGTTTAAAAACAGATTTGAAAACAGATTTAGATGTGATTTTCAAATCATTATAACTTTTGATCCACACGTCCAAATTTGACAAATTTTATATCAATGAAATCAGCAGAACAAGCCCTAGCTAACCCTGGCCTTAGTTTTGAAAATAGTATCTGTTAGCTTGTTGGAAATTACAGAAACTTTGGTGTACTTGTTTAGAGTATAAAAATTGTTTAAAAATGATTTTTGATTTAAAACCTTTGCAAAATGGATTTATGTGACTTTACTGACCCTAGGAACCAACCCTTGGTGTTAGAAATGATTTTAGTAAAATTTAGGTAGATTACTTGACTTAGCCATTTCCTAGCCAAATAAAGAGAATGGATTTTGTTATAAAAATGTTTATGAAAAGGAAAATTTGGGAAAATGTTTAGACCAAACTTACTGACCCAAAACTCCAAGCCTTGCCAAGGGCAACTCACTTGGTGAAAAACCTAAGGTTTTGTTTTGATAAGAATAAATTTTCACCACATAAAATGATGAATGATTTTAAAATGGTCTTAGGATAAAACCCAATTACAAGTGACTTTGCCATTTTGGTAAATGACCAATGTGGACCTTACAAAGCTTATAAACCTATTAGAAACCAACCTTGCAATAGAACCCTCTTTTACAAGACTTAGGAACCATTGCTTTGTGTATGTGAATTATTGTTTGAATGTGGAATGCTACTTGATACTATGCTTGTTTGATTTTAGTGAAAATAGCAAAGTGTGAGACTAGCAAGACCAAGAAGTGACTGTCATTCCCTAATCAAAAAGGCAAGTGACACTATCATTTAAAGTCCTACTATTTTCATTATATACTTAGTGGATTTTGAAAACATGCATGAAAAGATATTTTATACTTATGCTATGCTAAATCCTAATAGGATTCCCTATACACTCCTTAGTGAAAATATTGAAGTTGTACATGCTTAGCCATGCTATATGCTATATTTTGAAAAAGAGATACATGTTGAGATTTACAAAGGTTGAGAAAAGGACTTGTGTTTTACATAATAAAACAAGGACTCAATGAACCACCTAGGTGGTGGCTACTTTAAGTTTTGGAGAAGGTGGCAACAAAAGGGAACCATGTCTATGGCAATCACTTTGTGTTGTGCTCCAAAAGAAAACCACCTAGGAAACTTAGAGATCAAACATGCTTCTCCAATTGTGGCTTCCATGTACAACCACATGCTATTATGGCTTTGGCTTAGTCAATTACATTAGGAAGACCCATGCATTGTCTTTAGTTACTGGACATGGGGATCTGGAATGCTTCATGGGGGCTGAAGACAAAGCTAGCAATGATGTATGGGAGGACCTTTTGGAAAGACTTCGTCACATTCTCAATCTGCCAGTACTCCATCTTGGTGAGCACTAATCCAGTAGGCCACTGGTGGCAACAAGATGGGATTGTGTCATGTGGGTAAAGTGTACTCCTTCTGCAGAAGTAAATAAAATCTAAGTACTTAGCCGTGTCCCCGGTTATGGACAATACTGAGCAACTAAAGTTTGAACTATGGGAGATCTCGACATTCCAACTTCTATTATAAAAACTTGATGCCCTTGTGTGTCTACCAAGGAATTCAAAGAGATTTTAAAGCTTGTTGCACTTGGGGTTACCAAGGTGCTCAAGAGCATGATGTACTTGGGGCTTTACCAAGGAACTCATGAGTTTTGATAAAACTTGTTGCACTTGGGGTTACCAAGGTGCTCAAGAGATTTTGACAAGGATTTGAACACTTGAGTTTCTACCAAGGAGTTCAAGGAACTTGGAAAAGAAATTTGATAAAAGACTTCAAAACCATTTTTGAAAAGATAGGATAAAATATTGCTTTATGCAAATAAGCCTTAAACTCTACTTAGCCAAATATGCATATAATAATAGGATCCACTCTTAGCATACATAAAAGTGAAGCTTGCCAATACAATTCAAAATGTATTGACCCTTGTGGCTGTAACTTGTAATGTTGCAGGTTGATTGTTTTAAAATGAAGATTGTTTGATTGACTAGGACTACAAAGTCTACAACCAACATCTGCCTGTGGCACTTGAAGATGATGGACCCATACTTATAGTTATTCCGCTGCAAATGTAATGTAATAGCAATATGAGCTATATTTGATGTAATAAATTTATGTTATTCCTGGTTATAAATTTATAATATGACCTTTGTATCTTGATATTACATCTTAACTGTGGATGCTAGCTATTGATCCAGGGACTAGCATTGTAAAACACAGGAGGACTCTACCTTATTGGGTTGGGACCTCTACAACCGTACAACCACAATACCCGAATTTGGGTAGGGCTTAACTGGAAGTTTATATATCTTAGTATGGGTTCCCTTGCGGAAGAGGGTTGAGCTGAGGCTACCTCGTGATGATTGTCCACCTATGCAGTTCCCAAGATGACAGATGGTCATGGTTGGGAGGCCAAACTCATAGGGGAGGTGCATATACTAGGACGTGTTATTGAAAGGTTAGGATTGATTATCCGCATACTGAGTATGGCGATTCAGGATTGTTCCTGATGGATGTATCAAATGTTGTGGTGAAAGTGTACCACCTCTACCGAGTGTCAAATTATTCGAATAGCCGCGTCCACAGTTATGGATAGTTGGAGTGGCCATATTGTTCCGTCGTCAGATGTTTTCAAAATGACTTGTGAAATGAATTATGATTTTTACTTGACCACAACAGGGTTGTGACATGAAAACTAAGTTCCCACTTAGGTGTTGTAAAACTTTAAGTTAGTTTTCTTTACTTCTAAACTCAGTTAGAGATAAACCTTGCTTTTTTCAAATAAACCTAGAGCTTAGGATTCCTACTCAAACTACCTTACTTGTTAGTCTTAGTTTGCGAGTACTTAAAGAGTACTCATGGCTTTGTCCCTGGCTATTCCTATGGCCAGACTATGAGGAGGATTACCAGGATGATGGACAACAGGAAGTCTATGACAACTAGGATCATCTCCCATCGTCAGCATTTCCTATGACCCTAAAGATGGAGCTTCGACCATGCTACCCTTATTATATTATTCTGCTGCGTTGATTGTATTAAGACTGGATCATGAGATCCTTTATTTGTAAGACCTTTATTATGGTTTGTAATGGATGATGAACTATGGTACCAATCTGTTATGTCTCACAAAAATGGTAATCCTGGGATTACGATGTATGGCATAACATGCATCTGGGATTAAAAATACGGGTGTTGACAATAACCATCAAGGAAACAAAAGTGAGTCTTTTTAGATAATCTTTCTAGCATTTGATCAATAAAAGGTAGAGGATAATTATCTTTCTTAGTAACTTTATTAAACTTTCTAAAATTAATGCACATCCTATACCCAACGACTACTCTTTGAGGTATAAGCTCATTATTTTCGTTAGGCACAATAGTGATTCAACCTTTCTTTGGGACACAATGAACAGGAATAAACCATTGACTATCAACAATAGGGTGAATAATACCAGCATCAAGGAGTTTTAATATCTCATTACTTACCACATCCTTCATCTTAGGATTTAAACGGCGTTGGTGTTCAACAACTGGTTTTGCAACAGGTTCTATATTAATAGCATGCTGACATATAGTAGGAGAAATCCCTTTTAAATCATCAAGAGTATACCCCATAGCTCCTCGGTATTTCTTCAATATTTCCAATAATATTTCCTCTTCCTTCCCTGAAAGTTTAGAACTAATAATAATAGGATATATTTTCTTATCATCTAGATAAGCATATTTAAGATCATCAGGTAGATGTTTTAATTCGAAAACAGGGTCCCCTTTAGGTGGTAGTGTGGTACCCAGATCTTCCACAGGTAGGTTATGCTTAAGTAATTCAGGTTGACGAAGGAAAACCTCATCTATCTCATTTGTTTCCTTCATGAAGACTTCACTTTCATGATCTTTCATATACTGCTGCAAAGCATTGTTAGGAGCAAGAGAAATAGCAGAAAGTTGTTCAACCCTGAAATCCTCATTAGGCAATTCATTTTCATAAGGAGTTTTAGCAAATTTGGAAAAATTAAACTCATAATACTCTCCATCAAACTTAGTCAAAACTTTCTCCTTCTTCAATCTATGATAGCCCCACAAGTATTCAATAAAGGTCTACCAAAGATAATAGGACAGGTTTTACTAGCTTCTGAACCAAGTAGTAGAAAATCAGCAGGATATTTAAAAATCTTACCACAAAGAACCTCCACATCTCTTACAATGCTAATTGGACAGACTGTCACTCTATTAGCAAGGTGAACAACCACATCTATGTCCTCAAGTTCACAAGGACCAATTTCATGCATAATTTCCCTGTAAAGCTCATAAGGAATTGCACTAGAACTAGCACCAATATCACATAAACCATAGTAGCAATGATCACCAATTCTAACAGAAAGCATAGGGACACTAGTTTTCCTAACTTTTCTAGGATGAGAGACAATATTAGAAGCGTCTTCACAGAAGACAATGTGCTCATCCTATATATTTTTAGTGACAAGATCTTTCACAAGGGCTACTACAGGTTCAATGTTTATTTGCTCATCAGGTTCCACAGTTTTCTCTGCACGTTTGCTAACCACATTATCTATGATAGAATGTTCCTTTACCTTAGTAGGAAAAGGGATTTTCTCAACATAAGGTTCAGGCAAAATTGGGTCAACAGTACAAACTTTAATGCTAGCAGGAACATGGGTAACAATATCTTTATAAGGAGCATGGTACTTATACCAATCCTTTTTGGGAATTTCAATATAAGAGGCAAAGGCCTTAAAACATTTTGCAAGAACTTCAGAATCAAGACCATACTCAGTACTAATATCACAGAAGTCATCAGTTCCCATAAAAGATTTAATGCATTCATAATCATAATTTATACCTGAATTTCTTCCTTTGTCATTCTCCCATGCTTCAGTGTTCTCTTGAATACATTCTAGGAGATCCCATTTAGCTTCTTCCTTCTTACGTGTGAAAGATCCAGCACAAGAAGCACCTATTAAATCTTTATCATGAAGAGAAAACCTTGCATAAAAGTTATTGATAATAATATTGTTAGGGAGTTCATGAATAGGACATTTAAGCATTAGTAACTTCATTCTCCCCCAAGCCTGAGTTGTACTCTCTCCATCACGAGGCCAAAAGATATATATTTGATTCTATCCTGATGAATCTCACTGGGAGGGTAGAATTTAGAATAAAAGAGAGGTACTATTTCTTCCCATTCCATGGATTGTCCATTCTTCAGCAGCTTATACCATTCTTCAGCTCTTCCTTTCAATGATATAGAGAGTAACTTCTTTTTCACATGTTTAGTTGTGATACCTGCCACTTAAACAACCCGCATAATTCATGGATAAAAATAAAATGATCACCAGGATGGATAGTTCCATCCCCTAAATAATAATTATCCATAACACGATCAACAATACTTGTACGTATCTTAAAAGGATCTATCTCAATAGGTAGTGGTTCATCTACTACCCTAACAGTGGTAGTAGTTTTCCCAAACAGGAAACCAAGTGGGTTATCCACATTGGAAACAAAGTAACAAACAGAAATAAAAAAGCAATACTCACAGTAGAAGTTTCCTTTACCAGTTCCACTCTTCAATAGCGCTTCACTCCCCGGCAACGGCGGCAGAAAATAGTCTTGATGACTGTCGTGGTATTACCGATGAGTATGCCATGGAGGGGTCCTCATAGAGCGTGTTTAGAGATTTGGGGTAAGGCGGAAGGTTGGCGGGTACGAGGTAACATAGCTTACCCAGGTTCAGATCCCATGGCGGTGGCTAGATCCTACTCGTGCTATAAATCACTATAATGGCAATACGCCGAGTTACAGGGATCGGTTCGCTGTGTGCGATATGAGTTGATTGGTGCCCTAAAGGCTCCCATAGGTTCGGCTTATATATTCGCCAAATCCTAGGGTTATAGGCAAAGTCCTAGCCGGATAGGTTACATAGTCCTACACGGTACACAACTAGTCTAACGTGTCTTGCACTCCAAGGCTCCGGGTACGCTGGTGACTCCTCCGTAGCCTTCCTTTATCCGGCATGGGCCTCCCTTCTGGATCCAACTAACTGGGCTGCCCAGCAGGCCATGGGCCTTGCTACCAACTGTGGGCCACCAGGGTTATTCGGATTAGAGACATGCTATGAGGATACCCTTGTAGCATATCCCCAACAGTAGCCCCCGGAAAACTCTGAGATCTTACGTCGTCTTGCCTCTTCAGGTTGAATGCTCTGTCTAGATGAATGTCAGAAAATCGTCAAGCAATATCTTGTAGCTCTCCCAAGAACCCTGCAATGCTCTCCGTCTTGAACTTTATAAGTTGGGGAACTGTTGGATCTTCCATCGTACTCTTCTCGTAGCCGGATTGGATCCATCTATGATGGAATCTTCCGATGGGATGGTTCACCTGCCAGTGTCAGCTAGAGCAATGTAGACCATAGGTCAGCGACGCCTCGTAAGTCACACATGCAGAGAACGCAATCATGTCCGCTTTTCTTGCGCGAAGGATACGAAACGTTGGCGGCAACGGTGGGAACGTGGCGAAATTTCCGCGCACGTGTACGCACACGTTGTCCACGCAACAACCGTTCAATCAATTCTGCACGAATCTTTTCGCCGAGGGTTATAAATTACAACTTTGGTAGATTTTATCTTTTCACCTCATTCTCCCTCGTGTCATCGTCTTCCTCCTGCGAACGTCTCCTCGAGCTCTCCGCGTGCACAGGAAAAACCCTAGTTCTTCCCCAATCTCCTAGTCACCTCTCTCCCTACTCCAATGACAAGTAGCAGCTCCAACCCATCCATGGCGGCAACGAGCGATGCTGCGGTGAAGCCGGAGAGCTCCGTCTAGGTGCCCCTAGTGGGCCTGGTGCTACCACGCACCATGGTGGTGGAGTCCACCGGCGGTGACCATATTCCATCGGTGCTAGAGTCGCTGGAGGAGAAAGGCGACTCTCATCAAGGAGAGTGGCGCGGCTCCGATATCGCCAATGGCGATCTTAAGGAGATGCTCGCCGAAGGATACCTCCCCGCGACGGAGGGGCTGGTCTGGTAGGCGGTGCCGGCCGGCAAGGTTAGCCCCTCTCCCCAAGCCGGAGAGAAGGTGTACCTCAAAGCGTAAATGGTACGCGGCATCTCCATCCCAATCTCCGACTTCTTCCTATATATCCTTAGTCATTACCGGGTTCAACCTCAGAACCTATCCCCCAATAGCATCCTCGCTCTTAGCAACTACGCGGCGCTTTGTGAGGGTTACCTAGGGATTAGGCCTAGGTTAGATATGTTCATCTATTTCTTCACCATTAAGGGGAAGCCGGAGCAAGCAAGGACGAACTCAGAAACTGCAGAACTATTAGCTTCAAGATCCGGCCTGGCTGGCGGTTTCCCGACATTGTAAGCCACGAGTCCTGCAAAAACTGGCAGTGGACGTGCTTCTATGGCCCAGATATCCCTCTGGCCGGCCGAGAAGCAACTTACCCGGACTTTGTCGATGTGGCCGCCGCTGAAGCCCCAACATGGAGATCCCATGCCACCCTTCCCTCTGACAATGAACATTCCCGCTCCATAAGGCGGATTGAGTGGTTCATAGAGACGGGTTTGACCAGATTGGACCTAGCCATGTGTTGGTTCGTCATGCGGATCCAGCCTCTACAGCATCGTATGAAGCTGATGCATCAATATACCAAGGATAGGAAGGATAGCCTCTGCGTCTTCGAGGAAAATTTCTCGAGTGACTACGTCAAGCTCCGCCTCAAAGATATCTTCAAGGTGAAGGATAGGAAGCGTGGCTTCACCATCACCTACGATGTGTTCGTGGACGACACGTGCCTAGAGGTATGTGTTTATTTTCCGTGTATGACATATACTCCAGTTCTTCTGTCTAGACATTGCCATTGCATCTAACACCCCAGGATTCACTTAACAGCTGAAGGAACTAGATGAGGATATCATGGCGGTCCAAATCTACGACCCCAAGATGAAGGAAGTCATCATAGTGTCCGACGACGAGGTCTCGCTAGCGCGTAAGCGGAAGAGCTCCACCTCTGATGCTGCCGATGGAGGCAAGAAGAAGAAGACAGAGGGTGGAGCCTCCAAGAAGTCCACCGCCTCCCTAGAGGCAGAGAAAAGAAGAATGATTGGTATTCCATTTACCAAATAACCAACCATTATGTAAGCTTCTTATCATCCGACATTGTCCTTTGCTCGTCTTGTTCCTGTACTTATACTTTTGCACGTTTCAGGAAAAAGGCCAGTTTGAGTTTGAAGAAGACCTCCAAAACATCGGGGGCTTCTAAAAATATTAGAGATATGTTGCACCAAGCATCTCCCGCCATTGCCCCTACTACTCCTAGCGTCCAGCCTGCTGCTGCACCGACAAGCTCTCCTGCAAGGGTAGCATCTGGCCCTTCCGCCATGGAAGTGGACCCAGGTGTCACCACGGATCTTGCTATTGTCGGTGAGCAGGCGACACAAGAAAGTACCGTGTCCAAAGTGGCTGAAGCTCCGGCTAAGGATGCCACTGGTAGCGGTAAGGCAATGGTGGAAGGCGGAACGTCTGCCAAAGGCGGCGCCACTGCACCCAGGATGTCAAAAGACCTCCCGAAGATTGTCTACCCGGCGCTTACGCTGAGTAGCTCAGCTCTGGCTCCTGGTGCAGCGCCAACTTCTCCGACTTGCTGTCTTGAGGAGCTGCTCAGGCAGGCGGATATCTTGCGAGGAAATAGTCTTTCCTTCAGCAAGTTATTTGCTGAGAGCGCTACCAACCTCAAGATCATCGCACTTGTAAGTCTTATTTGCCTTTTGCATTTCATATGTAGTATCCCACTGTAGCCCCTGAGGATTTAGACGGAAAACCATAGGTCTTTGCATGTGAATGCTCTAAGAGTGACTAAGTTAGAAAACTTCACACTATATCCCCCAAGTATTTAATTTGAATGAATTATTCCGACTAGATACTTTTAGATTAGCATACGCAGTGTTTGTAAATTTCAATACTATAGCCCACAAGCCTATAGATGAAACAGAATTAGGTCTGACTAGAGGCTTAAAGAAAGATTAAGCATTTTGCCAAGTTAAAAACTCTCACTGTAGCCCCCGAGCCTCTAGGTGGATATTTATCCAGCTAGATGCTCCAAGTAGACTAAGAAACTTTGATCTTGTTTCCATAGAATGAGAATGCTTGGAGAGGTGTCGCCAATGAGAAGTTCCACAAGATGCGCACTGAACTAGAAGCTGAAAAGGGTAAAACTACCTTCTTGAAGGAACAAATCACCAAGAGCAAGAGTCTGTTTTTCCTTTCAATTTCGCACTCAATCTTGGTCTTGTGCCATCACTCTCCGACTAATCATCGTGTGTTGTTATTTCTCCAACATGAAGAAGCTATCGCCAAGGCCAAGGACATTGTTGAGCAATCCAAGCACACAGAACTACTGGATAGCGAAAACAAGATCCTCAAGCAGGAAAGGGCTGACTCTCTAAAGAGGCATGAAGCGTCGATGAAGGCTTTACAAGAATCTGCCAACACGGAAATCAACCGTCTAAAGGAGGAAGTTGCAATGCTCAAGGAGCAAAAGAAAGCTGCCGATGAGCAGAATCAACGCAACCTTAACGCGTACAAGGTCCTCCGACAAGAATGGGATTCCATGGCGGAGACACTACAACAAGCCGAGGCGAGCATCTTTGGTAAGCGATCTCTGTCTTGTACTTATGTAAGCCAGGTAATCTGAACTTTTTTGTGTTATTGAACTCACGTACTCCCTTTGCTTTGTCGGAAATGCAGCTCCTATTGGTTTATCCAATATGCTTCCTCCGCCAAAGGAATGCAAGATTCTTGCCGGAAACTTCATCAGTACCGCCATCAAGCAAGCCAAAGAGATTGCCAAGCCCCTGAACATCAACATCAAGGCGGTGGATTCCATCATGAAATACTCGGAGATTTTGCACCAAGCCCCCGAGCGTATCATAAGCTAGAAAGCTTCATGTACTTGGGCTGGTGCAAGAATGTCCCTGGCGATGGTCAAGGACCATTACGAGAATGCCGACATCGACACGGTGACCTCTGGTTTGCCCGACGTAGACGATGACAGCCAGAATATAGATCACAAAGCTATTTGGGCATCGCTCGCCGGCTATGACACCAGGGTTGCCGAGTTGGTCGACACAAACTCCTTTGTGCCTCTTGAAATCATTGATGGCGACCACCACAGCTCCTCCGAGTCTCTCAAGACCACCGACTTTGAAGATAATCAGGATGGCTCTCCTACCGCCGACGATGCTATCTCAAAGTCTCATGCGCTAGAAGAATAAACACTTTGTAATATTTGTTTCCCTTTGGATTTATGTATGCGGTAAAAACTATTGCATGTAATCTTAAGGCGGAAAAACAATAGCTGTATGTTTCCTGCTACTCAAGTACTAGTTCCAGCATGTAAATATTTTTTAAGAAAGTGCCGGCTTATCCATTACTTTGGTTTTTATGCTTGACCTTTCATGAGTCGGAAGACTCGTAGTCGGAACCATGCGCTCTAGTGATGATACCCAATGGCACCATCAAAACCTAAGCACAAAATCGCCGACTTCAAGTGCCAAGAGTCACTAATCCAGAATCCACATAAAAACAACAAAGAACGTGTAGACCAGAAAACTTAAGCTAACGCCCGTAGACGTAATTTTCACAAGTGTAAATGCAAAGCTTGCACATAAAGGTTTTATATGATCCAAAAATGAACACTAAAGGAGGTAAAATACTCAAGAATATGAGTGAACCAGAGAGCTTTATTTCATTGATCATATAAGAGGTACATAGTAGATAAAAAATATACTAAGTGTAGAAAGGACGTAGTTGTGCTATGTTACATGGCCGATCAAGCTCCGGGTAGTTATCATCCGGGTCACGTCGCTGTAAGGGTCCCAACCTTTAAATAAGGTAGAGTCCCATGTGTTTACAATGCTAGTCCCTGGATCAATAGCTAGCATCCACAGTTAAGATGTAATATCAAGAAACAAAGTTCATAATATAACTTTATAACCAGGAATAACATAATTTTATTACATCTTACATAGCTCATTTGGCTATTACATTACATTGCAGCGGAATAATTATAAGCATGGGTTCCTTCATCTTCAAAGTGCCACAGGCAAACATGTTGGTTGTAGGCTTTGTAATCCTAATCAATCAATCTTCACTAAAATCAATCAAACCTGCAACATTACAAGTTACAGCCACAAGGGTCAATACATTTGAATTGTATTGGCAAGTTTCACTACTATGTTGAATATAAGTGGATCATATCATTACATGCATTTTTGGCTAAGTAGGGTTTAAGGCTTATTTGCAGAAGCAAAATTTATCCTATCTTTTCAAAATGGTTTTGATCTTTTGTCAAATCTCTTTATAAAAATCCCTTGAACTCCTTGGTAAATCCCCAAGTGTTCAAGTCCTTGTCAAAAAATCTCTTGAGCTCCTTGGTAAATCCCCAAGTGCATCAAGTTTTATCAAAATCTCTTCAGCATCCTTGGTACCCCCAAGTGCATCAAGTCTTTTGTTGTCACTTAAAAGTTTTTCTTTTAGAAATTGGAATGTCGAGATTTCCCATAGCTTCAAGCTTTAGTTGCTCAGTATTGTCCATAACCGGGGACACGGCTAAGTACTTAGATTTTATTATCTTCTGCAGAAGTTGTACACTACCCACATGTCACACTCTCATCTTGTTTCCACCAGTGGCCGCTGGATTGGTACTCACCAAGATGGAGTACTGGCAGATTGAGAATGTGACGAAGTCTTTCCAGAGGGTCCTCCCATACACCATTGCTAGCTTGTCTTCAGTACCCATGTAGGATTCCAAGTTCCTCATTTTCAGTAACCTGAAGACAATGCATGGGTCTTCCCAATGTAGTTGACTAAGCTAGAGCCATAAGTAGCATGTGGTTGTACATGAAAGCCTCAATTGGAGAAACATGTTCAATCTCTAAGTTCCTGGGTGGTTTTCTTTTGGAGCACAACACAAAGAGATTGCCATAGACATGGTTCCTTTTGTTTCCACCTTCTCCAAAACTCAAAGTATCCTTGTCCACCCAGGTGGTTCATTGAGTCCTTGTTTTATTATATAAAAACACAAGTCCTTTTCTCAACTTCATAAAATCTCAACATGTATCTCTTTTCAAAATATAGCATGGCTAAGCATGTAACAACTACATTGTTTCCACTAAGGAATGTATATGGTATCCTATTAGGATTTAGCATAGCATAAGTATAGAAATTCTTTTCATGCATGTTTCAAAATCCACTAAGTATAATGAAAATAGTAGGACTTTAGATGATAGTGTCACTTGCCTTTTTGGTAGGGAATGATGGTTCGCTTCTTGATCTTGCTAGTTTCACACTTTTCTAATTTCACTACAAATCAATCAAGCAAACACAATATCAACTAGCATTCCAACCAATATTCAAACAATCAAACACACACATAAAATAAGAGAAACTAGGTCATGCATGCAAGCATGCAAAAGATAGGTTTATTTGCAAAGGTGGTCTCCACTAGGCTCTAAACTTTGTAAGGTTCAAATTGGTCATTTTCCAAAGTGGCAAAGTCATTTGCAAAAGAATTTTACCCATAAACCATTTTTGAATCCAATCATTATTTTATGTGGTGGAAAATATTTTTATCAAAGCAACAACTTTATGTTGTTCACCAAATAAGTTGTTGTTTCTCAAAACTTGGTGTTTAGGGTCAGTAGGTTTGATACAAATCATTTTCCCAAAGTTTTTACTCCAAAGTCATTTCCAAAACAAAATCAATGTTTTTATTTGGCTAGAAATGGGCTAATTCAAGTTTTTATTCCTAAACTTCACAAAATCCATTTTTAAAACCATGGGTTGGTTCCTAGGGTCAGTAGGTTCACCACAAATCAATTTGCAAATATTTCAACCCTAAAAACATCTTGGAATAATTTTTCTAGCCTAAACAAGCATTCAAATGTTTCTGCAAAAACAAACATTTTACCAGAGGCTTTTTACTAAAAAAAATGCATGGTTGGCTAGGGCTTGTTCCACTGATTCCATTGATATAAAGTTTGCAATTTTTGGACGTGTCGATCAAAAGTTACAAGGGTTTCAAATTTGCATCTAAATCAGATTTCAAAATCTGTTTTAAATCGAAGACTGGCCACGCGTCGCGTTTTGATTGGGCGGTACCGGTTTGCACGGATCGAGCGATGCGGGCCATTGGATTAAATTACATCGCACGGTGCTAAGACGCTACTTACCGCTTCGCCTAGTTTCTATCGTGTGCGTCCGATCTAGATCCTACGGACACCACTACTTGGTCAACAACGGGCGGCAGCGCACGCTCAGACGGTGGGCTAGTGGCGGTTCTAGGAAGCAAAGAAGACAGGGGAGGGTCTCACCGTGTACGCGTGGTCGTGGTGGTGCTCAAGGTGCTCTCGAGGAAGCAAGGGGCACAGGTGGACGGGAGTAATCGCTCGCCGGAGTCGTCGTCGGCGTCAGATGGTCCTGTTCGTGGTCGGGGTCGACACTACCGATCACAAGGGGGCAAAAAGAGAGCATGGTTAGATGCGCAAGGTCAAGGCAATGACGCGTGCGTGATTGAGAAGGCGCGGGGTGGTTTGTTCTTACCAGGGAAGTTCGCCGGAGAAGAAAACAGACGCGGCGGCGCTCAGTGGTTGTTGGAGTCGAGGTTCTAGGGCGCCCGCGGTTGAACGGAGGGCACGGACAGGTGCGCCTGGGAGTGGGGATCATGGTCGTGTGCTCAGGGAGGCAGGAGGTGGCACGGTTCGGCCGGAATCGAGGAGGGACGATGGTCGGAGCAGTGGCGTTGCGAGCTCGAATTGAGGCAGCCTAGGGGCTCTCGTGCTGCGGTGTTTGAGGGGAAAGGAGGAGAAGGCGCATGCGGTTAAATGGGTGCGGTTACTGGAAGGAATCAAGGGCGTATTCATCGCGTATTCAACGCCGGCGTAAATGGCAGCAACGGCAGGGCGTCGTCTGCGCGAGGAAGGAGTGAGCTGGCTGCGTGGGTCCTTGCTGTCAGCGAGGGAGTGTGTAACACCCTCAGAATCGGCCCTATGCCAGTTTTAGCGAAACCCGCCAAACCCGCATAGAAACGATTCGAAGGTGCCCACCAGGCACTTTCGTGCGGGTGGAAAACAAAGTAATATCATTACACAATAGTCCTCGATAGAACCCACAAAACATATATATACAACAGCAACTCAAAGAGTCGAGAATACAGATATACAATACAAAGGTCCAAATCACCTTTAAAACAATATAGCGTCCGAGTACGGACAAGATGCAAATTGAGCTAAGAGCCCTGAAGAATAACCAATGGCGTCCATAACCCTGCCCAGGCCAAGCCGGAAGGGTAACCCTGCTAACGACGTCGATATCAAAACCTGCTTAAACAAAAGGGGTGCCGACAAAGGGCAAAGGAAAAAGAGAGAGCGGTCAGTACTGAGGCCAGTACACGGCGAGGCTAGAATTCGGCGGTCCTCGCCTACATAGGTATGGTGGACTGAGCGGCAGCGCAGCATGCACTAAACAACCTATAGAGACTCGATACAACTAGCGGCTATCAGAGAGGGGTAAGAAAGACCTATTCGGAATCAACCTGATACTACCACCAAACATACCCATCCTGGTATTTCCCCCTCGAGACCAAACGAGGAAGTCCACCGAGGAACTCACACAGTTGGCAGTTTTATTTATTCAGTTATCGTTGCAGCAATTACTAGTCAGGTATAGATAGTCATCCAGATAGAATAAGCAGTGGACACTTTTAGTTAACCATTCCGTTGTAGTTGCAACACTTACTAGTCAGATACAATTAGCATGAGATAACCCCAAAACCCAGAAGTTGTTGGTACTTTTATTTAGCCATTCCGTTGTAGTGAAGCTGATTACTAGTCATATCGGATACAAGTCAAATTATAGCAGTAAACTTTAGTTATAGTTGTCTATGATCGAGACCTGTGCTCCAAGTCGTCCATAACCGCGGACACAGCTTCTCGAAAAGATTTAACCCTGCAGGGGTGCACCAAAGTTCCCACACGCACCTACACCCTTGTTGTCGGATCAGGTAGGTACAAGATCACAAAACATACACCCAACGGTATGTCGACGGGGTTTCGGACACGACGTTTCCCAGACCCAAAGCAAGCACGGGGGGCCACCCCACTAAGCTACCCGCAACAAAGTCGGCCGGTCTCCGAGACGGACTCAGGGTTTGCGTCAATGGATGTAAACGACTGGGAACCCGAAACTCTCGGGCTTGTCGATACCGCGAAAACACTCCGCTTATCTAAACAGTACAGGTGCAGTACTTCGCACAATTTAAATAAAGCAGTAAAGCATGGCATAAGTACAGAATAGTAATAAAGCCCCAAACTACTTGTGGCCCCCAGTACAGTACTTGGAATCAGGTACTAAATCGATGGGGGTGCCCATACACCCCACCTGTGGTTAGCGCGCTCGATCTCGGAATAGGTGTCAAGAACTCGGGGTCCTACGGGACACTAGTGGGCGGTTAACAACCAAATAACATCTATTGCCCACCGGTGCCTCTGCATTTACCTACTTTTAATTTTAGTTATTAAAAAATAATTAAAGCCATGATCATCTCCAACATTAAACATGCGGCAATACTCCAACAACTGTGGTACTTGACGACACGCAACAGCACTTGAGCAAGCGACTACGACGCGCGGGTCCAACTATCTACCAAACAACAGGTAATAGGATGTGTCCAAGGCAATATAAGGCTGCAAGGGATATCACGGGTACGAAAACTAGAGCAACGCAACACAGATAGCAATAGATCATCAGGAGGGAATAAATACTATAAAAGTAAGATAGGTAGAAAGGGGGAGGTGCTCGCCTGAAAACATTGCCGAAGGTTCATCCGAAGATCGGGTCGACGCTCACATCAACTCAACGGCCTTATCCGCGAAGAAGCAAAACACTAGGATAAACACCGGATGCACTATTTAATACTACGACAGAAGATCGAGCATGATGCATGTATGATGTATGACATGGCAGGCATGCGATGCACTTAGATCATATTAAGCGGAACCAGGGTCCCGACATTTAATCAAACGGTTCAAGTTATTTATCTACCCCGCAAATTAAATGTTGGATTAGCAAGATAAAACATGGCTTCGGTTTGCTATGCCAATTTAAATGGAGTCCGGAATAAGACAAAGATATCCCGCATATAGACTCCATATTTAATTATGAGATGAATTGGCATAATGCCCCCAAACCACAGACAAGTATGCATGCATGAACAAGTTGATATGCAACAAGTAATATTATTTATAAAATATAGGTCACGGAAAAGAGGGTCACACTTTGGGGTTCGGCGAACTTGGGCTCCGAGGGGTTCGGGGTTTGGTCTCAGGGTTCAGGGTTCGACGGGATCGGTCTTCGAAGGTCGGATACAAGATGAAGAGCTTGGCGTTCCGGGAAGAAGGACTTGGCGTTCCGCGCTGAAGTGCTTGTCGTTCCGGTGGCGATCTTGGCGTCCGGGTTCTCGGTCATCGGTAGATCTTGTCATCACTTTGGTGTTGGACACGACACATACGATGGAGATCTTGGGGTACCATCTTGATCATCGGAGGCGAACTTGGGGCTCGACACTGGGGTCTTCCGGGTTCCATGTCGGAGTACTAGGGTTCCAACTTTGACAGTTGGTGAAGGACATGAAACGGACTCGGTTCCGCGAGGGAGATCTTGGCGTCGGTCATCCTCGGGGTCGAACTTGCAGGTCATTGTATTCGGAAGATCTTGTTGGCTTGTGCAGCCACTACTCCATCATCCAGTCGATATCCACCGGAACACCACCACATCGGCCTCGTATCAGCAATACCGGAACGGGATCCAAGCCAAAAACCGATAAGGTTAGCTGTACTGAGGTTGGTGGAGGAAAAGGGCACCGCGCGAACTGCAGGGAGGCATGCACTTGGCGGGGAAGGTCATGGCCGAGGCGGCTCGGCCAGCACGCGTCGAGGAACGGCGTCAGAAGCAGGGGCGTCACGGGCGGCGCTTGCACGGGGCGTGGAGGCACCGGCTCGGCGGGCAGAGGAGGGCTACCAGCGGCAGGAACACTAGGCCAGCAAGGACGGCGTCCAGCAGGGCGAGGTTGATGCGGAGGGGCTCGAGCAGCGACCATGGCATGGTGCAGGGCTCGAGGTCGGCCCGGTCGGCAGCCGAGGCGGGGAGAGGAGGGACGGAGGAGGGCGGCGGGGTCCTACGGCAAGGAAGGCTGGCAGCGGATAGATGCGAGGAGGGAGAACTGGAGTTGGGCGGCTCGAGATCGATTGGAGGCGGTCACGCGAGGGGGAGAGGCGCGGGGTCGGGGACGCGAGCGAGGGGAGCGCCCTGGCGGCGAGGTTCAGAGGAGAGGAGGAGCGGGGGATGCGGGGTGAAGGGGAGAGAGAGAGGGACCCGCGGGGCAGGTGGGCCAGGGGTGTTGGTGGGATGGGGAGGCGTGTCCAGGGGCGGTGGAACCGGGGACGGGGCGGGAACGGCAGGTGGGGTCAGGGTGGGGCCAGGGTAGTGGGACGGGGTGGGGAGCGTGCATGCGGCCGGCTGGGGCTGGCGCGTGCATGCGTGTGTTGTGTGTGTGGGGGGCTGGTGGGGAGGTGGCAAGGAGTGATTGGGTGGGGTTTGGGCCAGGGGGATGTGGCGAGCCGTGAGTGGCTGTGGTGATGTGGAGGGGCTGGGTAGACTAGGGTTGGGTAGAAAAAGGGTTTAGGTAGTCTGGGTTTTGTACTGGGGTGGCCGACTGGGTGGGATCGGCCCGGTACGGCTGCCCCCAAAAATAAAGTAAATATTTTATTAATTTAAAACGGGGCTTTTGAAATCCATTGGTAGACAAAGCAAAATATTCCGGAGACCCGGGTTTTGTGGTTGAATAAAGACGGGAATATTTAGAAAACAAAACTAGGCGTTTCGAAAATAGTTTAGACAAAAACCATGCAGGATGATGACGATGCTCAAATGCAATGTGGCATGATGACATGAGCATGCGGTCATGATGATGCAATGCACAAAACAACGCGATTTTCTAGTAGTGGTTTTTGCGGGGCGCCAAAGAGTGAGAGAGAAAGAGGGGCCACCGGTCAGTCACTCTGCGGGTCAGTTGACAGGTGTGAAACGTTTTCTGCTGGGGAGAAGAGAAGCTGGGCTAACTGGGCTTGTTGGGCTGGCCGGATGGGCTGTGTTCAGATTCTATTTTTTTCTTTCTGAATGTTTTATCTTTTTCCAATTCTATTTTCTGTTTTGAATTTTCAAACAACAATCAAACATTCAAATCAAATCAAACTTTCACCAAAACAATGCAATTGAATTTGGTTCTGTTTAACAACATAAACCAAAGTCCAAAGATCAAAATAATATTTTTATTATTTTAGGGTCCATTATCAATTAAATAAATAGACCTTGTTTATTAATCAAATAGATTTTGATTTATTCAAAACTCTATTTGAAATTTAATTATTTTCAAAACCAAATCAGTAGGTTTTATTGGAAAACATAAAATACTTGGAAAGCTTGTTTAAAATAAATAAATAAGTTTTGATGTTTAGTAAAATAGTAAATCCTTTATTTTTAATAAACTTGGATATTAAATCCTTATTAATTTGTTTTAAATAAACCTTTACTATTTTTATCCAATAGAAATATTTTATTTCAAAGGCTTGGCCAAGTTTTAATTTGGCTTAAAAATAATCCTTATTTATATTTCTATCCTTTTTATTTAAAAACCAAACTTTTATTAAAAGATTCAAAATAGTAATTTCCAAATATTTTTATTTTCCTTTATTAAATGTTTAAATTTGTAAATCCCCTTAGGATTTATTTTGATCAAAATAGGTTTTGAAAGTTTCCAATTGGAATCAAAAGTCTCTTCTCACCCTAAAAATCAACAAAGTTTTATTTTATTCATTTATTTTTCACATTACAAGATTTGGAAAATCTTGGGATGTGACAGTCGCTTACGCTTATGATCATCGCTGGGTCTATCCTCAAGTTCACGATTTTCAACGAGGTAGTAAGACCCATTGAGTAGCACCTTGCTTATGATTAACGGTCCGTCCCATGGCGGGGACAATTTGTGTGACTTCTTCTGCTTAAGTTGGAGCACCAGATCCCCCTCTTTAAAAGAGCGATTGCGGACGCGGTGACTATGGTAGCTGCGTAGCTTCTGCTGGTAGATGGCGGATCTTTGGCATGCCAATACGCGCTCTTCCTCAAGAAGGTCCACATCTAGGCGCCTGGATTCTTCAGCATCATCTTCGTCGTAGGCGGCAACTCTTGGTGAATCGTGAAGGATGTCGGAAGGCAGGATGGCTTTTGCTCCATATACCATGAAATAAGGGGTGTAGCCGGTAGATCTGTTAGGTGTAGTTCATAAACTCCACAGAACAGATGGTAACTCTTCTGCCCAGGCTCCAGCTGCTCTATGTAGCGGTGCCTCAAGACATGGCTTGATTCGCTGCAGAATTAATCCATTGGCTCGCTCAACCTGACCATTGGATTATGGATGTGCCACAGATTCTAGGTCAAGTCGAATGCCCTTCTCCCAACAGTAGGCTTCCACTTCTCCGAGTGATAAGTTGCTGCCATTGTTGGTGATAATGCTATGTGGGAGACCAAATCTCACCACTAGATCCTGGACAAACCTAAGGGCAGTTGCCCCATCAAGCTTTCTAATGGGTTTAGCTTCTATCCATTTGGTGAATTTATCAACTGCTACTAGCAGATGCGTAAACCCACATGGTGTCGTCTGTAATGGACCAACCATGTCTAGCCCCCAGACTGCAAACGGCCAAGTTATTGGTATTGTTCGCAATTCTTTAGCTAGAACATGTGGTTGTCGGGCATAATACTGGCATCACATGCATGTCTCGGCCAGCTTGTCGGCGTCCGCCTTCATGGTTAGCCAGTAGAATCCTTGCCGGAAGACTTTGGAGACCAACGATCGAGGAGCGGCGTGATGCCTGCAATCTCCAAGATGAATCTCACACAGGATTTCAATACCTTCTTGCTGGGAAACACACTTCAGGTATACACCAGTGGTGCTTCTTTTATAGAGTTGTCCATTGATTATGGTATAGCCCTTTGCTCGACGTACTATTTGCCGACTTTCGACCTCGTCGATGGGAAAAGTTCCATGTACGAGATAATCCATGAACGGTTTTGTCCAAGCCGGAGGGACCTTTGTCACTGTGTGAACGAAAGAGTCAACTCTATCTGGGTTCTCGGGGTTCGCTCCCTTCACGGACGGTGTCCGTAGATGCTCTAGAAAAATGCCAGGAGGAATTTCTTTGCGCCCTGACCCAAGCTTTGACACTAGATCAGCCGCCTCATTTTCCTCCCTAGGGACATACTTGACTTCGTAGCCCAACAAGCTTTTGTCTATCTCGTCCACTTCATCTCGATATGCCGCCATCATAGGGTTCCGTGTGTTCCAGGTGCCAGCCACATGCAGGGCAACCAAGTCAGAATCACCACAGCAAACTATATGCGCTTGATGCCAATATCCTTGGCTATGCGAAGTCCGTGAATGAGTGCTTCATATTCCACCATGTTGTTTGTAGCCTCGAAGTGGATCTGCAGAATGTAGTGCAGATTTTCCCCTGTTGGTGACTGTAGCAGTACACCAGCCCCCCAGCCGTTGAGTAGCTTTGATCCGTCAAAGTGCATCACCCAGTATTCTGGTTCTGGTACAGGGGTGATACGTTAGAAACGCATCTATAATTTTTGATGCTCCATGCTTGTTTTGTATCTACTTTGCTTTGCTTTGTCTATACTCTGAGGTGTTTTTATATCTTTTATGGAACTAACCTATTAACAAGTTGCCACAGTGCCAGTTGCCTGTTTTCTTCTGTTTTTGGTTCCAGAAAGGCAGAAAATCAATATTCTCGGAATTGGACGGGACAAAAGCCAAAGTTATTATTTTTCCCGGAGCAACACGGAACCACGAAGCAGAGCCGGAGGGGGCCACAGGGTGGCCAAACCCCCTAGGCGCGAGCAAGCCCTGGAGGCGCCTGGAGGGGGTGTGGGCCCCTGAATCCCCACCGACCTTGATTCCTACGCCTATAAGAAGCCTCCGATCCAAAAACCCTAGGGAATCCAGAAGAAATCCACGAAAACCTCTGTAGCACCGCCGCCACCATAGGGGAGATTCGGGGGATAGAAAGTCTCTGTTCCGGCACCCCGCCGGGACGGGGAAGTGCCCCTGGAGCCATCTCCATCGATCTCCATCGCCATCTTCATCACCATTGCTGATTCCTATGATGAGGAGGGAGTAGTTCTTCCTCAGGGCTAAGGGCTTTACCGGTAGCTATGTGTTCATCTCTCTCTATGCGTGATCTTGTTGTGGTCATGAGCTTTGTAATCAAGTAGATCTACCTTGATACTCAAGTGCTTCAATAGATCTCTGCTCTCCCCATGTGTGTGAAAGTGACAGCGTGCACGCCATGGTGGCACTTAGGTTTGAGTCTACATAAGTACTCTTTGTTCTTTAATAGATCTATGCTTTTCCCCACGTGTGTGGAAGTGACAGCGTGCATATGTGGCACTTTGGCTAGATTGAATATTTGTTATGAGTTATATTTGGAGTTGGATGTCTCTATGAAATTGTGGTGTTTGTTGGAACCATCTAGCGCTCAAGGTGGGGTTATCTAGATTGGGGAAGGCCCTACCATGAATTAGAGTGTCCAACCGGAGAGTAGTTAAGAGTAGTATCATGAAGAGAGGATATTTATATGAGAGAGTGTTCACTAGTGAAAGTATGATCCCTACGCCTTGTTTCTAAACATGGAAACACTGTTTTCTACTAGATTTGTTGCATGTTTGCTTGCTTCAGTCTTTACCTCACCGTCAAGCTATTTCCTGGCACTGTTACCACTTGTATTTGACTATCTCTTCGCCGAACTAGTGTACCTATACACCTGACAAGTGTATTGGGTGTGTTGGGAACACAAGAGACTTCTTGTATCTTGATTGCAGGATTGCTTGAGAAGAGAAAGTCAAGCTAGTTAAGGACAGATTAAAGATAGCACAATCCCGACAGAAGAGCTACGCAGATCCTAAGCGTAGAGAAGTCACCTATGAAGTGGGTGATAGAGCTTATCTTAGAGTGTCACCACTTCGTGGAGTGAAGATATTTGGAGTCAAAGGAAAATTGGCCCCAAGATATGTTGGACCATTCAAGATTCTAAGTCGTAAAGGAGAAGTAGTTAATGAGATTGAATTGCCAGAATCATTGTCTGCCGTTCACAATGTGTTTCATGTAAGTCAACTTAAGAAATGCCATCCAGAGATGGAAGATACTTCTTTGAAGGATACTATACCTTTGGAGGAGGTTCAATTGGAAAGTGATCACACTTATGAGGAAAAACCCATCAAGATTCTTGAGACTGCAGAAAGAGTTACTCGAACTAAGACTATCAAATTCTACAAAGTTCAATGGAGCCATCATTCCGAAGAAGAAGCAACATGGGAAAGACAAGATGATCTTCGGAAAGACCACCCTCACCTATTTGCTAGCCAACCCGAATCTCGAGGGCGAGATTCACCTTAAGCGGGTTAGATTTGTAACATCCCTAAAATCATGTTTTCAAAGATTGCATATCATTCATGCATGCATATCATTTAGGGATCAATTTCAAACTCATTTCAAGAAAACAGAAGCACTGGGTGCTATCATTTTATGTGAACAAACATTATTTCAATGCCACTCTCTAGTGAGGAAATATTTATTTTAAAACCATTGTTGTAAGTTCATAGGATTGCTTTGGTTTGAGAAAGGCTTGGACAAAAATTTACAAAACAAGTATGATTTTAAACCATTTTCAAAACCTATTCAAATCAAGTGCTAAGCACTGTTTATTTTGATTTAAAAAAAAACCAAGCATGTTTAATGAGACAGCAAGGTTTTATGTTCAATATTATGAAGTTTACACTTTGCAAAAGTCCAGAAAAGGTTTGGAATTTAAATGCATTTGATTTCATTTGAAAAGATTCCTAAAATTCAACTTAGAAAAAGAAAAGGAATTAGAAAACCCAACTGGGCCTGGCGCCACCAATCCAGCCCAACAAGCAAAGAAGCCCACCCGGGCCACTCTTCTCTCTGTCTATTCTCACCCGCGACGAACCAGCCCCGCAGCCACTGAGCACTGGGCCCTCTCCACGTCAGCGTCGTCTTCCCCAATTTCTCGCGCGCAGACACCGCCCCGCCGTTACCACCGTGCAGTGACGCCGTGATTAAAACTCGCTTAAATCCCATTGATTCAGCGCGCAATCTTCGCCCGCTTCTGGCTACTTAAACCCCTCGCCGCCGCGGTCTTTTCCCCCACTTTCCTCGCTCACTCTGCCACTAGGCTGCGCACATTCGAGCTCAGAACCCCGCAGCACCGACGACCTCCGGCAACCGATTCCGGTGAGCTCCGACTGCCCCCCATTCTCTGGTTCAAACAATCGTGACCAGCAAGTTCTTGCGTGTTCCCTCATACCTTCCATTTGTTTTCTCGTGACCCAGCTCGCCGTCTCCGTTCACGTCCGCAAGTGACAGAACCGTCGTCTAACTCCGGCAAGCAATTGAGGTACAATCCGACTGCCACTTGTATTCTCCTTGATCCAGTAGTGTTCGCCGTAGACTTGCGCACCCCCTAATGCAGCTGACTTGTGCTAGGGCGACCCAGAGCCTCGGCAACATCGACGTCTGCAAGCACCCGACGCCGCGCATAACTCCGGCGAGCCCCAGCGACCTCCGTTGCGCGCCCCTTCGCCAACGAAGAACACCTCGAGCACAAGCGTCATCACGCGAACTCAGTGAGCTATCCCACTACCTTTCTCGCTTCCTGCATCGCTGGCAACACCACTGCCCGAGCAGCCGCCGCCAGCCACCATCGCGCGTCGCCCATCCTTGTTCGCTTGCTTAGCAGCCGTAGGATCTAGATCCATCGCTCTAGATTAGATCTGCACCGAAGCGGTAAGTGACGATCTGAGCCGTATGAGCTAAGTTAGATCTGATGGTCCACGCTAGTCAATCCGCGCGAAGCAGTACCAGCAAATCAGAAAGCGCTGCGTGGCCTCTATTTGAATTTAAAACAGAAAATTTGATCTATTAGTTAACCAAACTTGTAAAATTCATAACTTTTGATCCACACGTTCAAATTTTACAAATTTTATATCATTGGAATCAGGAGAGAAAATCCTTTCTGTTTATGCAATGTGTTTAATATTTTGTCTCTGTAAAAATGGTTGTTTATGCATAAACTTGTGTAGGCTTATTTTTATTATATAAATTATTTGAAAAATGTTTTAAGGATCAAATAAAGTTTAGTTTGAATATCTTGGACTTGTTTATGTTTCAGAACTATTCACTTGTCTTGTTTGGTGTAGAAAAATCATCACATGGCATTTGCGTGCATTCATATATTTTTGTTTGTATATACTTTGTATGTGATTTTGGTGCCATTATTTTATGTGTAGATTTTGGTGCCATTATTTTATGTGTATATTTTGGTGCAAATAGTGATTGTGATTGTGAAGATTGTTGCTACTCCCCAAACTACCAAGGCAAGTGGTGCTTCATGATTTTATACCTATGTTTTTCAATTATGCACTAGAAATATTTTGTATAGGACTTGCATGAATATTTTGATCTATATGCTATGCTTGGGAAATCCTAGTAGTTGTATAATTGCTAGAAATTTCTAAGTTAAGATGCTTACCATTGCCATGCTTAGCCTAGCTAGTAGCAACCAAGGGTGGTTATATATTCATGTTATGTGAAAATATTCTAAGTCTTTGGACTTGTGTTTTGCTTAATAAAACAACTAAGTGAATGAAACACCTGGGTGGAATGGAAAGATTGGTTTGTGTTGAGTGGTTACACAAGGCCCATTTCTATGGTTTACCTTGTGTATCACACTTATGGAAAACCACCCAGGAACAAAGGGATTTGAGATGCCAAATGTTAAGAAGCTTCTAGTGCAGCCACATGGCAATATGGGCTCTGCCTGGATCACATAGGTTGCAATAACTTATCCATTTGGACAGTTGGTGGTAGTGGGATGATAGGTTGGAACGCGTCCATTTGGTCTAAGGGGAGGTTTCTGAACGGTCATGTCTTGGTGAAAATCAAGTCTTGTGGGGAAAGTGCACAACCTCTGCAGATGGAAGAATCTAAGTACTTAGCCATGTCCCTGGTATTGGACAATTTGAGCATCAAGAAATGGAAGCTATCAAGAATCTCCTCATCCCAATTTCTAAGTTAAAACTTGTGGTTGAACAAGGGTAAAGGTTCACCAATGTCTATTGGTGGTTCCTTGGGAAAGTTTTGTCAAAGAAAAACTTAGTGTTTTCAACTGATAGGTAAAACCTATTTTGAGCAAAGCAAGCCTAAGCTACACTTAGCAAAAATGCATATAGTACCTAGACTACTAATATTCTACTAAGGTACCACTTGCCAATACTATTCCAATGTATTGACCCACTATGGCTGTAACTTGTGATGTTGCAGGTTACTCTGATGATGATTAGGGGTTATGAGTCTACACTCAACATGCTTGCCTGTGGCACATGAAGATGAAGACTTATTTACCTTATTATATATTTGAACTCTTGTATTAGGCCTGTGGCCATGGAGTTTGTAAAAGACTATGTTTGTCTCTGGAATGATTTGTAATTATGACCTTTGTTTCTGTGTACTTCATCTTAAACTGTGGATGATAGCATTGATCCAGGGACTAGAATTGCAATCACAGGGATCCTTACCTTTATAAAGGGAGGGATCTTACAGATGGTATCAGAGCACTGTGTTGCCTGTAAGATTGTGACCCTAGGATTGGAAACCACTAAGGAAAATTTTCAACAACTTCCACACTTGTCTTTTTCTTCTCGTAAACTTTTCTAATCTTCTTTCTCATCTCTATTTGTAGATGAACTCCATCAAAGAAGCCGTGAAGAAGGGACCACTCATGACTATGACTTTAGAATGTGAGACAGAATTCCCCAAGGCTCTCAAGGACCTCATGGTTGCCATGGGTATACATGGTGCAGCTGTGTACAAAGGTTTTCCCGTGATGGATGAAGGAGTTGAGTATTGGTGGGTGCAACTTCACTTGTATAAAAACAAGGAAGAGAACCACAAGGAATCAGGATTCTGCATGGTCACCAACTCAGTGATGCACACCACATTCTTTGATTCAGCAAGGGATGCAGCTTGGAAGGCCATCAAAGAGCTTGGTGATGGAATCAAGTGCAGAATGATCAACACCCAGAATGACCTTAGAGAAGAAAAGAAACATACCCAAGAGTTGGAGGCTACCAACCAACGTTTAAGAGAGGACATCATAGACTTAGCAATGGAGCCATGTGATCAAGATCGACAGATTGCCTCTAGTGATGCCCTGTTAGCCAACTTGGCAAGTGAGATGGGATTGTAGCGTACTTCGTTAGTTGGACCACCACACATTTTATTTTCCCAAATGTTGTCTAAAATAAGTTGAACCTTGCATGCTTGTATTGGATTTATGTATGCCATGATTTGTGTGTTTTGATTTCCAAAGATATGCCTGTGATGCCTTGTTTGTGATTTATCCTTAAATTTTTCTATCTTATAAAATAGATGCCTAATGTTACTATCAGCACGGCTGAAGAGTTCAAGGGAACTCGTTTTGGCACTCGTATTATTGAGCTCACTAGTGTGCTCAATCTCCCACTTCCTACCATCATGATGCTTCCCCTCACCAAGTTCGAGAGGAAGGACCTTTGGGGCTTCAAGGTTACTCAGCCAGGACGCCAGACTGAGCCAGCCACGGAGGCCATCACCTTCAAGCTCATGCATGATGACAAGGAGAGAGGCCTAGAGGTAGTCATGCAGGATTTGCTTGGGCGCTTGTTAGGGAGACACTCTCGGGAGATTAGAGGTACTCATTTCCATGTAGGGTTCGCAGCATAGAAAACAAAAATTTTCCTACGATGGGAACTACGTACCAAGATCTATCTACTAGATACAAACAACGGGCGGATGTATATCCGTAGAGAACATAACCTTGAAGACCGACAAAGCTTAACGAGTTCAACTCGTGGTTGATGTAGACGATCTCTTGCTGATCTCAAGATCGAGACGAAGTCCTAGCGCCGCAAATCAGCAGCGCATCCGTGCTCGGACACACGTTCGAGGCACTGAGCAACCTCCGCCTCCTCGCTCCAGCGATGCAGCGGAAGCACAACTCTTTCTTGCCGAATAGCCACCGGGAACATGTATCTCGCTAGTCCGAGACCATGGGGGATAAATTCTAGAGGGGGAGAGAGATCCTTCACGAGGAGGTGTGAGAGACAAGTGAGGAGGGGGGCTCCTTTTATAGGAGGAGGGGGGAACCCAAGGGGTGGCCGCCGGCCATGGGGGGAAGCCCCCTCCCCTCCTTCATTCATGTGGGTGGACACTCCACTCACAAAATGCCCTTTAAATTTCCTCCACTCAAAAGTCCACTCAAATTCCCATTAAATTTCCACCAAATTTAATGCAAACTCTCATTAAATAAAACTCTTTTATTTTATTCAGAATTTTGTCAATTACTTTAATGACAAACATTCACAAATAACCCCTTGCTAGAATTCCATTTCACATGCATAACCACTTTATGCAATTTCACCCGAAAACCCGTTTCGGTATCTAGTGAAATAAATTCCTGCGCTTGTTCATTCTTTCGGCATGAAACTTTTGCTCCAGTTGGATGTCGGTGTCTCTTAAGTGTGTCACCCTACGGTTCGTGAATAATGCGGACATGATCGAGACCCCTCTCGGATCAATAATCAGAAGCGGGATCTGGAGACCCATACTGAGTCCCACACATTCAACGATGACTTTCTTGTGATCGTCGGAACCTTTTACGCTAGTATCTTAATCCCTTTGTTTCATGATATATTACATGTCTGAGATTCGATCATCGGTATCACCATACCTAGTTTGATCTCGTTACCGACATGCACTCTTTTCTTGTTCCCGTGATATAACATTCTAGTGATCAAATCACTTGCTTGCAAGCTAATCAATGTGATATCACCGAGAGGGCCCAGAGTATATCTATCCGTCATCGGGATGAACAAATTCCACTCTCGATCCATGAGCCTCAACATAACACTTTATTATTTATGAATCCATCTTTATAATCACCCTGTTACGGTGTGACGTTTGATGTTATCAAGAAACTCTTCCGGTGTTAGTGATTGACATGATCTCATGGTCTAAGGATTAGGATCACTTCGTAAGTTGTTATAGCAATATAAACTCAATGACTTTGATCATAATGCTATACTTCGGTTGAATGTTCATCACACCATTACACTAATGTTGTGATCCCGTTATTAACAACAGCCAATGTCCATGATCAAGAAACCTTGATCATCTTGTTAATCAACGAGCTAGTTTATGAGAGAGGCATAACTAGGAACTTTCTGTTTGTTTATTAAACACACATGTATTAACGTTTCCGTATTAATACAATTATAGCATGCAAAATAAACATCTATCATATACTTGGAATACACATAATAAACACTTTATTATTGCCTCTCAGGGCATATTCCCTTCAGTCTCCCACTTGCACTAGAGACAATAATCTAGTTACATAGTGATAAATCTAACACCCATTGAGTTCTGGTGTTGATCATGTTTTGCTCTAGGGAGAGTTTTAGTCAACGGATCTGCTACATTGAGATCCGTATGTACTTTACAAATCTTTATATCTCCATCCTTGACATGCTCGCGGATGGAGTGAAACCGGCGCTTAATATGGTTGGAATGCTTGTGAGACCTTGGCTCTTTGGCATTGGCAATGGCACCATTGTTGTCACAATAGATCACCATTGGGTCCAACGCGTTTTCCACCACTCCTAGTTCGGATACGAACTCCTTCATCCAAACTGCTTCCTGAGCTGCTTCTGAAGCAGCAACATATTCGGCCTCCGTTGTTGATCCCGCTACCACAGGTTGTTTGGAGCTCCTCCAACTAACTGCTCCGCCATTCATGAGAAATACGTATCCAGATTGAGACTTAGAGTCATCCGGATCGGTGTCAAAGCTAGCGTCGACATAACACTTAGCGACGAGCTCTTCTTCACCTCCGTATACAAGAAACATATCCTTAGTTCTTCGTAAGTACTTAAGGATATTCTTGACCGCTATCAGTGTTCCGAACCTGGATCCGATTGGTACCTACTAGTCAAACTAATAGCATGTGCCACATCCGGTCTTGTACATAGCATGGCGTACATTATAGAGCCTATGGCTGAAGCATAGGGGACTTTGTCCATAATCTCTCTTTCTTCCGTCGAAGCCGGAATTTGAGTCTTACTCAATGTCTTGCCTTGCAACATAGGTAAGAACCCCTTCTTACTTCCGTCCATTTTAAACTTCTTTAAAATCTTATCAAGGTATGTACTTTGCGATAGCCCTATTAGGCGCCTAGATCTATCTCTATAGATAACTTTGCGATACCCCTTTGCGACAAGTCGAGCTTTATAGACGGTCACATTACCATCATCATCAGTTTTCCTTTTGAAAATCCATTTGTTCTCCACGGCCTTTCGATCGTGAGGTAAGTCCACCAAGTTCCAAACTTGATTTTCATACATGGATTCCATCTCGGATTTCATGGCTTCTAACCATTTGTTGGAATCCGGGCTCATCATCGTTCTTCATACTTCGTAGGGTCATCATTTTCATCAACCATGAAATTCATGACAGGATTTCCGTACAGCTCGGGAGCTGCACGCGTCCTGCTTGACCTGCGAGGTTCGGTAGTACTCTCTTTCGGAGTTTCATGATCATTATCATTAGTTCCCTCTTCAACAGGTGGAGCCAACTCCGGAACAACTTTCGGCGCTACGCTACTCGCCATACTTTGAAGAGAAGGTTCAATAACCTCTTCGAGTTCTACCTTCCGACTACTCACACCTTTCGTGAGAAACTCTTTCTCTAGAAAGGATCCATTCTTGGCAACAAAAGCCTTGCCCTCGGATCTGTGATAGAAGGAATACCCAATAGTTTCCTTAGGGTATCCTATGAAGACGCATTTTTCTGCTTTGGGTTCGAGTTTATCCGGTTGAAGTTTCTTCACATAAACATCGCATCCCCAAACTTTAAGAAATGACAGCTTAGGTTTGTTTCCAAACCACAATTCATACGGTGTCTTTTCAACGGATTTAGATGGTGCCCGATTTAAAGTGAATGCATCAGTTTCTAGTGCATAACCCCAAAATGACAACGGCAAGTCCGTCAGAGACGTCATAGATCGAACCATATCTAATAAAGTACGATTACGACGTTCCGACACACCATTTCTCTGTGGTGTTCCGGCAGGTGTGAGTTGTGAAACAATTCCACACTCTTTCATGTGAGTGCTAAACTCGTAACTTAGATACTCACCTCCACAGTCGGACCGTAGAAATTTGATCTTTCTATTACGATGATTTTCCACTTCATTCTGAAATTCTTTGAACTTTTCAAAGGTTTCAGACTTGTGTTTCATCAAGTAGATATAACCGTATCTACTCAAATCATCCGTGAAAGTAACAAAATAACGATATCCACCTCGCGCCGACACACTCATTGGACCACATACATCAGAATGTATGATTTCCAATAAATCTGTCGCCCGTTCCATTGAACCGAAAAACGGCATTCTAGTCATCTTGCCCATAAGGCATGGCTCACATGTATCAAATGATTCATAATCAAGTGATTCCAAAAGTCCATCCGAATGGATCTTCTTCATGCGTTTAACGCCAATATGACCTAGACGGCAGTGCCACATATATGCGGATATATCATTATTTAGTTTAATCCTTTTAGCATCAACATTATGAATATGTGTAACATTATCATCGAGATATAATAGAAATAAACCATTCATCATCGGTGCATGACCATAAAAGATTTCATTCATATAAATGGAACAACCATTGTTCTCGGATTTAAATGAATAACAACTTCGCATCAAACACGATCCAGATACAATGTTCATGCTTAGTGCAGGAACCAGATAACAATTATTCAAGTTTATAACTAATCCCGACGGCAAGTGGAGAGGCAGCATTCCGACGGCGATCACATCAACACTTGATCCATTGCCGACACGCATCTTGACCTCACCCCTTGCTAGTGGTCGCTTGTTCCGTAGCCCCTGATTCGAGTTACAAATATTAGCAACTGAATCGGTATCAAATACCCAGGTGCTACTGCGAGCACTAGTCAAGTACACATCAATAACATGTATATCATATATACCTTTGTTTGCCTTGCCGGCCTTCTTGTCTGCCAGATACTTGGGGCAGTTGCGCTTCCAGTGGCCAGTCCCCTTACAATAGTAGCACTCGGAATCAGACTTAGGTCCAACTCGGGGTTTCTTTTCAGGCACGGCAATAGGCTTGCCGCCCTTACTTCCCTTCCGTTTTCCCTTCTTGTCTTTATTGAAACCAGTGTTCCTATTGATCATTGTAACTACCTCGGTGAATTACGCCCCTAGTTACAAGCCTGGATGAGGGGAAATGGTTGAAATAGTACGGTGGGGCCCAAATGCCACTCACGGGTAGACCTTTCGGCCGTCCCAACCATTTCCAAACATCGGGACAAGAACAGGCGGCGTAATCTGCAGGCGAAGGGATCAACTACATATACAAATGAGTATGTATGCAAGCCACCATACAACAGTACATCAGAGACATTCCATCTAAAAAGAAAGGAAATATAGCAACACCATACGGCAAGATTCAAATGTCCTAGGTAGATATAATAGTTCAGGATATCTCCTCATACATCAAACATCAGAGTATCAGGCGGAAGTGGCAAACAAGATCCGAGTACGGATAAGAAGCAAATCGGCATAAGATGCCCCATAAATAAACACATCCCGCCCACAGATCTCACGGATCCCCGTTCCCGGAATCTCTACACCGAATGATCGTTGCCCACATCGTCCGTTTCCTCCACCTAGTATCCGTCTCGTGAGTGTACCTGTTCATCTGAATCAAATAATTTATCGTGTGAGACCCTAGGGGTACTCAGCAAGTATTTATGCCTCTAAAGGGGACACAACCTGGGGGGACGCAATTGCAGCAAAAGATAAACCCTAACAGTTCTATAGATACTCGCTAACCATCCGCCTAACCATAGATAGACGGATGTCCGTGAATTAATAACAATAGTTGTAACAATAATATCAACAGATCCATCGTCCTCCTCGCTTACCAACGAGGAAGCGGACGAACAACCCCCTTCCGTTGGCAGTTTTATTAACCATTCCATGAGTGTTGCACTATTTACTAGTCAGTTACTTAGTCAAATTAAAGCGGTACTTTAGTTATGCTTGTCTATGATCGAGAAACTGTGCTCCAAGTCGTCCATAACCGCGGACACGGCTTTCAGAAAGTTTTACCCTGCAGGGGTGCACAAATAGCAACACACACTCGATCAACCTCGGAAAAACCAAATCAAAACCCAACGAGGCTTTCACGACAAAGCAATCACAGGATTCGAAAATATTTCAGGGGGCCACCCCATTAAGCTACCCGCAACGAAGTTAGCTGACTCCGAAACGGACTCAAGGTTTGCGCCAATGGCTGTAAACGACTGGGAACCCAAAAATGTGACTGGGCTTGTCGATACCGCGAAAACACTCCGCTTACCTAAACAGTACAGGTGCAGTACATCGCACAATTTAAATAAAGCAGTAAAGCATGGCATAAGTACAGGATAGGAAATAAAACCTCAAACTAGTTTGTGGCCCCAAGAAATAAGAATGAATCAAGCTCTGGCTCAGGGGGGACCCATAAGCCTCCCGGATGTGGATAGCGCGAATATTCAAGGAACAGGAATCAAGTACTTGGGTTCTACGGGACACAAGTGAGCAGGAAAAACCAAATAGCAGATATTGCTCACCGGTGCCACTTTCATTAGTTATCCCATTACTACTCAGGTTAAGTTGTTTAGGTACCTCGTTATCCATCAGACACTCACATACCCTACACATGATGTTCTACGACTCGCATGGCTCAAACAACTCCTGTAGTAATGGCTCATGGGATGGAGGAACAAGCTTCGGTGGGGTTTAAAAGTAAAGGCTATGCAGTACTTGGGGTTTAGTTTAATGCAATCGCGACTCAATGATGCAAGAATAAGATAGAGGCAATAGGTACTATATGTATGCAAGCATGTGGTAGTGCTTGCCTGGCAGCTCAGTTGAAGCGAGAGAAGGATCTGGGTAGTGCTCCTGGGTTTCTTGATATATCCCCTGCTCAGCGTCTATTCGAAAAGAACCAAACAAACAAGGCCCAACATAAATAAAGTGCACAAGCATATGAATAAAATGCGACAAGCAAACAATCATGCCATGATGAATGATGCACAATTTGCATGGCAATAATATAGCATGGCATGGGTGAGGTGTGGAATACAATAATAAATCATTTTATTGAGTTTTAGTCACATTTTATACTCAAATAAGTTGCTGTATACTTTATATTTATATGATGCATGCTGAAATTCAGAACATGGAATGCATAAACAGAAAGGTCTCGTCGAGCTGATCATTTTAGACATATCATTTGTTAAATTTGGAGTTATAAATCAAAAGTTATTAATTAATTAAGAAAAGGGCATTTTGTTGTAATTTTAGCCAACTTGAAATTTAAAGTGTTCAAAATATATTTTAGATAGCATATTTGAATTCCTCACATTTTTCTAATTTGAAAACATATATTATTTGTATTATTTGGATTTATGAATTTAAATTTATTTTAAAGTCAAAATTATTAAAAAGGGGTCAAAGTCAAAGGTTTGACTAGTTTGAATTAGTTTTGAAAATATTTGACTAAAGATTTGAATTAACATTCAAAAACAAAACATATTTCATATAAGGTTTGAATTCAAATTCCAATTCATTTGAAAGTTATGAATTAGTTTTAATTTAAACAGAATTGAAATTTGAATTTGGATTTGAAATAATTTGAAAAGATTTGAATTAAACAGAAACAGAAGAAACTTTTGTTACTCAGGGAGGTTCTACCCACAGCGAGTGACAGGTGGGCCGCAGTGCTGACTGGGCAAAACGGCGCGCGGAAAGCTTTTCTCACAGGGGTCCTTCTTAACCCAAGTCAATGACAAGTGGGCCAGGAAGCTGGGAGGCCCACTGCGCGCGCGAACGGTTCCGGCGGTGACACGTGGTCGGTCCAAGGAGTGCGGGTTAAGCGCTCAGGTCTGCGGGGGGGTTTTCTGCTAAAACGACGGGGTGGCTGACAGGTGGGCTCTGCGGACCGCGGGTTGAGGCGGGAAAAAGGCCAGGGGCCTCTGCGCAAAACGGCCAGCGGCTGCCGCTGCTCGCTGACAGAAGCGGTACTGACGGCGGCGGATCGGGCGGTCTTCCGGCGACGATGGCGACGCCTACGCTGGACTAAACGCGCCGCCGCCAAAACGAAAAAGGAAGAGGGACATACAGGCTACAAGTTTCGTTCAGGGGGCAACTACGGGGGTGGGCTGCAGCGCGCGGGCTTCGACGAGGAACAGGGCAGGTCAGATGCTGCTGCAGCTGCTGCTGTCTGCAGGGCACGACGCGCGGCGGCGCACAGAGCTCGCTCGACGAAAGGCCCGGCGCGTCTGGGACGCTAGGAGGAGGACGGGCATGTCTAAGAGATCGAGGTGCTCACCAGGAACTCGTCGGTGTGTCGGCGGAGCTCGGGGTGGTCGCGATCTGGCGCGGGGCTCGCTGGCCGGAGCTAGGGTTTCACGTCGGCGCGGCGCTGGTGCAGCTGGTACAGGCCTTCTCCTCCTCGCTGGCGGGTACGGGGCGACGCAGAGAGACCTCCTCGGCTTCCTCGACAACCTCCACGCCACGCCCGCCTGCTGGTTCGAGGGATCGGTGGTGGACACCGACGGTGGCCGGCGATGGTGTAGCCGGTGGTAGGGTAGACGGAGAGGGAGGGGCGGTCTGGGGTAGATCTGGAGAGGCCAGAGGAGGCGTGAGGAAGGAGATAAGCAGAGAGGGAGGGAGGAGGTGGCGTGGGGGAGGTGGTGAAGATAAAGGTGGCCTCGGCCACCTTTTTCCTCCCTCCTTCACGTGCTTGGCGTGAGGCTAGGGCAGGGCAGGCGCATGGGGAGGGTCTGCCGGTGGGACCAGATAGAGGAGAAGGGGAGGCTCGGGTGGGACCTGCAACGCAGAGAGAAGAGCAAGAGAGGGGAGAGGGGGAGGCTCGGGTAGATGCTAGGGTAGGAGCTAGGCTTGGAGAGAGGGGGTATGAGTCGGGTTAGGGTTTGTTTAGGGTTGGGGTAGAGAGAGGGAGGGGGTAGATGGGGTGTGGGGCCAGGGAGAGGGGGTGCCATGCGGGGCATGCATGATAGAGAGAGGAGAGAGGGATAGATCATGGTGGTGGTAGGGGTACTAGGGTAGATGAGGGGTTAGATTTAGGGTCTAGTTTAGATGAGAGAATTTGGAGAAAGGATTAGAGAGAGAGGGTGGTTTAGGGTTTTAGGCATGAACAAGATAAAGGCAAGCAACAAGGGGTTTGGGTGATGGAAAGAGGGTGAAGTTGCAAGGTCAAAACAAAATAATAGGGCCAACATGAGTGGACTCTCAAAGATCCATGCTTCACTTCCAAAAATACAAGAAAAACCAAAGGAGAGGATGATGGTGAGATTTACATGGCCCATGCATGAATAGTAGATGCCACATTTGATTTTGTGAGAACAAAATTAAATCCCATGGCATTTATTTCCATGCATTCCCAAATATGGAATAAAGGTCAAGCAAAAGAAAATAGAATTGGATCCACCCAACCCACATGAGCTAGAATAAAAATCCAAAGAAAAGCATTACAAGCTCATGGGTTATTGGAATGGTGGAAGTATAAGGTGGTGACAAGAAAGGTGGTGGAGTTAAATAAAAGATATGCCCCCAACTCAACTTGGGCATTAAACAATATATCAATAACCAAATACAATATCAAGAGGCAAATACAATTAATAATGCATATGAGATAAGAACCAAAACAAAAGGGTTTTATATGATGCTTAAATGCAAGATGGCATGATGACATGAGCATGAAATCATGATGATACAACAATTATATACAGGAAGTAGCCATTATATTACTAAACCAAGTAGCATTGCAGTTGTTAGACAAATGGGATGCTACAATCATCAACACTTGATGTTCCGTTTTGATCTCCACTTCTGCAGTTTTAAGCATTGACAGAAGCTCGGGGAGAGACTTCTTCATGCCTTGCATGTTATAGTTCATCACGAAGCTCTTATAGCTAGGTGGCAGAGACTACAGAACACGATGGATGCCTAAGTCAATGGGAATCGATATTCCCAAGGACACAAGCTTATCGGCGTAACCCGACATCTTGAGTACATGCTCACTAACGGAGCTGTGCTCTTCCATCATGCAGCTAAAGAACTTTTCTGAAGCATTGTAGCTCTCTACAGCAGCATGTGTGTCGAAAATCATTTTCAACTCACCCATTGTATCAAATGCATTTCCATTTTCGAAACGCTTTCGAAGTTCCGGCTCTATCCCATACAATATGCCGCAATGAACTAAGTTGTGGTCCTCCTGACGAGTCTGATAGACATTCTTCTCCTCGTCAGGGGCATCATCAAAAGGTGGGGGGCCTAATGGCGCTTCTAGCACGTATTGCTTTTGTGCAGCAGAGAGGAGAATCCTCAAATTCATGGCCCACTCGATAAAGTTGCTACCGTTCGTTGCTAGTTTCTCTTTCTCCATGAACACATTGAAATTAAAAGCAGGTGGTGCCATCTACAACAGAATTTGTAAATTTTAGACTAAGTGTATGATAGATTGAGTTCAACTAATCCATATTACGAATGAAGTCCCACTCAAAAACAACATCCCTCGTGCCTTTTTGGTGATTACATGAACCAAATCCACTATACCAAGTCCGATCATCACGTGAGTCGGTATAGCTTCAAAGGCGAGCATCAAATGGGCATCATATCAACTATATGACTCATGCTTAACCTTTCGGTCCGTGTTCCGAGGCCATGTCTGTACATGCTAGGCTCGCCAAGTTAGAACCTTAGTATTCGCGTGTGTAACTGTTTTACACCCGAAATATGGTCGTGGATCCAAGAGCACCCGATCATCACGTGATGTCTTGGAGCGACGAAAACATAATCGGTGCATACTAAAGGAAGAACACATTCTTATCTTGATATTTAAATGAGGGATCATCTTATTATGCTAACAAAGCGCTAAACAAGCAATATAAGATGCTATCAAACATCATATGTTTATTAGTGAAATGATATGGTTCCCGCATATGATCCCTATCATGTGCACCGTGGTATGATCACTATCATACCTATATGTGTAAATCCAAGGTCTATGGAGTTTACACGCTATGTGTGTTGTAAGAGTATCATCTCATACTTCTACTTACAACACTACCATATCATAACACTAGCCCAGCAACAATCTAAACTAGACGCCTCTAATTTATCCATTTCAAGTTTTACGTGGCTTAGGGCTTTCGAGATAGAACCGTTCTTACCTACGAACATGAACCACAACGAGGATAATCAAATTGTTGACAACTCGCTTGCAAAATAGATATTGACTATAGTAGGAGAGACAGACACCCGCTAGCCACTTATGCAAACTAGCTGCATGTCAAGCGTGGAACAGGTCTCATGTGCGAGGACATGTAAAGTTTGTCCGGGCCGCTTCATCCCACTATGCCACCAATATCCAAAATTACAACAAAGGAGCAACAACATGATCATCATCGCCCACATACTCATATGTGTACTACCCGTGCAAAGTATCTACGCATAGATCCGGCTCTGATACCACTGTAGGGTTCGCAGCATAGAAAACAAAAAATTTCCTACGATGGGAACTACGTACCAAGATCTATCTACTAGATACAAACAACGGGCGGATGTATATCCGTAGAGAACATACCCTTGAAGACCGACAAAGCTTAACGAGTTCAACTCGTGGTTGATGTAGACGATCTCTTGCCGATCTCAAGATCGAGAGGAAGTCCTAGCGCCGCAAATCAGCAGCGCATCCGTGCTTGCACACACGTTCGAGGCACCGAGCAACCTCCGACTCCTCGCTCCAGCGATGCAGCGGAAGCACAACTCTTTCTTGCCGAATAGCCACCGGGAACATGTATCTCGCTAGTCCGAGACCATGGGGGATAAATTCTAGAGGGGGAGAGAGATCCTTCACGAGGAGGTGTGAGAGACAAGTGAGGAGGGGGACTCCTTTTATAGGAGGGGGGGTACCCAAGGGGTGCCGCCGGCCATGGGGGTCAGCCCCCTCCCCTCCTTCATTCATGTGGGTGGACACTCCACTCACAAAATGCCCTTTAAATTTCCTCCACTCAAAAGTCCACTCAAATTCCCATTAAATTTCCACCAAATTTAATGCAAACTCTCATTAAATAAAACTCTTTTATTTTATTCAGAATTTTTTCAATTACTTTAATGACAAACATTCACAAATAACCCCTTGCTAGAATTCCATTTCACATGCATAACCACTTTATGCAATTTCACCCGAAAACCTGTTTCGGTATCTAGTGAAATAAATTCCTGCGCTTGTTCATTCTTTCGGCATGAAACTTTTGCTCCAGTTGGATGTCGGTGTCTCTTAAGTGTGTCACCCTATGGTTTCTGAATAATGCGGACATGATCGAGACCCCTCTCGGATCAATAATCAGAAGCGGGATCTGGAGACCCATACTAACTCCCACACATTCAACGGTGACTTTCTTGTGATCGTCGGAACCTTTTACGCTAGTATCTTAATCCCTTTGTTTCATGATATATTACATGTCCGAGATTCGATCATCGGTATCTCCATACCTAGTTTGATCTCGTTACCGACATGCACTCTTTTCTCGTTCCCGTGATATAACATTCTAGTGATCAAATCACTTGCTTGCAAGCTAATCAATGTGATATCACCGAGAGGGCCCAGAGTATATCTATCCGTCATTGGGATGAACAAATTCCACTCTCGATCCATGAGCCTCAACATAACACTTTATTAGTTCTGAATCCATCTTTATAATCACCCTGTTACGGTGTGACGTTTGATGTTATCAAGAAACTCTTCCGGTGTTAGTGATTGACATGATCTCATGGTCTAAGGACTAGGATCACTTCGTAAGTTGTTATAGCAATATAAACTCAATGACTTTGATCGTAATGCTATACTTTGGATGAATGTTCATCACACCATTACACTAATGTTGTGATCCCGTTATTAACAACATCCAATGTCCATGATCAGGAAACCTTGATCATCTTGTTAATCAACGAGCTAGTTTATGAGAGAGGCATAACTAGGAACTTTCTATTTGTTTATTAAACACACATGTATTAACGTTTCCGTATTAATACAATTATAGCATGCAAAATAAACATCTATCATATACTTGGAATACACATAATAAACACTTTATTATTGCCTCTCAGGGCATATTCCCTTCATTCCACGCCTTCGGTAGACGTGATGAGGATGGTGAGGCCATTGACTTCGAGGATAATGCTAGAGAGACGGCAGAGCCGATTCGTCTATACCTCCAGGACTTAGAGGTTCTTCTTAGGCACCTAGATACTGATAGGACCAACGTCATGCTTAGTAATGACGAACTCCAGGTGCAGCTTCGTGAGAAGGACAAGCTCTTCGTGGATCAAGATGAAAGAGTCAAGGAGATGGAGGCCAAGTTTGAGAGTCAGGATAGAAAGTTCAAGAGCAAAGAAAAAAGAGTCCAAGATAGGAACAAGAGGATTCGAGAGATGACTGCAGAACTAGAGGCCAAGGACTTCGAGCTCGAGCATCAGCAGGTGGTGATTGAGAGACTTCGTTCACAGAAGAGGGCTCTCAAAGCCAAAGTAGAGGCCTTGACCACCAATGTCGAGGAGTACAAGACCGCTATGGAGAATGCAGGTCTTACACTTGTTGATGAGGAGGTTGATGCAGAGGAGTAGTGATGGCTACTCATTTACCTTTTATTTACCATGCTTTTGATTATTGAGTCGCAATGACCATCCAACATGTGGATGGCTTGCTATTGGTGTGTTTACTTTTCACAACTTGTTGTCTATGTTGTTGAACTTTTACTATATTGATGCATGTTTGGTGATTGTTTATGTGATGTATTGTGCATGTTAGCATCTATGGGTATCTCATTCTTATCTTTATTGAAAACCACAGATGCCTCCCCGATGTGCCAATCCCAACCCTAACAACAACAACAACAACAACAACAACAACAACAACAAAATCACCCTCGAGATGCAGCAGATGATGACAGCTCAGACGCAGCTGATGCAGATGATGACCATGTTCATACAGAATCAGAACAACAACAACAACAATAATAATAACAACAACAACAACAACAACAATCAAAATAACCCACCGGGTTTTGACATGCTTACCAGATTCTTAAGACTAAGGCCAGCAAAGTTCTCAGGAACTACTGATCCCATGGTGGCCAATGATTGGCTACGCTCAGTGAACAAGGATTTGGTAACTGTTGGCTGTACTGATGAGGAGAAAGTCAGGTTTGCAGCACACTTGTTGGAAGGACTAGTAGCTACTTGGTGGGATAACTTCCAGATCACCACTCACATTGAGGATGTGACATGGGCTATCTTTGAAGATGTTTTCCGTACTTCTCACATCTCATCCGGAGTGATGAGTTTGAAGAAGAGGTAATTTCATAACTTGAAGCAATGCCACCGCAGCGTGGCTGAATATATTGAGGAGTTCAACAATCTAGCGCGTTATGCACCGGATGAAGTTGACACTGATGCTAAGAGGAAAGAGAAGTTCCTTGAAGGATTGAACGATGAATTGAACCTTGCCTATGTCCCCACATATCAGTCTCTTTGTGACAAGGCTGCCATCTTAGAGAGCAAGATGAAACAGGTTGAAAGCAGGAAGAGGAAACACTCTGACAAGCACAGCTCGGGATCGTCTCACAAACGTTCCCATTATGAAGATAGTGGGAATTCTGGATCCCACAAGCATGGAAAGTACAACAAGCACCACAACCACAATCGTCATCATGACAACAAGCACCACCGTAGTCATGACAATGACAAGTACAAGAATCACAAGAGTGGGTACAAGAACCACCACAATGGAAGTGGTAGTTGAAGCCAGCCTGTCAAGAAGGATCTTAGTCAGGTTGAATGTTTCAAGTGCAAGAAGATGGGGCACTATGCAAATGAATGTGCAGAAAAGAAAGTTGACGGACCCAACAAGCCCAACCTTTTCCAAAAGGGACAAGTGAACCACATCAATGTGGAAGAGATCTATGAGGAACCTGATGTTGTTGCTGGTAAGTTCAAACTCAATTCTGTTCCAGCATTTGTTCTCTTTGATACTGGTGCATCTCATTCATTCATATCAAGAGCATTTGTTGAAAGAAATGAACTACCGGTAGAAACTATTGGGTGTCCTATAAAAGTAAGTTCTCCTGGCGGAGAAATGATAGTGAACTCAGGATGTCATGATCTAGTCATAGAGTTTGGGAAGTATAAGTTTCCCGTTAATCTGATAATCTTAAACTCCCAAGGATTGGATGTCATTTTGGGAATGGACTGGATTACTAAGCACAAGGGAGTGCTAGATTGTGCCAACCATACTGCCTCACTCACAACTCCAGAAAACAAAAGGATCAGATTCAATACCAACTTTGAATCGAAAAGGAGTAAGCTAAATTCTCTTAAGGGGGTTAGCATAGACAGTGTGCCTATTGTGAGTGAATATCCGGATGTGTTTCCGGAAGAATTGCCGGGAATGCCACCAGACAGAGATGTGGAGTTTATTATTGACTTGCTACCAGGATCTGGACCAATAGCAAAGAGACCGTACAAGATGTCAGTTGATGAGTTGAAAGAACTCAAGAAACAACTCAGAGAACAGTTGCAGAAAGGATTTATTCAACCAAGTTCTTCATCCTGGGGAGCACCCGTTTTGTTTGTGGAAAAGAAAGATAGAAGTCAAAGGTTATGCATAGATTACCGTTCACTCATTGAGGTGACCATCAAGAACAAATACCCTTTGCCTAGAATCAATGACTTGTTTGATCAGTTAGAAGGAGCCTATGTGTTCTCAAAGATTGATCTTCGATCAGGTTATTTCTAGCTCAAAATAAGGGAACAAGACATACCTAAGACAGCTTTCACCACTAGGTATGGATTGTATGAGTATACTGTGATGCCATTTGGTTTGACCAATGCACCAGCTTACTTCATGAATATGATGAACAAGGTGTTCATGGAGTTCCTTGACAAGTTTGTGGTCATATTCATCGATGACATTTTGATCTACTCCAAGAGCAAAGATGTAACATCCCTAAAATCATGTTTTCAAAGATTTCATATCATGCAAGCATGCATATCATATAGGGATCAAAACTCAAACTCATTTGAAAGAAAATAGAACTTGAGAGCTATGATTTTATGTGATCAACAATAAATCAAATGCTACTTTCCAATGGGAGGTTATTTGTTCAAAAACCAAACCTTGTTGCTCTCAGATTGTTTTGCTTGATTTCTAGTGCTTAAACCAAATTTTACAAAATAAATATGGATTTAAAACCATTTTCAAAATTTGTTCAAATCAAGTGCTATGTCACTACTTATTTTATTTGAAACCAAAGGACCAAGCTAAATACAGTGAGACCACATGTTTTTATACCCAGAAGTGTGAGTGCTGCACTCTACAAAAATCTAGAACAAATTTGAATTCAAATGGCATTTGAATTTGTTTGAAAATGGATTCAGAAAATTAAAACAGAAATGGAAAAAGAATAGAGAAAAGGAAAAAGGCTGGCGCCAGGCTTTTGGCCCAACAGCGAAACCAGCCCAACAACCAGCCCACCCAGGTTTCCCCCTTTTCCTCTATTTCTCACCGCGCCCGCGTGCACCCACCCACTGACAACCAGACCCCACCATGCCCCGTCAGCATCTTCCCCAATCAACGCGCGGCTGAGGCGCTCTGCCGTTACCTCGCCGCAGTCACTGCATGCGTTATTGCCATTGATACAGCGTGTAATCGCTGCCCCCTCCTGGCTATTTAACCCCCTCTGCACCGCGAGCATTTCCCCTCACCTAGCGCCACCACTCCGCCACCAGGCTGCGCGTATTCGAGCTCACTCCGCTGCGGCACAGACGCACTCCGGCGGGCGATTCCGGTAAGCTCCGACCGCCCCTCTGCGGCTGGTTCAAACGAGCGTGACCGCCACGTCCTTGTGCATCTGCTAACGTCCCTAGTTTGCCTGCTCGTGACCCAGGTCGCCATTTTCGTTCACAGCCGCAACCACCAGAGCCGCCACTCAACTCCGACGAGAAATCACGGTACGAATCGAGCGCCCCTTGACCCCTCTTGCATACGACTAGGTTCGCCTTGTCCTTGCGCAGATACTGATGCCTTTGGTTTGTACTAGGACGGTCCAGAGCGTAGGCAACAACTCTGTCTGTGGCCACCTGACGCCGTGCACGACTCCGACGAGCTCCAGCGACCAACTCCGCACGCCCCTTCGCCATCGAAGCCCACCTTGAGCATCAGCAGCACACGACGAGCACAGTAAGCCCCTTCTCCCTCTCCCGCATGACCTAGAACGTCGGCAACAACTCTGACAGAGCCGCCGCCGCTAGCGCCGCCAGTCTCTGGTCGCAAGCTTAGCAGCTGTTGGATCTGGATCTGAAGCTCAGGATTAGATCACTTACTCTAACCGTTACACGTAGATATGACCGTGCGCTGCCACATAAATCGAACGGCCCTCGTTGATCGATCCACACGAATCGGTATCAACCAATAGGAACACGCCGCGTGTCTGAGAGTTTGATTTAAAATCTGAATTTAGATCTATTAGATGTTTAAACTTGTTTAATTCATAACTTTTGATTTCCACGTCCAAATTTGACAAAAAATTTATCAATGGAATCAGGAGAGAAAGTCCTTTCTATATATGCAATGTGTTTAATGTTTTGTTTCTGTTAAAATGGTTATTTTTACAGAAACATGTGTAGGCCTATTTTGGGTATATTAATTATTTGAGAAATGTTTTAGTGTTCAAATAAAGGTTGTTTGGCAAGTTCTAAACTTGTTTATGAATCAGTACTGTGCACTTGTCTTGTTGAGTATAGAAAAATCATCACATATCATATTGCATGCATCCATATATTTTTGCTTGTATTTGTTTTGTATGTGATTTGGTGCTATCATTTTATGTGTAGATTTTGGTGCAAATAGTGATTGTGATTGTGAGGATTGTAGCTACTCTCCAAACTACCAAGGCAAGTGGTGCTTCATGATTTATTCCTAAGTTTTACAACTTTGCATTAGAAATATTTTGCTAGTCTTCCATGGTTAATTTGATCTATATGCTATGCTTGGGAAATCCTAGTAGTTGTAGAATTGCTAGAAATATTTCTAAGTCTTATCAATGCCATGATTAGCCGAGCTAGTAGCAACCAAGGGTGGTTATATTCATGCTATGAATAAATATTTTAAGTCTTTGGACTATGTTTTTGTTTAATAAAACAACTAAGTGAATGAAACACCTGGGTGGAATGTAAAGAATGGGTTATATTGAGTGGTTACACAAGGCCCATTTCTATGGTTTACCTTGTGTATCTCACTTGTGGAAAGCCACCCAGGAACAAAGGGATTTGAGAGGCCAAATGTTAAGAAGCTTCTAGTGCAGCCACCTGGCAATATGGGCTCTGCCTGGATCACATAAGTTGCAATAACATAGCCATTTGGACAGTTGGTGGTAGTGGGATGATAGGTTGGCACGCGTCCATTTGGTCTAAGGGAAGGCTTCTGAAATGTCCTGTCTTGGTGAAAATCAAGTCTTTTGGGGAAAGTGCACAACCTCTGCAGATGGAAGAATCTAAGTACTTAGCCATGTCCCTGGTATTGGACAACTTGAGCATCAAGACATGGAAGCTATCAAGAATCTCCTCATCCAAATTTCTAAGTAAAACTTGTGGTTGAACAAGGGTGAAGGACCCCAAAGTCTATTGGTGTTTCCTTGGGAAAAGTTTTTGACAAAGAAAAACTTAGTGTTTTCAACTGATAGGCAAAACCTATTTTAAGAAAAGCAAGTCTAAGCTACACTTAGCCAAAATGCATATATAATTTAGTCCACCAATATTCTACTAAGGTATCACTTGCCAATACTATTCCAATGTATTGACCCACTGTGGCTGTAATGTAAGGTTCCCAACCTTTAATAAGGTAGAGATCCCTGTGTTTACAATGCTAGTCCCTGGATCAATAGCTAGCATCCACAGTTAAGATGTAATATCAAGATACAAAGGTCATAATACAACTTTATAACCAGGAATAACATAATTTATTAAATCTTACATAGCTCATTTGGCTATTACATTACATTGCAGCAGAATATCTATAAGCATGGGGTCCTTCATCTTCAAAGTGCCACAGGCAGACATGTTGGTTGTAGACTTGTAATCCTAATCATTAAACTTCACTAATATCAATCAAACCTGCAACATAACAAGTTAAAGCCACAAGGGTCAATACATTTGAATTGTATTGGCAAGTGATACTATGGTAGTATAGTGGAGTCTACACTACTAGGAAACGGCCTTTAGTGGCGCACCTGAAAAGGCCATTTGTGGCGCAATGTGCGCCACGGGCCTCGCGCTACGGCTATCTCCTAGCCGTGGCGCACTACCTGGTGCGCCACGGTTGTGTCGAGATAGGCGTGGCGCACATGCCAGTGCGCCACGGAAAGTAGTCCAGGTGCGCCACGCGTATGAAACGATAACCGTGGCGCACTAGGTGCTGTGCGCCACGGATATAAATTTCAAAATTCAAAAAAAAGCAGCAGATCTGGATCTCCTCGTCAGTGTCGTCGCGCGTCGGTGTAGGTCGCCGTCGTCGCCTCGTCGTCGCCTCCTCGTCGTCGTCGTCGTCGGAACTGCAAGGAGGAGGAGGAGAATAGGAGGAAGAGGAGGAGAAGAAGAGGAGGAGGAGAAGAAGAAGAGGAGGAAGAGGAGGAAGAGGAGGAAGAGGAGGAGAAGAAGAGGAGGAGGAGAAGGAGAAGAAGAGGAGGAGGAGAAGAAGAAGAAGAGGAGGAAGAGGAGGAAGAGGAGGAGAAGAAGAGGAGGAGGAGAAGGAGAAGAAGAGGAGGAGGAGGAGGAGAAGAAGAAGAGGAGGCCTCGTCGTCATCGGAACTACAAGGAGGAGGAGGAAGAGGAGGAGAAGAAGGAGCCCGCCGTCTCGTCGTCGGAACTGCAAGGAGGAGGCCGCCGCCATCACCATGTTCACTACAAGGAGGAGGAAGAGGAGGAGAAGGAGAAAGAGAAGGAGGAGAAGAAGAAGGAAATGAGAAGGGAGGAAAAGGAAAAGGAGAGAAGGGGAGGGAAGGTGGGCGGGGTGGGGATTCGAAATTTGAATCCCGCCCAAGCTTATCCGTGGCGCACTAGGTGGCGGTGCTACGGGTAAGCCACCCTCTATTTTTTTTCTGCAGGAAAAAAGGTCTTTTGACCGTAACTTTTTAATCTTTTCGAATTTTGAAAATCTAAAAAATCGCTAAACCTAAAAAGGCGATCAACGGGGGGGGGGGGGAGTTGGTGCAGGATAGTTAGGCGTAGGGCACTAGGGCAAGGTGCCCTACTACTAAGTTTATACATCTGTGGCGGACATGCCATAGTGCGCCACAGATGTGTCTGGACGTTTCACAGCAGAGAGGGGCATGCACTTAGGCGTAGCGCACCCCCTCCATGTGCGCCACGGTTGACACTAACAACCGTAGCGCACCTATCCTATGTGCGCTACGGATGTTTGGCGTGCGGCCAACAGGGCCCTGGACCACACACATCTGTGGCGCACTATGGTCATGTGCGCCACGCACTACTAGGAAAACGGCCTTTAGTGGCGCACCTGAAACCATCATCTGTGGCGCACCTGCAGTGCGCCATGGGCCTTGCGCTACGGCTATCTCTCAGCCGTGGCGCACTGCCTAGTGCGCCACGGTTGTGTAGAGATAGGCGTAGCGCACCTCCTAGTGCGCCACAGAAGTTTGGCATGGTGCGCTACCCCTTGGATCTTCTGTGGCGCACTACCTAGTGCGCCACTAAACTTCCATGGTGCGCTTTAGGTGTAGTGCGCCACAGAAGGTAGACCATGTGCGCCACAGATGTATTTTTTGTTTTTTTAATTTCCAAGCCAGATTATATGCAATACAGATTATATACAATATTACAGCAGATATACACACACAGATACAAGATATACAATTATATATATAAATACTCAATATGAAAAACAAGATTGAAACAAATACATATAGATAAGTCTCATACATGAATACATAGTCTAAGTTACATTGTTTTGATCATGTTACAAAGTAGTAGTTGGTGACATGCGAATACATGTGTCGATCGAACAAGTTAGAGCTCGGAAGCTCGCCTAGACATCTAAACTAGCTAGCTAGACACAAACGCGGGATAAATAACCAAAGAAGATAAGCATGATCACCGCCGCGACGAAGGTGTAGGTCTTCATCCGGTTCCTTGTCCTAACTACCGCTAGATAGCGCGTGTATCTAGCTTCCGCCTCCGCATAGTGTTGTACCCTTTGTAGCTATTGCCGCTGAAACGGTGCACCTGTCTTCGGCAGTCTTCCCAATCATCGTAGACTCCGGGAACCCGTCCCTTGTACACGACGTACCACGTCATCTACAAGTTGACAATAATAACTAACCGGTGATTGAAAAAACATGTATAATTAAAGTCGCATATGAAGATACACTTATAGAAAGTACTCTTAAATCAAAAAGAGCAAACTCAAAAAGCATGCCTCATATATAACTAGGTTGTTGGACACAGGAATATGCTATGACGGGACTGTTAGCCAAGTAGGATGCACAATTCCTGGACTTGTGCATATCACAAGGCTAACAATCCCGTCATAGCACATTCATATATATATATTGTGCCACGACATTTCAATCATCGGCATATTCTCGAAAAAGACAAAAATAACTCGAAAAGAATGCCTCATATATAACTAGCTAGGTCGTTGGACACAGGAATATGCTATGACGGGACTGTTAGCCAAGTAGGATGCACAATTCCTGGACTTGTGCATATCACAAGGCTAACAATCCCGTCATAGCACATTCACATATATATTGTGCCACGACATTTCAATCATCGGCATATTCTCGAAAAAGACAAAAATAACTCGAAAAGAATGCCTCATATATAACTAGCTAGGTCGTTGGACACAGGAATATGCTATGACGGGACTGTTAGCCAAGTAGGATGCACAATTCCTGGACTTATGCATATCACAAGGCTAACAATCCCGTCATAGCACATTCACATATATATTGTGCCACGACATTTCAATCATCGGCATATTCTCGAAAAAGACAAAAATAACTCGAAAAGAATGCCTCATATATAACTAGCTAGGTCGTTGGACACAGGAATATGCTACGACGGAACAGTCAGCCAAGTAGGATGCACAATTCCTGGACTTGTGCATATCACAAGGCTAACTATCCCGTCGTAGCACATTCACATATATAGTGTGCCACGACATTTCAATCATCGGCATTATTCTCGAAAAAAGAGTAAGGAAAAAAAAAGAAGGACCAAATTGAGCAAAGGACCAAAGAGTAAGCAAAAAAACCAAGCATTGATTGATATATAATAATAATAAGCAAAATAAGTAAGCGGTGATTCATAAACCTAATAAGATAAGTACACTTGTCGTCCACACACACACACAAAGGTCATCTATAGTTTACAACTACAACTAGGCCAACATCAAGCCTTCTGGCTCGGCTTAGGGAACGGGAGGACGCCCTGTCTCGTCATGAACTTCCTATAGTCACCCTGCATCTCTAGGTGATCTTCTATGTAACGGTTATTCGGGATATTTCCTCCGTAGAAGATCCCCCCCGAAGTCATGACATCACGAAAGATGATTGCCCCAAACTGCTGCTGGATGCGATACATCTCTTGTCTAATATCCGAATCATTGATCTTGGCCTTTTCTTCGGCCCACTGTTTGAGATGATCTGGCAGCGTAGAATTCTGCTGGTCAAGTAGGAACGCCCTCATGTGATGGAGTGCGTAGTAGGCTTCCTTCTTACTGTTTTCCGGCTGCTTCACGCAGGGGAACTCTGTTACGTGGTTGAAGACGTGCCTGCCGAACTTGACCTTCTTACGCACGAAGCTGGTGCCTTCCGTCGAGGCAAAGCCAGTGAGAGCATCATCCAGAACTTCCTTGATCTTGTCGTAGTTTTTCTTCTTTTCTAGACTCCCCGAGTCGAAATACGTGGCGTGGGAATGCTTCGGCGATAAGGAGATGAGCGTGCAGTGTTCATCTCTGCGCAAAAAATTCAAATGGAATGTGTTGAAAAAAGAATGATGATGATCTAATAAAGCCAATCGACGGTGGCGACTGAATAACGACTTACTCGGGAAAGTAAGGCACGAGAATGTATTCCTTTGTCTTGTTCGCCACGAGGATTCTTTTTAGGTACGAGGCCACGATACGTCGTTCGGCGGGGGAACCCAAGCAGCCGTCACGCATGTAGTAGGGGTCCACTATAGCGATGCCCGGTGTGTTCTCTCTAATGATCTGCGTGGCCAGGCTGAGAGAAAAGAGACGGACCATGGTATAGTGCAGCGGGTATAGGTGGAACATATTGAAGATGTCCTCGAACCGCAGGAAGAACAGATCCGCGGGGGCAGTGTCGACGAAGCCCAAGCCTGGTGGCACCTTAACCACGAATACCGGGTGCGAGGGATCTTTCTCCGATAGAAGGCGTCTCTCTATCGTCAGCACGCCGTCATGCACACTCTGCAGTTCCGAACTGGCGAGCTTCCGCAAATTCTTAGGTAGCATGGGCTCACCCGCCACATGAATCCTCCACATAATACCCTCGGGTCTTGGTGGCCCGTCCCGAAACCTGATCGGATTCGCAGTTGTTGACGCCACCGGCTGGCTCGAGCTGCTAGATTTTCTTTTACTGCCCTTTTTTCCTTTTGGAGAGCGGGCAGGCACCGCAATCTGAGCACCGGCCGCCCTATGTAGTGTGTCAGGGCTTAGAATAAAGGGCCGGTTTGTTGTATCAGCTGGCTCTGTAAAGGCGCAAGCTGGAGGCGTCTCCTGAGAACCAAACAGACGCTTGGTGATAGTGGCTTTCTCTGTGGGGCCACCAGCTAGGTCTTCTTCGTTGCCAAACTGAGTGCTGAAGAAGTGATCATTCCAGTCTTCGTCGTCCTCGGCCGGATCCTGCGCCATGTGCATATCATCAACATGATCATCCGACCCACCGCGTGGAGGTGACGGCGAGGGCGGTAAGGGGGCCTTGCCACCGCTTGTCGCTGGCACGACAGGCGGTGCTGTTGTCTGTGGCGTGATGGCCCCCGCCGTCCCCAAACGGATCATGCTCTTTGGCCATAGCAAGAACAAGCCGAAGCAACTTCTGAGGACAGACGGCTCTTCTTCATCCGCTCCTAGGGGTTGAATGGGAGGTTCCAGGTTGTCGCAGCCCCTTAGCACCCGACTAATTTTAACCCTGTGCACGCTATCTCGCATCGGCTTTGAGTGGAACGTGCACTGCAAGGGTTGAACGATGGTACCCTTGGCAACATCCCTCAGCTCGTTGTTCACGTAGCATAAGAGAGTGCAAGGAACATCCGTCTGCAAAAAACATGTACGGCGTCGTCAGAGCGAGATGCCACAAGAGTAATATATATATGGCATGAAAGGCGGTAATTAAAGCAATTTGTTTACCGTGATGGCGTCGAGATCGGCTAATGTCGACGCACCGCATACGGCGACGGGCGTGCAAGAGACGGAAGGGCTGCTTGATGGCGTGGTGCTGGCCACCGGTGTATTCTCCCTACCGACGGGTGCTTGGAGCTCCGGTGCCGCCGCGACGATGGCAGGGGGGGCACCAACATGTACTCCGGCGCCGCGGTGATGGCAGGGGGAGTCACCAACACTTGCGGCGCCGCGGTGCTAGCGGGCGGAGTCACGAACACGTAGTTCGCCTGATTCGTCGGCGCCGCGTTGTTCGAGTGGCTGCTGACCATACTTGGAATCGGGCACGGCCCTACTCGACCACCCGCACTCCAGTTCGCTATTGACTCCACCAAGGTAGGCAGGAAGGACGTGAGGGTGATTGCCAGGTTGTCTTGGACGATCTGCGGGATCCGCGCCACTTGTGCCTTAAGTTCTTGAACCTCTCGGTTTTCGTCCTCGCTCCTTCCCGATGGCGCCACATGCGTCCTCGGCGGTGGACCAAAATGATCCACCCAATTCTTACCCCCGAGGCCGGCCAGACGGCCAGCCGACGACGGCTTCTTCGTAACCGGCTCTATTTTCTTGGCCCGGTTCATCGCCCTGTTAAAAGGGTTATCCCACCGGGTGGCCGCCGTCGACCCCTGGGATGAGGAACCCTAGGATCCGTGACTAGCAACAATTTCCTCCTCCTGCAGAAGAAGTAACAGTGAATCATTTAGATCATCGATTAGATTGCAATCGTGTTGATCCGCGGTAATTAGATTATACTTACCACAATTTCCTCGAATTCCTTCACCGCAGGATCCGCGGTGAGTTGTTTGGTTTTTGGGTCCACATGGTAACGGGCCCTGATGAAGTTTCGAACCTGCCCGGGTTCGAATTTAGCAAAGGGGTTTTCTATCCCCTTGGATCTATACTCTTCGTCCTCCTTATTCCATTTGGCCTCCGCGGTTCTGTATCCACCAGATCCGAGATGGTGATGACCCATATTCATCGCCTGCAGCACCTTTCCCCGATTACTATTGGCCAGGGCTCTTTCGGATTCACACCTCTCCTTGAACTCCCGGAACTGATCTTCGGTGATCTGCGGGTCAATCTTCTGGATCTCCTCGAGACTTTTGCCTTCTTTATAGATCTTCTTCTTTATCCGGGTTCTCCAGCTGGCCAGGGCGGTGCTCATCTTTGTGAGGGCGGATTTGTTTACTTCGTTCCCATGATAATTTGTGTTCTGATACTTAGCGGGGAACTTGTATCTGGCGTGCAGCTTCTCGAAGAGGAGTGTGCGCAAGTGGCCATTATCTTTATGCCGGAGATTCTCGGTGTTGATCGAAATGGTTGTCCGGGTGATCGCCGCCACTTGCCCACCGTACCCTTTGACGACAAGGGCGGGCTCCAAAGGAACCCCTGATGGCCTCACTTCGGTAATTTCCTCCCTGACCGTGCCGACCGTGTTCGGGCGCCGGTCCTTCGGCTTCTTCTTCTTCTTAGGAGGGTTGCTACCACTCCCTATGCCCTCGCCGCCATCAGTGGTTTCATCGTCCGCCGTTCCTTCGGCTTCTTCCTCCGCGTCTTCCATCTCATCATCCTCGCTCTCCGAAGGATGGTATTCTTCATCGTCTTCTAGACGCTGGGCCGCCTCCCAGAATGTCAATTGTTTATTCGGAGGTCTGAGTTCTCCTTCAGCGCTGATGCGCTTAGAACATCCAGCCTCGTCGTTGTCACACATCTTTGCACTAATAAAAAACAAATAATTGGTTAAATGCACGGAAAAATCCGGCATGACCTTTGCTAATTTTCTTAAACTAGGAGTGCCCGATTTCTGCCAAAACGGAAGTTAATCAACATTCCGGCAAAAATCGGGACTCATTTCATACAAGAACCTGCATATATATGGCCAGCATAGCTAGCACACAATAAATGGCCATCATAGCCAGCACAACCAGAAAACAATAAATGGCCAACACAGCCAGCACATAATCTGGTCACATAGGATAATCTGGCCAACAAAGCCAGCACATAAACATCTAGGTAGAAAACACATTGGTTAAGAATGCATCAACATGCCCAGCCACATCAAGCAATGGGCATTTACAGTTATCATCTGGATTCACCAGGCACCAAGCATATGATGGAAAGAAAATAACTAAAGCCTGCTAGGTCTCTTGAAAAAAGAAAATAACACATATGAGCATACACAGCAGCAACTAAAACCCAAGCATACATGTTCTACAACCCAACTGATGTTCTACCAGAGGCATGCCTCCCTTCTGCATAGTTTTAGCTGTGTGTGCTGACAATAGAAGGCTATTTGCAAGATCTGGACTTCTGGAGCCTATGCAATGGTTTGATTAATTCAGTTCTGAAGGCCCTAGCTACTAACTCTGGTTATAATTGCATATGATCTATTCTTAAAATTTGGACTGAGAAGTTATAACTACGGGTCCTGCAGTATGGTTTTTCTTGCTAGGATAATGGAATCACTAAGTTGATAATTCTAATATCATAGCACCTAGTCTATCCTAGGCATAAGTTAGCTCTGGTCATAAGCATGCGTATCTATCACTCAAAACAGTAAATCAATAAGCTTAGCCTGATGGTTCCCTGGAAACTAAGTTCTGTTGCCAAAACTGAATATATGCTATGGTAGTGTTGTTACTTTTCTGAACTGAATGGCCAAGTAATATAGTAGTAAGATCTTTTCTACTGAAAAACAGTTCCTTTTTTTGAAAATAATGGTCCAGTGTAGTGAAATTGTGGTACCGACAGGCATTTGCTTTTTTGACAGTAGCAATCATGTGTTGTTCAGTTCCAGGTTCCAAAGCGCAGCCATCTATCTGACTAAAAGGATAATGTACTTTTTTATCTTTTTAACCACACAACACAAGAATGCAACAAGATCCTGATCTTTTAGTTCAGTTTATCTTTTTTGACAGTAGCAATCATGTGTTGTTTAGTTTTCAGAGGCAACAAACACAAATACTAGCAGCTAAGACCATGTACTATGTGTGTTCGATTCAAGGAATAACCAGTAGGAGGAGCTATAGTTCTAGGAGTTCCAGGGCCTCCTCCTCCTCCTTATAAAAATCATCTAGTTCCAGGAATAAACAGTATAACATCTATAAAAATCATCTGTCTATCATTAATCCATCTTACGAAAGTCACCATAAGCCAAATACATTAGTCACTTTACTAAAAAATTCATTTAGGAGCCAATTTTTTTCTCTCTAAGATCATTGCAGCAAATATTTCAGGTTTACTGCTAACTGAATAAAACTTGCATAAAAACAGAATTATTTCAGGTCTTTTACTGCTAACTGAATCTTGTTTACTGCTAACTGAATCTTGAATCTTGTTTACTGCTAACAGAATTATTTCCAATTCTAGTTTACTGCTAACTGAATCTTGAAGCAGAGAGGGAGAGAGGGAGAGAGGGAGAGACAGGGGAGGGAGAGAGGGAGAGAGGGAGGGGCTACCTCTGACGGGCGGACGACGACGGGCGGCGGCGCGATCCTCCTCCTCCACAAGCGGCGGGCCTCCTCCTCCTCCACGGATCGGCAGCGGCCTCCTCCTCCACAAGCGCGGGCCTCCTCCTCCTCGAGAGCGCAGCGCGGTGGCGGGCCTCCTCCTCCTCCTCGAGAGTGCAGCGCAGCGCGGCGGTGGCAGCGACGGTGGCGGTGCGGCCTCGAGAGCAAGTTCTGTGAGATGCAGCGGTGCGTGTGGTGCGTGTCTGTGAGATGGAGCGGCCGGCACGGTTGACTAGCTAGCGTCCAACACACATAGGCGTAGCGCACCCTCGCCAAGTGCGCTACGGATAACCGTAGCGCACTTGGCCAGGGTGCGCTACTCCTATGTGTGTTGGACTACCAGATAAGAGGGCGGCCACCGCTTCTGTTAGCACTAGTACTGTCATAGCCCACTGGTTCTACCCCTTAGCTCTATTCTAAACTATGAGCACCCAGGTTCGAATCCTAGTGCTCCACTTTTTTATTTTTATTTTAAAAATACTTTTAAATGTTCCAAAAAATGTCCAAAAGTGGTGATACATGCCATACAAATTTTGTTTTGTTTTTAAAATACTTTTAAATATTCCAAAAATGCACAAAAGTGATAATATATGTCATAAAAGTGTTACAAATATGATTCAAAGTATAACTGAATTTCATAATACTTTGTCCATGAATATTACAATCTTTTTCGACCACGCGTTTTACAATATTTTTTGAGCTAGCGTTTTACAATCTTTTTTCCCTTCTTTGTCGCGGTTGAATAATTTAGCCCCGGCACTTTAATGTTTCTTCTTTCGAACGGGCTACCTTTTTTGGGTAGGGTTTTCCTTTTTCTTCTTGTGATGTATGTTGCTGCATCGTAGTCGTTGTCATCTTCAATCTTTGGATCGCCGTACTGGTCGAAGTCTTGCTCGTTGGCGACTCCATCCATTCCGATGATGTTTCTTTTTCCTCTCCTCACGACAACACGGCTAGGCTTTGTCGGGTCGGTAATGAAAAAACATTGGTCCACTTTGGTAGCCAGTACCCACGGTTCATTTTTCGCGGCCACGTTTGCACCGGCGGCCTTGGATTTGGCTGCTTCGGGTAAAATACCGGTCTTCTCTTTCGACGCTCTTTGCCCATCTGACAGAGAACATCGGCACCTTTTCTCCACAGTAGTCGAGCTCCCAGATCTCCTCGATTCTTCCGTAGAATCTTTCCTTCACGTTGTCATCGGTGTAGAATTCCGACGTTACGCCTGAGTTCTGATAATCACACTTGTTGTACTTTTCCTCCGTGTAGAATGTGTAGCCGTTGATATCATACGCCTGATAGGTCACCAGGTTTTGCATCGGTCCCTGCGACAAGGTGAATATGATCTTTTCCGTGTCAGAAGAATGCGAGCGCGGGGGATTATCAAGCAGCGTCTGCCTAAACCAACGCGTGAAATCTGAGTTGTGCTCTTTGATTATTTCTCCCTGCGTCCTCTATATGCCCCAGTCACTGTACTTCTTCTCGATTAACCTTTTGTGCTTCTGTACCCAAGGATCGACCAGTTCTAAATGCTGTAGCGCGACGAGGTTTGCTCGATCAAAGTCTGCGCGTCGAAAATCGAAGTCTGCATGCAGTATGCGACGACCCTCTCGGTGACCAGATCCGTCGAGCTTGCCAAGGTGTCTGTTGACGGGAAGACCGACAGGGTTCTCGATGTCTAGATAATTCGTGCAGAAAGAGATGCACTCTACGGCCAGAAAGCCCTTGTCTATGCTTCCATCTGGACGGGACCTGTTGCGAACGTATCCTTTGATGTGTCCGTTCATCCTTTCGAACGCCATCATGCTGCGGAGGAACATCGGCCCGAGTTGTACGATGTCCTCCACGACATGGACCAGCAGATGCACCATAATGTCGAAGAATGCGGGTGGGAATTGAAGTAGACCTCAAGCTCACATAGTATCACCACGATCTCCTCCTGTAGCCTTCCGAGCTGATTCAAGCCAATCGACTTCCTAGAGATGACGTCGAAAAACTTGCATAGGCCAAATAATGTTTCACGGACGTGCTCGTCCATTATCCCTCTTAGTGCGACCGGAAGTACCTGCATCATTAGCACGGCACAGTCGTGAGACTTCATGCCACTGAACCTCTACTTCGCCTCGTCTAGGTATCTGTTTATCTTGCCCGCGTAGCCGTAAGGAAATTTGACTCCTAGAAGGCACTTGAAAAACTGTTTGATCTCATCCTGGCTTAGAGTGAAGAAAGAAGGAGGGCAGTAATATTCGTTCTTCTTGAACTTTTTACCCTTCCGACGACCTTGTGTCGTCTCCGACTCATGATCATCGTCATCTTCCTGATCATCAGGAGTAGTGCGTCCTCCGTGAAGCTCCTTCCGGATACCCAAGCATATCAGGACGTGCTTTGCTTTCGGACCATCTTTCGTCCTATCTGGCATGTTGATTATGGTGGCGACCAGAGTCTCGCACACGTTTTTCGTGATATGCATGATGTCGAGGCTATGAGGCGTGCGGAGAAACTTCCAGTATGGCAACTCCCAGAAAACAGACCTTGTTTTCCATACCTTCATCAGCGGCTTGTCTTGTTGCTGCCTCTTTCGCTTCTTTCCAGGCTTAGGACAATCTTTCCAGTTTTTCAGCAACTCTTCCACTTCTTCGCTGCTCCTACGCTCTGGGATTCCTCGGGTCTCTGATTTGCCATCGAACAGGTCTCCACGTTTTCTCCATGGATCATTCTTGCCGAGCCACCTCCGGTGCGCGATGAACACGGTTTTCGATGACCCTGGATCTTTCTCTAGTTGGAGATAGCTTGTGTTATCCATGCGCCTAACGCATGCGCAGAATCCTTGGATAACCTGCCCCGAGATATACCCGCAACCTGGATAGTCTTGCACCGTAGTGACCAACGCGGCTCTCATAGTGAAATAATCTTGTGCGACGGCGTCATAAGTATTGGCTCCAGATTCCCATAACGTGGCTAGCTCCTCTTTCAACAGCCCGAGATACAGATTGATGTCGGTACCAGGTTGTTTTGGCCCTTGAATTAGCATACTCATTTGTATGTACTTCTTCTTCATGCACAACCATGGAGGGAGGTTGTACATCCATACAAACACGGGCCAAGTGTTGTGCGTGCTGCTCTGGCTACCGAACGGATTGAGTCCATCGGTGCTCGCACCAAGCCTGATGTTCCTCGAATCTCCACCGAATTCTGGGAATTCGAGGTCCAATGCTTTCCACTGGCTAGCATCTGAAGGGTGCATCAGCAGCTCATCCTTTTCGGGGTCATCATCATCTCCTGGCTTCTTCCTTTCCGCATGCCATCGCATGAGCTTCGCTTCCTTAGGGTCCGCGAAATAGCGTTGCAGACGAGGAGTGATAGGAAAGTACCATACCACTTTTTGAGGTGCTTTCTTCCCTTTCTTGTATCGACTCACGCCGCACACCGGACATGTGGTTTTCTCCGCGTCCTCGCCCCGATAAATGATGCAATCGTTGATGCATACGTGATATCTAACGTGCGGTAGATCGAGAGGACAGAATATTTTCTTGGCATCCTCGATACTAGTTGGACATGTGTTCCCCTCCGGGAGACGATCGTGCCAGAATGCCATCATATCGTCGAAGCTTGCGTCGCTCAATTTGTGCTTTGCCTTCATCTCCATAGCCTTGAGCGTTACATTCAACCGGGTATCATCGGGCCTGCATCCTTCATACAATGGAGTAACCGCGTCTTTCTCAAGTTGCGCAAGCTTGGCTTTCTCTCTAGCGGCAGCCCTGGCGTTACTCGTCTGCTTGAGAAGCAGCTCTTGCACATAAGGGTCCCGCACCCAGCCTGACGTTGTTCCATCGTCGTCTGCTCCTCCGGCATCTAGATCATCATCATCCCGGTCTGCTTCCGCACCTTCACCATCTCCAGGAGACTCTTCATCATCTCGCCCGTTCTCGCCGTGATGATGATCATCGTCATGTTGGCCACCTTCTTCACCGTCTCCATCATCTACGCCATCGCTTATCCAACGAGTGTATCCATCCATGAAACCATGGCGGAGCAGGTGCGCCTGCAGATTCCCGGAATCTGGGTCGATCACCCAGTTGAGTTTGCATCTTCTGCACGGACATCTTATATTTGTCTTGTTATTTCGTATCATGTCGGCCGTCGCACATTTCAAAAATCTAGCCACAATGCCTTCGCTCATTATGCGGACCATTTTTGCCTGCACGATGTACACGGTACAATTTTGAAGTCTATTAGAACCACATAATGAATGCATGCATGCAATGGTCGATAGAAAATTTCGGCATGACCTATCCTAAAATTAGGACCTTTGCAAAATGCCAAAGTCTTGCCAAAATGGAAATGAATCAACATTTTGGCAAAACAAATGGCAACTTGTTCACATACAAACACAAGAGTGAGAGAGAGACCGATCCATACACACATGAACATATCATTATCCTCTCCATACACACATGCATGAGCATCATCGATACTCTCCATATACACACACATATGACCATCGAACCTCTCCACACATACACACATCATGAGCATCGATCATCTACATACATATGAGCACATCATCCATATAAACATGAACACATCCTTACATGGACAACTTACCGAGATGAGAGACCGATCGCGAGAAAGATGGAAAGGAGAGGTGCGCGTGTCGATCGGAGAAGGATAGATGAGAGACCGGAGACCTCCTCTATTACTTATGTAACATCCAAAGCAAGTTTTACATGCTAAAAATGGTGAATGTGTGGAGAAATTGAGGTGGGAAGGAGAAGATCTCGACTAGATCTAAGGAGGAAGAAGAAGGGGAAAGTGAAGTGTGGGGTGGTGGATGTGTGGGCACACATGTGCACATAAAGTGCTGTCCTAAAAGAATCGACACATCCGTGGCGCACACGGCCCTAGTGCGCCACAGGGAGTACAAACTTCTGTGGCGCACTCGGCCGAGTGCGCCACAGATGTTTGTGGCCGTTTCACAGCAGAGGGGGTGTGCGCTTAGGCGTAGCGCCCCCGCCCCATGTGCGCCACAGATGACACAAACAACCGTGGCGCACATGACTGTAGTGCGCTACAGATGTTTGCCGTGCGGCCAACAGGGCCCTGGCCCACACACATCTGTGGCGCACTATAGTCATGTGCGCCACGGTTGTTCTAGTTACTAGTAGGGCACTGCCCACAGGTGCGCCACGCCTGTTTTAGCCGTGGGGCACTTCAACCATGTGAGCCACGGATGTGCTTATTACCTATAGCCATTTTCCTAGTAGTGACGGTTGTTCTAGTTACTAGTAGGGCACTGCCCATAGGTGAGCCACGCCTGTTTTAGCCGTGGGGCACTTCAACCATGTGAGCCACGGATGTGCTGATTACCTATAGCCATTTTCCTAGTAGTGCTATCATCTATATGCATTTGGGTAAGTGGAGCTTAGGCTTGCTTTGCTCAAAATAGATTTTCCTTATCATTTGAAAACACTAAGTTTTTGCTTTGATAAAATCACCCACGGCATCTACCAATCAAAGATTGAAGATCCTTTAACCCTTGTTCAACCACAAGTTTTTAACTTAGAAATTGGGATGAGGAGATTCTTGATATGTAAGATCCCTCCTTTATAAAGGCAAGGATCCTTGTGATTGCAATGCTAGTCCCTGGATCATTGCTAGCATCCACAGTTTAAGATGAAGTACACAGATACAAAGGTCATTTATTACATTCATTCCAGAGATAAAACATAGTCTTTTACAACTCAGGGCCATAGGCCTAATACAAGAGTTCTTGGAATAAGTAAATAAACATAAGTCTTCATCTTCATGTGCCACAGGCAAGCATTTTGAGTGTAGACTCGTGACTCCTAGTCATCATCGGAGTATCCTGCAACATTACAAGTTACAGCCACAGAGGGTCAATACTTTGGAATATTATTGGCAAGTGATACCTTAGTAAATTTTAAGTGGACTATGTTACTATATGCATTTTGGATAAGTGTAGATTGGCTTGCTTTGCTCAAAATAGATTTTTCCTATTAGTTGAAATCACTAAGTTTTTCTTTATCAAAAACTTCCCAAGAAACCACCAATAGACATTGGGGTCCTTCACCCTTGTTCACCCATAAGTTTTACTTAGAAGTTGGAGTGATGAGATTCTTGTAGCTTCCATGTCTTGATGCTCAAGTTGTCCATTGCCATGGACCTGGCTAAGTACTTAGATTTTCCATCTGCAGAGGTTGTGCACTTTCCCCACCAGACTTGGTTTCCCAAGACAGGACCTTTCAGAAGCCTTTCCTTAGTCAAATGGACGCGCTCCAACCTATCATTCCCACTACCACCAACTGTCCAAGTGACTAAGTTCTAGCAACCTATATGATCAAGGCAGAGCCCATAATGCCAAGTGGTTGCACTGTAAGCTTTCTCAACACTTGCCTCCAAATCTCTTTGTGCCTGGGTGGCATACCACAAGTGAGATACACAAGCCAAATCCATGGCCTTGTGTAACCACTCAACCAAAAACCACCATTCAAGTCCCATTCCACCCAGGAAGTTCATTGACTTAGTTGTTTTATTAAGAAAAGCATGAGTCCCAAAGGACTTAGAATTATTTCATCATAGAATGTACATACTTTACCAACCCTTGTTCTCTACTAGCTAGGCTAAGCATGGCATAGTAACTTAACTTAGGAAAATTCCCTAGCAATTCTACAATTCTACACTACATAGGATTTCCCAACATAGCATTTGGCAAAAGTAGCATGCAAGACTTAGCAAAAATAATTCTAATGCTTATTCAAAATAAAGGGTGGAAATATCATGAAGTATCACTTGCCTTGGTAATGGGGAGAGTAGCACTCTTCACAATCACAGTCACTAGCAAAATCTACACAAAAATTTGTAGCATACAATTACATTCAATTTATATACAATGAAAAATATGAATGCATGCATGCAAGAAATTACTAAGTGATGATTTTGAAAACTCTACCAAGAAAGTGCATGATACAGAAACATAACAAGTCACAAAGTTTGCTAACTAAACTTATTTAGCCCTAAACCAATTTGCTAAACCAAATCTATACTCAAAATGGACCTAGAAATGTTTCTGCATACAAACTCACTTTAACAGATACTTTTTGTTAAACACATTGGAGATTCAGAAAGGGCTTGACTCACTGATTCCAACGGTATAAAATTTGCAAAAATCTAACGTGGGAATCTCAAGTTATAGCCATTTGAAATCTGGATCTAAATTTGTTTTTGAATTCTGTTTCTGAATCAACCCTAGACACGTGTCGTAGTATTACTGGCACGTACCGATTCGTTTGGATCGACAAACGTGGACCGTAGGATCTAAGTGAGATCTGGCGGCTCAGATGCGCGCTTACCTCTTCGCCCACGTTCTAATCTACGCCGTAGGATCTACATCTGACGCTCCTAATCGTCCTGACCATACACGGGCGGCGCTAGCGGCGTTGACTGGCGGCGGCGCGTTTGACCGCGGCGGTGCTGGCGCTCTAGGTCGCCTGGGAAGGAAGGGTGGCGCTTACCGGATCCGCAGTGGCGTGCTGAAGCTCGACGTGGTGTTGGTTTGCGAAGGGGCGCGCTGGCACGGTCTCAGGAACTCGTCGGAGTAACGGGCGACGTCGGTAGCTTGCAGTCATGGTCCTTGCCGAGGTTTGGCGTCACCCTAGCACGAACCAGTGGCATCAGGATTTGCGCAAGACATAGGCGAACAAGTTCGCGTGAAGGAGGGGGCAAGGGGCGCTCGGGTTTTACCTTAATTGGTCGACGAAGTTTATCGGCGGCGCAGGTGGTTTCGGTCGCAAACGGAGACGACGACCTGGGTCACGAGTAGGCAAAAGGAAGGTATCAGCGTAAGCGCGAGATCATTCCGAACATCCTCGTTTGAAACAGAGAGAGAGGGGCGGTCGGGGCTCACCGTAATTGGCCGCCGGAGTTGTCGGTACTGCGGGGTTTCGAGGGCAATTGCGCGCAGCCTGGTGGCGGAGTGAGCGAGGAGAGGGGGGAAATGCTTGCGGGGCAGAGGGGTTTAAGTAAGCCTAGGTGCGACAGGAAACGCTCGCGAAATAATGGGCAATTACACCGCGCCATTACAGGCCTTGACAGCAGCAGCGACGTGGTCGCGAGCGTGGTTTGAGGAAGACGAGGGTGACGTGGATGGGGCCCGCTGGTCAGTGAAATAAATCGAAGGGGCGTGGGGTCTGGCCGTCAGTGGCTGAATAGGTGTGCTCGCGCGTGAGAGAAGAAAAGAGATGCCCCGGGTGGGCTTGCTGGGCCTGCTCCGTTGCTGGGCTAAAATGGCAGCGCTCGGCCTTTTCTATTTGTTTGCTTCTTTTCTTTTTCTGAAACGATTTTTCTGATTTGATTTTGATATGAATTCAAACTCTTTTTGAATTCAAACATTTCCTAGGTTTTTGCAGGGTGCAGTAGTCTCCAATATAGGCATAAAAACAAGTGGTTGCTTTGCAAAGGCTTGGTCAAGCTTGGAGATCAAAATAACAGAGACCAGGCACTTGGTTTGCAAAATTTGGAAAATGGTTTTTGAAACCATTTCCAATTTGAAAAACTTGGTTTAAATTCTACACTCAAATCTATCCTCATAAAAGGCAACAAACTTGGTTCATAAACAATCAAACTTTCAAATGGGGATATCCATTTGATTTAAATCTGCTCACATAAAATCATAGCACTAAGTGCTCCTGTTTTTCTGAAATGAGTTTGAATTTGATCCCAAATCTATATGCATGCATGAATGATATGCAAACTTTGAAATAATGATTTTTGGGATGTTACAAATCTAACCCCCTTAAGGTGAATCTCGCCCTCGAGATTCGGATTGGCTAGCAAATAGGTGAGGGTGGTCTTTCCGAAGATCATCTTCTCTTTCCCATGTTGCTTCCTCTTCGGTATGATGGTTCCATTGCACTTTGCAAAACTTGATAGTTTTTGTTCTCGTGACTCTTTCTGCAGTCTCAAGAATCTTGATAGGCTTTTCTTCATAAGTGAGATCACATTCTAGTTGAACTTCTTCCAAAGGTATGGTATCCTTAAAAGAAGACCCTTCCATTTCTGGGTGACATTTCTTAAGCTGACTCACATGAAATACAGTATGGACTGCTGATAGAGATGCTGGCAGTTCAATTTCATAAGCAACTTCTCCTTTGCGACTCAGAATCTTGAATGTCCCAACATACCTTGGTGCCAACTTTCCTTTGACTCCGAATCTTTTCACTCCACGGAGTGGTGATACTCTAAGGTAGGCTCTATCACCAACTTCGTAGGTGACTTCACTACGCTTAGGATCTGCGTAGCTCTTCTGTCGAGACTGTGCTATCTTCAACCTGTCCTTAACCAATTTGACTTTCTCTTCGGCTTCTTTGATAAGATATGGCCCAAATAGACTTCTCTCTCCCACACCATTCCATAACAATGGGGTGGTACATTTTCTTCCATAGAGAAACTCAAACGGTGCCATCTCAATGCTGGCTTGATAGCTCTTATTATAAGAATTCTGCGTAGGGCAGACTTTCATCCCAACTTGCTCGATAGTCTAGGGCACATGCCCTCAACATGTCTTCCAGAATTTGATTAGTCCTTTCTGTTTGTCCATCGGTTTGAGGATGAAAAGCAGTACTGAATTCCAACCTCGTTCCCAATGACTCATGTAGCTGTCTCCAAAAATGGGAAGTGAATTGGGTTCCCCTATCGGACACAATACTCTTAGGCACACCATGAAGGCATACAATTCTACTCATGTAGATTTTGGCTAACTTGGCACTTGTATAGGTTGTCTTCACGGGTATGAAATGTGCCACTTTAGTTAAGCGATCCACGACTACCCATATGGAATCATATCCTGATCTGGTCCTTGGTAATCCGGTGATGAAATCCATACCAATTTTGTCCCATTTCCAATCAGGAATAGGTAGTGGTTGAAGCAAACCTGCTGGTTTCTGATGCTCCGCTTTTACTCTGCTACACACATCACACAAAGCAATATGTTCGGCGATGTCTCTCTTGAGATTGTTCCACCAAAATCTTTCTTTCATGTCCATGTACATTTTGGTGTTACCCGGGTGAATAGAATACGGAGAGTTGTGCGCTTCTTGCAAAATCAGTTTTCGTAACTCCGGATCTTGTGGGACACAGATACGTTTCCCATGCCATAATGTACCCTGTTCGTCTTCATGGAAATTCTTATCTTTCCCTAGACTAATATTTTTCTTAATCTCTTCAATTTCCTTATCGGACTTCTGAGCTTCACGAATCTTGTCCAACAAAGTGGGTTGAACATCCAAAGACATGAGATGTCCTTCAGGCACAATTTCCAATCTGAGTTCTTTGAATTGATTACACAAATCATCTGGCAATTCTCCTTTGGTAAGGCCATTTACAAACACCTTACGACTTAGAGCATCCGCTACCACGTTTGCTTTACCGGGGTGGTATTGCAAACTTAAGTCATAATCCTTGATAAGCTCTAACCATCTTCTTTGTCTCATATTGATTTCCTTCTGGGTGAAGATATACTTCAAACTCTTGTGATCGGTGAACACTTCGCAATGCTTACCCAAAAGGTAATGCCTCCATGTTTTGAGTGCATGTGGGACAGAGGCTAACTCTAAATCATGAGTAGGATAGTTTACCTCATGAGTTTTGAGTTGTCTCGAGGCATAGGCCACAACTTTACCGTCTTGCATAAGTACGGCACCCAAACCTAGATGAGACGCATCGCAGTATACTTGGAAATCCTTTTCCAAGTCTGGCAAACATAGAACTGGTGCTGTCACTAGTCTCTTCTTTAATTCTTGGAAGCTGATTTCACAACCTTCAGACCAAGCATACTTCTTGTCCTTCTTTAACAATTCAGTCATTGGCTTAGCAACCTTTGAGAAATTTTCAATGAACCTTCTGTAGTAACCTGCTAAGCCAAGGAAACTGCGTACTTCTTTCACGTTCTTGGGAGATTCCCATTCTGTTACAGCTGAAACTTTAGCAGGATCAACTGCCACACCATCCTTTGTCATAACATGACCAAGAAAACCAACTTCCTCTAACCAAAACTCACACTTGCTGAATTTGGCAAAAAATTTATGCTCTCTTAACTTTTCAAGTATCAAACGCAAGTGTCCCTCATGTTCTTCTTTGCTCTTGGAGTAGACTAAGATGTCATCGATGAAAACGACAACAAACTTGTCAAGGAATTCCATGAACACTTTGTTCATCATATTCATGAAGTATGCTGGAGCATTGGTTAAGCTAAAAGGCATCACGGTATACTCATACAATCCATACCTTGTGGTGAATGCTGTTTTAGGTATGTCTTGCTCTCTTATCTTAAGTTGAAAATAGCCTGACCGGAGATCAATCTTTGAGAACACACATGCTCCCTCTAGCTGATCAAACAAGTCATTGATTCTAGGCAAAGGATATTTGTTCTTGATAGTTACCTCGTTGAGTGAACGGTAATCTATGAATAACCTTTGGCTTCTATCTTTCTTCTCCACGAACAATACTGGGGATCCCCAAGATGAAGAACTTGGTTGGATAAATCCTTTCTGCAATTGTTCTCCTAGTTGCTTCTTGAGCTCTTTCAGTTCATCAACCGACATTTTGTATGGTCTCTTGGCTATTGGTCCAGAACCTGGTACCAAATCTATCAGAAATTCCACATCTCTATCTGGTGGCATTCCTGGCAACTCTTCCGGAAACACATCCGGATACTCACATACAATTGGCACACTGTCCATGCTAACCCCCTTAAGAGAATTTAGCTTACTTCCTTTGGATTCAAAGTTTGACCTGAATTTTATTCTTTTTCCTTCCGGGGTTGTGAGTGCAACAGTACGATTAGCACAATCTAGTACTCCTTCATACTTAGCCATCCAATCCATTCCCAATATTACGTCTAGTCCTTGGGAATCTAGGATTATCAGGCTCACTGGAAACTTATGCTTTCCAAACTCTATGACAATATCCCGGCATCCAAGACTTACTATCATATCTCCACCCGGAGAACTAACTTTTATTGGACACCCAATGTTTTCAGATGCCAACCCATTTCTATCAACAAATGCTTTTGATATGAATGAATGAGATGCACCAGTGTCAAAGAGTACAAATGCTGGAATGGAATTGAGACTAAACTTACCAGCAACAGCATCAGGCTCCTCATAGACCTCCTCCACATTGATGTGGTTAACCTGTCCTTTCTGAAAAGGATTGGGCTTGTTAGGTCCTTCAACTTTCTTCTCAGGGCACTCAATAGCATAATGTCCCAGCTTCTTGCATTTGAAGCACTCAACCTGACTGATGTCCCTTTTTGCAGGCTGACTTCCACTTCCACTACCATTCCCACTGTGGTGGCTCTTATCTCCACTCTTGTGGTTCTTGTACTTGTCATTGTCATGACTGCGGTGATGCTTGTTGTCATGACAGTTGTGGTTGTGGTGCTTGTTGAATTTCCCATGCTTATGAGATCCTGAGCTTCCACTGTCATCATAGTGAGATCGTTTGTGAGACGATCCCGAGCTGTGCTTGTCGGAGTGTTTCCTCTTCCTACTCTCGACTTGCTTCATTTTATTCTCCAAAATAGCAGCCTCGTCACACAGAGACTGATAAGTTGGAACATATGCCACAGACAACTGCAGATTCAGCTCATCGTTCAAGCCTTCTAGAAACTTCTCCTTTCTTTTGGCATCTGTGTCAACCTCATCCGGTGCATAACGCGCCAGATTGTTGAACTCTTCTATATATTCAGCCACGCTGCGGTGGCGCTGCTTCAGGTTGTGAAACTCCTTCTTTTTCAGGCTCATCATTCCTGATGAGATATGAGCAGTGCGAAAGCCATCTTCAAAGATAGCCCAAGTCACCTCATCTAAAGGAGTGGTGATTTGGAAGTTGTCCCACCATGTGGCGGCTGGCCCTTCCAACAGATGCGCTGCGAACCTGACCTTTTCGGCATCCGTGCAGCCCACGGTCACTAAGTCCTTGTTCACAGAACGTAGCCAATCATTGGCCACCATGGGATCAGTTGTCCCCGAAAACTTAGCTGGCCTCAAACGCAGAAATCTGGTGAGCATATCAAAACCCGGAGGGTTGTTGTTGTTGTTGTTGTTGTTGTTGTTGTTATTGGGATTGTTGTTGTTATTCTGGTTTTGGATGAATGTTGTCATCATCTGCATAAGATGTGTTTGAGCATTCATCATCTGTTGCATTTCTGGAGTGATGTTGTTGGGGTTGGGGTTTGCGTGACGGGGAGGCATCTGTGGTTTGTTCAAATAGAGATAAGAATGAGATACCCTTAGATGTTTTATGCACAATACATCACAAGCAAACACATAGCATGCAACTCAAGGATAAAAGCTCAACAACAGAATAACCAACTTCTCGAAATAAAACACACAAGTGGCAAGCCATCCACATGTCGGATGGTCCAATAATAAGTTCACAAATAGCAAGTACGATAATGAAAGATAAACGAGTAGTCAAGTCTACTCATCAGCATCAATCTCCTCCTCGACAAAGGTAAGGCATGCGTTCTCCATCGCGGTCTTGTTCTCCTCAATCGTAGTGGTCAAGGAATCGATCTTGGCCTTGAGAGCCCTCTTCTGGGAGCGAAGCCTCTCGATCACCATCTGCTGCTGCTCCAGCTCGAAATCCTTGGACTTCAGTTCTTCAGTCATGTCCCGGATCTTCTTATTCCTATCCTGGACGCGTTTCTCCTGACTCTTGAACTTACGGTCCTGGGCCTCGAACTTCGTCTCCATTTCCTTGACTATCCCGTCCTGCTGTGCGAAAAGCTTGTCCTTCTCGCGAAGCTGCACCTGGAACTCGTCATTGCTGAGCATGACGTTGGTCCTGTCCGTGTCCACGTGCCTGATGAGAGACTCTAAGTCCTGTAGATAGAGACGTATCGGCTCTGCTGCGTCCCTCGTATCGTCCTCAAAGTCGATGGACTCTCCATCATCATCACGTCTTCCGAAGACGTGAAAGTGGGTGCCTCTAACCTGTTGGGAGTGACGGCCTAACAGACGTCCTATCAGGTCCTGCATGACGACCTCCATGCCTCTCTCCCTGTCATCGTGCATAAGCTTGAAGACGATGGCCTCCGTAGTAGGCTCCGTCTGGCGTCCGGGCTGATTCACCTTGAAGCCCCAGAGATCCTTCCTCTCGAACTTGGTGAGTGAGTGCACCATGATGGTGGGAAGAGCGAGATTGAGCAAAGTGGTAAGCTCCACAATACGAGGAACAAAACGGGTAACCTGGAACTCCTCAACAGTGCTGATGGTAATAGGCATCTATTTATAAGATAGAAAAGTTAGGACAACACAATTTAAGATGAAACAAGACAAACATTTCATACATATCCATGGAACACAAAATCACACAAGTCATGCATACATGATTCCATTACATCAATCAAGGTCCAAACTTATTTAAGGTATCATTTTGGAAAATAAGGTGATAGGTGGTGGTCCAACTAACGAAGTGCGTTTGCAATCCTATCTCACTGGATCTATTGGCAAACACAATGTTCCTAGAGGCAATCCACCTATCTTGTTCACATGATTCCATCACTAAGTCTATAATATCTCCCCTTAAGGTTTGGTTGGTGGCTTCCAACTCTTGAGTAAGCTCCTTCTCTTTCTCTAAGTCTTTTTGGAGGTTGAGCATTCTACACTTGATTCTAGCACTTAGTTATTTGATAGTCCTCCAAGCTCCTTCTCTTGCTGACTCAAAGAATGTGGTGTGCATCACAGTGTTGGTGTACATGCAGAAACCTCTTTCTTTGTGGTTGTCTTCCTTGTTTTTGTACAAGTGAAGTTGCACCCACCAATATTCCACTCCTTCATCCATCACTGGAAAGCCTTTGTAAACAGCTGCACCATGTGCTTCCATTGCCACCATGAGGTCCTTGAGAATTTTGGGAAACTCAGTTTCACACTCCAAGGTCATGGTCATGAGTGGTCCTTTCTTCATGGCTTCGTTGATGGAGTTCATCTACAAATAGAGATGAGAATGAGAGGATTAGAAAAGTTTACGAGGAGAATAGACAAGTATAGAAGTAGTTGAAAATTTTCTTAGTGGTTTCCAATCCTACAGGCAACACAGTGCTCTGATACCATTTGTAAGATCCCTCCTTTATAAAGGAAAGGATCCCTGTGATTGCAATGCTAGTCCCTGGATCATTGCTAGCATCCATAGTTTAAATGAAGTACACAGATACAAAGGTCATTTATTACATTCATTCCAGAGATAAAACATAGTATTTTACAACTCAGGGCCATAGGCCTAATACAAGAGTTCTTGGAATAAGTAAATAAACATAAGTCTTCATCTTCATGTGCCACAGGCAAGCATGTTGAGTGTAGACTCGTGACTCCTAGTCATCATCGGAGTATCCTGCAACATTACAAGTTACAGCCACAGAGGGTCAATACTTTGGAATAGTATTGGCAAGTGATACCTTAGTAAATTTTAAGTGGACTATGTTACTATATGCATTTTGGATAAGTGTAGCTTGGCTTGCTTTGCTCAAAATAGATTTTTCCTATTAGTTGAAATCACTAAGTTTTTCTTTATCAAAAACTTCCCAAGAAACCACCAATAGACATTGGGGTCCTTCACCCTTGTTCACCCATAAGTTTTACTTAGAAGTTGGAGTGATGAGATTCTTGTAGCTTCCATGTCTTGATGCTCAAGTTGTCCATTGCCATGGACCTGGCTAAGTACTTAGATTTTCCATCTGCAGAGGTTGTGCACTTTCCCCACCAGACTTGGTTTCCCAAGACAGGACCTTTCAGAAGCCTTTCCTTAGTCAAATGGACTCGCTCCAACCTATCATTCTCACTACCACCAACTGTCCAAGTGACTAAGTTCTAGCAACCTATATGATCAAGGCAGAGCCCATAATGCCAAGTGGTTGCACTGTAAGCTTTCTCAACACTTGGCCTCCAAATCCCTTTGTGCCTGGGTGGCATACCACAAGTGAGATACACAAGCCAAATCCATGGCCTTGTGTAACCACTCAACCAAAAACCACCATTCAAGTCCCATTCCACCCAGGAAGTTCATTGACTTAGTTGTTTTATTAAGAAAAGCATGAGTCCCAAAGGACTTAGAATTATTTCATCATAGAATGTACATACTTTACCAACCCTTGTTCTCTACTAGCTAGGCTAAGCATGGCATAGTAACTTAACTTAGGAAAATTCCCTAGCAATTCTACAATTCTACACTACATAGGATTTCCCAACATAGCATTTGGCAAAAGTAGCATGCAAGACTTAGCAAAAATAATTATAATGCTTATTCAAAATAAATGGTGGAAATATCATGAAGTATCACTTGCCTTGGTAATGGGGAGAGTAGCACTCTTCACAATCACAGTCACTAGCAAAATCTACACAAAAATTTGTAGCATACAATTACACTCAATTTATATACAATGAAAAATATGAATGCATGCATGCAAGAAATTACTAAGTGATGATTTTGAAAACTCTACCAAGCAAGTGCATGATACAGAAACATAACAAGTCACAAAGTTTGCTAACTAAACTTATTTAGCCCTAAACCAATTTGCTAAACCAAATCTATACTCAAAATGGACCTAGAAATGTTTCTGCATACAAAGTCACTTTAACAGATACTTTTTGTTAAACACATTGGAGATTCAGAAAGGGCTTGACTCACTGATTCCAACGGTATAAAATTTGCAAAAATCTAACGTGGGAATCTCAAGTTATAGCCATTTGAAATCTGGATCTAAATATGTTTTTGAATTCTGTATTTGAATCAACCCTAGACACGTGTCGTAGTATTACTGGCGCGTACCGATTCGTTTGGATCGACAAACGCGGACCGTAGGATCTAAGTGAGATCTGGCGGCTCAGATGCGCGCTTACCTCTTTGCCCACGTTCTAATCTATGCCGTAGGATCTACATCTGACGCTCCTAATCGTCCTGACCATACATGGGCGGCGCTAGCGGCGTTGAATGGCTGCGGCGCGTCTGACCGCGGCGGTGCTGGCGCTCTAGGTCGCCTGGGAAGGAAGGGAGGCTCTTACCGGATCCGCAGTGGCGTGTTGAAGCTCGACGTGGTGTTGGTTTGTGAAGGGGCGCGCTGGCACGGTCTCATGAACTCGTCGGAGTAACAGGCGGTGTCGGTGGCTTGCAGTTGTGGTCCTTGCCGAAGTTTGGCGCCGCTCTAGCACGAACCAGTGGCATCAGGATTTGCGCAAGACATAGGCGAACAAGCTCGTGTGAAGGAGGGGGCAAGGGGCGCTCGGGTTTTACCTTAATTGGTCGCCGGAGTTTATCGGCGGCGCAGGTGGTTTCGGTCGCGAACGGAGATGACGACCTGGGTCACGAGCAGGCAAAAGGAAGGTATCAGCGTAAGCGCGAGATCATTCCGAACATCCTCGTTTGAACCAGTGAGAGAGGGGCGGTCAGGGCTCACCGTAATTGGCCGCCGGAATTGTCGGTACTGCGGGGTTTCGAGGGCAATTGCGCGTAGCCTGGTGGCGGAGTGAGCGAGGAGAGGGGGGGGAAATGCTTGCGGGTCAGAGGGGTTTAAGTAAGCCTAGGTGCGACAGGAAACGCTCGCGAAATAATGGGCAATTACACCGCGCCATTACCGGCCTTGACAGCAGCAGCGACGTGGTCGCGAGCGTGGTTTGAGGAAGACGAGGGTGACATGGACGGGGCCCGCTGGTCAGCGAAATAAATCGAAGGGGCGTGGGGTCTGGCCGTCAGTGGCTGAATAGGTGTGCTCGCGCGTGAGACAAGAAAAGAGATGCCCCGGGTGGGCTTGCTGGGCCTTCTCCGTTGCTGGGCTAAAATGGCAGCGCTCGGCCTTTTCTATTTGTTTGCTTCTTTTATTTTTCTGAAACGATTTTTCTGATTTGATTTTGATATGAATTCAAACTCTTATTGAATTCAAACATTTCCTGGGTTTTTGCAGGGTGCAGTAGTCTCCAATATAGGCATAAAAACAAGTGGTTGCTTTGCAAAGGCTTGGTCAAGCTTGGAGATCAAAATAACAGAGACCAGGCACTTGGTTTGCAAAATTTGGAAAATGGTTTTTGAAACCATTTCCAATTTGAAAAACTTGGTTTAAATTCTACACTCAAACCTATCCTCATAAAAGGCAACAAACTTGGTTCATAAACAATCAAACTTTCAAATAGGGATAGCCATTTGATTTAAATCTGCTCACATAAAATCATAGCACTAAGTGCTCCTGTTTTTCTGAAATGAGTTTGAATTTGATCCCAAATCTATATGCATGCATGAATGATATGCAAAATTTGAAATCATGATTTTTGGGATGTTACATGATAGCTTCCATGTCTTGATGCTCAAATTGTCCTTTTCCAGGGACATGGCTAAGTACTTAGATTTTACACTCTGCAGAGGTGGTGCACTTTCCCCACAAGACTTGGTTTCACCAAGACAAGATCTTTCAGAAGCCTTCCCTTAGACCAGAATGGACGCGTTCCAACCTATCAAACCCCTACCACAAACTGTCCATCTGGCTAAGTTCTTGCAACCTATATGATCCAGGCAGAGCCCATATTGCCAAGTGGCTGCACTTGAAGCTTCTCAACATTTGACATCTCAAATCTCTTTGTTCCTGGGTGGCCATCCACAAGTGAGATACACAAGGTAAACCATAAAAATGGGCCTTGTGAACCACTCAACACAAACCATTCCTTCCATTCCACCCAGGTGATTCATTCACTTAGTTGTTTTATTAACAAAACACAAGTCCTCAGACTTAGAAATTTTTCCATAGTATGAATATATATTCCACCCTTGTTTTCTATTAGCTAAGCTAAGCTTGATAGTAGTAGGAATCTTAACTTAGGAAAATTTCAACTAAGGTTTCATCTACTAGGATTTCCCATAGCATGGTTTATACTTAGCAAAAATTCCATGCAAGTCCTACTTAGAAATATCACTAATGCATAGTGAAAGTAATGGGACAAAAGTATGAAGCATCACTTGCCTTTTTGGTAGAGTATAGGTTCACTTCTTGATCTTTGCAATGTTCAAACACTTCAAGTCACTACAATTCAATCAAGCAAACAATATTTCAATCTACCATTCAAGCAATTCATCACATAAAATGATAAAATCAAAGTAATGCATGCAAGCATGCAATAGGTTGTTTTATTTGTAAAAGTGGTTTCTAGTAGGTTGTAAACATTTGTAAACACCTATTGGTCATTTTATAAAGTGGCAAAGTCATTTGCAAAAGGTTTCACTTTATAAACCATTTTTAAAATAAGGTATCATTTTATGTGGTGTAGAAATGCTTTTAATAAGGCAAAGTTCTATAGGTTTCTCAAAATATGTTTTCAAACCACAAAAATTTGTGTTTAGGGTCAGAGATATTTCCAAAACATTTCTCAAAGGTTTTCTTCCAAAACCATTTTTTATAATTAAACCATATTTTTATTTGACTAGAAATGGTTTAAATCCAAAGTTTATTCTTTTGTTTCACCAAATACATTTTTGAAACCTCAATTTGTTTCCTAGGGTCATTAGGTTCGAAAAAAACCATTTGCCAAAGATTTTATCCCCAAAATCATTTTAGAATAATTTTTATAACCTAAACAAGCATACATAAGTTTCTACAAAATCAAACATTTTACCAGAAGCTTTTTACTAAACAAAGTGCATGGTTTTCTAGGGCTTGCTTTTCTGAATCCATTGATATAAAGTTTGCAAAATTTGGACGTGTGGATCAAAAGTTATAGAATTTACAAAATCACATATCTAATAGATCTAATCTGTTTTAATTCAAACGAGCTGAGCCACGTGTCTTAATCCTATTCGTGCGTACCGTTTCGCACGGATCGGTCGCTGTGAGGCGTCAGATCTAAGTTAGATCTCACGGCGCAGATTGCGTACCCCTTCGATGTTAAGTGAATCTATCGTATCCATTAGATCGTCATCTAACGGCCATCGTCACCCTAACCAAGTTCTGGCGGCGCTCAGCGGCAGCGCGCGGCGGCGACGCTCGGGCGGCGGCGGAGCGGGAAAAATAGGAAGCAAGGGGTCAGGGAGAGTGGCTCACCGGACTCGCCTTGACTCACTGATGCTCAACGTGGCTTTCTTCAGTCAAGGGGCGCACGGGGGTTGCAGGAATTCCTCGTCGGAGTTGAGTTGTGCCTCGGGTGCGGTCAGACGTCGACAGGGGTGAGGCTACAAGGCGTGCCGAAGCAAGGTAAAGGGTGTGTCAGACGCGCACGGTACCAGGGAGCATGCGAGCATCAACGAAAGAAGGCGGCGTGGCCAGAAACTACATGTGGAGCTCGTCGGAGTTGGAGCGGACGACGGCGTCGTTCAGTCGAAGACGGAGTCGACGCTACAGGGAACGCGCGAGTGAGCTGCGGGTGCAAAGAGAAGCGCGAGGGGGTGGAGATCACGCTCAGGTGCTCGAGGAGGCGAGGGGCGGCAGGGTTCGGCCGGAATCGTCGCTGGAGCTTGTCGGGGGCAGTGGCGGTGTAGGGGAAAATTGGGCGGCTTGGGGGCGCGCTAAGGTGAGGTGACTGGGGGAAAATGGGGAGGGAACGCTGGCGTTTATCACTGCGTGGTTACGGCAAGGAATAAACGCAGCAGTAAAGCGAATTCAATCGGAGAAATCAATGACAACAACGGCTGGGCGAGTTCAACGCAGGGAGGAAGAAGGGGACGTGGCTGTGGGGTCGTCTCGTCAGCGAGGAGAGGAAGGGGAGGTGGGGTCCGCGCGTTAGTGAGGGCGTGGTTAAGTCTGCGGTGGGAAAACGTTTCACTCGGTGAGAGGGGGAGGTGGGCTAACTAGGCCTTGACTGGGCTGGTTGGGTTGGGCTGCTTCCAAATCATTTTTTTATTCTGTTTCTTTTTCTTTTTCTATTTGATTTTCTGTTTTGAAATTCAATCAAACAATTCAAACAACACATGAATTCAAACCTTTGTCAAAGTTTGTGTAGTTTTTAATTCCGTTTAACAACAGAATCCAATGTCCCAAAAATAAAATAATTTTTATTCTTTTAGGATCTATCTAATAATTAAATAAAATAGTCCTTAGTTATTAATTCAAATAGTTTTTGATTTATTAAAATCTCCATTTGAAATCTAAAATAAAACCAAAAACACTTCAGTAGGTTTTATTTGAGAATATAAAATACTTGGAAAACTTATTTAAAATAAATTAATAAGTTTTAGTGTCTAATTAAAATGGCAAAGCCTTTACTTTAATAAGATTGGGTATTAATAAACCCTCATTATTTTATTTAACTAAACCTTACTCCTTTAATCAAAACAAACTATTTTATTTCAAAAAATTTGGCCAAGGTTTAATTTGGCTCTATAAAAATAGTCCTTATTTATATTTCTACCTTTTCATTTGAAAACCAAATCTTTTATTTAAAAGATCCAAAAATAGTAATTTCACTTATTTAAAATTTTCTTTATTAATTGTTTATCTTTTCAAATCCATTTAGGATTTGTTTGATCAAAAATAGGCTTGAAGGTTTCCAATTGGAACCAAGAGTTTCTTCTCACCCTGAAAATCAACAATGTTTTATTTTATTCATTTATTTTTCACATAACAAGATTTGGAAAATCTTGGGATGTGACAGGCTACCACCCTTAAAATAAATCTCGTCCCGAGATTTGGGAAGGCTAGGGTTACAAGTAGGCTCAAAGCATCTAGGGTACTACCACCCTTAAAAATTTTCCAACTAGATTACATATTGGCTTGCTTGGGATCTTGGGGAAACTTCTCTGGGAAAACATCTGCATAGTGTCCTTTGTTTCCACACTTGAAACATGTGACAAGGCTGAGATCCTTCATAGGCTTGTTTATCTTGTGCTTCATCTTTTCTGGACAGTTGCTTGCATAATGTCCTTGGTTACCACAATTGTAACATGTGATAAGTTTGATCTCTTCACGTATCTCTTATGGACAGGTTGCCACATAATGGCCTAGCTCTTTGCAGTTGTTGCACCATACTTGGCCAATTTCCTTATACTTATTCTTCTCTGGACATTCACTGGAATAGTGTCCCATTTCTTTACAATGATTACATTGCACATGGCTTTTGTCCTTCTTTTTCTTGGGTTTCTCCAAAGCTAGGAGTGCTTCGAGTTCATGTTCTTCATATGTTATCTCATAGGTAGGAATGTCTACTGGTTTCTTTGACCTTCTATTGCTCCTTGGATAATTCATATGTCTCTTCTTTGGTCCTTTAAATTGGGTTGTATTGCATGGAGGTACAAGTGGAGATTTTCCTTTGTCCTCATCCTTCTTGGTAGGGTAATCTGCAATCAGTTGTTGCACTCCACCTTGTTTCCTTTGTTCAACTATGGAATAGATGGGGCATTGGATAGGGACATGATTATTTCCTTCACATAGGTAACAAGTAGCTTGAGAGGTGGGACATTGGCCAACTGGATGTTTTTCTTCATAGTTGGGGCATTGATCTCCATGCTCCTTGGAATTGTGATCCTTGTCTACACAAAATATTGCAAGCTTTGGTTCCTTCTAGAATAACATCTTTGTCATCTTTGTTGTCACAAACTCCTTTGGAAGAGTTGCTTTCCATGTTGATCATTTGATCTGTCACTTATGCAAAATTGGGCTTGGGTTTCAAAAAACCTTTGCATGGCTGGATCTTCCCCACTGGTGTTGGCTATGAATTGAGCTTTCACTTGGTTCAACTGGTTTTGGGTTGCTATAAGTTCTCTCATGTTGTCCTCTTGGTTGTTGTTGTTGTCATCAACCTTGATGTTGGAGTCTCTTGGAGTAGTCATCTGTTTGGGTTGGATTGGGATTAGAATGGGCAAAAGATTTTCTAAGGGAATAATTCTAATCACACACATCACAATTCACACAAGCAATGTGCAAGAAATCACAAACAAACATTCCACTCAAACAACAAGTTTCAAGCATATTTTTAGGCAACAAAATATTTTTGTTACACCACATAAGTTGGTGTGTTTGATCTATACTTAATATGGTGGTCCATCTATATGGTTCACTTGTGATCTTTCCATCCTTCTTGGTTGATTCTTATTGCATGAGATCATGGTTTCCTTGGGAAAACTCTTGGTCACAAAACTTCAAAGGGGATGATGGCTCCTTCTAAGTTGTGTTTCTTTATTCTTCAAATCTTGGGCAAGATTTCTTGTCTCACTTGTAGTCCTTAGTGATATCCAAGGTTGAAGTCCTTGGTGAAAATGCTGAAGATGTTGAAGTCATTAGAGTAGAAGATGTTGAAGTCATTAGAGTAGAAGATGTTGAAGTCATTAGAGTTGAGGATGTCTTTTGCACATGGTGAAGTCTTTGGCCATGGGGTAGGTTTGTCCATCAAGTTTGAAAATAGAAGAGATGTGGAATCAAAACCAAAGTGGTTGAGGAAAGAGTTTACAAGATTGTTTGTAAATAAGTTTTGGAACAAATACAACTCCTATTTTTCTAAGGGGTTTTGTCCAATCCTAGGGTTACAAATCCTACGGGCAACACAATGATCTGATACCATCTGTAAGGTTCCCAACCTTTAATAAGGTAGAGATCCCTATGTTTACAATGCTAGTCCCTGGATCAATAGCTATCATCCACAATTAAGATGTAATATCAAGATACAAAGGTCATAATACAACTTTATAACCAGGAATAACATAATTTATTACATCTTACATAGCTCATTTGGCTATTACATTACATTGCAACAGAATATCTATAAGCATGGGGTCCTTCATCTTCAAAGTGCCACAGGCAGACATGTTGGTTGTAGACTTGTAATCCTAATCATTAAACTTCACTAATATCAATCAAACTTGCAACATAACAACTTACAGCCACAAGGGTCAATACATTTGAATTGTATTGGCAAGTGATACTATGGTAGTATAGTGGAGTCAATCATCTATATGCATTTGGCTAACTGGAGCTTAGGCTTGCTTTGCTCAAAATAGATATTCCTTATCATTTGAAAACACTAAGTTTTTGCTTTGATAAAATCACCCAAGGCATCTACCAATCAAAGATTGAAGATCCTTTAACCCTTGTTCAACCACAAGTTTTTAACTTAGAAATTGGGATGAGGAGATTCTTGATAGCTTCCATGTCTTGATGCTCAAATTGTCCTTTTCCAGGGACATGGCTAAGTACTTAGATTTTACACTCTGCAGAGGTGGTGCACTTTCCCCACAAGACTTGGTTTCACCAAGACAAGATCTTTCAGAAGCCTTCCCTTAGACCAGAATGGACGCGTTCCAACCTATCAAACCCCTACCACCAACTGTCCATTTGGCTAAGTTCTTGCAACCTATATGATCCAGGTAGAGCCCATATTGCCAAGTGGCTGCACTTGAAGCTTCTCAACATTTGACATCTCAAATCTCTTTGTTCCTGGGTGGCCATCCACAAGTGAGATACACAAGGTAAACCATAAAAATGGGCCTTGTGAACCACTCAACACAAACCATTCCTTCCATTCCACCCAGGTGATTCATTCACTTAGTTGTTTTATTAACAAAACACAAGTCCTCAAACTTAGAAATTTTTCCATAGTATGAATATATATTCCACCCTTGTTTTCTATTAGCTAAGCTAAGCTTGATAGTAGTAGGAATCTTAACTTAGGAAAATTTCTACTAAGGTTTCATCTACTAGGATTTCCCATAGCATGGTTTATACTTAGCAAAAATTCCATGCAAGTCCTACTTAGAAATATCACTAATGCATAGTGAAAGTAATGGGACAAAAGTATGAAGCATCACTTGCCTTTTTGGTAGAGTATAGGTTCACTTCTTGATCTTTGCAATGTTCACACACTTCAAGTCACTACAATTCAATCAAGCAAACAATATTTCAATCTGCCATTCAAGCAATTCATCACATAAAATGATAAAATCAAAGTAATGCATGTGAGCATGCAATAGGTTGTTTTATTTGTAAAAGTGGTTTCTAGTAGGTTGTAAACATTTGGAAACACCTATTGGTCATTTTATAAAGTGGCAAAGTCATTTTCAAAAGGTTTCACTTTATAAACCATTTTTAAAACAAGGTATCATTTTATGTGGTGTAGAAATGCTTTTAATAAGGCAAAATTCTATAGGTTTCTCAAAATATGTTTTCAAACCACAAAACTTTGTGTTTAGGGTCAGAGAGTTTATTTCCAAAACATTTCTCAAAGGTTTTCTTCCAAAACCATTTTTTATAATTAAACCATATTTTTATTTGACTAGAAATGGTTTAAATCCAAAGTTTATTCTTTTGTTTCACCAAATACATTTTTGAAACCTCAATTTGTTTTCTAGGGTCAGTAGGTTCAAAACAAACCATTTGCCAAAGATTTTATCCCCAAAATCATTTTAGAATAATTTTTATAACCTAAACAAGCATACATAATTTTCTGCAAAATCAAACATTTTACTAGAAGCTTTTTACTAAAAAAAAGTGCATGGTTGTCTAGGGCTTGCTTTTCTGAATCCATTTATATAAAGTTTGCAAAATTTCGACATGTGGATCAAAAGTTATAGAATTTACAAAATCACATATCTAATAGATCTAATCTGTTTTAATTCAAACGAGCTGAGCCACGTGTCTTAATCCTATTCGTGCGTACCGTTTTGCGCGGATCGGTCGCTGTGAGGCGTCAGATCTATGTTAGATCGCACGGCGCAGGTTGCGTACCCCTTCGGTGTTAAGTGAATCTATCGTATCCATTAGATTGTCATCTAACGGCCATCATCACCCTGACCAAGTTCTGGCGGCGCTTAGCGGCAGCGCGCGGCGGTGACGCTCGGGCGGCGGCGGAGCGGGAAAAAAAGGAAGCAAGGGGTCAGGGAGAGCGGCTCACCGGACTCGCCTTGACTCATTGATGCTCAACGTGGCTTTCTTCAGCCAAGGGGCGCACGGGGGTTGCAGGAATTCCTTGTCGGAGTTGAGCTGTGCCTCGGGTGCGGTCAGACGTCGACGGGGGCGAGGCTACAAGGCGTGTCGAAGCAAGGTAAAGGGTGTGTTAGACGCGCACGGTACCAGTGAGCATGCGATTATCAATGAAAGAAGGCGGCGCGGCCAGAAACTACCTGTGGAGCTCGTCGGAGTTGGAGCGGACGACGGCGTCGTTCAGTCGAAGATGGAGTCGACGCTACAGGGCACGCGCGAGTGAGCTGCGGGTGCAGAGAGAAGCGCCAGGGGGTGGAGATCACGCTCGGGTGCTCGAGGAGGCGAGGGGCGGCAGGGTTCGGCCGGAATCGTCGCCGGAGCTTGTCGGGGACAGTGGAGGTGTAGGGGAAAATTGGGCGGCCTGGGGGCGCGCTAAGGTGAGGTGACTGGGGGAAAATGGGGAGGGAACGCTGGTGTTTATCACTGCGTGGTTACGGCGAAGAATAAACGTAGCAGTAAAGCGAATTCAACCGGAGGAATCAACGGCAGCAACGGCTGGGCGAGTTCAACGCGGGGAGGAAGAAGGGGACGTGGCTGTGGGGTCGTCTCGTCAGCGAGGAGAGGCAGGGGAGGTGGGGTCCGCGCGTCAGTGAGGGCGTGGGTTAAGTCTGCGGTGGGAAAACGTTTCACTCGGTGAGAGGAGGAGGTGGGCTAACTGGGCCTTGACTGGGCTGGTTGGGTTGGGCTGCTTCCAAATCATTTTTTTATTCTATTTCTTTTTCTTTTTCTATTTGATTTTCTGTTTTGAAATTCAATCAAACAATTCAAACAACACATGAATTCAAACCTTTGTCAAAGTTTGTGTAGTTTTTAATTCTGTTTAACAACAGAATCCAATGTCCCAAAAATAAAATAATTTTTATTCTTTTAGGATCTATCTAATAATTAAATAAAATAGTCCTTAGTTATTAATTCAAATAGGATTTGATTTATTAAAATCTCCATTTGAAGTCTAAAATAAAACCAAAAACTCTTCAGTAGGTTTTATTTGAGAATATAAAATACTTGGAAAACTTATTTAAAATAAATTAATAAGTTTTAGTGTTTAATTAAAATGGCAAAGCCTTTACTTTAATAAGATTGGTATTAATAAACCCTCATTATTTTATTTAACTAAACCTTACTCCTTTAATCAAAACAAAATATTTTATTTCAAAAAATTTGGCCAAGGTTTAATTTGGCTCTATAAAAATAGTCCTTATTTATATTTCTACCTTTTCATTTGAAAACCAAATCTTTTATTTAATAGATCCAAAAATAGTAATTTCACTTATTTAAAATTTTCTTTATTAATTGTTTATCTTTTCAAATCCATTTAGGATTTGTTTTATCAAAAATAGGCTTGAAGGTTTCCAATTGGAATCAAGAGTTTCTTCTCACCCTGAAAATCAACAAAGTTTTATTTTATTCATTTATTTTTCACATAACAAGATTTGGAAAATCTTGGGATGTGACATGTAACTTGTGATGTTGCAGGATATTCTGATGATGATTAGGAGTCATGAGTCTACACTCAACATGCTTTCCTGTGGCACATGAAGATGAAGACTTATTTATCTTTATTATATATTTGAACTCTTGTATTAGGCCTGTGGCCATGGAGTTGTCAAAGACTATGTTTGTCTCTGGAATGATATGTAATAATGACCTTTGTTCCTGTGTACTTCATCTTAAACTGTGGATGCTAGCATTGATCCAGGTACTAGCATTGCAATCATAGGGATCCTTTCCTTTACAAAGGAGGGATCTTACAAAAGAAGAGCATGAAGGACATTTGCGTTTGATACTTGAGAAGCTTAGAGAGCATAAACTGTATGCCAAATTCAGCAAGTGCGAGTTTTGGTTGAATGAAGTTGGATTTCTTGGACACGTTGTGTCAGGAGTTGGTGTAGCAGCTGATCCTGCTAAAGTGTTAGCTATAACTGAATGGGAATCCCCTAAGTCAGTGAAATAGGTTCGTAGTTTCCTTGGCTTGGCAGGATACTACAGAAGGTTCATTGAGAATTTCTCCAAGATAGCTAAGCCAATGACAGAGTTACTAAAGAAAGACAAGAAATTTTCTTGGTCTGAAGGATGTGAACTCAGTTTCCAAGAATTGAAGAAGAGACTAGTGACAACACCAGTCTTATGTCTGCCAGATTTAGAGAAGGATTTCCAAGTGTATTGTGACGCATCTCATCATGGATTAGGTGCAGTGCTAATGCAGGAAGGGAAAGTAGTGGCTTATGCCTCGAGACAACTCAAAACTCATGAGGTAAACTACCCAACTCATGATTTAGAGTTAGCCTCTGTTGTCCATGCACTTAAAACATGGAGGCATTATCTTTTGGGAAAGCGATGTGAAGTGTTCACATATCACAAAAGTTTGAAGTATATTTTTACTCAGAAAGAAATCAACATGAGACAAAGAAGATGGCTAGAACTCATCAAGGACTATGACTTGAGTTTGCAATACCACCCCGGTAAAGCAAATGTTGTAGTGGATGCTCTAAGATGTAAGGTTTTTGTGAATGGCCTTACTAAGGGAGAGTTGCTAGATGATCTGTGTGCCCAATTTAGAGATCCCAGATTGGAGATTGTGCCTGAAGGACATCTCATGTCATTGGATGTTCAACCCACTTTGTTGGACAAAATCAAAGAATCCCAAAAGACAGACAAGGAAATTGAAGAGATTAATGAAAAGATTGACAAAGGAAAAGCCAAAGGATTCCATGAAGACGAATAGGGTAATTTATGGTATGGAAAACGTATCTACGTTCCGCAAGATCCGGAACTTCGGAAACTGATTTTACAAGAAGCGCACAACTCACCATATTCCATTCATCCGGGTAACACCAAAATGTACATGGATATGAAGGAAAGATTTTGGTGGAATAATCTCAAGAAGGACATCGCCGAACATATTGCTTTGTGTGATGTATGTAGTAGAGTGAAAGCGGAACATCAGAAACCAGCAGGATTGCTACAACCACTACCTATTCCTGATTGGAAGTCGGACAAGATTGGCATGGATTTTATCACCGGATTGCCAAGGACCAGGTCAGGATATGACTCTATTTGGGTAGTAGTGGATCGCCTAACTAAAGTGGCTCATTTCATACCCGTGAAGACAACCTATACAAGTGCTAAGTTAGCCAAGATTTACATGAGGAGGATTGGATGTCTGCATGGAGTACCCAAGAGTATTGTGTCTGATAGGGGAACTCAATTCACTTCTCATTTTTGGAGGCAGCTACATGAGTCATTGGGAACGAGGTTGGAATTCAGCACTGCTTTTCATGCTCAGACTGATGGACAGACAGAAAGGACCAACCAGATTCTTGAAGATATGTTGAGGGCATGTGCCCTAGACTATGGAGCCAGTTGGGATGAAAGTCTGCCTTACGTAGAATTCTCTTACAATAACATCTATCAAGCCAGTATTGAGATGGCACCATTTGAGTTTCTCTATGGGAGAAAGTGTACCACCCCATTACTATGGAATGGTGTGGGAGAAAGAAATTTGTTCGGACCAGAACTAATCGAAGAGGCTGGAAAGAAATTCAAGCTAGTTAAGGACAGATTAAAGATAGCACAATCCCGACAGAAGAGCTACGCAGATCCTAAGCATAGAGAAGTCACCTATGAAGTGGGTGATAGAGCTTATCTTAGAGTGTCACCACTTCGTGGAGTGAAGAGATTTGGAGTCAAAGGAAAATTGGCCCCAAGATATGTTGGACCATTCAAGATTCTGAGTCGTAAAGGAGAAGTAGCTTATGAGATTGAATTGCCAGAATCATTGTCTGCCGTTCACAATGTGTTTCATGTGAGTCAACTTAAGAAATGCCATCTAGAGATGGAAGAGACTTCTTTGAAGGATACTATACCTTTGGAGGAGGTTCAATTGGAAAGTGATCTCACTTATGAGGAAAAACCCATCAAGATTCTTGAGACTGCAGAAAGAGTTACTCGGACTAAGACTATCAAATTCTGCAAAGTTCAATGGAACCATCATTCTGAAGAAGAAGCAACATGGGAAAGACAAGATGATCTTCGGAAAGACCACCCTCACCTATTTGCTAGCCAACCCGAATCTCGAGGGCGAGATTCACCTTAAGGGGGTTAGATTTGTAACATCCCTAAAATCATGTTTTCAAAGATTGCATATCATTCATGCATGCATATCATTTAGGGATCAATTTCAAACTCATTTCAAGAAAACAGAAGCACTAGGTGCTATCATTTTATGGGAACAAACATTATTTCAATGCCACTCTCTAGTGAGGAAATATTTGTTTTAAAACCATTGTTGTAAGTTCATAGGATTGGTTTGGTTGTGAGCAAGGCTTGGACAAAAATTTACAAAACAAGTATGATTTTAAACCATTTTCAAAACCTATTCAAATCAAGTGCTAAGCACTATATTTTGATTTAAAAAAAACAAGCATGTTTAATGAGACAGCAAGGTTTTATGTTCAATATTATGAAGTTTACACTTTGCAAAAATCCAGAAAAGGTTTGGAATTTAAATGCATTTGATTTCATTTGAAAAGATTCCTGAAATTCAACTTAGAAAAAGAAAAGGAATTAGAAAACCCAACTGGGCCTGGCGCCACCAATCCAGCCCAACAAGCAAAGCAACCCACCCGGGCCACTCTTCTCTCTGTCTCTTCTCACCCGCGACGAACCAGCCCTGCAGCCACTGAGCACTGGGCCCTCTCCCACGTCAGCGTCGTCTTCCCCAATTTCTCGCGCGTAGACACCGCCCCGCTGTTACCACCGTGCAGTGACGCCGTGATTAAAACTCACTTAAATCCCATTGATTCAGCGCGCAATCGTCGCCCCGCTTCTGGCTTAAACCCCTCGCCGCCGCGGTCTTTTTCCCCCACTTTCCTCGCTCACTCAGCCACCAGGCTGCGCACATTCGAGCTCAGAACCCCGCAGCACCGACGTCCTCCGGCAACCGATTCTGGTGAGCTCCGACCGCCCCCTTTCTCTAGTTCAAACAATCGTGACCAACAAGTTCTTGTGCGTTCCCTGATACCTTCCGTTTGTTTTCTCGTGACCCAGCTCGCCGTCCCCGTTCACGGCCGCAAGTGACAGAACCGCCGTCTAACTCCGATGAGCAATTGAGGTATAATCCGACCGCCCCTTGTATTTTCCTTGATCCAGTAGTGTTCGCCGTAGACTTGCGCACCCCCTAATGCAACTGACTCGTGCTAGGGCGACCCAGAGCCTCGGCAATGTTGATGTCTGCAAGCACCCGACGCCGCGCATAACTCCGACGAGCCCCAGCGACCTCCACTGCGCGCCCCTTCACCAACGAAGACCACCTCGAGCACCAGCGTCATCACGCGAACTCGGTGAGCTATCCCACTGCCGTTCTCGCTTCCTGCATCGCCGGCAACACTACTACCCGAGCGCACCGCCGCCAGCCACCGTCGCGCGCCGCCCATCCTTGGTCGCTTGCTTAGCAGCCGTAGGATCTAGATCCATCGCTCTAGATTAGATCTGCATCAAAGTGGTAATTGACGATCTGAGCCGTACGATCTAAGTTAGATCTGACGGTCCACGCTAGTCGATCCGTGCGAAGCGGTACCAGCGAATCAGAAAGCGCCGCGTGGCCTCTGTTTGAATTTAAAACAGAAAATTTGACCTATTAGTTAACCAAACTTGTAAAATTCATAACTTTTGATCCACACGTTCAAATTTTACAAATTTTATATCATTGGAATCAGGCGATAAAATCCTTTCTGTTTATGCAATGTGTTTAATATTTTGCCTCTGTAAAAGTGGTTGTTTATGCAGAAACTTGTGTAGGCTTATTTTGATTATATAAATTATTTGAAAAATGTTTTAAGGATCAAATAAAGTTTAGTTTGAATATCCTGGACTTGTTTATGTTTCAGAACTATTCACTTGTCTTGTTTGGTGTAGAAAAATCATCACATGGCATTTGCATGCATTCATATATTTTTGTTTGTATATACTTTGTATGTGATTTTGGTGCCATTATTTTATGTGTAGATTTTGGTGCAAATAGTGATTGTGATTGTGAAGATTGTTGCTACTCCCCAAACTACCAAGGCAAGTGGTGCTTCATGATTTTATACCTATGTTTTTCAATTATGCACTAGAAATATTTTGTATAGGACTTGCATGAATATTTTGATCTATATGCTATGTTTGGGAAATCCTAGTAGTTGTAGAATTGCTAGAAATTTCTAAGTTAAGATGCTTATCATTGCCATGCTTAGCCTAGCTAGTAGCAACCAAGGGTGATTATATATTCATGTTATGTGAAAATATTCTAATTTTTTGGACTTGTGTTTTGCTTAATAAAACAACTAAGTGAATGAAACACCTGGGTGGAATGGAAAGAATGGTTTATGTTGAGTGGTTACACAAGGACCATTTCTATGGTTTACCTTGTGTATCACACTTGTGGAAAGCCACCCAGGAACAAAGGGATTTGAGATGCCAAATGTTAAGAAGCTTCTAGTGCATCCACATGGCAATATGGGCTCTGCCTGGATCACATAGGTTGCAATAACTTAGCCATTTGGACAGTTGGTGGTAGTGGGATGATAGGTTGGAACGCGTCCATTTGGTCTAAGGGAAGGCTTCTAAAAGGTCCTGTCTTGGTGAAAATCAAGTCTTGTGGGGAAAGTGCACAACCTTTGCAGATGGAAGAATCTAAATACTTAGCCATGTCCCTGGTATTGGACAACTTGAGCATCAATACATGGAAGCTATCAAGAATCTCCTCATCCCAATTTCTAAGTTAAAACTTGTGGTTGAACAAGGGTAAAGGTTCACCAATGTCTATTGGTGGTTCCTTGGGAAAGTTTTGTCAAAGAAAAACTTAGTGCTTTCAACTGATAGGTAAAACCTATTTTGAGCAAAGCAAGCCTAAGCTACACTTAGCCAAAATGCATATAGTACCTAGACTGCTAATATTCTACTAAGGTACCACTTGCCAATACTATTCCAATGTATTGACCCACTGTGGCTGTAACTTGTGATGTTGCAGGTTATTCTGATGGTGATTAGGGGTTATGAGTCTACACTCAACATGCTTGCATGTGGAACATGAAGATGAAGACTTATTTATCTTATTATATATTTGAACTCTTGTATTAGGCCTGTGGCCATGGAGTTTGTAAAAGACTATGTTTGTCTCTGGAATGATTTGTAATAATGACCTTTGTTTCTGTGTACTTCATCTTAAACTCTGGATGCTAGCATTGATCCAGGGACTAGAATTGCAATCATAGGGATCCTTACCTTTATAAAGGGAGGGATCTTACAGATGGTATCAGAGCACTGTGTTGCCTGTAGGATTGTGACCCTAGGATTGGAAACCACTAAGGAAAATTTTCAACAACTTCCACACTTGTCTTTTTCTTCTCGTAAACTTTTCTAATCTTCTTTCTCATCTCTATTTGTAGATGAACTCCATCAACGAAGCCATGAAGAAGGGACCACTCATGGATATGACTTTATAATGTGAGACAGAATTCCCCAAGGCTCTCAAGGACCTCATGGTTGCCATGGGTATACATGGTGCAACTGTGTACAAAGGTTTTCCCGTGATGGATGAAGGAGTTGAGTATTGGTGGGTGCAACTTCACTTGTATAAAAACAAGGAAGACAACCACAAGGAATCAGGATTCTGCATGGTCACCAACTCAGTGATGCACACCACATTCTTTGATTCAGCAAGGGATGCAGCTTGGAAGGCCATCAAAGAGATTGGTGATGGAATCAAGTGCAGAATACTCAACACCCAGAATGACCTTAGAGAAGAAAAGAAACATACCCAAGAGTTGGAGGCTACCAACCAACATTTAAGAGAGGACATCATAGACTTAGCAATGGAGCCATGTGATCAGGATCGACAGATTGCCTCTAGGGATGCCCTGTTAGCCAACTTGGAAAGTGAGATGGGATTGTAGCGTACTTCGTTAGTTGGACCACCACACATTTTATTTTCCCAAATGTTGTCTAAAATAAGTTGAACCTTGGATGCTTGTATTGGATTTATGTATGCCATGATTTGTGTGTTTTGATTTCCAAAGATATGCCTGTGATGCCTTGTCTTGTGATTTATCCTTAATCATGTTGATTCTAACTTTTTCTATCTTATAAAATAGATGCCTAATGTTACTATCAGCACGGATGAAGAGTTCAAGGGAACTCGTTTTGGCACTCGTCTTATTGAGCTCACTAGTGTGCTCAATCTCCCACTTCCTACCATCATGATGCTTCCGCTCACCAAGTTCGAGAGGAAGGACCTTTGGGGCTTCCAGGTTACTCAGCCAGGACGCCAGACTGATCCAGCCACGGAGGCCATCACCTTCAAGCTCATGCATGATGACAAGGAGAGAGGCCTAGAGGTAGTCATGCAGGATTTGCTTGGGCGCTTGTTAGGGAGACACTCTCGGGAGATTAGAGGTACTCATTTCCACGCCTTGTTGGAAGGACCAGTAGCTACTTGGTGGGATAACTTCCAGATCACCACTCCCATTGAGGATGTGACATGGGCTATCTTTGAAGATGTTTTCCGTACTGCTCACATCTCATCCGGAGTGATGAGTTTGAAGAAGAGGGAATTTCATAACTTGAAGCAGCGCAACCGCAGCATGGCTGAATATATTGAGGAGTTCAACAATCTGGCGCGTTATGCACCGGATGAAGTTGACACTGATGCTAAGAGGAAAGAGAAGTTCCTTGAAGGATTGAACGATGAATTGAACCTTCAGTTAGCTGTTGCCTATGTCCCCACATATCAGTCTCTTTGTGACAAGGTTGCCATCTTAGAGAGCAAGATGAAACAGGTTGAAAGCAGGAAGAGGAAACACTCTGACAAGCACAGCTCGGGATCGTCTCACAAACGTTCCCATTATGAAGATAGTGGGAATTCTGGATCCCACAAGCATGGAAAGTACAACAAGCACCACAACCACAACCGTCATCATGACAACAAGCACCACCGTAGTCATGACAATGACAAGTATAAGAATCACAAGAGTAGGTACAAGAACCACCACAATGGAAGTGGTAGTGGAAGCCAGCCTGTCAAGAAGGATCTTAGTCAGGTTGAATGTTTCAAGTGCAAGAAGATGGGGCACTATGCAAATGAATGCCCAGAAAAGAAAGTTGAAGGACCCAACAAGCCCAACCTTTTCCAAAAGGGAAAAGTGAACCACATCAATGTGGAAGAGATCTATGAGGAACCTGATGCTGTTGCTGGTAAGTTCAAACTCAATTCTGTTCCAGCATTTGTTCTCTTTGATACTGGTGCATCTCATTCATTCATATCAAGAGCATTTGTTGAAAGAAATGAACTACCGGTAGAAACTATTGGGTGTCCTATAAAAGTAAGTTCTCCTGGCGGAGAAATGATAGTGAACTCAGGATGTCATGATCTAGTCATAGAGTTTGGGAAGTATAAGTTTCCCGTTAATCTGATAATCTTAAACTCCCAAGGATTGGATGTCATTTTGGGAATGGACTGGATGACTAAGCACAAGGGAGTGCTAGATTGTGCCAACCATACTGCCTCACTCATAACTCCAGAAAACAAAAGGATCAGATTCAAGACCAACTTTGAATCGAAAAGGAGTAAGCTAAATTCTCTTAAGGGGGTTAGCATAGACAGTGTGCCTATTGTCAGTGAATATCCGGATGTGTTTCTGGAAGAATTGCCGGGAATGCCACCAGATAGAGATGTAGAGTTTCTTATTGACTTGCTACCAGGATCTGGACCAATAGCAAAGATACCGTACAAGATGTCAGTTGATGAGTTAAGAACTCAAGAAACAACTCGGAGAACAGTTGCAGAAAGGATTTATTCAACCAAGTTCTTCATCCTGGGGAGCACCAGTTTTGTTTGTGGAAAAGAAAGATAGAAGTCAAAGGTTATGCATAGATTATCGTTCACTCATTGAGGTGACCATCAAGAACAAATACCCTTTGCCTAGAATCAATGACTTGTTTGATCAGTTAGAAGGAGCCTATGTGTTCTCAAAGATTGATCTTCGATCAGGTTATTTCCAGCTTAAAATAAGAGAACAAGACATACCTAAGACAGCTTTCACCACTAGGTATGGATTGTATGAGTATACCGTGATGCCATTTGGTTTGACCAATGCACCAGCTTACTTCATGAATATGATGAACAAGGTGTTCATGGAGTTCCTTGACAAGTTTGTGGTCGTATTCATCGATGACATTTTGATCTAATCCAAGAGCAAAGATGTAACATCCCGAAAATCATATTTTCAGAGATTTCATATCATGCAAGCATGCATATCATATAGGGATCAAAACTCAAACTCATTTGAAAGAAAATAGAACTTGAGAGCTATGATTTTATGTAATCAACAATAAATCAAATGCTACTCTCCAATGGGAGGTTATTTGTTCAAAAACCAAACCTTGTTGCTCTCAGATTGTTTTGCTTGATTTCTAGTGCTTAAACCAAAATTTACAAAATAAATATGGATTTAAAAACATTTTCAAAATTTGTTCAAATCAAGTGCTATGTCACTGCTTATTTTCTTTGAAACCAAAGGACCAAGCTAAATACAGTGAGACCACTTGTTTTTATACCCAGAAGTGTGAGTGCTGCACTCTACAAAAATATAGAACAAATTTGAATTCAAATGGCATTTGAATTTGTTTGAAAATGGATTCAGAAAATTAAAACAGAAATGGAAAAAGAATAGAGAAAAGGAAAAAGGCTGGCGCCAGGCTTTTGGCCCAACAGCGAAACCATCCCAACAACCAGCCCACCCGGGTTTCCCCCACTTCCTCTATTTCTCACCGCGCCCGCGTGCATCCACCCACTGACAACCAGACCCCACCATGCCCCGTCAGCATCTTCCCGAATCAACGCGCGGCCGAGGCGCTCCGCCGTTACCTCGCCGCAGTCACTGCCTGCGTTATTGCCATTGATACAGCGCGTAATCGCTGCCCCCCTCCTGGCTATTTAACCCCCTCTGCACCGCGAGCATTTCCCCTCACCTAGCGCCACCACTCCGCCACCAGGCTGCACGTATTCGAGCTCACTCCGCTGCGGCACAGACGCACTCCGGCGGGCGATTCCGGTAAGCTCCGACCGCCCCTCTGCCTCTGGTTCAAACGAGCGTGACCGCCACGTTCTTGTGCATCTGCTAACGTCCCTAGTTTGCCTGCTCGTGACACAGGTCGCTGTTTTCGTTCACAGCCGCAACCACCAGAGCCGCCACTCAACTCCGACGAGAAATCACGGTACGAATCGAGCGCCCTTGACCCCTCTTGCATACGACTAGGTTCTCCTTGTCCTTGCGCAGCTACTGATGCCTTTGGTTTGTACTAGGACGGTCCAGAGCGTCGGCAACAACTCTGTCTGCAGCCACCTGACGCCGTGCACGACTCCGACGAGCTCCAGCGACCAACTCCGCACGCCCCTTCGCCATCGAAGCCCACCTTGAGCATCAGCAGCACACGACGAGCACAGTAAGCCCCTTCTCCCTCTCCCGCGCGACCTAGAACATCAGCAACGACTCTGACAGAGCCGCCGCCGCCAGACGCCACCGCTAGCACCGCCAGTCTCTGGTCGCAAGCTTAGCAGCCGTTGGATCTGGATCTGAGGCTCAGGATTAGATCACTTACTCGAACCGTTACACGCAGATCTGACCGTGCGCTGCCACATAAATCTAACGGCCCACGTTGATCGATCCACACGAATCGGTATCAACCAATAGGAACACGCCGCGTGTCTGAGAGTTTGATTTAAAATCTGAATTTAGATCTATTAGATGTTTAAACTTGTTTAATTCATAACTTTTGATTTCCACGTCCAAATTTGACAAATTTTATATCGATGGAGTCAGGAGAGAAAGCCCTTTCTATATATGCAATGTGTTTAATGTTTTGTTTCTGTTAAAATGGTTATTTTTACAGAAACATGTGTAGGCCTATTTTGGGTATATTAATTATTTGAGAATTGTAACTACCTCGGTGAATTACGCTCCTAGATACAAGCCTGGATGAGCGGAAATGGTTGAAATAGTACGGTGGGGCCCAAATGCCACTCACAGGTAGACCTTTCGGCCGTCCCAACCATTTCCAATCATCGGGACAAGTACGGGCGGCGTAATCGGCAGGCGAAGGGATCAACTACATACACAAATGAGTATGTATGCAAGCCACCATACAATAGTACATCAGAGCCATTCCATCTAAAAAGAAAGGAAATATAGCAACGCCATACGGCAAGATTCAAATGTCCTAGATAGATATAATAGTTTAGGATATCTCCTCATACATCACACATCAGAGTATCAGGCGGAAGCGGCAAACAAGATCCGAGTACGGATAGGAAGCAAATCGGCATAAGATGCCCCATAAATAAGCACATCCCGCCCACAGATCTCACGGATCCCCGTTCCCGGAATCTCTACACCGAATGATCGTTGCCCACATCGTCCGTCTCTTCCACCCAGTATCCATCTCGTGAGTGTACCTGTTCATCTGAATCAAACAATTTATCGTGTGAGACCCTAGGGGTACTCAGCAATTCTTTATGCCTCTAAAGGGGACACAACCTGGGGTGACGCAATTGCAGCAAAAGATAAACCCTAACAGTTCTATAGATACTCGCTAACCATCCGCCTAACCAAAGATAGACGGATGTCCGTGAATTAATGACAACAGTTATAACAGTAATATCACCAGATCCATCCTCCTCCTCGCTTACCAACGAGGAAGCGGACGAACAACCCCTCATCCGTTGGCAGTTTTATTATCCATTCCATGAGTGTTACACTATTTACTACTCAGTTACTTAGTCAAATTAAAAGCGGTACTTTAGTTATGCTTGTCTATGATCGAGAAACTGTGCTCCAAGTCGTCCATAACCGCGGACACGGCTTTCAGAAAGTTTTACCCTGCAGGGGTGCACACATAGCAACACACACTCGATCTACCTCGGAAAAACCAAATCAAAACCCAACGAGGCTTTCACGACAAAGCAATCACAGGATTCAGAAATATTTCAGGGGGCCACCCCTTGGAGTACACCCGCAACAAAGTTAGCTGACTCCGAGACGGACCCGAGGTTTGGGTGGACGGCTGTAAATGACTGGGAACCCGAAAACTCGGGCTTGTCGATACCGCGAAAACGTGTCCCGATCCTAAATAGTACAGGTGCTCCTCGCACAATCGTAATAAAGCAGTAAAGCATGTCATAAGTACAGGATAGTAAATAAAACCTCAAACTAGTTTGTGGCCCCAAGAAATAAGAATGAATCAAGCTCTGGCTCAGGGGGTCCATAAGCCTCCCGGATGTGGATAGCGCGAATATTCAAGGAACAGGAATCAAGTACTCGGGGTCCTACGGGACACAAGTGAGCAGGAAAAACCAAATAGCAGATATTGCTCACCGGTGCCACTTTCATTAGTTATCCCATTACTACTCAGGTTAAGTTGTTTAGGTACCTCATTATCCATCAGACACTCACATACCCTACACATGCTGTTCTACGACTCTCATGGCTCAAACAACTCCTGTAGTAATGGCTCATGGGATGGAGGAACAAGCTTGGTGGGGTTTTAAAAATAAAGGCGATGCAATACTTGGGATTCAATTTAATGCAATCGCGACTCAATGATGCAAGAGTAAGATAGAGGCAATAGGTACTGTATGTATGCAAGCATGTGGTAGTGCTTGCCTGGCAGCTCAGTTGAAGCAAGGGATGGATCTGGGTAGTGCTCCTGGTTCTCTTGATATATCCCCTGCTCAGTGTCTATTCGAAGAAGAACCAAACAAACAAGGGCCAACATAAATAAAGTGCACAAGCATATGAATTAAATGCGACGAGCAAACAATCATGCCATGATGAATGATGCACAATTTGCATGGCAATAAAGTAGCATGGCATGGGTGAGGTGTAGGAGACAAGGAATAAGCATTTTATTGGGTTTGGGTCTCATTTTAGCCTCATAATAGTTGTTGTACACTTTATATTTATATGATGCATGCTTCAATTCATATCATGGTATGCATAAACAGAAAGGTCTTGTCGAGCTGATCATTTTAGACATATCATTTGTTAAATTTGGAGTTATAAATCAAAAGTTATTAATTAATTAAGGGGGAAGGACATCTTATTGTAATTTTGGTCAACTTGAATTTTAAAGTGTTCAAATTATGTTTTGGATGACATATTTGAAATCCTCACATTTTTCTGATTTGAAAACATATATTATTTGTATTATTTGGAATTATGAATTTAAATTTATTTAAAAGTCAAAATTATTAAATAGGGTCAAAGTCAAAGGTTGACTATTTGAATTAATTCTGAAAATATTTGATTAAAGATTTGAATTCACATTCAAAAATAAAATATTTTTCATATTAAGGTTGAATTCAAATTCCAAACCATTTGAAAGTTATGAATTCATTTAGGTTTAAACAGATTTGAATTCTGAATTGAATTGAATTAATTTGAAAAGATTTGAAATTTGAAACAGAAAGGCTCCTGGACTTTGGTACTCAGCAGATCCTACCCAAGGAGGATGACAGGTGGGCCGCATTGCTGACTGGGCATAGGACAGGTGGGTTGAGGACCACGGGTTGGGACAGAGAAAACCACAGGGCCTTTTTACAAAAGCATAGAAGAGCTGGTCTGCGGGTTGGAAAGAATAGAAAGCGAGGGGCCTTTTTACAAAGGTTCGGGGAGGTGGTTTAGGACTGACGAAACTGAATTTTAACACTCGAAAACTGCGAGCTGAGCTAAACTTTGGAGGACGATGGCGATCAAACTAAGACAGATCTAACGACGACGCAAAAAGCAAAGATGTAGAGAGGGCCAAGGGCTACACCTTTCATCAAGGGGTCATCGCCGTAGGAGGCCTGCAGCGCGCGGGGCACGACGAAGAACAGAGGCGGAAAAAGCTGCTGCAGCTGCTGCTGTCGAACGCATTCTAGACACAGACGGTGAGCGCGGCGCGGCGCGACGGCGAGCGAGAGGATACACGGGACGGAGAGAAGCCAGGGCGTTCAGGCTCACCTTGCGCGCGTCCCCGGCCTATCCAGAGCGTGCGGGAGGCGGAGAGGAAGCAGGCGGCGAGTTGGCGTGGCCAGTGAAGTTGGCTGCTACTGCGGCGTGCGTGCACGGCGTCGTTGGGGTTCTGCAGCTGTTCCAGGCCTCCTCCACCTAGCTCCTGGTACCGTACTGCTTCAGAAGAAAGGCCTCCAGTAGCAGTCGTGACGGCGGCGAGGTAGGGTATACGGCGGCGCTAGATGGTGGCCATGACCTGCTTGCGGTGGAAGAAAAGGAAAAAGGGATGGCGGCGACACAGAGAGGGAGGAGCTAGGGTTCCTGGGGGAGGGGACTCCGCGGCTTGGGGGATAAGAAGAGGAGGAAGGCGAGTGCGAGGTGACGAGGACAACGGAGTGGAGACGGCCACCTGCCCGCTCCGTCGGGGCGCACAGAGAGGAAGAAACAGAGAGGAGGACGAAGCACAGTAACGGCGTCGGGTGAAGGGGTACTGGGCCAGGGAGGAGAGTTGGGCCGGATGGGAAAAAGGGGCCGGCAGGTAAGAGGGCTGGGTTACTGCTGCTCCCTCTTGGGCTGCTGCGGCTGGGCCCAAGGTGGCTGCTGCCAGGTTTGGTTCTCTCCTTTTATTCCTACCCTTTTTTTATTTTTATTTGTTTTGTTTGTTTCAAATTCAAGCAAGCATTTTATTTCAAATCCTTTGAACCTTGCAGATAGTTTTGAACAGAGAAATTTTGGAACAACAAAGATAGGCATAAGGAAAAAAAATAGAAGTGGAGATGAGTGATGCCCACATACATGATAGATGTATGTGCCATTTTGGCATTTTACAAGATTAGTGGCTTGAGGGTTTTAGAAAGAGTAAAATCATTTGTTAAATATGGAACCCTAGCAATGAGTTCCCACATTGTAGGAAACAAAATATAGATAGGTAAAAGAGGTGGAGATATTGTGATAGCAACTACACAACCAAGACAAAACAAATGCAAGCTAGATATGATGCTCAAATGCAAGGTGGCATGATGACATGAGCATGATATGATGATGATGCAACAATTATGTGTAGGAAGTAGCCATTATATTACTAGACCAAGTATCATTACAATTGTTAGACAAATGGGATGCTACAACTCTCCCCCACTAAACAGGAATCTCGCCCCGAGATTCTAGGAAGAAGAAGAAGATACAAAGAGGGTAGGATAGTTGGCACGGAGTTCATCTTCACGCTCCCAATTGGCTTCATCAACAGAATGGTGCGACCACTGCACCTTGCAGAACTTGATGGACTTGTTGCGAGTCCTTCTTTCTGCGACTTCCAGGATTTTGGTGGGGTGTTCTTGATAAGACAGGTCTTCTTGGAGATTGATTAGCTCATGATCCACGGTCCTGCCGGGATCCTTGAAGCACTTCTTGAGTTGGGAGATGTGGAAAACATCATGGACTTTGAGTTTTTCTGGGAGCTCAAGAGCATAAGCAACTTCTCCTCTTCTTCCACGAATTTTGAAAGGACCGATGTATCTAGGAGCCAGCTTTCCTTTGATACCAAAACGGTGTGTGCCTTTCATGGGAGTGACACGAAGGTAAACGAGATCACCAGGGGCATACACCATGTCCGTGTGCTTCCTGTCATAATTTCTCTTCTGGCAACTTTGAGCAATCTTCAGATTCTCAAGAATGATATGCACCTTCTCCTCCGCTTGAGTTACAATGTCAGGGCCAAACCATATTCTTTCTCCCGCACCTGACCAACCAATCGGAGTTCTGCACTTGAGGCCATAGAGGGCCTCAAATGGTGCCATCTTCAGACTCTTCTGGAAGCTGTTGTTGTAAGAGAATTCAGCATAAGGAAGACATTCTTCCCACTTCATGCCAAAAGAGATGACACAAGCACGCAGCATATCCTCCAGAATCTGATTGATCCTTTCAACTTGTCCTTGCGACTGAGGGTGGTAAGCTGTGCTGAAGTTCAACTTTGTTCCCAAAGCATTTTGGAAACTTTCCCAGAACTTGGAAGTGAAGATGCTCCCACGGTCTGAACTGATCTCAAGCGGAACCCCGTACAGAGAGACAATTTTGTTGATATAGAGCTCAGCCAACTGAATTCCAGAAATTGTTTCCTTGACGGGGAAGAAATGAGCCACTTTAGAGAGCCTGTAAATGACAACAAAGATTGCATTGTTGCCCTTCTGCGACCTTGGAAAACCAGTGATGAAATCCATCTCTACTTTCTCCCATTTCCATTCCGGAGGTTTCAATGGCTGCAGAAGACCGAAGGGTTTCTGATGGAAAGCTTTCACTTTGCGGCAGACATCACACTCCGAGACATACTTGGCACAATATCGTTTCAAACCCGGCCACCAATATTGTGTTTTCAAGTCCATGTACATCTTTGTGCTGCCAGGATGGATAGAAAGAACCAAATCATGCGCCTCCTTGAGAACTTTCTCTCTCAAACCCAGGTAGTTCGGAACAAACATCCGGTGTTCAAAGAAAAGCGTGCCTTGATCATCGACGTGGAAGGACTCATACTTCGGAAGCTGAAGTTTGGAGATGATCTTTCTGGTGTGCGGATCACCAAGGTGACGAAAGCGAATCTTTTCTTCCAAGAGAGGAGTAGCCAGAAGGTTCATGAGATGCCCTTGTTCCACAACTTCAAGGTTGAGCTGACGGAATTCCTCGCACAAGAGAGGCTGTTGTTCTTCCATCATGAGGTTGTTGACATAAGCTTTGCGGATGAGAGCATCGGCCATGACATTAGCTTTGCCCGGAGTGTAGTTGATGGTCAAATCAAAATCATTGATTGCTTCAATCCATCTCCTCTGCCGAAGGTTGAGATCAGGCTGAGTGAAGATATACTTCAAACTCTTGTGGTCAGAAAAGATCTCACAACGGTTGCCAAGCAAGTAGTGTCTCCATAGCTTCAAAGCAAAGACAACTGCTGCGAGCTCGAGGTCATGTGTAGGATAGTTGATCTCATGCGTCTTCAACTGTCGAGAGGCATAAGCAACAACTTGTTTTTCTTACATAAGGACCGCACCCAATCCTTGCAAAGAGGCGTCACAGAATATCTGGAAAGGCTTAGATGTATCCGGAGGAACCAAGACTGGTGTGGAAGTGAGCTTCTCTTTGAGTGTCTCAAAGCTTGCTTGACATGCAGGAGTCCAAAGGTATTTCTTTCCTTTCTTGAGGAGATCGGTAAGAGGCTTCGCTATCTTCGAAAAGTTCTGAACGAAGCGACGGCAATAACTAGCCAAACCAAGGAAGCTCCGCACTTCTTTGACATTAACAGGAGGGAGCCATTCAACAATTGTCTTTACCGTTTACGGGTTGACTGCAATGCCCTTGGCAGAGATGACGTGACCAAGATAGGTTACTTGAGGCAGCCAAAACTCACACTTGGAGAACTTTGCATACAAGCGGTTCTCACGAAGCTTGTTTAGGACACACCGAAGGTGTTATTCATGCTCTTCCTTAGACTTAGAATAGACTAGGATGTCATCCAGATAGACCACAACGAACTTATCAAGGTACTCCATGAAAACCGAGTTCATAAGCCTCGAGAAGGTAGCAGGTGCGTTGGTGAGACCGAAAGACATGACTGTGTACTCATACAGGCCATAGAGGGTGGTGAAAGCTTTTTTAGGAACATCTTCCTTGCGAATCTTGATTTGGTGATAACCACTTCTCAAGTCAAGCTTAGAGAACACCACAGCTCCAGCTAGCTGATCGAAGAGATCATTAATCCACGGAAGGGGATATTTATTCTTGATGGTTTTAGCATTGAGAGCCCGATAGTCAACACAAAGTCTATCAGTCCTGTCACGCTTCTTCACAAAGATTGTTGGGCTACCCCAAGAAGAAGTACTGTGTTGAATGAAACCCAACTTCTCTTGTTCATCAAGCTGACGTTTGAGTTCAGCCAACTCAGCAGGACCCATTTTATAAGGCCGCTTGGAGATAGGAGTCGTTCCAGGTTCAAGCTCAATTACAAACTCAACCTCACGATCCGGAGGCATACCCGGCAACTCTTCAGGAAAGACATCTGGGAACTCACAGACCACCGGAACACTCTGAATAGCTTCCATAGCATCATCATTCAGAGCCGCCAAAGAGAAAAGCTGGATAGCAGGAGTCAAACTTGGAGAAAATACTATATGGCCTTCAGGAATCTTCAGAGAAACCGAGCGTTCAGCACAATCAATCACAGCTGCATTTGCTGTCAACCAATCCATGCCCAAGATGACATCAATGTCAGAATTGCCCAGAACAATTAAGGACGCCGAGAACGAAGAGCCACCAATCTCAATTTGATTGCCATGGCTGATATGAACAACCCTCATGTTTGAACCAGGAGATTGTACCACCAACCGCTTAAGGAGAGGAACCAAGACTAACTCTGTCACATCCCAAGATTTTCCAAATCTTGTAATGTGAAAATAAATGAATAAAATAAAACTTTGTTTGATTTTCAGAGCCAGAAGAAACTTTTTGAATTCAATTGGAACTTCAAACCCATTTGAATTAAATAAAATCCCAAAGGGATTCATAAAGATAAACATTTAATAAAGGAAATTAAAAATGTTTTGGAATTACTATTTTGGATCTTTTAAAATAAAAGATTTGGTATTCAAAAGAAAAGATGGATTTATAAATAAAGATTATTTTATAAAGCCAAATTAAACCTTGGCCAAGCTTTGGAATTAAAACATATTATTCTAAATAAAATTAGCAAAGGTTTATTTAAAATAAATTAATAAGGATTTAATATCCAAGTTTTATTAATAAAGGTTCTATCATTTATAAACCATCAAAAACTTATTTGTTTAATTTAATAAAGTTTTCCAAGTACTTTATATTCTCAGATAAAACCTACTAAAGTGTTTTGACTTTATTTTAGATTTTAAAATAAATATTCTCAATAAAACAAACCCAAGTTGATTTAATAATGAAAGTCTATGTTATTTAATTAATAATGGACTCTAAAATAAAATGTTATTTTGTTTTAAAACAAGTTTCCAAGTATTTAATATTTCCAAATAAAACCTACTGATTTGGTTTTGAAAATATTTAGGTTTCAAATAAAGATTTTATTAATAAAATCAAACTCTATTTGATTTAATAACTAAGGCCCATTTTATTTAATTACTAATGGACCCTAAAATAAGAGGTTATTTTGTTTTAAACAAATTTTCCAAATATTCTTATTTCCAAATAAACCTACTGATTTAGATTTGAAAGTGTTTGGATTTTAAATGAAGATTATATTAATTAAAACAAACCCTATATTATTAAATAACTAAAATATCCATTTTATTTAAATTAAAGAATGGATCTTAAAAAGAATAAAATTATTATTTTATTTTGGATTTTGGTTCATGTTACTAAACAGAACTAATTTAAATATTACAAAGTTTGAGTATTGTTTCAATTGATGTGAACATTGTTTTTTTGTTTGAAATTCAAAACAGAAAAATAGAATTAGAAAAGGAAAAAGGAATCAGACAGAAAAAAATATGAAAAAGGACAAACCCAGCCCAACAAAGTGGCCCAACAGCAGCCCAGTCCAGCTCAGTCTGCTCCCCTGCACGAAACGTTTTGCACACGAACACATACCCACACTGACGCTGACCAGAGGACCCCACCTGAAACGTTTTCCCCACTGACGCCGGGACCCACCCTTCACTATTCATCGTCTTCAACGAGACCTCGTCGCCCAGCCGTTGCCGCCGAGTTACTGCCGGCGTCAATACGCGTAATTGGCCGAATAACTCCCCGCTGTGATCACGCGTACTTATTCGCCCCTCTCCGCTCTATCTTTCCCCTCAAACCCTGTCTCCTCTCTGCCACAAGGCTGCCGGAATTTCGAACTCGACTTCTCTGCTCCGGCGACCTTCTCCAGCAAAATCCGGCGAACCACGGCCGCCGCTCGACTCCCTCTACACGCAGGCATATTCACCACATCCAGGCGCATCCGCCTGTGCCCTTTGTACGACCGCGGGCGCTCCAGAGTGACGGCAACGACAACCTCCAGCACCGCCGCCGTCTGCCTCCGCTCCGACGAGTTCCACCGGTGAGACCAGACCACCCCTTCACCTCTCGTTCAAGCACACAGATTTGCCTTGATCCAGCGCACCTAACCGTGCCTCTCCTTTGCCTTAGCGCGGTCCTAAGCGACGCCAACAACGACAACCCGAGAGCACCGCCGCCCGCAGCAACTCCGGCGAGGAATCACGGCTGAACCAGTGCGCCCCCTGACAAACCGCAAGCGAGTTGAGCATCAGCGTCACTTCACAAACTCGGTGAGCATCCCCTTTTCCTCTCCCGCTTCCTGCATCGCCGGCAACGTCACCGCCAGGCCGCTCCGCCGCCGGTGGCCACCGCAGCGCCGCCAGTTCCTGGCTGATACGATGTGAGCCGTTAGATCACGATCCTATGCACACGATAGATCACTTAACCTGAACCGTTACGTTTGATCTGCACCGCACAATCCCACTTAAATCCTGCGGTTCACATCACGCGATCCTACCGAACCGTTATGAGCCAATAGGATACAGACACGTGGCCCAGAGATGTTTTAAAACAGAAATTGAAAACAGATTTGATTGCCATTTTCAAACCTTTGTAACTTTCAAACCACACGTCCAAATTTTACAAATTTTATATCAATGGATTCAGGAGAACAAGCCCTATCCAACTATGGAGTTAGTTTAGCAAATAGTATCTGTTATCTTGTTTGAATTTGCAGAAACTTTTGTGTGCTTGTTTAGATTAGAAAAATTGTTTAAAATGGAATTTAGGGTTAAAACCTTTGCTAATTGGATTGTTGTGACCTTACTAACCCTAGGAACCAACCCCTGTTTTGGAAAATGATTTTTTGAAAAGTTTAGAATGGATTAATTGGTTTAGTCCATTTCTAGCTAATTAAAAAGCATTGTTTTGTTTATGAAAATGCTTTCATAAAGAAAACTTTAAGGAAATGTTTTGGACCAAACCTACTGACCTAAAAACACCAAGCTTTGCAATAGCAACTCATTTGGTGAACAACTTAAGAGTTTTTGCCTTAATAAAAACATTTTTCACCACATGAAATGATGAATGGATTTAAAAATAGTTTTTGGACAAAACCCTCTTGCTAATGACTTTGCCACTTTGGTAAATGACCAATTTGGATTTTACAAAGTTTAGAAACCCAATAGAAGCCCTCTTTGCAAAATAAAATTATCTTGTGCATGCTCCCATGCATGACTTAGATTCCATTACTTTGTGTGTGTGAAGAATTGTTTGTTTGACTTTGGTTTGGAATGTGAATTGAATTTGTGTTTGCTTGATTGATTTGTAGTGAAGTGTGAGACTAGAAAGATCAAGGAGTGAACCACCATTCCCTACCAAAAAGGCAAGTGATGCTTCATACTTTTTGTCCCATTACTTTCTCTATGCATTAGTGATTTTGCTAAGTAAAACTTGCATGGATTTTGCTAAGTATAGATCTTGCTATAGGAAAACCTAATAGATGAATCCTTAGTAGGATTTTCCTAAGTTAGAGATTCCTACTACTACCAAGCTTAGCCTAGCTAATAGAAAACATGGGTGGAAAATATATTCACACTATGGAAAAATATTCTAAGTCTGAGGACTTATGTTTTGTTTAATAAAACAACTAAGTTAATGAATCACCTGGGTGGAATGGAAGGATTGGGATATGTTGAGTGGTTACACAAGGCCAGGGGACTGGTGAACCTTGTGTATCACACTTGTGGATGGCCACCCAGGAAACAAAGGGATTTGAGATGTCAAATGTTGAGAAGCTTCAAGTGCAACCACTTGGCAATATGGGCTCTGCCATGATCATATAGGTTGCAAGAACTTAGCCATATGGACAGTGGGTGGTAGTGTTTGATAGGTTGGAGCGCGTCCATTTTGGTCTAAGGGAAGGCTTCTGAAAGATCTTGTCTTGGGAAACCAAGTCTTGTGGGGAAAGTGCACCACCTCTGCAGAGTGTAAAATCTAAGTACTTAGCCATGTCCCTGGTAAAGGACAATTTGAGCATCAAGACATGGAAGCAATCAAGAATCTCATCATTCCAATTTCTAAATTAAAATCTTGTGGTTTGAACAAGGGTTGTTTGAATTCTTCAATCATTGATGGAGAGATGGCTTGGTACAAAAATCTTGAAATCTTTGATTGAGGAAAAAATGGTTTTGCCAAGCACTTCAGTCTTTGATTGGTGGATGCCTTGGAAAGGATCTTCAGTCTTTGATTGGTAGATGCCTTGGAAAGTGATTTGTTAAAACAAAAACCTAGTATTTTCAAAATGATAAGAAAAATCTATTTTGAGCAATGCAAGCCTCAACTCCACTTAGCCAAATGCATTTAGATGATAGACTCCACTATACTACCATAGTATCACTTGCCAATACAATTCAAATGTATTGACCCTTTGTGGCTGTAACTTGTATGTTGCAGATTTGATTGATTTTAGTGAAGATTGTTTGATTAGGATTACAAAGTCTACAACCAACATCTGCCTGTGGCACTTTGAAGATGAAGGACCCATGACTATAGTTATTCCGCTGCAATGTAATGTAATAGCCAAATGAGCTATGTAAGATGTAATAAAACTATGTTATTCCTGGTTATAAAGTTATGTTATGACCTTTGTTTCTTGATATTTCATCTTAACTGTGGATGCTAGCTATTGATCCAGGGACTAGCATTGTAAACACAGGAGGCTCTATCTTATTAAAGATTGGGACCTCTACAGATGGTATCAGAGCATTGTGTTGCCTGTAGGATTTGTAAACCCTAGGATTGGACAAAAACCCTTAGAAAAATAGGAGTTATATTTTGATCCAAAACTTATATACAAAAACACTTGTAAACTCTTTTCCTCAACCATTTTGGTTTAACTCTACCTCCTCTTCTACTTCAACTTGATGGAAAAGCCTACCCCATGACCAAAGACTACACCATTTGCAAAAGACTTCTTCAACATCTTCAACTCTAATGACTTCAACATCTTCAGCTCTAATGACTTCAACATCTTCAGCATATTCACCAAGGACTACAAGTGAAACAAGGAAATCCTACTCAAGATTTAGAGACTGAGGGAATGCAAAAGTTAGAAGGAACCTACATCACTTGAAGTATTGTGACCAAAAGTTTTTCCAAGGAAACCAAGATCTCATGCAAGAAGAATCAACCAAGAAGGAAGGAAGATCACAAGTGAACCATGTAGATGGACCACCACATTGTAGTTGAATCAAAACACACCAACCTATGTGGTGTAACAAAAATATTTTGTTGACTAAGTATGTGCTTGAACCTTGTTTGAGTGAAATGTACGGTTTGTGATTGCATGTACATTGTTTGTGTGAATTATGATGTGTATGATTAGAAATAAGTCCTTAGAAATATCTTGCCTATTTTTAATTCCCTTCAACCCAAACAGATGACTACTCCAAGAGACACCAACACCAACCAAGAAGACAACATGAGAGAACTTATAGCAATCCAAAACCAGTTGAGCCAAGAGACAACTCAGCTTTTAGCCAACAACAATGGACTAGACCCAGCTATACAATGGATTTTGAAACTTCAATCCCAATTGATGCAAGGATTGGTTACTAAAATAATCAACATGGGAGAAAACTTTTCCCAAAGAGCTAATGACAACAAGGATGACAAAGATGTTATTCTAGAAGGAACCCAAGCTAGCAATGTTTTTAGAGACAAGGATCATGCATCCAAGGAACATGAAGATCAATGCCCCAAGAAGAGAGAAAGATCTCCCACTCATGAAGAACATGAACTAGAAGAACTCCTAGCTTTGGAGAGACCCAAAAAGAAGAAGAAAGACATAAGCCAGTTGCAATGTTACAATTGCAAAGAGATGGGACACTATGCCAGTGAATGCCCAGAAAAGAAGAAGAGACAAGAAGACAAACAAAAGCTAGTGAAACCCAAGATAAGAAAGGATTTTAGCCAAGTGATGTGCAAACACTGCAAAGATTTAGGACATTATGCAAACTACTGTCCAGGGAAGATGAAGCATAAGATAAACCAGCCTATGAGGGATCTCAGCCTTGTCACATGTTTCAAATGCAAGGAACAAGGCCACTATGCAAACAATTGTCCAGAAAGGATGGAGAACAAGTTAAACAAGTCTATGAAGGATCTCAATCTTGGCCCATGAGTCAAGCATGGAAATTAAGAACATAAATGCAGCTGTTTGCTTAGAGAAATTTTCCCCAGAATCCCATGAAGGACAATGTGTAATTTTGTTTGAAAACTTTTAAGGGTGGTAGTACCCTAGTTTTTTTTGAACCTGCTTATAACCCTAATCTTCCCAAATCTCGGGACGAGATTTATTTTAAGGGTGGTAGCCTGTCACATCCCAAGATTTTCCAAATCTTGTAATGTGAAAATAAATGAATAAAATAAAACTTTGTTTGATTTTCAGAGCCAGAAGAAACTTTTTGAATTCAATTGGAACTTCAAACCCATTTGAATTAAATAAAATCCCAAAGGGATTCATAAAGATAAACATTTAATAAAGGAAATTAAAAATGTTTTGGAATTACTATTTTGGATCTTTTAAAATAAAAGATTTGGTATTCAAAAGAAAAGATGGATTTATAAATAAAGATTATTTTATAAAGCCAAATTAAACCTTGGCCAAGCTATGGAATTAAAACATTTTATTCTAAATAAAATTAGCAAAGGTTTATTTAAAATAAATTAATAAGGATTTAATATCCAAGTTTTATTAATAAAGGTTCTATCATTTATAAACCATCAAAAACTTATTTGTTTAATTTAATAAAGTTTTCCAAGTACTTTATATTCTCAGATAAAACCTACTAAAGTGTTTTGACTTTATTTTAGATTTTAAAATAAATATTCTCAATAAAACAAACCCAAGTTGATTTAATAATGAAAGTCTATGTTATTTAATTAATAATGGACTCTAAAATAAAATGTTATTTTGTTTTAAAACAAGTTTCCAAGTATTTAATATTTCCAAATAAAACCTACTGATTTGGTTTTGAAAATATTTAGGTTTCAAATAAAGATTTTATTAATAAAATCAAACTCTATTTGATTTAATAACTAAGGCCCATTTTATTTAATTACTAATGGACCCTAAAATAAGAGGTTATTTTGTTTTAAACAAATTTTCCAAATATTCTTATTTCCAAATAAACCTACTGATTTAGATTTGAAAGTGTTTGGATTTTAAATGAAGATTATATTAATTAAAACAAACCCTATATTATTCAATAACTAAAATATCCATTTTATTTAAATTAAAGAATGGATCTTAAAAAGAATAAAATTATTATTTTATTTTGGATTTTGGTTCATGTTACTAAACAGAACTAATTTCAATATTACAAAGTTTGAGTATTGTTTGAATTGATGTGAACATTGTTTGTTTGTTTGAAATTCAAAACAGAAAAATAGAATTAGAAAAGGAAAAAGGAATCAGACAGAAAAAAATATGAAAAAGGACAAACCCAGCCCAACAAAGTGGCCCAACAGCAGCCCAGTCCAGCTCAGTCTGCTCCCCTGCACGAAACGTTTTGCACACGAACACATACCCACACCGACGCTGACCAGAGGACCCCACCTGAAACATTTTCCCCACTGACGCCGGGACCCACCCTTCACTATTCAACGTCTTCAACGAGACCTCGTCGCCCAGCCGTTGCCGCCGAGTTACTGCCGGCGTCAATACGCGTAATTGTCCGAATAACTCCCCGCTGTGATCACGCGTACTTATTCGCCCCTCTCCGCTCTATCTTTCCCCTCAAACCCTGTCTCCTCTCTGCCACAAGGCTGCCGGAATTTCGAACTCGACTTCTCTGCTCCGGCGACCTTCTCCAGCAAAATCCGGCGAACCACGGCCGTCGCTCGACTCCCTCTACACGCAGGCATATTCACCACATCCAGACGCATCCGCCTGTGCCCTTTGTACGACCGCGGGCGCTCCAGAGTGACGGCAACGACAACCTCCAGCACCGCCGCCGTCTGCCTCCGCTCCGACGAGTTCCACCGGTGAGACCAGACCACCCCTTCACCTCTCGTTCAAGCACACAGATTTGCCTTGATCCCGCGCACCTAACCGTGCCTCTCCTTTGCCTTAGCGCGGTCCTAAGCGACGCCAACAACGACAACCCGAGAGCACCGCCGCCCGCAGCAACTCCGGCGAGGAATCACGGCTGAACCAGTGCGCCCCCTGACAAACCGCAAGCGAGTTGAGCATCAGCGTCACTTCACGAACTCGGTGAGCATCCCCTTTTCCTCTCCCGCTTCCTGCATCGCCGGCAACGTCACCGCCAGGCCTCTCCGCCGCCGGTGGCCACCGCAGCGCCGCCAGTTCCTGGCTGATACGATGTGAGCCGTTAGATCACGATCCTATGCACACGATAGATCACTTAACCTGAACCGTTACGTTTGATCTGCACCGCACAATCCCACTTAAATCCTGCGGTTCACATCACGCGATCCTACCGAACCGTTATGAGCCAATAGGATACAGACACGTGGCCCAGAGATGTTTTAAAACAGAAATTGAAAACAGATTTGATTGCCATTTTCAAACCTTTGTAACTTTCAAACCACACGTCCAAATTTTACAAATTTTATATCAATGGATTCAGGAGAACAAGCCCTATCCAACTATGGAGTTAGTTTAGCAAATAGTATCTGTTATCTTGTTTGAATTTGCAGAAACTTTTGTGTGCTTGTTTAGATTAGAAAAATTGTTTAAAATGGAATTTAGGGTTAAAACCTTTGCTAATTGGATTGTTGTGACCTTACTAACCCTAGGAACCAACCCCTGTTTTGGAAAATGATTTTTTGAAAAGTTTAGAATGGATTAATTGGTTTAGTCCATTTCTAGCTAATTAAAAAGCATTGTTTTGTTTATGAAAATGCTTTCATAAAGAAAACTTTAAGGAAATGTTTTGGACCAAACCTACTGACCTAAAAACACCAAGCTTTGCAATAGCAACTCATTTGGTGAACAACTTAAGAGTTTTTGCCTTAATAAAAACATTTTTCACCACATGAAATGATGAATGGATTTAAAAATAGTTTTTGGACAAAACCCTCTTGCTAATGACTTTGCCACTTTGGTAAATGACCAATTTGGATTTTACAAAGTTTAGAAACCCAATAGAAGCCCTCTTTGCAAAATAAAATTATCTTGTGCATGCTCCCATGCATGACTTAGATTCCATTACTTTGTGTGTGTGAAGAATTGTTTGTTTGACTTTGGTTTGGAATGTGAATTGAATTTGTGTTTGATTGATTGATTTGTAGTGAAGTGTGAGACTAGAAAGATCAAGGAGTGAACCACCATTCCCTACCAAAAAGGCAAGTGATGCTTCATACTTTTTGTCCCATTACTTTCTCTATGCATTAGTGATTTTGCTAAGTAAAACTTGCATGGATTTTGCTAAGTATAGATCTTGCTATAGGAAAACCTAATAGATGAATCCTTAGTAGGATTTTCCTAAGTTAGAGATTCCTACTACTACCAAGCTTAGCCTAGCTAATAGAAAACATGGGTGGAAAATATATTCACACTATGGAAAAATATTCTAAGTCTGAGGACTTATGTTTTGTTTAATAAAACAACTAAGTTAATGAATCACCTGGGTGGAATGGAAGGATTGGGATATGTTGAGTGGTTACACAAGGCCAGGGGACTGGTGAACCTTGTGTATCACACTTGTGGATGGCCACCCAGGAAACAAAGGGATTTGAGATGTCAAATGTTGAGAAGCTTCAAGTGCAACCACTTGGCAATATGGGCTCTGCCATGATCATATAGGTTGCAAGAACTTAGCCATATGGACAGTGGGTGGTAGTGTTTGATAGGTTGGAGCGCGTCCATTTTGGTCTAAGGGAAGGCTTCTGAAAGATCTTGTCTTGGGAAACCAAGTCTTGTGGGGAAAGTGCACCACCTCTGCAGAGTGTAAAATCTAAGTACTTAGCCATGTCCCTGGTAAAGGACAATTTGAGCATCAAGACATGGAAGCAATCAAGAATCTCATCATTCCAATTTCTAAATTAAAATCTTGTTGTTTGAACAAGGGTTGTTTGATTCTTCAATCATTGATGGAGAGATGGCTTGGTACAAGGATCTTGAAATCTTTGATTGAGGAAAAAATGGTTTTGCCAAGCACTTCAGTCTTTGATTGGTGGATGCCTTGGAAAGGATCTTCAGTCTTTGATTGGTAGATGCCTTGGAAAGTGATTTGTTAAAACAAAAACCTAGTATTTTCAAAATGATAAGAAAAATCTATTTTGGGCAATGCAAGCCTCAACTCCACTTAGCCAAATGCATTTAGATGATAGACTCCACTATACTACCATAGTATAACTTGCCAATACAATTCAAATGTATTGACCCTTTGTGGCTGTAACTTGTATGTTGCAGGTTTGATTGATTTTAGTGAAGATTGTTTGATTAGGATTACAAAGTCTACAACCAACATCTGCCTGTGGCACTTTGAAGATGAAGGACCCATGACTATAGTTATTCCGCTGCAATGTAATGTAATAGCCAAATGAGCTATGTAAGATGTAATAAAACTATGTTATTCCTGGTTATAAAGTTATGTTATGACCTTTGTTTCTTGATATTACATCTTAACTGTGGATGCTAGCTATTGATCCAGGGACTAGCATTGTAAACACAGGAGGCTCTATCTTATTAAAGATTGGGACCTCTACAAACTCATTCTCATTTGCAAACTTGTGAGAAACAAAAGAATGCGATGCAGGGACTGAGTTAACGGGAAGCATACCCATCACAACTCCAGGTGCATGCTCAGCTTGAGCGGCGTTGACACAGTTGGCACGAGCAACCGTAGACCCGGGCTTGGTGTTGATGTTGAGAGCCCGAGGTTGTGGTGCACGAACCAAAGGAGAGCTTGCCGCAGATCTTGGAGGGGGTGGCGGAAGAGCTTTGTTTTTCATCGGACAGTTCCAGTTTTGATGCCCAGATTCTCCACATATGTAACAAGCACCAGGTGGACGTGGAGCAACGTAGCCAGGGACTCCGCCAGGCGCTCTAGGGTAGTGGTGGTTGTAGCCCCTGGGAGCCGCAGTGAGGAAGTTTGTTGGCCTTGCCGCGAAGCTTGAAGGTCTTGGTGAAGCCGGGAGCGACGGTGGGGTGTTAGGAACCCAGACACGACGCTTAGAGGGAGCTGACATAGCTGAAGAGCTTGGTGCATCACGGTTGTGTTTCTTTGACTCCTCAAACACTTGCCTACTTGCTTCCTCCTGGAGAGCTGTATGCTGAAGTTCCAGAAAAGACGTCGGCCTTGCATGTGTGATTGCATATTTAATCGATGCATTGAGCCCTTGCCTGAACCTCTTTTGCTTCTTCTTGTCATCAGAGATCTCATCGCCACCATAACGAGAAAGATTCATGAAGTTCCTGATGTAGGTATTGACATTGTCATTTCCCTGCTTGAGGTTGAGAAACGCTTCCTTCATCCTTTCCATGACAATTTCTGACAGATACTGCTCTTTGAACGCTCCAGTGAACTGTTCCCAGGTAGGCTGAAAACCAATGCAGTTTGCCTTCAGGTAATTCTCCCACTAGAGAGCTGCATCTCCCTTCATAAGGTGAGTAGCACACTTTACCCATTCTTGCTCAGGAACATCAGCAGTCTCCAGTAGCCTTGACATCTCACGCAACCAATCATCAGCATCAAGTGGTCGATTAGAAACATCAAATTGGCGAGGGTTGAACTTCAGGAAGCTTTTGATGTCTCCTCGTTTGGGAGGTGGAGGTAGTGGAGCAAACTCATTCCTCTGAACACTCTCTTCAAAGCGCTGCTGGTTCTGCTGCATTGCTGCCAAGGCGTTGGCGATGTTTGACAACGCGGATCCCAGTTCAGGTGGTATGTCCTCATCAGAACGGCGTGGTGGAGCCATCCTGTGATTGATATAAAACACAAGTCAGTACTATAATGGAGAATAATAATAATCCAAAATGGTACCAAGATGGAATTACTCAAGATTAAAGGATACAATTTACTAAGATGATATTAAAATATCAACAAAGTTCAAAGCACCTAGAAGATATTAAGCATATCGCACACGACTGAAAAGGAGTGTGGTATACAAATATATCTAAGAAAATTTTTCCACAAATTTCGGCATTAAAATACCAATAGATGCGCAAAATTACTTAACGAATCAAGATTAGTGACTCTACCAATTCAATATACAAAAGCGAATGATAAGAGTAGTGGTATGGTCGCGACTCCATCCCGCACTCAAATCATTACTCCGCACATGAATAAGTGGAACACATATCCTAACCCCTTCTTCTCACGTTGAACCTAAAGATTGATAACTACGGAAACGAACACCCCAAACAAGATAACGTCGGATAACAAAGAGTAAGACAGATCTCGGCGGTATACAACGAATCAGATAGATCGCGTCGGTTTGCAAAAGCCTGTCGGTATGGAATGTACCAACAGTTGATAACCAAAAGGCCGATTGTGATAACAACTTGGATGCAACAGATAGACAAGGAATTACTCACACACACACACACAACCTATGGTACTACGGAAACCCAGAACACGTGAATCCTAGTTTGAATTTTTAAGAAAAGGATTGAAAACGTTACACTTCCTTACCAGAAAGGGTGGGTGGGTGGGTAAGAAGAAAAGTGGAAGCAGTCCTACTCTCGCGTTTTGTTTTTCCCTAGTATACATAACTACCAAAAATATTTGCTAGACTGACAACGACCATTTGGCTGAGACCCTGAAGGGCGGGATGGCTCTGATACCAATTGTAACTACCTCGGTGAATTACGCTCCTAGATACAAGCCTGGATGAGCGGAAATGGTTGAAATAGTACGGTGGGGCCCAAATGCCACTCACAGGTAGACCTTTCGGCCGTCCCAACCATTTCCAATCATCGGGACAAGTACGGGCGGCGTAATCGGCAGGCGAAGGGATCAACTACATACACAAATGAGTATGTATGCAAGCCACCATACAATAGTACATCAGAGCCATTCCATCTAAAAAGAAAGGAAATATAGCAACGCCATACGGCAAGATTCAAATGTCCTAGATAGATATAATAGTTTAGGATATCTCCTCATACATCACACATCAGAGTATCAGGCGGAAGCGGCAAACAAGATCCGAGTACGGATAGGAAGCAAATCGGCATAAGATGCCCCATAAATAAGCACATCCCGCCCACAGATCTCACGGATCCCCGTTCCCGGAATCTCTACACTGAATGATCGTTGCGCACATCGTCCGTCTCTTCCACCCAGTATCCATCTCGTGAGTGTACCTGTTCATCTGAATCAAACAATTTATCGTGTGAGACCCTAGGGGTACTCAGCAAGTCTTTATGCCTCTAAAGGGGACACAACCTGGGGTGACGCAATTGCAGCAAAAGATAAACCCTAACAGTTCTATAGATACTCGCTAACCATCCGCCTAACCAAAGATAGACGGATGTCCGTGAATTAATAACAACAGTTATAACAGTAATATCACCAGATCCATCCTCCTCCTCACTTACCAACGAGGAAGCGGACGAACAACCCCCCATCCGTTGGCAGTTTTATTATCCATTCCATGAGTGTTACACTATTTACTAGTTAGTTACTTAGTCAAATTAAAAGCGGTACTTTAGTTATGCTTGTCTATGATCGAGAAACTGTGCTCCAAGTCGTCCATAACCGCGGACACGGCTTTCAGAAAGTTTTACCCTGCAGGGGTGCACAAATAGCAACACACACTCGATCTACCTCGGAAAAACCAAATCAAAACCCAACGAGGCTTTCACGACAAAGCAATCACATGATTCAGAAATATTTCAGGGGGCCACCCCTTGGAGTACACCCGCAACGAAGTTAGCTGACTCCGAGACGGACCCGAGGTTTGGGTGGACAGCTGTAAACGACTGGGAACCCGAAAACTCGGGCTTGTCGATACCGCGAAAACGTGTCCCGATCCTAAACAGTACAGGTGCTCCTCGCACAATTGTAATAAAGCAGTAAAGCATGGCATAAGTACAGGATAGTAAATAAAACCTCAAACTAGTTTGTGGCCCCAAGAAATAAGAATGAATCAAGCTCTGGCTCAGGGGGTCCATAAGCCTCCCGGATGTGGATAGCGCGAATATTCAAGGAACAGGAATCAAGTACTCGGGGTCCTACGGGACACAAGTGAGCAGGAAAAACCAAATAGCAGATATTGCTCACCGGTGCCACTTTCATTAGTTATCCCATTACTACTCAGGTTAAGTTGTTTAGGTACCTCGTTATCCATCAGACACTCACATACCCTACACATGCTGTTCTACGACTCGCATGGCTCAAACAACTCTTGTAGTAATGGCTCATGGGATGGAGGAACAAGATTGGTGGGGTTTTAAAAATAAAGGCGATGCAATACTTGGGATTCAATTTAATGCAATCGCGACTCAATGATGCAAGAGTAAGATAGAGGCAATAGGTACTGTATGTATGCAAGCATGTGGTAGTGCTTGCCTGGCAGCTCATTTGAAGCAAGGGATGGATCTGGGTAGTGCTCCTGGTTCTCTTGATATATCCCCTGCTCAGTGTCTATTCGAAGAAGAACCAAACCAACAAGGGCCAACATAAATAAAGTGCACAAGCATATGAATTAAATGCGACGAGCAAACAATCATGCCATGATGAATGATGCACAATTTGCATGGCAATAAAGTAGCATGGCATGGGTGAGGTGTAGGAGACAAGGAATAAGCATTTTATTGGGTTTGGGTCTCATTTTAGCCTCATAATAGTTGCTGTACACTTTATATTTATATGATGCATGCTTCAATTCATATCATGGTATGCATAAACAGAAAGGTCTTGTCGAGCTGATCATTTTAGACATATCATTTGTTAAATTTGGAGTTATAAATCAAAAGTTATTAATTAATTAAGGGGGAACGGCATCTTATTGTAATTTTGGTCAACTTGAATTTTAAAGTGTTCAAATTATGTTTTGGATGACATATTTGAAATCCTCACATTTTTCTGATTTGAAAACATATATTATTTGTATTATTTGGAATTATGAATTTAAATTTATTTAAAAGTCAAAATTATTAAATAGGGTCAAAGTCAAAGGTTGACTATTTGAATTAATTCTGAAAATATTTGATTAAAGATTTGAATTCACATTCAAAAATAAAATATTTTTCATATTAAGGTTGAATTCAAATTCCAAACCATTTGAAAGTTATGAATTCATTTAGGTTTAAACAGATTTGAATTCTGAATTGAATTGAATTAATTTGAAAATATTTGAAATTTGAAACAGAAAGGCTCCTGGACTTTGGTACTCAGCAGATCCTACCCAAGGAGGATGACAGGTGGGCCGCATTGCTGACTGGGCATAGGACAGGTGGGTTGAGGACCACGGGTTGGGACAGAGAAAACCACAGGGCCTTTTTACAAAAGCATAGAAGAGCTGGTCTGCGGGTTGGAAAGAACAGAAAGCGAGGGGCCTTTTTACAAAGGTTCGGGGAGGTGGTTTAGGACTGACGAAACTGAATTTAACACTCGAAAACTGCGAGCTGAGCTAAACTTCGGAGGACGATGGCGATCAAACTAAGACAGATCTAACGACAACGCAAAAAGCAAAGATGTAGAGAGGGCCAAGGGCTACAACTTTCATTAAGGGGTCATCGCCGTAGGAGGCCTGCAGCGCGCGGGGCACGACGAAGAACAGAGGCGGAAAAAGCTGCTGCAGCTGCTGCTGTCGAACGCGTTCTAGACACAGACGGTGAGCGCGGCGCGGCGCGACGGCGAGCGAGAGGATACACAGGACGGAGAGAAGCCAGGGCGTTCAGGCTCACCTTGCGCGCGTCCCCGGCCTAGCCAGAGCGTGCGGGAGGCGGAGAGGAAGCAGGCGGCGAGTTGGCGTGGCCGGTGAAGTTGGCTGCTACTGCGGCGTGTGTGCACGGCGTCGTTGGGGTTCTGCAGCTGTTCCAGGCCTCCTCCACCTAGCTCCTGGTACCGTACTGCTTCAGAAGAAAGGCCTCCAGTAGCAGTCGTGACGGCGGCGAGGTAGGGTATACGGCGGCGCTAGATGGTGGCCATGACCTGCTTGCGGTGGAAGAAAAGGAAAAAGGGATGGCGGCGACACAGAGAGGGAGGATCTAGGGTTCCTGGGGGAGGGGACTCCACGGCTTGGGGGATAAGAAGAGGAGGAAGGCGAGTGCGAGGTGACGAGGACAACGGAGTGGAGACAGCCACCTGCCCGCTCCGTCGGGGCGCACAGAGAGGAAGAAACGGAGAGGAGGACGAAGCACAGTAACGGCGTCGGGTGAAGGGGTACTGGGCCACGGAGGAGAGTTGGTCCGGATGGGAAAAAGGGGCCGGCAGGTAAGAGGGCTGGGTTACTGCTGCTCCCTCTTGGGCTGCTGCGGCTGGGCCCAAGGTGGCTGCTGCCAGGTTTGGTTCTCTCCTTTTATTCCTACCCTTTTTTTATTTTTATTTGTTTTGTTTGTTTCAAATTGAAGCAAGCATTTTATTTCAAATCCTTTGAACCTTGCAGATAGTTTTGAATAGAGAAAATTTGGAACACCAAAGATAGGCAGAAGGAAAAAAATAGAAGTGGAGATGAGTGATGCCCACATACATGATAGATGTATGTGCCATTTTGGCATTTTACAAGATTAGTGGCTTGAGGGTTTTAGAAAGAGTAAAATCATTTGTTAAATATGGAACCCTAGCAATGAGTTCCCACATTGTAGGAAACAAAATATAGATAGGTAAAAGAGGTGGAGATATTGTGATAGCAACTACACAACCAAGACAAAACAAATGCAAGCTAGATATGATGCTCAAATGCAAGGTGGCATGATGACATGAGCATGATATGATGATGATGCAACAATTATGTGTAGAAAGTAGCCATTATATTACTAGACCAAGTAGCATTACAATTGTTAGACAAATGGGATGCTACAAGAAATGTTTTAGTGTTCAAATAAAGGTTGTTTGGCAAGTTTTGAACTTGTTTATGAATCAGTACTGCGCACTTGTCTTGTTGAGTATAGAAAAATCATCACATATCATATTGCATGCATCCATATATTTTTGCTTGTATTTGTTTTGTATGTGATTTGGTGCTATCATTTTATGTGTAGATTTTGGTGCAAATAGTGATTGTGATTGTGAGGATTGTAGCTACTCTCGAAACTACCAAGGCAAGTGGTGCTTCATGATTTATTCCTAAGTTTTACAACTTTGCATTAGAAATATTTTGGTAGTCTTGCATGGTTAATTTGATCTATATGCTATGCTTGGGAAATCCTAGTAGTTGTAGAATTGCTAGAAATATTTCTAAGTCTTATCAATGCCATGCTTAGACTAGCTAGTAGCAACCAAGGGTGGTTATATTCATGCTATGAATAAATATTTCTAAGTCTTTGGACTATGTTTTTGTTTAATAAAACAACTAACTGAATGAAACACCTGGGTGGAATGGAAAGAATGGGTTATGTTGAGTGGTTACACAAGGCCCATTTCTATGGTTTACCTTGTGTATATCACTTGTGGAAAGCCACCTAGGAACAAAGGGATTTGAGAGGCCAAATGTTAAGAAGCTTCTAGTGCAGCCACTTGGCAATATGGGCTCTGCCTGGATCACATAAGTTGCAATAACTTAGCCATTTGGACAGTTGGTGGTAGTTGGATGATAGGTTGGCACGCGTCCATTTGGTCTAAGGGAAGGCTTCTGAAATGTCCTGTCTTGGTGAAAATCAACTCTTGTGGGGAAAGTGCACAACCTCTGCAGATGGAAGAATCTAAGTACTTAGCCATGTCCCTGGTATTGGACAACTTGAGCATCAAGACATGGAAGCTATCAAGAATCTCCTCATCCAAATTTCTAAGTAAAACTTGTGGTTGAACAAGGGTGAAGGACCCCAATGTCTATTGGTGTTTCCTTGGGAAAAGTTTTTGACAGAGAAAAACTTAGTGTTTTCAACTGATAGGCAAAACCTATTTTAAGCAAAGCAAGCCTAAGCTACACTTAGCCAAAATGCATATAGTATTTAGTCCACCAATATTCTACTAAGGTATCACTTGCCAATACTATTCCAATGTATTGACCCACTGTGGCTTAACTTGTGATGTTGCAGGATATTCTGATGATGATTAGGAGTCATGAGTCTACACTCAACATGCTTGCCGGTGGAACATGAAGATGAAGACTTATTTATCTTATTATATATTTGAACTCTTGTATTAGGCATGTGGCCATGGAGTTGTAAAAGACTATGTTTGTCTCTGGAATGATATGTAATAATGACCTTTGTTTCTGTGTACTTCATATTAAACTGTGGATGCTAGCATTGATCCAGGGACTAGCATTGCAATCACAGGTATCCTTTCCTTTACAAAGGAGGGATCTTACAAAAGAAGAGCATGAAGGACATTTGCGTTTGATACTTGTCAACACCCGGATTTTTTAATCCTAGATGCCTGTTATGCCATACATCGCAATCCCAGGATTACCATTTTTGCGAGACATAACAGAATTGGATACCATAGTACATCATCCGTTACAACGATACATAAGTTCTTACATAAATAGGGATCTCATGATCCAGTTCTTAATACAACTTCAAGCAGCGGAATACGTAATAATAACGTTAGCGTAGGCGAAGCTCCATCTTCAGGGCCACACGCAATGCTGACGATGGGAGATGATCCTAGTTGTCGTAACCTTCCTGGGGTCCATCTTCCAGATACTCCTCTTCATATTCTGGCCATGGGAATAGCCAGGGACAAAGCCATGAGTACTCTTTAAGTACTCACAAACTAATACTAACACGTAAGGGGGTTTTTGGATAATAGGGCACTAGGCTCTAGGGTTGTTTTGCAAAAAGCCAGGTTTATCTCTACTCAGTTCCAAAACTAGTCACAATTTTATAACTCCTAAGTGGGATCTTGTAATTCAGGTCACAACTCTGTTGTGGTCAAGTCAAAGTCTCAATTCATCTCACAAGTCATTTTGAAAAGTCTGACGCGGGAACAGTATGGCAACTCCAACTGTCCATAACCGCGGACGCGGCTATTCGAATAGTTTGACACTCTGCAGAGATTGTACACTTTCACCACAACATTCGATACATCCGTCAGGAACAAATCCTGAATTCACCATACTCAGTATGCGGATAATCAATCCTAACCTTTCGATTACACGCCCTAGTATAAGCACCTCTCCTGTGAGTTTGGCCTCCCAACCATGACCAGCTGTCATCTTGGGTACTGCACAGGTGGACAATCTTCACAAGGTAGCCTCAGCTCAGACCTTGGCCGTGAGGGAACTAATACTAAGGTATATAAGTTTCCAGTCAAGCCCTACCCAATATTCGGGTATTGTGGTTGTACGCTAAAATTGGAATGGTATCGCATCCAGATAACCATCAGTTTTATAAAGGGCTAAGGCTCATGCCTCAACATTTTCATCACCAAAATCATCAAGTGTTTGGAAACAAATGTCCAAAACATTTCAATAGAATGATCCATCATTCCAAGGTTTTCATAACCATTTTTCCACCAAGTATTCCCATCTAAAGTTGATCCAGTTTTATGCTTAGCACTAGCATCTAAAGGTGGGGGTAAGCACTGATGAGGGGTGGTAAACTAGTGGGATTTTAACTAGGTTCAAACTCATGCCTTAGGATGACATCAAGGTTATCTAGCTTAGGCCAAATTTTATGCTCTTTATGCAACCTTCAGCACAACTGTCTAGTATCTACCAAACTCTTAGGTAGACTCTAAGTAAGCTTTGATAAAGAAATAAAGTAAGAAGCTTGCACCCAAAACTAGGATTTGGTTTATCAAGTGGGTATGATCACATATGCTTAAGGCATAGAGTAGTCATATCACAAGTATGGGTTTGTGGCATCAGTAGGGTATCTTGCAAGGGTTAGCTTGCATCAATATCAGTATAAGCTTGCATAGTTACTAGCTTGCATCAGTGTCAATATAAGCTTGCATAGTTACTAGCTTGCATCAGTGTTAATATAAGCTTGCATAGGTTATTATCAGCTTGCACATTCACTAGTAGTATTTGTCTTGATAAAGTAGAGTGTCTTGCAAGTTTTAGCTTGCATCAATGTCAATATAAGCTTGCCTTGTGCAGAGCAGTGGTTGAAGTTCTCCTCGGCTTCTTCTTCGTAGTATCCTCCTTCCTCCTCGTAGCCTTGGTCGGTACTAGCGTCTATGAATAAATACGAGGTACACAATCACCAAACAATACTTAACTACTTGCAATCATCACACACAAGGGTCTTATAGATGATCTAACATCATCTCTAACCTTACAAGGTTAAGGCTTGATTTGATTCTTTTTATTTTTAGAAAAGTAATTTCTACTCATTGAAAAACTACTTAAGATTTAATATTCTCCAAACCAAATATGGGATCATGTTGACACATGTCATCACCACATATTGTAGTCCATGGGAATGTGATTTAAAGTGGTGTCACAATTTAATAAGGTTTTACCCTTTTATTTTAATTAATTAAAGTGGCTAGAAATGCTTATGTAGCATTCTTTTATTACTTGAACATTATTTCTGCAAGTAAACCTATATATTATTATATATTCTGAAAGGTATGGTTAAATGTGATTTTTGAGAGTTGGAATCAACTCAAAAGCTTTTATGGTTTAAATTTGAAAAATGTTTGAATGCAGAAAAGCTTCTGCCTTGTTATTTTTACTATGGGTGATCTACAGATCCAAATGACTTGAATCCAATGGGCTTGGATTCAGCATTCACAGGCCTTTCCAACAAAATTGGTTTCATCCAATTTGATGCACTGAATCGATCTGGGTTGATTTTTGAAGTTGGGTACAGAAGTGTGTTTGAATTTTAAAATAAAAAGGTTTAATTTGAATCGCTGGGCTGCGCGGGAAAAAGTACTGGGCCGGCCTGCTAAGCGCAGTGCTCCCGCGGGCTGCTTAAGTGGGTGTCCCCACTCGTAAGTTACACGGGGCTGGGCGAAGCGGTATGGGGCAACGCGGATCGTTCGATCTAGTTCTAATTCAACGGCTGGGGGTCATCATCGACGCGAGACAACTCCGGCGAGAACGAAACCTAGCGCGGCCAGTGAGGGTCGCTGGGGGCTCACCGGGGTACTTGCGAGGGTCGGCGAGGCGGGCGAACGACGAAGTCGACGACGGCGAACTCAGGGGTGGTCGCGGCAGCTCCTGGGGCGGCTCCAATCGCTGGCTCCTTTCTTCTCCGGCAGCGGCAGGCTCCAGTGAAATTTCGGCGAGGTGGTGCTCGCCTTGCTCTGAGAATGGTGTGGCACGATCAGTGAGGAGAGGGGAGTGAGATGGTGTGAAGAAATCGAGCGGGGGTGGCCTCTATTTATAGTCGAGCGAGGGGACCGTCGGGGCGCACGGTGAGCTTGTCGGGGGCAACGTTACAGGCGGCTATTGGCATGGGCAAGGGTAGGGACGGTGCTGTGTCTCCTGGCGATGCTTAACGACATGGTCGCGAGGCATGGGGCGGTGTGGTTTGGTCTGGAACAGCCGGTGCTCTGCGCGGCAGAGGCGGCGTCTTCGACGGCGGACGGTGGTTGTGCGGCACGGGGCGGAAAATGGGGATGTCTGGCGGTCTCCTGGGTCGGTGGTGATATTGTGTGCACGCGGTGAGGGCGGCGTGCGGTCTGTGGACGCTGGTCGAGGGTGGCGCTCTGGAGCATGCTCGGCATGGTCTGGGCGCGGCTTGTGCGCGTGGTCCAGGGCTTAGCAACGCTCGCGGCTGGGATAGGTAGTGGCGGTGGACGGTGGGTTGCCTCCTAGACAAGGTTGGCACGGCTAGTTCTTCCTCTAGCCTGCTGTCCATAATGGGGTGGCAAGGTTGGCTTCGGCTGTTCACCATTGATGGCAATGGCAAGATCACAGGGGTGCTAGTCCTTAGTTAAACTTCCTAGATGATCTACTGAGTTGTGTGTGAGCTAACTAGGGAACAAGTTAGGCCAATTTTACTGCACACTATAGTGTTTGATGTTTTTTTGATTTGTGTCTGCAACCTGTTTGATGAAATGGCCGCATGAAATCAAGTTTGAATTTTGAAATGAATTTTGGTGGGTTTGCTAGATTGGTGCTGGTGAGTCTGCAGATGCTTTGGTTTTGAAAGTTGAGCTTGTTTGAGTGGTTTTTGAAAAAGTGGGATCTTCCCATATGAAGAAGATTCAATTTTGAATTGTCATTTAAACTATGCATTTGAAAGTTTCTGGATGATCACAAAGTGGGCCTTGATACTCTGTTATGAGTACATTCAAGGGGTGCAAAGATCCAGAAAAGTTTCTGTTAGGTTCTGAAAGTTTGAGACAACCAAAGTAGGCATGGGAGTTAAATTGGTCAAAATGACCATTCACTTAATATATTTGTTTTGATTTACTTGTCTTTAAGGAAAGTGTGGGAAATGTTTTAGATGATGTTCAATTCACCTAAGAAACATTTTACAAGCAATGGATCACACAAACAAGGTGGTTTTTAAAGAAATTCAAAATTCATGCATACACATATACATGCATTCATGAGTTTATTTAGAAAAGTTTTTGTTAACCCTAATCATGATGATTAGTGTTTGATGATCTAAGTTTGGTATTTTTGGGATGTTACAAACCTTCCCCCCATAAACAAAATCTCGTCCCGAGATTTGAAAAAGGACTAAAAGATTACCTAGGATTTGAAGAGATCGGGAAACTCTGTCCTGATGTGATCTTCACGTTCCCAGGTAGCTTCCTCTTCTGTGTGGTTGCTCCACTGAATCTTGAGAAACTTGATGCTTCGTGTTCGGGTAGTTCCAAAAGCTTCTTCCAAAATACGGATGGGCACTTTGGGATAGGTCAGGTCATCGTTGATCTCTATGGTCCGATGATCGATATTCTTGAACACTTCGGTCTTCTCGGGGACTTCGAGACATTTGCGAAGTAATGAGATATGGAACACATTGTGCACAGCTGACATCTCTTCAGGTAGTTCCAGTTGATAAGATACTTCTCCTCGACGGTTCAAAATTTTGAAAGGTCCGATATATCTGGGATCTAACTTTCCTTTGAGTTGGAAACACTGCATTCCCTTTAATGGCGACACTTTCAGATAAATAAAATCTCCGATGTTGAAGGCGAGGTCTCGACGTCTCTTGTCGGCATAACTCTTCCGTCGGGATTGGTCTGTCTTGAGGTTCTCACGAATCTTGTGAACCTTCTCTTCTGCTTCTCGTAGGATGTCGGGTCCGAAAATCTGAATTTCTCCTACTTCCGACCAGTTCAAGGGGGTGCGACACTTTCTTCCGTACATGAATTCAAATGGGGCCATTTGCAAACTGGCTTGGTAACTATTGTTGTAAGAAAATTCTGCAAACGGCAGACAGTCTTCCCACTTGGATCCATATTCTAGCACACATGCTCTAAGCATATCTTCGAGTATTTGGTTTACTCGCTCCATTTGTCCATCGGTCTGCGGGTGATACGCGGTACTGAAATCTAGGCGGGTTCCTAAACCTTCTTGGACTTTCTTCCAGAATCTCGAGGTAAACTGAGTTCCTCGATCCGATACTATGTTCTTGGGGACTCCGTGCAAACTAACTATTCTAGCGATGTACAACTCTTCTAGCTTCGAACTCTGATAGGTGGTTTTGACGGGCAAGAAATGGGCGACTTTGGACAATCTGTCCACTATGACCCAGATAGAGTCATTTCCCCTACTAGAAGTAGGTAGTCCAGTGATAAAGTCCATTCCTACAGAATCCCATTTCCATTCCGGAATTTGCAAAGGTTGCAACAATCCAGCGGGTCTTTGATGTCCTGCCTTGACTCGCTGGCATATATCACATTTAGCGATATAGATCCCATTTCTCTCTTCATCTTATGCCACCAAAATTGCTCTTTCAAATCTTGACACATCTTCGTTCCTCCGGGATGGATAGAATAAAGAGTATCATGAGCCTCCTTCAAGATAACTTCTTTCAACTCCGAATCTGCTGGTACACAAAGGCGTCCTTTGTACCACAGAACTCCTTCTTCATCCTCGGTGAATCCGGGTACTTTGCCTGTACCGATACGATGCTTGATTCCGTCGATACTAGCATTTCCCTGCTGCGCCTCTTTAATCTGACTGATCAAAGTGGGCTGAAGTTCTATGCTAGCCAAAAATCCTTCACTTACTAATTCTAGTCGAAAATCTTCCATCTCCTTGTGCAGACTTGGTTGCTCCTCTAAAATCACGGAGTTCAAGCGGCACGGCAATCTGCTAAGGGCATCGGCTACCACGTTGTCTTTACCAGGGTGATAGTGAATGTCCAGATCGTAATCCTTGATTATCTCAATCCATCTTCTCTGCCTCATATTCAGCTCCTACTGAGTGAATATATACTTTAGGCTCTTGTGATCCGAATAAATCTCACAACGGTTTCCCATCAGGTAATGTCTCCATGTCTTCAGGGCTAGAACTACGGCTGCGAGTTCGAGGTCATGGGTTGGGTAATTTTGTTCATGTTGCTTCAATTGTCGCGATAGATAAGATATAACTTTGCCTTCTTGCATTAGCACACATCCGAGACCAATCTTGGATGCGTCACAATACACATCGAAGGGCTTCGTGATATTCGGCATGATCAAGATTGGGGCTGAGATCAATCTCCTCTTGAGTTCTTGAAAACTCGCTTCACACTTGTCTGTCCATTCAAACTTCTTGTCCTTCTTCAGCAATTGGGTCATGGGTCTGGCGATACTCGAGAATCCTTCTACGAATTTGCGGTAATATCCCGCCAATCCAAGAAAAGCACGAACTTGGGTTTGAGTGGTTGGGGCTTGCCAATCTTCTACATCTTTTACTTTGGCAGGGTCAACGGCAATTCCTCCTGCTGATACAATGTGACCGAGGAATCCTACCTCCTGTAACCAGAATTCACATTTGCTAAATTTTGCATACAACTGATGCTCTCTAAGGGTTCCAAGAATGGTCCTTAGGTGTAGCTCATGTTCTTCTTCTGATTTGGAATAAATTAGAATGTCATCAATGAAAACAACGACAAACTTATCCAGGAAGTCCATAAAAATCGTATTCATGAGATTCATGAAATAAGCGGGGGCATTGGTTAATCCAAAAGACATGACTGTATACTCATACAATCCATATCTGGTGGTAAAGGCAGTCTTTGGAATATCCTCTGCACGAATCTTGAGTTGATGATAGCCAGTTCTAAGATCAATCTTAGAAAACACCTGGGCACTAGTCAACTGATCAAACAAATCCTCTATCTTGGGCAAGGGGTACTTCTTCTTGATGGTGACATCATTCAACTTTCGATAATCCGTACATAAACGGTTACCTCCATCTTTCTTGTCCACAAATAAGACATGTGATCTCCATGGTGACGCACTTGGTTGAATTAGTCCAATTTCTAGCATGGAATCCAGTTGCTTCTTCAGTTCTTCTAACTCCGATGGGTTCATACTATAGGGTCGCCAGTTCAATGATAAACTCGATATCCCGATCTGGGGGCATACCGGGCAAAACATCTGGAAATACATCGGGGTATTCACAGACTATCCGGACTTTGTCAATGGTAGGTTGGGCTAGACTCTTGTTACACTTGAATTGGCGAGGTAAGGTTTCAGATACATGCTCGACTGATATTCCGGCGGTGCTGGTCATGGTGATGGCTTTCTTGGCACAGTCAATCAATCCCTTATGTTTGGACATCCAATCCATTCCTAGTACTACTTCCAAACCTTTAGTTCCGAGTACTATTAGATTAGCATAAAAATCTATGCCATGGATTCAGATAGGGACGTCTTTGCAAATTTGCCTAGCCTTGGTGGTGGATCCGGGGATTTGCATAATCATAACATGCTTCATTTTGGTTGGTTGAATTTTACTAGTGCAGGCAAATTCTTCGGTGACAAATGAATGCGATGCACCAGAATCAAACAACACTCTTGCAAGTACTGAATTAACGTAAAACATACCCAGCACGACGTCTGGCGCTTCCTGAGCTTCTTCAGCATGCATGAGAAAAAGACGGCCATTGCGGTTGAGTGAATTTCCTGGGGCAAATCTCCTTCCTGGATGAACACGACACTGTTGCTGAGCTGGGGCATTGGTATTAGGGGCGGTAGCATTCTTCTTGTTGGGGCACTCGTTGGAATAGTGGCCTTTATTTCCACAGTCATAACAGGTCACTTGTGACTTGTCCTTGGCTGCGACAGGCACAGCATTGCTTCCAGTCCTCGGGGCAGTGTTGGTGTTGGCGGTAGCATTGTTGGTGTTGAACTTGGGTGGGGCACGGGTGAAATTTCTAGAGTTGCCGGGGTTGTTGTGATTTCCTACGGTCCTAGGGTTTCCACGGTTGGACGGGTCATAGGGGGTCTGTTGATTCTTGGGGCAAATCCTGGAGATGGGTTGGGGCGATACTTTGGGGTCTGATGGGTTCCTGGTTGATGCATCATACGATGCTTGCGGTTCTCATTGGCTTGGTTGATCTTTCCTTCCATCTGGATGGCTGCATCGACAAGGGCTTCAATATCAGCAAAGGGGATATTGACTAACACCGTCTGCATCTCGTCATGCAGACCATTCAGGAATCTTTCTTTCTTCTTGGCTTCGGTGTCTATCTCGTCCGGGGCATACCTAGCTAATGACAAAAATTTGTCACGGTATTCCACTACAGCCATCCTCCATTGCTTCAGCTCTCTGAACTCGTCTCTCATTCTCTTGATCAAACCTGGTGGCACATGGGTTCTGCTAAACTTGACCTTGAATTCCTCCCAGGTCATCATCTGGCCTCCGGTCATGGCACGAACACTGTTCCACCATGCCCTGGCATCTCCGGCTAGGTAGTGGGTGGCAAATAGAACTTTCTCGTTGGCTTCGACTCCTGCTACTTCTAAGTTATTTTCCATGGTTTGCAGCCAATCATCGGCGTCTAGGGGTTCTTCTGACTTGGTGAAAATAGGTGGGTTGGTATTCTGAAAATTCTTGAACTTAGATCCATGGTTGTCCTGATTTCCATGGCCTTGGTTGTTGTGGGCTAGCTGGGCTATCTGTTGCAGAGTGGCTAGGTTGGCTTGACGTTCTGCTCTTTCAGCTTCGCGGTTAGAGGTCAACATTTGTAGAATCTGCAACATCGGATCCGGGGCTGAACCACTTCCTCCATGTGGCATCTGAAGATTTAGATGAATCATGAGAAAAGAGGGAAATTTTCTAAGGTTTGGGGTCTTTGAAAAGTTTTAAAGGTTTGACTCAGATTTTTCTAGCAACTTGCTTTTTCATTCATTCATTCATAGCACACAGTACAACACACACCATAACAAGGAAAAACAGATGGTTTTAAGAACCATTCTGAAATCTACGGTACAGTGGGACCGACTACTACTCACTACACTAGTGCTCAGTGCTACTACTCCTCGGAGTCTGTGGCTTCATCATCTTCATTATCATCGATGAAGGCGAAATCATCCTCATCGGTGAAGAAGTCCATGGCCTGATCCTCCAGAAAATCATCGTCATCACTGAGATAAGAGTAAGGGTCTCCACGAAGATCCTCTCCGGCATTCTCCCTTTCCTCCAACTGCATGTCCCTCTCGTGGATGGTCTCTTCCAGAGATGCGATGCGGTGGCGAAGACGGGCAATAATGCGCTCCTTCTTGTCGAGTTGACGGCGACGAGACTTGCGATCCTTTGCTAGCATGGCTATGGTCTGATCCTTCGTCTTGATGATGGCAGACTTGTGGTTGCAATAGTCACGGCAGTTGTCCAACTCCTGCTGACGATCATACATCATGAAGCTAAGGTGGTCCAATTGAGTCTTCAGCTCGGGGTGGTATGGGGCTTCCAGTGGTTGTCCATTTGCATCACGCCTTGGGAAAAACTCAAAGCGGGTTCCCTTGATCTGATTGATGCTCTTCCCACACAGACGGGAGAGAGATTCCTGCATTGCTCTGGCAAGTCCATCGAGCCAGTTGTTCTCTCTTAAGGTAAACTGAATTCCTTCCGAAGTGGGAGGTTCAATCTTTCCTCGGAGACTTGCAAAAATTAACCACTGCAGATCTTCTCCTCCTTGATCATTGAGCTGAGCTCCAAAGAACTCGGGGTGTGGACGCTCCAGAAGTTCCGAAAGCTGATCCAGATCCCTCTCAAAGATAAGGTCTCCTCCATTCCCCAACTGATAAAACTTGCTGTACTTCACGTCCATCTATAAAAATATAGGATGAGTAGATTAGCAGAGTGATCAAGTGTGTCAAAATTTTAGGTATTTTGCAAGAGTTTTTGAGGAACATGAATTTTTATGAAAGAATCAAAGAGATAAGACTGAGAATAGGTTTTTGTAAATATTTGTTTTTCTTTGGTTTTGAAACTAAGTTTTTGGTTCAACATCCATTCTAACTAGGGTCTCCTATGGTCAGGATGGCTCTGATACCAACTTGTCAACACCCGGATTTTTCAATCCTAGATGCCTGTTATGCCATACATCGCAATCCCAGGATTACCATTTTTGCGAGACATAACAGAATTGGATACCATAGTACATCATCCGTTACAACGATACATAAGTTCTTACACAAATAGGGATCTCATGATCCAGTTCTTAATACAACTTCAAGCAGCGAAATACGTAATAATAACGGTAGCGTAGGCGAATCTCCATCTTCAGGGTCACAGGCAATGCTGACGTTGGGAGATGATCCTAGTTGTCGTAACCTTCCTGGGGTCCATCTTCCAGATACTCCTCTTCATAGTCTGGCCATGGGAATAGCCAGGGACAAAGCCATGAGTACTCTTTAAGTACTCGCAAACTAATACTAACACGTAAGGTTTTTTTTTGGATAATAGGACACTAGGCTCTAGGGTTGTTTTGCAAAAAGCCAAGTTTATCTCTACTCAGTTCCAAAACTAGTCACGATTTTATAACTCCTAAGTGGGATCTTGTAATTCAGGTCACAACTCTGTTGTGGTCAAGTCAAAGTCTCAATTCATCTCACAAGTCATTTTGAAAAGTCTGACGGGGGAACAGTATGGCCACCCCAACTGTCCATAACCGCGGACGCGGCTATTCGAATAGTTTGACACTCTGCAGAGATTGTACACTTTCACCGCAACATTCGATACATCCGTCAGGAACAAATCCTGAATTCACCATACTCAGTATGCGGATAATCAATCCTAACCTTTCGATTACACGCCCTAGTATAAGCACCTCTCCTGTGAGTTTGGCCTCCCAACCATGACCAGCTGTCATCTTGGGTACTGCACAGGTGGACAATCTTCACAAGGTAGCCTCAGCTCAGACCTTGGCCGTGAGGGAACTAATACTAAGGTATATAAGTTTCCAGTCAAGCCCTACCCAATATTCGGGTATTGTGGTTGTACGCTAAAATTGGAATGGTATCGCATCCAGACAACCATCAGTTTTATAAAGGTCTAAGGCTCATGCCTCAACATTTTCATCACCAAAATCATCAAGTGTTTGGAAACACATGTCCAAAACATTTCAATAGAATGATCCATCATTCCAAGGTTTTCATAACCATTTTTCCACCAAGTATTCCCATCTAAAGTTGATCCAGTTTTATGCTTAGCACTAGCATCTACAGGTGGGGGTAAGCACTGATGAGGGGTGGTAAACTAGTGGGATTTTAACTAGGTTCAAACTCATGCCTTAGGATGACATCAAGGTTATCTAGCTTAGGCCAAATTTTATGCTCTTTATGCAACCTTTAGCACAACTGTCTAGTATCTACCAAACTCTTAGGTAGACTCTAAGTAAGCTTTGATAAAGAAATAAAGTAAGAAGCTTGCACCCAAAACTAGGATTTGGTTTATCAAGTGGGTATGATCACATATGCTTAAGGCATAGAGTAATCATATGACAAGTATGGGTTTGTGGCATCAGTAGGGTATCTTGCAAGGGTTAGCTTGCATCAATATCAGTATAAGCTTGCATAGTTACTAGCTTGCATCAGTGTCAATATAAGCTTGCATAGTTACTAGCTTGCATCAGTGTCAATATAAGCTTGCATAGGTTTATTATCAGCTTGCACATTCACTAGTAGTATTTGGCTTGCTAAAGTAGAGTGTCTTGCAAGTTTTAGCTTGCATCAATGTCAATATAAGCTTGCCTTGTGCAGAGCAGTGGTTGAAGTTCTCCTCGGCTTCATCCTCGTAGTATCCTCCTTCCTCCTCGTAGCCTTGGTCGGTACTAGCGTCTATGAATAAATACGAGGTACACAATCACCAAACAATACTTAAATACTTGCAATCATCACACACAAGGGTCTTATAGATGATCTAACATCATCTCTAACCTTACAAGGTAAAGGCTTGATTTGATTCTTTTTATTTTTAGAAAAGTAATTTCTACTCATTGAAAAACTACTTAAGATTTAATATTCTCCAAACCAAATATGGGATCATGTTGACACATTTCATCACCACATATTGTAGTCCATGGGAATGTGATTTAAAGTGGTGTCACAATTTAATAAGGTTTTACCCTTTTATTTTAATTAATTAAAGTGGCTAGAAATGCTTACGTAGCATTCTTTTATTACTTGAACATTATTTCTGCAAGTAAACCTATATATTTTTATATATTCTGAAAGGTATGGTTAAATGTGATTTTTGAGAGTTGGAATCAACTCAAAAGCTTTTATGGTTTAAATTTGAAAAATGTTTGAATGCAGAAAAGCTTTTGCCTTGTTATTTTTACTATGCGTGATCTACAGATCCAAATGACTTGAATCAAACGGGCTTGGATTCAGCATTCAGAGACATTTCCAACAAAATTGGTTTCATCCAATTTGATGCACTGAATCGATCTGGGTTGATTTTTTAAGTTGGGTACAGAAGTGCGTTTGAATTTAAAAAGAAAAAGGTTTAATTTGAATCGCTGGGCTGCGCGGGAAAAAGTACTGGGCCGACCTGCTAAGCGCAGTGCTCCCGCGGGCTGCTTAAGTGGGTGTCCCCACTCGTCAGTGACACGGGGTTGGGCGAAGCGGTATGGGGCAACGTGGATCGTTCGATCTAGTTCTAATCCAACGGCTGGGGGTCATCATCGACGCGAGACAACTCCGGCGAGAACGAAACCTAGCGCGGCCAGTGAGGGTCACTGGGGGCTCACCGGGGTACTGGCGAGGGTCGGCGAGGCGGGCGAACGACGAAGTCGACGACGGCGAACTCAGGGGTGGTCGCGGCAGCTCCTGGGGCGGCTCCAATCGCTGGCTCCTTTCTTCTCCGGCAACGGCAGGCTCCAGTGAAATTCCGGCGAGGTGGTGCTCGCCTTGCTTTGAGAATGATGTGGCACGATCAGTGAGGAGAGGGGAGTGAGATGGTGTGAAGAAATCGAGCGGGGGTGGCCTCTATTTATAGTCGAGCGAGGGTACCGTCGGGGCGCACGGTGAGCTCGTCGGGGGCGACGTTACAGGCGGCTATTGGCATGGGCAAGGGTAGGGGACGGTGATGTGTCTCCTGGCGATGCTTAACGACATGGTCGCGAGGCATGGGGCGGTGTGGTTTGGTCTGGAACGGCCGGTGCTCTGCACGGCAGAGGCGGCGTCTTCGACGGCGGACGGTGGCTGTGCGGCACGGGGCGGAAAATGGGGATGTCTGGCGGTCTCCTGGGTCGGTGGTGATCGTGTGTGCACGCGGTGAGGGCAGCGCGCGGTCTGTGGACGTTGGTCGAGGGTGGCGCTCCGGCGCATGCTCGGCATGGTCTGGGCGCGGCTTGTGCGCGTGGTCCAGGGCTTGGCAACGCTCGCGGCTGGGACAGGTAGTGGCGGTGGACGGTGGGCTGCCTCCTAGACAAGGTTGGCACGGCTAGTTCTTCCTCTAGCCTGCTGTCCACAATGGGGTGGCAAGGTTGGCTTCGGCTATTCACCATTGATGGCAATGGAAAGCTCACAGGGGTGCTAGTCCTTAGTTAAACTTCCTAGATGATCTACTGAGTTGTGTGTGAGCTAACTAGGAACAAGTTAGGCCAATTTTACTGCACACTATAGTGTTTGATGTTTTTTTGATTTGTGTCTGCAACCTGTTTGATGAAATGGCCGCATAAAATCAAGTTTTGAATTTTGAAATGAATTTTGGTGGGTTTGCTAGATTGGTGCTGGTGAGTCTGCAGATGCTTGGGTTTTGAAAGTTGAGCTTGTTTGAGTGGTTTTTGAAAAAGTGGGATCTTCCCATATGAAGAAGATTCAATTTTGAATTGTCATTTAAACTATGCATTTGAAAGTTTCTGGATGATCACAAAGTGGGCCTTGATACTCTGTTATGAGTACATTCAAGGGGTGCAAAGATCCAGAAAATTTTCTGTTAGGTTCTGAAAGTTTGAGACAGCCAAAGTAGGCATGGGAGTTAAATTGGTCAAAATAACCATTCACTTAATATATTTGTTTTGATTTACTTGTCTTTAAGGAAAGTGTGGGAAATGTTTTAGATGATGTTCAATTCACCTAAGAAACATTTTACAAGCAATGGATCACACAAACAAGGTGGTTTTGAAAGAAATTCAAAATCCATGCATTCATGAGTTTATTTAGAAAAGTTTTTGTTAACCCTAATCTTGATGATTAGTGTTTGATGATCTAAGTTTGGTTTTTTGGGGATGTTACAATACTTGAGAAGCTTAGAGAGCATAAACTGTATGCCAAATTCAGCAAGTGTGAGTTTTGGTTGAATGAAGTTGGATTTCTTGGACACGTTGTGTCCGGAGTTGGTGTAGCAGCTGATCCTGCTAAAGTGTTAGCTGTAACTGAATGGGAATCCCCTAAGTCAGTGAAAGAGGTTTGTAGTTTCCTTGGCTTGGCAGGATACTACAGAAGGTTCATTGAGAATTTCTCCAAGATAGCTAAGCCAATGACGGTTACTAAAGAAAGACAAGAAATTTTCTTGGTCTGAAGGATGTGAACTCAGTTTCCAAGAATTGAAGAAGAGACTAGTGACAGCACCAGTCTTATGTCTGCCAGATTTAGAGAAGGATTTCCAAGTGTATTGTGACGCATCTCATCATGGATTAGGTGCAGTGCTAATGCAGGAAGGGAAAGTAGTGGCTTATGCCTCGAGACAACTCAAAACTCATGAGGTAAACTACCCAACTCATGATTTAGAGTTAGCCTCTGTTGTCCATGCACTTAAAACATGGAGGCATTATCTTTTGGGAAAGCGATGTGAAGTGTTCACATATCACAAAAGTTTGAAGTATATTTTTACTCAGAAAGAAATCAACATGAGACAAAGAAGATGGCTAGAACTCATCAAGGACTATGACTTGAGTTTGCAATACCACCCCGGTAAAGCAAATGTTGTAGTGGATGCTCTAAGCCGTAAGGTTTTTGTGAATGGCCTTACTAAGGGAGAGTTGCTAGATGATCTGTGTGCCCAATTTAGAGATCTCAGATTGGAGATTGTGCCTGAAGGACATCTCATGTCATTGGATGTTCAACCCAATTTGTTGGACAAAATCAAAGAATCCCAAAAGACAGACAAGGAAATTGAAGAGATTAAGGAAAAGATTGACAAAGGAAAAGCCAAAGGATTCCATGAAGACGAACATGGTACTTTATGGTATGGAAAACGTATCTACGTTCCGCAAGATCCGGAACTTCGGAAACTGATTTTACAAGAAGCGCACAACTCACCATATTCCATTCATCCGGGTAACACCAAAATGTACATGGATATGAAGGAAAGATTTTGGTGGAATAATCTCAAGAAGGACATCGCCGAACATATTGCTTTGTGTGATGTATGTAGTAGAGTGAAAGCGGAACATCAGAAACCAGTAGGATTGCTACAACCACTACCTATTCCTGATTGGAAGTGGGACAAGATTGGCATGGATTTTATCACCGGATTGCCAAGGACCAGGTCAGGATATGATTCTATTTGGGTAGTAGTGGATCGCCTAACTAAAGTGGCTCATTTCATACCCGTGAAGACAACCTATACAAGTGCTAAGTTGTAGGGGTCCCAACCTTTAATAAGATTGATCCCTACTGTGTTATACAATGCTAGTCCCTGGATCAATAGCTAGCATCCACAGTTTAGATGTAATATCAAGAAACAAGGGTCATAATATAACTTTATAACCAGGAATAACATAATTTTATTACATCAAACATAGCTCATTAGGCTATTACATTACATTTCAGCGGAATAAATATAGTCATGGGTCCTTCATCTTCAAAGTGCCACAGGCAGATGTTGGTTGTAGACTTTGTAATCCTAATCAATCAATCTTCACTAAAATTAATCAAACCTGCAACATTACAAGTTACAGCCACAAGGGTCAATACATTTGAATTGTATTGGCAAGTGATACTATAGTAGTATAGTGGAGTCTATCGTCTATATGCTCTTGGCTAAGTGGAGTTGAGGCTTGCCTTGCTCAAAATAGATTTTTCTTATCATTTTGAAAATACTAAGTTTTTGCTTGACAAAATCATTTTTCCTCAATCAAAGATTTCAAGATCCTTGTACCAAGCCATCTCTCCATCAATGATTGAAGAAATTCAAACAATCCCTTGTTCAAACCACAAGATTTTAATTTAGAAATTGGAATGATGAGATTCTTGATTGCTTCCATGTCTTGATGCTCAAATTGTCCTTTACCAGGGACATGGCTAAGTACTTAGATTTTACACTCTGCAGAGGTGGTGCACTTTACCCACAAGACTTGGTTTCCCAAGACAAAATCTTTCAGAAGCCTTCCCTTAGACCAAAATGGACGCTCTCCAACCTATCAAACACTACCACCCACTGTCCATATGGCTAAGTTCTTGCAACCTATATGATCATGGCAGAGCCCATATTGCCAAGTGGTTGCACTTGAAGCTTCTCAACATTTGACATCTCAAATCCCTTTGTTTCCTGGGTGGCATTCCACAAGTGAGATACACAATCCAAGTCCATGGCCTTGTGAACCACTCAACCATTCTCCACCAAGCTATTCCATTCCACCCAGGTGATTCATTAACTTAGTTGTTTTATTAGACAAAATCACAAGTCCTTAGACTTAGAATATTTTTCCATAGTGTGAATATATATTCCACCCATGTTTTCTATTAGCTAGGCTAAGCTTGATAGTACTAGGAATCTTAACTTAGGAAAATCCTACTAAGGATTCATCTACTAGGTTTTCCTATAGCAAGATCTATACTTAGCAAAATTTATGCAAGTTTTACTTAGCAAAATTACTAATGCATAATGAAAGTAATGGGATAGAAAGTATGAAGCATCACTTGCCTTTTTGGTAGAATATAGGTTCACTTCTTGATCTTTGCAACAATCACACTCTTCAAGTCACTACAAATCAATCAAGCAAGGCACAAACTCAATCTACCAATCAAGCAAAACAACACACATAAATAACAAAGTCAAAGAAATGCATGCAAGCATGCCAAGCTTTGTTTTGTTTGAAAAAGTGGTTCCTAGTGGGTCATAGTCATTTGGGCACATCTAATGGTCATTTCCTAAAGTGGCCAAGTCATTAGCAAAAAGGTTTCACTTTAAAACCATTTTCAAAACAAGGTGTTATTTTATGTGGTGTAGAAATATTTTTACTAAGGCATTAGCCTATAGGGTTCACCAAATGAGTTGCTATTGCAAAACTTGGTGTTTTGGGTCAATAGGTTTGGTTCAAAACATTTCCTTGAAGTTTTCTTTTCATAAACATTTTTATAACAAAACCATTTCTTTTTATTTGGCTAGAAATTGGCTAAGTCAATTAATCTAACCTAAATCCTTCAAAAATCATTTTTAATACCAAGGGTTGGTTCCTAGGGTCAGTAAGGTCACAACAAACCATTTTGCAAAGGTTTTAATCCAAAAACCATTTTTAAACATTTTTTATACTCTACACAAGCATACAAATGTTTCTGCAAATTCAAACAAGCTAACAGATACTATTTTCAAAACTAAGGGCATGGTTGGCTAGGGCTTGTTCTCCTGATTTCATTGATATAAAATTTGTCAAATTTGGACGTGTGGTTTGAAAGTTACAATGGTTTGAAAATTGCATATCAATCTGATTTCAAAAATCTGTTTTAACACAACTACTGACACGCGTCGTTATCTTACTGGGCGATACCGGTTCGGCCGGATCGGGCGACGCTGGCCGTTGGATCTAACTATCAACGCGCGGCTCAGATCGGTGCATACCCCTTCGCTCTACCTTCTATCTTATCCAACGGATCAAAATCGGACGGCTCTCAGTGCCCTGACCATAAGCTGGCGGCGCTGGGCTCTGACGCGCGGCGGCGGCGGCTGGTCAGTGGTGTCGCCGGCGTTACAGGAAGCGAGAAGGAGGGAGAGGATGTTCACCGTGTTCGCAGACGCTTGGGGGATCTCAAGGAGGCACTGGCTGGTGAAGGGGCGCACGAGGTCAAGAGGAATTCTTCGCCGGAGTTCGGTCTGGCGACGGATGCGCGCGGTAGAGGTCGAGGACGACGCTGTGGTCCACGAGAAGACAAATGGAGAGTTGGGTTAGCTGCGTAGGACCATGGCAAAGATATGTGCGTGATCCAGAGGGCACGGGGTGGTCGGAATTAACCTGTGGGTGTCGTCGGAGTTGAGGCAGACGGCAGCGGTACTGGAGTTTGTTGTTGGCGAGGCTTAGGGGTGCCCGCGGGTGCACTGTGACTGCAGAAGAGTACGCTGGGGGTTGTTGATCACCGCTGCGTGCTCGAGGAGGCCAGAGGTGGAGTGTGTTGGCCGGATTCGGTGAGAACGGCCGTCGGAGGCAGAGGGAGTCGAGGAGAAATTGGAATGGTCTGGAGGCATGCTCGGGGGAGAAGGAAGAGGGGAAACGTAGAGGAGGGGGAGACGATTAAACGTGCGTGATCACTGCCGGTTTAATTCGTGGCATTAAGGTGAATTACGCTGGGGAATTCAACGGCAGAACGGGGGAAAGAACGGGTCACAGAGGGTGAGGACGAAGAACAGTGGAGTGGGGCCGTTGCGTCAGTGGGAAAAGAAGAAAGAACTGGGTCCACTTGTCAGCCTCTCTGCGGGTCAGTTACTGGGTGTGAACCGTTTTCTTCGGGGAGGAGGGGAGTTGGGTTGGTTACTGGGCCTGTTGGGCTGGGCCTTTGCACTATTTTTTTTCTGTCTGCTTCTTTTTTTCCTTTTCTAATTCTATTTTTCTGTTTTGAATTTCAAACAAACAAACACATTCAAAATGATTCAAACAATTCTAACAATCATTAAACTCTGTATTGTGTTTTTGGTTCTGTTCAACAACATAATTCATATCCCAAAATAAAATATTATTTTAAATCTTTTTAGGTTCCATTTATTAATTAAATAAATAGATCATTAGTTAAATAAAATAGGGTTTGTTTTAATTAATAAAATCTTCATTAGAAATCCAAATGTTTTCAAAACCAAATCAGTAGGTTTATTTGGAAATAAATTTCATTTGGAAATCTTGTTTAAAGTAAAATAACATTTTATTTTAGAGTCCATTATTAATTAAATAAAATAGACTTTCATTATTAATTCAACTAGGGTTTGTTTTATTTAGATATTTATTTTGAAATCTAAAATAAAGCTAAAACACTTTAGTAGGTTTTATTTGTGAATATCAAACATTTGGAAAACTTATTTTAATAAGTTTTGATGTTTCGATTAAATTGGTAAAACCTTTTATTTTAAAAGAGTTTGGATATTAATTCCTAATTATTTTATTTAAGAAATCCTTTATTATTTTTAATTAAACCTTTGCTATTTAATATAAAATGTTTTAATTCAAAAGCTTGGCCAAGTTTTAAATTGGCTTTATAAAATAATCTTTATTTATAAATCCATCTTTTCTTTTGATTACCAAATCTTTTATTAAGAGATCCAAAATAGAATTAAATATTTTTATTTTCCTTTAATAAAAGTTTATCTTTTTAAATCCCTTTAGGATTGATTCAAATTGGTTTGAGGTTCCAATTGAATTCAAAAAAAGTTTCTTCTGGCTCTGAAAATCAAACAAAGTTTTATTTTATTAATTTATTTTCACATTACAAGATTTGGAAAATCTTGGGATGTGACAGGCTACCACCCTTAAAATAAATCTCGTCCCGAGATTTGGGGAGGCTAGGGTTACAAGTTGGTTCAAAACAACTAGGGTACTACCACCCTTAAAAATTTTCAAACAAAATTTACATATTGGCCTTCTTGGGATCCTGGGAAAACTTCCCTAAGCAACATTTGCATGGTGTCCTTAGTTTCCATACTTGACTCATGGGCCAAGGTTGAGTTTCTCCATAGGCTTGTTCAACTTGTTCTCTATCCTTTCTGGACAATTGTTTGCATAGTGGCCTAGTTCCTTGCATTTGAAACATGTGACAAGGCTGATATCCCTCATAGGCTTGTTTATCTTATGCTTCATCTTTTCTGGACAGTTGTTTGCATAATGTCCTAACTCTTTGCAGTATTTGCACATCACTTGGCTAAAATCCTTTCTTATCTTGGGTTTCACTAGCTTTTGTTTGTCTTCTTGTCTCTTCTTCTTTTCTGGGCATTCACTGGCATAGTGTCCCATCTCTTTGCAATTGTAACATTGCAACTGGCTTATGTCTTTCTTCTTCTTTTTGGGTCTCTCCAAAGCTAGGAGTTCTTCTAGTTCATGTTCTTCATAGATGGGAGATCTTTCTCTCTTCTTGGGGCATTGATCTTCATGCTTATTGGATGCATGATCCTTGTCTCTAAAAATATTGCTAGCTTGGGTTCCTTCTAGAATAGCATCTTTGTCATCCTTGTTGTCATTAGCTCTTTGGGAAAAGTTTTCTCTCATGTTAATCATTTGAGTAACTAATCCTTGCAACAATTGGGATTGAAGTTTCAAAATCCTTTGTATGGCTGGGTCTAGTCCATTGTTGTTGGCTAATAGCTGAGTTGTCTCATGGCTCAACTGGTTTTGGGTTACTATAAGTTCTCTCATGTTGTCCTCTTGGTTGTGGTTGTCATCAACCTTGATGTTGGAGTTTCTTGGAGTAGTCATCTGTTTGGGTTGAAGGGAGATTTAGGTTGGGCAAGATATTTCTAAGGAAATATTTCTAATCACACACATCACAATTCACTCAAGCATTGTGCATGCAATCACAAACAAACATTTCACTCAACAACTTTGCACTCAACATCAAAGTTCAAGCACATATTTAGGCAACAAAATATTTTTGTTACACCACATAAGTTGGTGTGTTTGACTTAACTATAAATGGTGGTCCATCTATATGGTTCACTTGTGATCTTTCCATCATTCTTGGTTGCTTCTTCTTACATGAGATCTTGGTTTCCTTGAGAAAAATTCTTGGTCACAATTCTTCAAAGTTGTTGATGGTTCCTTCTTATTTTGCATTCCCTCAGTCTCTAAATCTTTAAGCAAGATTTCCTTGTTTCACTTGTAGTCCTTGGTGATATCCATGTTGGAAGTCCTTGGTGATTATGCTGAAGATGTTGAAGTCATTAGAGCTGAAGATGTTGAAGTCATTAGAGTTGAAGATGTTGAAGAAGTCTTTTGTACATGGTGTAGTCTTTGGTCATGGGTAGGTTTTCCATCAAGTTGAAGTAGAAGAGATGTAGAGTTGAAACCAAAATGGTTGAGGAAAGAGTTTACAAGATTTTGTAAATAAGTTTTTGGAACAAGTATAACTCCTATTTTTCTAAGGGTTTTTGTCCAATCCTAGGGTTTACAAATCCTACAGGCAACTCAATGCTCTGATACCATCTGTAGGGGTCCCAACCTTTAATAAGATTGATCCCTACTGTGTTATACAATGCTAGTCCCTGGATCAATAGCTAGCATCCACAGTTTAGATGTAATATCAAGAAACAAGGGTCATAATATAACTTTATAACCAGGAATAACATAATTTTATTACATCAAACATAGCTCATTAGGCTATTACATTACATTGCAGCGGAATAAATATAGTCATGGGTCCTTCATCTTCAAAGTGCCACAGGCAGATGTTGGTTGTAGACTTTGTAATCCTAATCAATCAATCTTCACTAAAATTAATCAAACCTGCAACATTACAAGTTACAGCCACAAGGGTCAATACATTTGAATTGTATTGGCAAGTGATACTATAGTAGTATAGTGGAGTCTATCGTCTATATGCTCTTGGCTAAGTGGAGTTGAGGCTTGCCTTGCTCAAAATAGATTTTTCTTATCATTTTGAAAATACTAAGTTTTTGCTTGACAAAATCATTTTTCCTCAATCAAAGATTTCAAGATCCTTGTACCAAGCCATCTCTCCATCAATGATTGAAGAAATTCAAACAATCCCTTGTTCAAACCACAAGATTTTAATTTAGAAATTGGAATGATGAGATTCTTGATTGCTTCCATGTCTTGATGCTCAAATTGTCCTTTACCAGGGACATGGCTAAGTACTTAGATTTTACACTCTGCAGAGGTGGTGCACTTTACCCACAAGACTTGGTTTCCCAAGACAAAATCTTTCAGAAGCCTTCCCTTAGACCAAAATGGACGCGCTCCAACCTATCAAACACTACCACCCACTGTCCATATGGCTAAGTTCTTGCAACCTATATGATCATGGCAGAGCCCATATTGCCAAGTGGTTGCACTTGAAGCTTCTCAACATTTGACATCTCAAATCCCTTTGTTTCCTGGGTGGCATTCCACAAGTGAGATACACAATCCAAGTCCATGGCCTTGTGAACCACTCAACCATTCTCCACCAAGCTATTCCATTCCACCCAGGTGATTCATTAACTTAGTTGTTTTATTAGACAAAATCACAAGTCCTTAGACTTAGAATATTTTTCCATAGTGTGAATATATATTCCACCCATGTTTTCTATTAGCTAGGCTAAGCTTGATAGTACTAGGAATCTTAACTTAGGAAAATCCTACTAAGGATTCATCTACTAGGTTTTCCTATAGCAAGATCTATACTTAGCAAAATTTATGCAAGTTTTACTTAGCAAAATTACGAATGCATAATGAAAGTAATGGGATAGAAAGTATGAAGCATCACTTGCCTTTTTGGTAGAATATAGGTTCACTTCTTGATCTTTGCAACAATCACACTCTTCAAGTCACTACAAATCAATCAAGCAAGGCACAAACTCAATCTACCAATCAAGCAAAACAACACACATAAATAACAAAGTCAAAGAAATGCATGCAAGCATGCCAAGCTTTGTTTTGTTTGAAAAAGTGGTTCCTAGTGGGTCATAGTCATTTGGGCACATCTAATGGTCATTTCCTAAAGTGGCCAAGTCATTAGCAAAAAGGTTTCACTTTAAAACCATTTTCAAAACAAGGTGTTATTTTATGTGGTGTAGAAATATTTTTACTAAGGCATTAGCCTATAGGGTTCACCAAATGAGTTGCTATTGCAAAACTTGGTTTTTTGGGTCAATAGGTTTGGTTCAAAACATTTCCTTGAAGTTTTCTTTTCATAAACATTTTTATAACAAAACCATTTCTTTTTATTTGGCTAGAAATTGGCTAAGTCAATTAATCTAACCTAAATCCTTCAAAAATCATTTTTAATACCAAGGGTTGGTTCCTAGGGTCAGTAAGGTCACAACAAACCATTTTGCAAAGGTTTTAATCCAAAAACCATTTTTAAACATTTTTTATACTCTACACAAGCATACAAATGTTTCTGCAAATTCAAACAAGCTAACAGATACTATTTTCAAAACTAAGGGCATGGTTGGCTAGGGCTTGTTCTCCTGATTTCATTGATATAAAATTTGTCAAATTTGGACGTGTGGTTTGAAAGTTACAATGGTTTGAAAATTGCATATCAATTTGATTTCAAAAATCTGTTTTAACACAACTACTGACACGCGTCGTTATCTTACTGGGCGATACCGGTTCGGCCGGATCGGGCGACGCTGGCCGTTGGATCTAACTATCAACGCGCGGCTCAGATCGGTGCATACCCCTTCGCTCTACCTTCTATCTTATCCAACGGATCAAAATCGGACGGCTCTCAGTGCCCTGACCATAAGCTGGCGGCGCTGGGCTCTGACGCGCGGAGGCGGCGGCTGGTCAGTGGTGTCGCCGGTGTTACAGGAAGCGAGAAGGAGGGAGAGGATGTTCACCGTGTTCGCAGACGCTTGGGGGATCTCAAGGAGGCACTGGCTGGTGAAGGGGCGCACGAGGTCAAGAGGAATTCTTCGCCGGAGTTCGGTCTGGCGACGGATGCGCGCGGTAGAGGTCGAGGACGACGCTGTGGTCCACGAGAAGACAAATGGAGAGTTGGGTTAGCTGCGTAGGACCATGGCAAAGATGTGTGCGTGATCCAGAGGGCACGGGGTGGTCGGAATTAACCTGTGGGTGTCGTCGGAGTTGAGGCAGACGGCGGCGGTACTGGAGTTTGTTGTTGGCGAGGCTTAGGGGTGCCCGCGGGTGCACTGTGACTGCAGAAGAGTACGCTGGGGGTTGCTGATCACCGCTGCGTGCTCGAGGAGGCCAGAGGTGGAGTGTGTTAGCCGGATTCGGTGAGAACGGCCGTCGGAGGCAGAGGGAGTCGAGGAGAAATTGGAATGGTCTGGTGGCATGCTCGGGGGAGAAGGAAGAGGGGAAACGTAGAGGAGGGGGAGACGATTAAACGTGCGTGATCACTGCCGGTTTAATTCGTGGCATTAAGGTGAATTATGCTGGGGAATTCAACGGCAGAACGGGGGAAAGAACGGGTCACAGAGGGTGAGGACGAAGAACAGTGGAGTGGGGCCGTTGCGTCGGTGGGAAAAGAAGAAAGAACTGGGTCCACTTGTCAGCCTCTCTGCGGGTCAGTTACTGGGTGTGAACTGTTTTCTTCGGGGAGGAGGGGAGTTGGGTTGGTTACTGGGCCTGTTGGGCTGGGCCTTTGCACTATTTTTTTTCTGTCTGCTTCTTTTTTTCCTTTTCTAATTCTATTTTTCTGTTTTGAATTTTAAACAAACAAACACATTCAAAATGATTCAAACAATTCTAACAATCATTAAACTCTGTATTGTGTTTTTGGTTCTGTTCAACAACATAATTCATATCCCAAAATAAAATATTATTTTAAATCTTTTTAGGTTCCATTTATTAATTAAATAAATAGATCATTAGTTAAATAAAATAGGGTTTGTTTTAATTAATAAAATCTTCATTAGAAATCCAAATGTTTTCAAAACCAAATCAGTAGGTTTATTTGGAAATAAATTTCATTTGGAAATCTTGTTTAAAATAAAATAACATTTTATTTTAGAGTCCATTATTAATTAAATAAAATAGACTTTCATTATTAATTCAACTAGGGTTTGTTTTATTTAGATATTTATTTTGAAATCTAAAATAAAGCTAAAACACTTTAGTAGGTTTTATTTGTGAATATCAAACATTTGGAAAACTTATTTTAATAAGTTTTGATGTTTCGATTAAATTGGTAAAACCTTTTATTTTAAAAGAGTTTGGATATTAATTCGTTATTATTTTATTTAAGAAATCCTTTATTATTTTTAATTAAACCTTTGCTATTTAATATAAAATGTTTTAATTCAAAAGCTTGGCCAAGTTTTAAATTGGCTTTATAAAATAATCTTTATTTATAAATCCATCTTTTCTTTTGATTACCAAATCTTTTATTAAGAGATCCAAAATAGAATTAAATATTTTTATTTTCCTTTAATAAAAGTTTATCTTTTTAAATCCCTTTAGGATTGATTCAAATTGGTTTGAGGTTCCAATTGAATTCAAAAAAAGTTTCTTCTGGCTCTGAAAATCAAACAAAGTTTTATTTTATTAATTTATTTTCACATTACAAGATTTGGAAAATCTTGGGATGTGACATAAGTTAGCCAAGATTTACATGAGCAGGATTGTATGTCTGCATGGAGTACCCAAGAGTATTGTGTCTGATAGGGGAACTCAATTCACTTCTCATTTTTGGAGGCAGCTACATGAGTCATTGGGAACGAGGTTCGAATTCAGCACTGCTTTTCATCCTCAGGCTGATGGACAGACAGAAAGGACCAACCAGATTCTTAAAGATATGTTGAGGGCATGTGCCCTAGACTATGGAGCCAGTTGGGATGAAAGTCTGCCTTACGTAGAATTCTCTTACAATAACATCTATCAAGCCAGTATTGAGATGGCACCATTTGAGTTTCTCTATGGGAGAAAGTGTACCACCCCATTACTATGGAATGGTGTGGGAGAAAGAAATTTGTTCGGACCAGAACTAATCGAAGAGGCTGAAAAGAAATTCAAGCTAGTTAAGGACAGATTAAAGATAACACAATCCCGACAGAAGAGCTACGCAGATCCTAAGCGTAGAGAAGTCACCTATGAAGTGGGTGATAGAGCTTATCTTAGAGTGTTACCGCTTCGTGGAGTGAAGAGATTTGGAGTCAAAGGAAAATTGGCCCCAAGATATGTTGGACCATTCAAGATTCTGAGTCGTAAAGGAGAAGTAGCTTATGAGATTGAATTGCTAGAATCATTGTCTACCGTTCACAATGTGTTTCATGTGAGTCAACTTAAGAAATGCCATCTAGAGATGGAAGAGACTTCTTTGAAGGATACTATACCTTTGGAGAAGGTTCAATTGGAAAGTGATCTCACTTATGAGGAAAAACCCATCAAGATTCTTGAGACTGTAGAAAGAGTTACTCGGACTAAGACTATCAAATTCTGCAAAGTTCAATGGAACCATCATTCTGAAGAAGAAGCAACATGGGAAAGACAAGATAATCTTCGGAAAGACCACCCTCACCTATTTGCTAGCCAACCCGAATCTCGAGGGCGAGATTCACCTTAAGGGGGTTAGATTTGTAACATCCCCAAAATCATGTTTTCAAACTCATTTCAAGAAAACATAAGCACTAGGTGCGATCATTTTATGTGAATAAACATTATTTCAATGCCACTCTCTAGTGAGGAAATATTTGTTTTAAAACCATTGTTGTAAGTTCATAGGATTGGTTTGGTTGTGAGCAAGCCTTGGACAAAAATTTACAAAACAAGTATGATTTTAAACCATTTTCAAAACCTATTCAAATCAAGTGCTAAGCACTATTTATTTTGATTTAAAAAAACAAGCATGTTTAATGAGACAGCAAGGTTTTATGTTCAATATTATGAAGTTTACACTTTGCAAAAATTCAGAAAAGGTTTGGAATTTAAATGCATTTGATTTCATTTGAAAAGATTCCTGAAATTAAACTTAGAAAAAGAAAAGGAATTAGAAAACCCAAATGGGCCTGGCGCCACCAATCCATCCCAACAAGCAAAGCAGCCCACCCGGGCCACTCTTCTCTCTGTCTCTTCTCACCCGCGACGAACCAGCCCCGCAGCCACTGAGCACTGGGCCCTCTCCACGTCAGCGTCGTCTTCCCCAAGTTCTCGCGCAGACACCGCCCCGCCGTTACCACCGTGCAGTGACGCCGTGATTAAAACTCGCTTAAATCCCATTGATTCAGTGCGCAATATTCGCCCCGCTTCTGGCTACTTAAACCCCTCGCCGCCGCGGTCTTTTTCCCCCACTTTACTCGCTCACTCCGCCACAAGGCTGCGCACATTCGAGCTCAGAACCGCGCAGCACCGACGACATCCGGCAACCGATTCCGGTGAGCTCCGACCGCCCCCCTTTCTCCGGTTCAAACAATCGTGACCAACAAGTTCTTGCGCGTTCCCTGATACCTTCCGTTTGTTTTCTCGTGACCCATCTCGCACTCTCCGTTCACGGACGCAAGTGACAACCAACGTCTAACTCCGACGAGCAATTGAGGTATAATCCGACCGCCCCTTGTATTCTCCTTGATCTAGCAGTGTTCGCCGTAGACTTGTGCACCCCCTAATGCAACTGACTCGTGCTAGGGCAACCTAGAGGCTCGGCAACGCCGACGTCAGCAAGCACCCGACGCCGCGCACAACTCCGACGAGCCCCAGCGACCTCCACCGCGCGCCCCTTCGCCAACGAAGACCACCTCGAGCACCAGCGTCATCACGCGAACACGGTGAGCTATCGCACTGCCTTTCTCGCTTCCTGCATCGCCGGCAACACCACCGCCCGAGCGCGCCTCCGCCAGCCACCGTCGCGCGCCGCCCATCCTTGGTCGCTTGCTTAGCAGCCGTAGGATCTAGATCCATCGCTCTAGATTAGATCTGCATCGAAGCGGTAAGTGACGATCTGAGCCGTACGAGCTAGGTTAGATCTGACGGTCCACACTAGTCGATCCGTGCGAAGCGGTACCATCGAATCAAAAAGCGCCGTGTGGCCTCTGTTTGAATTTAAAACAGAAAATTTGATCTATTAGTTAACAAAACTTGTAAAATTCATAACTTTTGATCCACACGTTCAAATTTTACAAATTTTATATCATTGGAATCAGGAGAGAAAATCCTTTCTGTTTATGCAATGTGTTTAATATTTTGCCTCTGTAAAAATGGTTGTTTATGCAGAAACTTGTGTAGGCTTATTTTGATTATATAAATTATTTGAAAAATGTTTTAAGGATCAAATAAAGTTTAGTTTAAATATCTTGGACTTGTTTATGTTTCAGAACTATTCACTTGTCTTGTTTGGTGTAGAAAAATCATCACATGGCATTTGCGTGCATTCATATATTTTTGTTTGTATATACTTTGTATGTGATTTTGGTGCCATTATTTTATGTATAGATTTTGGTGCAAATAGTGATTATGATTGTGAAGATTGTTTCTACTCCCCAAACTACCAAGGCAAGTGGTGCTTCATGATTTTATACCTATGTTTTTCAATTATGCACTAGAAATATTTTGTATAGGACTTGCATGAATATTATGATCTATATGCTATGCTTGGGAAATCCTAGTAGTTGTAGAATTGCTAGAAATTTCTAAGTTAAGATGCTTACCATTGCCATGCTTAGCCTAGATAGTAGCAACCAAGGGTGGTTATATATTCATGTTATGTGAAAATATTCTAAGTCTTTGGACTTGTGTTTTGCTTAATAAAACAACTAAGTGAATGAAACACCTGGGTGGAATGGAAAGAATGGTTTGTGTTGAGTGGTTACACAAGGCCCATTTATATGGTTTACCTTGTGTATCACACTTGTGGAAAGCCACCCAGGAACACAGGGATTTGAGATGCCAAATGTTAAGAAGGTTCTAGTGCAGCCACATGGCAATATGGGCTCTGCCTGGATCACATAGGTTGCAATAACTTAGCCATTTGTACAGTTGGTGGTAGTGGGATGATAGGTTGAAACGCGTCCATTTGGTCTAAGGGAAGGCTTCTGAAAGGTCTTGTCTTGGTGAAAATCAAGTCTTGTGGGGAAAGTGCACAACCTCTACATATGGAAGAATCTAAGTACTTAGCCATGTCCCTGGTATTGGACAACTTGAGCATCAATACATGGAAGCTATCAAGAATCTCCTCATCCCAATTTCTAAGTTAAACTTGAGGTTGAACAAGGGTAAAGGTTCACCAATGTCTATTGGTGGTTCCTTGGGAAAGTTTTGTCAAAGAAAAACTTAGTGTTTTCAACTGATAGGTAAAACCTATTTTGAGCAAATCAAGCCTAAGCTACACTTAGCCAAAATGCATATAGTACCTAGACTGCTAATATTCTACTAAGGTACCACTTGCCAATACTATTGCAATGTATTGACCCACTGTGGCTGTAACTTGTGATGTTGCGGGTTATTCTGATGGTGATTAGGGGTTATGAGTCTACACTCAACATGCTTTCCTGTGGCACATGAAGATGAAGACTTGTTTATCTTATTATATATTTGAACTCTTGTATTAGGCCTGTGGCCATGGAGTTTGTAAAAGACTATGTTTGTCTCTAGAATGATTTGTAATAATGACCTTTGTTTCTATGTACTTCATCTTAAACTGTGGATGCTAGCATTGATCCAGGGACTAGAATTGCAATCACAGGGATCCTTACCTTTATAAAGGGAGGGATCTTACAATAAAGTTGTATTATGACCTTTGTTTCTTGATATTACATCTTAAACTGTGGATGCTAGCTATTGATCCAGGGACTAGCATTGTAAACATAGGGATATCTACCTTATCAGGTTGGGACCTATACACATCATCATTGGGGTAGTGCTCTAGGTCGGCCCGTATACGGAGCCACCTGGCTAGGTAATCGCGGGGGTTTTCAGCCTCTCTCTAAATGCAACGCGCTAGATCGAAGATAGTCACCACGCCGACGAACTTTAATCTCTGCTGTCCAGACGCACGGGCGAAGCCGGTAGATTTTCAGCGATCTTCCACCATTATGTCATGCACAGGGGCGGTTTGGGTGGGTCTTGAATTTTTCCGATCTATGTCGGAAAACTCCGAAGAGATATCCGACTTTGATCCTTCCACGAACGTATCCTGCCCGTAGGCGGTCCGTACGGGTCTTGATACTCCTCCGACTTCCAGGGAACTAGATCCCGAGTCGGTTTCGCCGATGAAGAGGTGGATGTCCCCAATTGGAACAATCGAGCAGCGGGTGGGGTTCGTCTTTGCCGGGATCCAGAACTCGTCGAGAGGGATGATCGGAACATTGTCGGAGAAGAGAACACGGCCGATGGATACGGTTTCACTGATTCCCGCGAAGATTGCGGTGACCCAGCATAACACTACATGTGTAGTACACTATAGTCGTTGACATGACACCCACAGAACACCGTTCCGTAAATATCACATCCCTCAGAGTGGTACAACAGAAACATTGCGGGTCCATATTACAAACATTCACACATTATTATTATTACAATACCAGAAGTTCAAGACTTCAAAAGGTTTCAACTTACAAACCAAAATATAAAGTGTTTCAGTGGAATTTAAAAGTAGCAACTCCGACTAGGAGTTGAGCTCAGCAGCTTATTCTATAGAGTTCATGCTGCTCAGCTCCATTTGTTACTACTAACTAGGATACTTAGTTGGAATCATTATTGTCAACACCATAGTGGATTTTGTAATCCACTCCTTCAACACCTCCTCACAGGTCAGGCTCCTCGTAGAACACATCTTCTTGACATTCAGCTGCATACATTGGCACATCTTCGGGATCCTCAGAGTCTAAGCAAGGGATCAAAGGAAAGGATGAGTAATAGCGTTACCCAACAAGTTCATTATATGCAAGGTGGGAAGTTTGATGCTCTAACTACCACCTTGGATTATAAATCCTTGGCACTATGCAGTTTTTGTATCTTCAAATATTTATTTTATTAAGAAATTCTATGACAGTTAGCCTTCACAGGTTGACCAGAACTTTCATGGAGTTCCTTTCCTGCCGCGTTCGTAGCTCCTTCCCGGAACAGGGAGTAACAAGTTACAATTCTTACACTCTGCAGAGGTGCGTTAATTTACCCATGAGAGATCAATTCCTTGTTGCACAACCAGGCGTACTTTCCGGTCCACAATTCCATGATGTGGGGCCCAGTAGTTGGTCCAAGCTAATCACTGCCCCCTCCGCGAGCTCGCATGCCTCCTTGGTGTACACCATGCCCACATAATGAATTACGGCAATGGTTTGTAAAAACCGTTAGATGCCAGAACTATCGTGGGACGATGAGGGTTCCCACCCATATGCTGCATATCCTCTACGAATTACCAATTAATATGCACGCTACGAGGATAACAGCCACGACCTGCACATCCGGCTTCATGCGAGAGGAAGAAGATACAACTGACTTATCTGTCCCATTCCAAATCTCATGGCTAACGCGTAATATACGGCGCTAGAATTACTGATGTCAGGGGTTATTAAGTCCCTAATTGATCATCATTATTGCAATTAGAACCCTAAGTTCTAATGCTCCATTATATCATCACTTAGGATGATATCTAAGATTTCTTTATTTGTGAAAAAATATTTTCTTTCTTTAGAGTATATATGATAACACACCATTTGCAAATACTTTGATAAAGACTCTTCAAAGGATATGAGCAAGTGATGAACTTGCCTTTTGATGGCAAGGTAGTGAAGTATGATGCTTGCACTGGACCTTGAGCTTCTATGTCTACAAAAACATCATTATTGCCCGGTAAGGAAAATATTTAAAGAAGCAAAATGATTATGCAAAGTAATGTAATGCATCATTTAACTTGATATGAATTCTCCCCATTATTATAAAAATTCTTTTTAATAATAAAGGATTTATAAATATTAATTTTTAATATTTATAAGAGAATATTGTATTCTTTTATTTTATTTCCCCTTTAATTGAATTTTATTGATTTGATAATTCCTTCAAGAATTATCATTTAATTAACAAAAACTGTTATTAAATATTTGTTTAGTATTTTTCTAAAATACTACAATATTAATATATAATGAAAGTGATTTTTATTTAATTTCATCATCTTTCAATAATTTTGTAAAATTCCATAAGGAATATTTAAATTACAAAATTCTTAATGAAATTATTGAAATTAATAAAATTTATATGTTTAAAATTTTATTTCTTAATTGATTTGGATAGTTTAGATTATTTTGAATCCAAAAATATTTTATTTATAATTTTTGAACTTTTATTTTATTTTCTAGAATTTATTTAAGTTCAGGGGCATTTTGGTCTTTTCCTATATATTAAAAACAGGCTCTAAATGGTTTGGGCTGTCTGTTTGGGTTTATTGGGCCCTTGTGGCCCAGTAGGGCAAGGTAAAAACAACACCCCGAAGGGTTTTTGGCCCACCCAGCCCAACTCACTCTTTGTCTCTCCCTCGATCTCACCTCTCTTCTTCTCCTCTCCCGACCCTATGGTCAGCGATGCTGTAGCCGGCGATTCGCGCCGTCGTGGACCGTCCTGGTCACCGCCGTGGTGTGGGGCGAGGTTGTAGACCATCCTCCTCCATCTGGTACAGTTCGATTTGATCCTGGGGTCCTACCATGGTCAGGCTAGCCCCTTCCCGAACCCTAGGTTTTGGGAATGGTGCTGCTGCCGCCGCCGCGGACCCTCTCGTGGTGAGGTGTGGTGCCCGTGTACTACTGTGGCTGCCGCCATGGCTGGTGCGGGTTGCAGCGCCCTCTGGGTGCTCCCCGTGCCGCCGCAAGCTCGTCGGTCATTCTGATTCCTCTTCAATTCATCAGCGAGGACCCTGTGAGTTATGCCTTTGTGGATCCTAGTTCATCTTATCACCTTGGATTCCTTTGTGTGTATCTAGTGTCCAGTTATAGTTTGTTCTTGTAGTGCTACTAGGGTTCATCTCTGGTGCTTTTAAGATGCTCCTATAATCTGGTTATGATGTTTAGTGGGGATTTGGGTGCTCTCCACCTCAGTGCTTGTGGTCACCCCCCTTTGATTGTGTGGTGCTATTGTTGGTTTGTGACTAAGGTTGGATTAAATGCTAGGGTTGCATAGTATTGCCTCTGGTTGGTACTCTGGTGAATATATGTGTTTATCTATTGTTAGTATCTTGATACTGACAATGATCTAGTCAGTGAAGATTCACTGACCTAGTTATCGTTGGCTTGCCAGATTATGCTTGGTCTGAATTTCAATAGAATCTAACGATCCTTTGATCATGAATAAATAATTAGTATATGATCCCTATATCTAGTTCCATGGAGATGATTTGATAGATGATTTGTGTAGATTGGACTATTTGATTGTCTTTGTGATAAGGTCAGTGCTTATGAAACCTTCTTAAGATGGTACATAAGTAGATCTTGTTACTGACTATACTTATAGTCATCTCTGGGACTTGATGGATGTTGATAAATAAGTTTGGAAACTTATTGTTTGATCCAGCCAATGATGCTAGTCTGAGGCTCTAGGAACTAAGTTCCTATGTTGCTGTCATTTTCAAAATTGGTTAAGACATCAGCTGCTTACTAGATCTTGGATCCTAGTTGGTTAAATATATATGGTTTTGTTTGTGTCTTATAAAACCTGAGGTGCTACTCCTTCTCGGAGATGTGCCCAGATTTTGTAAGAACAAATGATAGAATATAGAGGTTGCCTTTGGTATCACCAATTCTGTGAGGCTGGTCTGAGAATTTGGTGTTTAAAATAGAGTTTGATCCTAATCTTTATATTTAAAACCTCTAGGATAGCTTCACCCCACTTGGGTGATTATTGAGAGGTTGTCTTATGCATCAGCACATATATTTTGCTTGGATAAGATAAACAGATCATCTGGTTGTTTATGATACTCACCACAAAATCTATGCTTGTGATGGCTTGATGTGCTGGTGGTGTTGCTGGTCTGGTCCAGTACTTCTCCTCTTGATGTTGTTCTTGTGTTCCCTTGATGCTTGTGCTTGGCCTTGAGGAATTCTGCTCCTCCTAGCTCCTGTGAGCTTGGCCTTTCTATTCACATAATCCTTCCCCTCCTTATGTCACCATCAGGTGATATGTGGCTTGATCTGGTGTGAGATGGTGTTGCTGGTTTATTTGGCTCTGGCTAAGCTAGTTGTTCTAGTGTGGTGTGAGCAGTGAAGAGATGCACTAGTGCTTCCCCACGGCTGTGCTGAGAAGTTTTGTGTGATTGGGCTGTTGCTACGGTGCTGACATCACACACCATGCAGTTTGGTGTGTGTGCTGCATGTGTCCTGCATGTGTGCTTGCTGTACAACTTGTGGATATGTTTTGAATTTGAGAGTTACTGTTATCAGGTTACTTTTTACCTGGCTAGTGAAACTTGCCCCTCCTTGCTGTTTATTTGACTTATGGCTTAAAATTATGAAAGATACATTCTTTCATATTGGTGAAACTTGCCCCTTAAATACTCAATGATGAAAAAGTGAACAGTGCACTTCACTGTCAACTTCTGAGAGTAAAAATAATTCTAATCCTAACCTTCTGTTTCTTTTAAGTTTATTTTTATTTTGCAGGTACCAGACTTGAAGATGAAGACTTTTGTTTAGGTTTTTATTTTTTTTTATAGATTAGTCACTTGTAGTAACTCTCATATTCAATTGTAATCTTTAATTTATTCTTTTGTACTCTTTATTTTATTCTTTTGTAATAAAGATTGTACTATCATCAATAAAGAAATATTATTCTTTATTTATTTGCTATTGTAAATATTGTTTATTATTTTCAAAAGTTACATTTTTGTAACTTATTTATTGAATAAAATTATGAAATGGAAATTCATATTCTTAATTGCTCTCTTTATATAAAGTTTGAGTTATTATTGGTTAGCTCTTAATTAAATCAAATAATCAAACATTATTCAAAAATTCTTTTGAATTATAAATCAAACACTCAAGTTTTAAATTCAAATTTCATTTCCCAAAACACATAAGTCCACAAAGATCATATCAAAGTCTACAACAATCATCCTTCAAGACTATACCTAATCTCAAAGTATGGAAGAAACCTTAATCACTTTAGGTTTTTATTTGGCGAAAAATTTACCCACATTTTCACAGATGAATGCATGCAACATTTCAAATTCCTAAATCTACCCTCCGTTAGTTCCTAAATGCTGGGATGTTACAAAGATCTTGGTCCTCGCCCGTTGTAGATCCTGATGCGCCTCTTGCCCCACGGTGGGCGCCAACTGTCGTAGTATTGCCGACGAGTACGCCATGGAGGGGTCCTCACAGAGCATGTTTAGAGACGTGGGGTAACGCAGAAGGTTGGCGGGTATGAGGTAACACAGCTTACCCAGGTTCAGATCCCACTACGGTGGTGGGATCCTACTCTTTCTATAAAACACTATAATGGCAATACACTGAGTTACAGGGATCAGTTCGCTATGTGCGATATGATTTCATTGGTGCCCTAAAGGCTCCCATAGGTCCGGCTTATATAGTCGCCAGATCCTAGGGTTACAGGCAAAGTCCTAGCCGGACAGGTTACAGAGTCCTACACGGTACACAACTAGTATAACGTGTCTTGCACTCCAAGGCTCCGGGTACGCTGGTGACTCCTCCATAGCCTTCCTTTATCCAGCATGGGCCTCCCTTCTGGATCTATCTAACTGGGCCGCCCAGCAGGCCATGGGCCTTGCTACCAACTGTGGGCAACCCGGGTTATCCGGATTAGAGACATGCTATGAGGATACCCTTGTAGCATATCACCAACAACGACCCACAAGTATAGGGGGTGTATCGTAGTACTTTTGATAAATATGAGTGTCAATCCCAACGAGGAGCAGAAGGTGTTGATTAGTGGTATGGAGCAGGAAATCTCTGTAAATACTTAGCAAACAGATTATTTGGGGTTTTCTGATAAAGCAAGGAAATAAAGTGCAAGTAAATAAAGACAGCAAATAATTGCAGCAAGTTTCCCAATCCTTTCTTAGCAAAGGACAAGTCGGTGGTAATACGAATGAGGACAAAACGTTCTTGAGGACACATGGGAACACTGTCAAGTGCTCTTGTCTCATATAGCTGATTAATCTTCTTTGGTTTTATAAGTGTTGTGTGGGTGAACTTGTGCTAATGTACCGAGCTTACTTGAAATAATACATACTTGTGATTAAACCCCTTGCAAGCATCCGCAACTACAATAAAGAAATTAAGATATAAACCTAACCACAGCCTTAAACTCTAAGATCCTACAGTCCCTTGTGCAATGGTTCCCTAATGGGGGTTCAGGTTTCTGTCACTCCGGCAACCCCACAATTAGTAGCCAAATACACAATGCACTCCTCTAGTCCCATAAATGGTGAAGTATCATGTAGTCGACGTTCACATGACACCACTAGAAGAATAGCACCACAACTTAAATATTAAACCATTGAATAATACCTCAACACAAATCCACTACTAACAACATGACTTCTCCCATGTCCTCAAGAACTAAACTAACTACTCACGAGACATCGTATGGATCAAGATCACAGATGATATAATGATGGATAACAATCTGAACATAAACAATAATTCAATGGTTCCACTCACAAGAATCAACTACAATAGTAATCAACACCGGGAAAGTTTCCCCTAAGAACTATGCAAGATTCAACACAATTGTTATAGCGGGATGGAGTGGAGATGATGGTGCTGGTGGAGATGATGGTGTGGATGATGATGATCCCGATGAAGCCTAGCTTGATGATGGTGTTGATGGTGATGATCTCCCCTCTTCGGGAAGGAATTTCCCCGGCAGAAATCTGTCTGTTGGAGAGATCTTTCTCTCTCGGTGTTTTCTGCCCCGCAGAGGCAACGGAATCTTGATGTGGTCGCTCCCCCATGTATTAGGGTTTCAAGGAGAAGATATATGCGAGAGGGCGGAGCCAGGGTGTCCACACCCCCTATAGGCATGGCCTAGGGTGGCCCGCGCCTAGGGGGTGTGGGCCCCCTGTGACCCAACTCCGCCTCCCCTTCTGGCTTCCTTAGTCTTGTGGGAAAATATAATTTCCTGTAGTTTTTTTTGGTATTTTTCTAATCTTCGTGAAATTGCATCAAAACACCCTTTTTCCATCAGAATCCTGACTCTGGCAGTTCATCCTCCAAGAATCATCCAACATGCAAAAATAGATGAAAAGACATAAGTAACACCTCTTAATATAAAATATATCATTGAATAGAGGAAAATAATGATATAGAATGGTGATGCAAATTGGACGTATCAATGAGCCACCGGTCCTTGCAGACCTCTCTAATCCCTCTCTTCCTCTTTGTATCGCCACCGCACCATCCAACCGCGGCCACTGCTCGTCGTCGTTGCCGAAGCTCCAGTGATCCAAAAAGGGGCAACGCTGCCACCACCAGGACCGCCTCTCTCTCCTCTTTCCAACGCCCCCATTATCAGCCTCCTGCGTGTTCTCTATCGACCGGCCCGTTATTGATCTAGGAGCAAGATCCTGGATGATGTCATCATGACATCATAATGATGTCATAACCCCTTTTCTTTTATTTTTTAAATGTTTTTGTAATTCATTTCTGTAAATAAGAAATCCCTAACATGTGGGTCCACCTTGTAAGTGATATAGGCATTTTCAGAAATGTTTTATGATTAATAAAAATGTTTAAGTAATCTAAAACATAATAATTTTGCAATATTCCAAAAATAAGTTAAAATGAATTAAAAATAGAGAAATTCATAACTAATTCATTTTAAATTATAAAAATACAAATAATATATCAAAATGTTTAGAAAAATAAGATCTATATAATAGAGCTATATTCATGCATTGTTCAACTACTTCAACTACAAGTTTAAATAGAAGAACCAACTGAATCCCGCAGGTGATTCCGAGGATTCCCGTGTTCTAGGGTTTGCACCCCTCGGACCCTGATTAAAATGGTCAAGCATGTTTTATGGGTTAGTTTCAATAACTTTAAACGTCTCATATCAACATTCTTACTTGAGCATTGCATCGATGTCTGATATGTCGTAAACGTACCTATAATTTTTTATGCTCCATGCTTGATTTATATCAACTTCATTATGTTTTCTTTACACTTTGAGGTATTTCTATAAATTTTCCGGAACTAACCTATTGACAAGATGCCCCAATGCCAGTTGCCTGTTTTCTGCTGTTTTTTTGTTTCAGAAAAGTTAGTAAAGAAATATTCTCGAAATTGGAAGGAACAAAAGCCAAAGTCAATATTTTACCAAACACGACACGGAGACCGAAGGGGAGCCAAAGTGGGGCCACGAGGCGGCCATACCTAGGGCTTGCGGCCACCCCCTAGGGCGCGTCGCCCCATGGTGTGGGCCCCTCGGGAGACCACCGACCTTGCCCCTTCGCCTATAAAAGCACCCCAATGCAGAAACCCTAAACACCTGATAAAAAATCCACGAAACAGTCCATAGCCAATGCCATGTCCATCCCTAGATCGGGGGGATCTGAAGCTCTTCCCGGCACCCAACCGGAGGGGAGAGATCATCTCGGAGGCCTTCTTCATCACCATGCCAGCCTCCGGAGTGATGTGTGAGTTGTTCACCCTTGGACTATGGGTCCATAGCAGGAGCTAGATGGTTGGTTCAGCTCCTTTGTGCTATCATGTTTAGATTTTGTGAGGTTCGTTCATAATCAAGATCATCTATTTGTAATCCTACATGTTGTGTTTGTTGGGATCCGATGGATACTAAGTACTATGTTGAAGATTTATTATTGATTCTATCATGTTTATGTTATTTGTGATCTTGCATGCTCTCCATTGTTAGTAGATGCTTTGTCCAAGTAGATGCTTGCAACTCCAAGAGGGAGTATTTATGCTCGATAGTAGGTTCATGCCTCTAGTAATCTGGGGAAGTGACAAAAATCTCTAAGTTTGTAGATGTGATGTTGATACTAGGGAGAAAACAATAATCCTTTTCCCTAGGGCAATTGTATTTTTTACTTTACACACTTTGCTTTATGCAATTATCTGATCTTGCAACTTAATACTAGAAGGGGTTCAGATGATAACCTGAAGGTGGATTGTTAGTCATAGATGCAGTTGGATTACAGTCTATGTATTATGTTGTAATGCCGAAACGAATCTCATAGGAATCATCATGACTTGTACATGCATATTTATGCATTTTAAATCTATCTTTTCCCAACTGTAATTTGTTCACCCAACATGGTATCTTATGGAGAAACACCTCTAGTGAACTGTGGACCCCGGTCCATTCCTTTACCATTGATATTCCATCTACTATTTACCATTTACTGTTTACTTTCTACAAGCAATTACTATCTTCCACAATATATGTTTAATCCTTTGTTTTCATCAAAACCAGTGAGATTGACAACCTCGCTGTAAGTTGGGGCAAAGTTTTGTGGTTGTGTTGTCCAGGTTACAAGTTGCTAGCAACACCTTGGATTTGTTTCCTTACTTCTACTGGTTCGATAACCTTGGTTTCATAACTGAGGGAAACTTGCTGATGTGCTCATCATACCTTCCTATTGGGGTTCGCAACGAGCTCTACATATCTGAGCCATCAAGCACTTTTATGGCACCGTTGCCGGGGAGTTAAGGACAACTTCTGTAACATCCTAAAAATCATAGTTTCAAAACTCATTCATATCATCTTTGCATCATTCATTCATTTAGGGTTTTCTCAAAAATCACTTAGAAACAGAAGTTGAGGCTATGATTTCATGTGGACATTTGATTCCAAAATGACCATCACACTTTGAAATTTGGAAGCTTAAATACTTGATTGCTTAACTCCATTGTTGGAAAGTTTATGTGAAGCTTTTAACCAGGATTCAAAATTTAGAAATGATTTCAAAACCCTAATTCAAATATTTGCAAACTATAGCAAAATCTCTGTTTATTTTGAAACCCAAGCTTGACCAAACCCTACAAGGTAACCACTTGGTTAATTGACTGTTTTTGAAACCACAGAACCCTGCAAAGATCCCCAAATTTATTTGAATTCAAAAAGATTTGAATTCATATCAAATATCATTCCAGAAAATAGAAATAGAAAAAGAAAAGAAACAAACAAAAGAAAAGGGCCGCGCGGCCAGAATCTGGCCCAGCAGCCAAGCAAGCCCAGCAAGCCCACCCGGGGGTCCTCGTTTCTTCTCACACGCGCAAACACACGCAGACAGACGCTGACAACACGACCCCACAATCACTTTGCGCGTTACGCTGACAAGCGGGACCGGACCACGTCACCCTCGTCTTCCCCAGACCGCGCTGTGACCACGTCGCTGCGGCAGTGATGGCCGGTAATGGCGCGGAGTAAATGGGCAGTAATCCTCGAGCGTTTCTTGTCGATTCCCCGTCTATAAGACCCTCTCTGCCCCGCGATCTTTTTCCCCCAAACATCTCGCTCACTCCGCCACCAGGCTGCCCTCAATCAACCTTGCATCGCCGCAGACAGAGCCCACCCCGGCGATCGATTCCGGTGAGTTCCGAGTTCCCCTCTGCCTCTCGTTCTTGCCATCTGTTCCAGTGAGTTGTTGCGCACCTCCTGACCTCACTAGTTCATCCTATACTGCCCCAGGTCGCCGGATTCCATTTGACACCTCAAGCACCGACGGCAACATCAACTCCGACGAGTTTTTCCGGTAAGCACGGACCGCCCCTCGCCTCCCCATTCATGCACACAACTTCCCCTTGACCCTGTGAACCTAATCGTGTCGCTCTTTTGCCCTGAGGTGGTTCACAGCAACGTCCACGACGACCACCTGACGCAACCAACGCCGCCACGAACTCCGGTGAACAATCACAGCCGTGCCCGAGCGCCCCCTGACCAACCACGAGTACCTCGAGCCTCGCCAAGATCTCCTGAGCACGGTGAGCTACTCCTCGCTCTCTCTTACCCTCTGTAGCGCCGCCTCCGTCAACGACAGACAGTCCCGCCGCCGGTAGCCGCCGCTCCGCCGCCAGTTCTTGGCCAGGGAAATAGCAGCCGTTAGATCTGCATCGTAGCGCTAGGATAGATCCACTTAACCCCGAAGCGGTACGCGATCTGAGCCGTCTGATTTCAATTAAATCCTACGGCTGTGGATCTTGATCCGATGCGAAGCGGTACGGGCGAATGAAAACACGACGCGTGGCAAGGTTTAGATTAAAAACAGAATTTAAAACCAGATTTAGATTCAAACTTCAAATGCTTATAACTTTTGAATGCCACGTTGGATTTTTGCAAACTTTATACCGTTGGATTCAGTGAAACAAGACCTTTCTGAATATCCACTTTATTTAGCATATAGTAACAGTTAAAAATGATTTTTATTGTGGAACATGTTTAGGGCTATTTTAAATATAGTTCTATTCTTGTATATTATTTTGGGGCCAAATAAGTTTAGTTGGCAAACTTGTGTCTTGTTAAGTTTCTGTACTCATGAACATACTTGGTATAATTTTCAAAAAAATCACCACTTAGTAAATTCTTGCATGCATGCATTCATATTATTTTTGGTTGTAAATATATATTGTGTGTAATTGTATGCTATTGTTTCTTGTGTAGATTTTACTAGTGATTGTGATTGTGAAGAGTGCTACTCTTCCCCCTACCAAGGCAAGTGATATTTTCATGAATTCCCTATCCTAAGTTTTATACTTGCATTAGATATTTTGCTAAAGTAAATGCATGATATTTTGCTTAGTGCTAAGATGGGAAATCCTAAGTAGAGTGAAGTAGTAGAACTGCTAGGGAAATTTTCCTAAGTTAAGATACCATACTTTGCTTAGCCTAGCTTATAGTAAACAAGGGTGGTGAACATCTATATGGTATATGATAAAAATATTCTAAGTCAAGAGACTTATATTTTCTTAATAAAACAACTAAGGCAAATGAACCTCCTGGGTGGAATGGAAAGATTGGGTTATGTTGAGTGGTTACACAAGGCCATGGACTTGGGTTGTGTATCTCACTTGTGGAAAGCCACCCAGGCACAAAGGGATTTGGAGGCCAAGTGTTGAGAAAGCTTATAGTGCAACCACTTGGCAATATGGGCTCTACCATGATCATATAGGTTGCTAGAACTTAGTCTCTTGGACAGTTGGTGGTAGATGGGATGATAGGTTGGAGCGCGTCCATTTGACTAAGGAAAGGCTTCTGAAAGGTCCTGTCTTGGGAAACCAAGTCTGGTGGGGAAAGTGCACAACCTCTGCAGATGGAAAACCTAAGTACTTAGCCTTGTCCAAGGAAATGGACACTTTGAGCATCAAGACATGGAAGCTACAAGAATCTCATCACTCCAACTTCTAAATAAAAATTGATGGGTGAACAAGGGTGAAGGACCTCAATGTCTATTGGTGGTTCCTTGGGAATGTTTTTGACAAAGAAAAACTTAGTAATTTCAACTAATAGGTAAAGTCTATTTTCAAGCAAAGCAAGCCAAGCTACACTTAGCGAAAAATGCATATAGTATTATAGTCCACTTAAAAATATAACAAGGTATCACTTGCCAATACTATTCCAAAGTATTGACCCTCTATGGCTGTAACTTGTGATGTTGCAGGTTACTCCGATGATGAATAGGAGTCATGAGTCTACACTCAACATGCTTGCCTGTGGCACATGAAGATGAAGACTTATGTTTATTACTTGTTCCTTAAAACTCTTGTATTTGGCCTATGGCCATGAGTTGTAAAAGACTATATTTTATCTCTGGAATGAATGTAATAAATGACCTTTGTATCTGTGTACTTCATCTTAAACTGTGGATGCTAGCATTGATCCAGGGACTAGCATTGCAATCACAGGGATCCTTTCCTTTATAAAGGAGGGGTCTAACAGATGGTATCAGAGCACTGTGTTGCCTGTAGGATTATGACCCTAGGAATTGGAAACCACTAAGGAAAAAAGTTTTTCAACTACTTCTACACTTGTCTATTCTTCTCGTAAAACTTTTCTAATATCTTTCAACCTCCTTTGTAGATGAACTCCATCAACGAAGCCGTGAAGAAGGGACCACTCATGACCATGACCTTGGAGTGTGAAACTGAGTTTCCCAATGTTCTCAAGGATCTCATGGAGGCAATGGATGCACATGGTGAAGCTGTGTACAAGGGCTTTCCAGTGATGGATAAAGGAGTGGAGTATTGGTGGGTGCAACTTCACTTGTACAAAAACAAGGAAGACAACCACAAAGAAAGGGGATTCTGCATGTACACCAACACTACAATGCACACCACATTCTTTGAGTCAGCCAGGGATGCAGCTTGGAGGACTATCAAGGAACTAAGTGCTAGAGTCAAGTGCAGAATGCTCAACCTCCAAAAGGACTTAGAGAAAGAAAAGGAGCTTACTCAAGAGTTGGAAGACACCAACCAAGAGATAAGGGGAGATGTTATAGACTTAGTGATAGAGTCAAGGGAGCAAGATTGGTGGATTGCCTCTAGGAACATTGTGTTTAATAATAGATCCCGGGAGATTGGATTGTAAGATCACTTCGTTAGTTGGACCACCACTTATCATCTTATTTTCCAAAATGATACCCAAATAAGTTGGACCTTGTTTGATGTAATGGATTTATGTAAACATGACTTGAGTGAAATTGTGTTCCATGGTTATGTATGAGTTGATTGTTTTGTGTTCATTTTAAATAAGTGTTGTTCTAACTTTTCAATGTTATAAATAGATGCCTATTGCCGTCAGCACCGTTGAGGAGTTCCAGGTTACTCGTTTCGGACCCCGTATCGTTGAGCTTACCACTCTGCTCGATCTCCCTCTTCCTACCATCACGGTGTACCCACTCACCAAGTTTGAGAGGAAGGACCTCTGGGGCTTCAAGGTGAGCCAGCCCGGACGCCAGACTGAGCCTACTACGGAGGCCATCGTCTTCAAGCTGATGCACGACGACAGGGAGAGAGGCATGGAGGTGGTCATGCAGGACCTGATAGGACGACTGTTAGGCCGTCACTCCCGACAGGTTAGGGGCACTCACTTCCATGCCTTCGGAAGGCGTGATGCAGATGGAGATTCCATTGACTTTGAGGACGACTCGAGGAGCACTGCAGAGCCGATACGCCTCTATCTTCAGGACTTAGAGACTCTTCTCAGGCACGTAGATACGGACAGGACGAACGTCATGCTAGGCAATGACGAGCTTCAGGTGCAGCTACGCGAGAAGGACAAGCTTTTCGCATAGCAGGATGAGATGATCAAGGAAATGGAGACAAAGTTTGAGGCTCAGGATCGCAAGTTCAAGAGTCAGGAGAAATGCGTCCAGGATAGGAACAAGAAAATCCGGGACATGACCGAGGAACTGAAGTCCAAGGACTTCGAGCTTGAGCAGCAGCAGATGGTTATTGAGAGGCTTCGCTCCCAGAAGAGGGCTCTCAAGGCCAAGGTCGATTCCTTGACTACTACGATTGAGGAGAACAAGACCGCGATGGAGAACGCAGGTCTTACTTTCGTTGAGGAGGAGATTGACGCTGATGAGTAGATTTGACTACTCGTTTACTTTTTCATAATCATACTTGTTATTGTGAACTTATTATTGGACCATCCGACATGTGGATGGCTTGTCACTTGTGTGTTTTACTTCATGAGCTTGTTATGTGGTTGTTGAACCTCTATTCTTATGTTGCCTGTTATGTGATTGCTTATGTTGTATTGTGCATGAAACATCTATGGGTATCTCATTCTTATCTATTTGAACAAACCACAGATGCCTCCCCGTCGCGCAAACCCCAACCCCAACAACATCACCCCGGAAATGCAACAAATGATGAATGCGCAAACTCAGCTTATGCAAATGATGACAACATTCATCCAAAACCAGAATAATAACAACAACAACAACAACAACAACGACCCCAACAACAACAACAACAACAACAACAACAACAACAACAACAACAACCCTCCGGGTTTCGATATGCTCACCAGATTTCTGCGTCTGAGGCCAGCAAAGTTTTCGGGAACAACTGATCCCATGGTAGCCAATGACTGGTTACGTTCTGTGAACAAAGACTTAGTGACCGTGGGCTGCACGGATGCTGAAAAGGTCAGGTTTGCAGCACATCTGTTGGAAGGACCAGCCGCCACATGGTGGGACAACTTCCAAATCACCACTCCTATTGAGGAGGTGACTTGGGCCATCTTTGAAGATGGATTTCGCACAGCTCATATCTCATCAGGGATAATGAGCCTTAAAAAGAAAGAGTTTCACAACCTGAAACAGCGCCACCGCAGCGTGGCAGAATACATAGAGGAATTCAACAATCTGGCGCGCTACGCACCGGATGAGGTTGATACTGATGCCAAGAGAAAGGAGAAGTTCTTGGAAGGTTTGAATGATGAGCTGAACCTACAGTTGTCTGTGGCATATGTTCCAACTTATCAGTCGTTGTGTGACAAGGATGCTATTTTGGAAAGTAAAATGAAGCAAGTCGAGAGTAGGAAGAGGAAACACTCCGACAAACACAGCTCGGGATCGTCTCACAAACGATCTCACTATGATGACACTGGCAACTCAGGATCCCATAAACATGGGAAATTCAGCAAGCACAACCGTCATGACAACAAGCATCACCGCAGTCATGACAAGGACAAGTACAAGAACCACAAGGGTGGACATAAGAGCCACTATGGTGGAAATGGTAATGGAAGTGGAGGCCAACCTCTTAAAAAGGACATCAGTCAGGTGGAATGCTTCAAATGCAAGAAGATGGGACACTATGCAAATGAGTGCCCCGAAAAGAAGGTGGAAGGACCTAACAAGCCGAATCCTTTCCAGAAAGGACAGGTTAACCACATCAATGTGGAAGAGGTCTATGAGGAGCCTGATGCCGTGGCTGGTAAGTTCAGACTTAATTCAATTTCAGCATTTGTACTCTTTGATACCGGTGCATCTCATTCATTCATCTCAAAGGCATTTGTGGATAGAAATGGGTTTGCATCAGAAAACATTGGGTGTCCAATAAAGGTTAGTTCTCCGGGGGGAGACATGATAGTAAGCCTTGGATGCCGGGATCTCATCATAGAGTTTGGTAAACATAAGTTTCCAGTAAGCCTGATAATCCTAGATTCTCAAGGACTAGATGTAATATTGGGAATGGATTGGATGACTAAGTATGAAGGAGTATTAGATTGTGCAAAACGTACAGTTACACTCACAACCCCAGAAGGAAAAAGAATAAAATTTAAGTCAAATTTTGAATCCAAAGGAAGTAAGTTGAATTCTCTTAAGGGGGTTAGCATGGAAAGTGTACCTATTGTGTGTGAATATCCGGATGTGTTTCCAGAAGAATTACCAGGAATGCCACCGGATAGAGATGTGGAATTTCTGATTGATTTGGTGCCAGGATCAGGACCAATAGCTAAGAGACCGTACAAAATGTTTGTTGATGAATTGAAAGAACTCAAGAAACAGCTAGGAGAACAGTTACAGAAAGGGTTTATTCAACCAAGTTCTTCATCTTGGGGAGCCCCAGTTTTGTTCGTGGAGAAGAAAGATAGAACCCAAAGATTGTGTATTGACTACCGTTCTCTCAACGAGGTTACCATCAAGAACAAGTATCCTTTGCCAAGAATCAACGACTTATTTGATCAGCTAGAAGGAGCATGTGTATTCTCGAAGATTGATCTTCGGTCGGGCTATTTTCAACTCAAGATACGAGAGCAAGACATACCAAAAACAGCATTCACCACAAGGTATGGATTGTATGAGTATACTGTGATGCCTTTTGGATTAACCAACGCTCCAGCATACTTCATGAATATGATGAACAAGGTGTTCATGGAGTTCCTTGACAAGTTCGTTGTCGTTTTCATCGATGACATCTTGGTTTACTCCAAGAGCAAGGAAGAGCATGAAAGACACTTACGCTTGATACTTGAGAAACTGAGGGAACATAAACTATATGCCAAGTTCAGCAAGTGTGAGTTTTGGTTAGAGAAAGTTGGTTTTCTTGGTCATGTGATGACAAAAGATGGTGTGGCAGTTGATCCTGCTAAGGTTTCAGCGGTGACAGATTGGGAATCACCTAAGAATGTAAAAGAAGTTCGTAGCTTCCTTGGCTTAGCAGGTTACTACAGAAGGTTCATTGAAAATTTCTCGAAGGTTGCTAAGCCAATGACAGAATTGTTAAAGAAGGACAAGAAATTTGCTTGGTCAGAAGGTTGCGAAGTCAGTTTCCAAGAATTGAAGAAAAGACTCGTAACAGCACCAGCTTTATGTCTGCCAGATTTGCAAAAGGATTTCCAAGTGTATTGTGATGCTTCTCATCAAGGTTTGGGTGCCGTACTTATGCAAGATGGTAAAGTCGTAGCCTATGCTTCGAGACAACTCAAAACTCATGAAGTAAACTATCCTACTCATGATTTGGAGTTAGCCTCTGTCGTCCATGCACTCAAAACATGGAGACATTACCTTTTGGGTAAGCGGTGTGAAGTGTTCACTGATCATAAGAGTTTGAAGTATATCTTCACCCAGAAGGAAATCAACATGAGACAAAGAAGATGGCTAGAACTTATCAAAGATTACGACTTAAGTTTGCAATACCATCCTGGTAAAGCAAATGTAGTAGCGGATGCTCTAAGTCGTAAGACATTTGTAAATGGCCTTACCAAAGGGGAATTACCAGATGACTTGTGTAAGCAATTCAAAGAACTCAGATTAGAGATTGTGCCAGAAGGACATCTCATGTCCTTAGATGTTCAACCCACTCTATTGGACAAGATCCGAGAAGTCCAGAAGACTGATGAGGAAATTGCAAAGATTAAAGTAAACATTGGTCTAGGGAAAGCTAAGAGTTTTCATGTTGACGAACAGGGTACTTTATGGCACGGGAAACGTATATGTGTTCCACAAGACCCAGAATTGCGGAAACTGATCTTACAGGAAGGTCACAACTCTCCGTATTCTATTCACCCGGGAAATACCAAGATGTACATGGACATGAAGGAAAGGTTTTGGTGGAACAATCTCAAAAGGGACATCGCCGAACATATCGCTTTGTGTGATGTGTGTAGCAGAGTCAAAGCGGAGCATCAAAAACCAGCAGGTTTGCTTCAACCACTACCTATTCCTGAATGGAAGTGGGAGAATATTGGTATGGATTTCATTACCGGATTACCAAGGACTAGATCAGGATATGATTCCATATGGGTAGTAGTGGATCGCCTAACAAAAGTGGCTCATTTTATACCAGTGAAGACAACCTATACAAGTGCCAAGTTAGCTAAAATATACATGAGCAGGATTGTATGCCTTCACGGTGTGCCAAAGAGTATTGTGTCAGATAGAGGAACCCAGTTCACATCTCACTTTTGGAGACAACTTCATGAATCCTTAGGAACGAGATTGGAGTTTAGCACTGCTTTTCATCCTCAAACGGATGGACAAACGGAAAGAACCAACCAAATTCTTGAGGATATGTTGAGAGCCTGTGCTTTATATTATGGAGCAAGTTGGGATGAAAGTTTGCCTTACGCGGAGTTCTCTTACAATAACAGCCATCAATCTAGTATTGGAATGGCACCGTTTGAGTTACTCTACGGAAGGAAGTGTACCACCCCATTATTATGGAATGGTGTGGGAGAAAGAAGCTTATTTGGACCTGATCTTATCAAGGACGCCGAAGAGAAAGTTAAATTGGTTAAGGACAAGTTGAAGATAGCACAATCCCGACAGAAAAGCTACGCGGATTCTAAGCGTAGAGAAGTCACCTACGAAGTTGGGGATAAAGCTTATCTCAGGGTATCACCACTTCGTGGAGTGAAAAGATTTGGAGTCAAAGGAAAGTTAGCACCAAGATATGTTGGGCCATTCAAGATTCTAAGTCGCAAGGGACAAGTTGCATATGAAGTTGAATTGCCTGAATCTGTATCAGCAGTCCATAACGTATTTCATGTGAGTCAGCTTAAGAAGTGTCACCCAGAAATGGAAGAGTCTTCTTTGAAGGATACCATACTTTTGGAAGAAGTTCAGCTAGAAAGTGATCTCACTTATGAGGAAAAGCCTGTCAAGATTCTAGAGACAGCAGAACGAGTCACTAGGACTAAGACTATCAAGTTCTGTAAAGTTCAATGGAACCATCACTCCGAAGAGGAAGCAACATGGGAAAGAGAAGATGATCTTCGGAAAGACCACCCTCACCTATTTGCTAGCCAAACCGAATCTCGAGGGCGAGATTCATCTTAAGGGGGTTAGATTTGTAACATCCTAAAAATCATAGTTTCAAAACTCATTCATATCATCTTTGCATCATTCATTCATTTAGGGTTTTCTCAAAAATCACTTAGAAACAGAAGTTGAGGCTATGATTTCATGTGGACATTTGATTCCAAAATGACCATCACGCTTTGAAATTTGGAAGCTTAAATACTTGATTGCTTAACTCCATTGTTGGAAAGTTTATGTGAAGCTTTTAACCAGGATTCAAAATTTAGAAATGATTTCAAAACCCTAATTCAAATATTTGCAAACTATAGCAAAATCTCTGTTTATTTTGAAACCCAAGCTTGACCAAACCCTACAAGGTAACCACTTGGTTAATTGACTGTTTTTGAAACCACAGAACCCTGCAAAGATCCCCAAATTTATTTGAATTCAAAAAGATTTGAATTCATATCAAATATCATTCCAGAAAATAGAAATAGAAAAAGAAAAGAAACAAACAAAAGAAAAGGGCCGCGCGGCCAGAATCTGGCCCAGCAGCCAAGCAAGCCCAGCAAGCCCACCCGGGGGTCCTCGTTTCTTCTCACACGCGCAAACACACGCAGACAGACGCTGACAACACGACCCCACAATCACTTTGCCCGTTACGCTGACAAGCGGGACCGGACCACGTCACCCTCGTCTTCCCCAGACCGCGCTGTGACCACGTCGCTGCGGCAGTGATGGCCGGTAATGGCGCGGAGTAAATGGGCAGTAATCCTCGAGCGTTTCTTGTCGATTCCCCGGCTATAAGACCCTCTCTGCCCCGCGATCTTTTTCCCCCAAACATCTTGCTCACTCCGCCACCAGGCTGCCCTCAATCAACCTTGCATCGCCGCAGACAGAGCCCACTCCGGCGATCGATTCCGGTGAGTTCCGAGTTCCCCTCTGCCTCTCGTTCTTGCCATCTATTCCAGTGAGTTGTTGCGCACCTCCTGACCTCACTAGTTCATCCTATGCTGTCCCAGGTCGCCGGATTCCATTTGACACCTCAAGCACCGACGGCAACATCAACTCCGACGAGTTTTTCCGGTAAGCACAGACCGTCCCTCGCCTCCCCATTCATGCACACAACTTCCCCTTGACCCTGTGAACCTAATCGTGTCGCTCTTTTGCCCTGAGGTGGTTCACAGCAACGTCCACGACGACCACCTGACGCAACCAACGCCGCCACGAACTCCGGTGAACAATCACAGCCGTGCCCGAGCGCCCCCTGACCAACCACGAGTACCTCGAGCCTCGCCAAGATCTCCTGAGCACGGTGAGCTACTCCTCGCTCTCTCTTACCCTCTGTAGCGCCGCCTCCGTCAACGACAGACAGTCCCGCCGCCGGTAGCCGCCGCTCCGCCGCCAGTTCTTGGCCAGGGAAATAGCAGCCGTTAGATCTGCATCGTAGCGCTAGGATAGATCCACTTAACCCCGAAGCGGTACGCGATCTGAGCCGTCTGATTTCAATTAAATCCTACGGCTGTGGATCTTGATCCGATGCGAAGCGGTACGGGCGAATGAAAACACGACGCGTGGCAAGGTTTAGATTAAAAACAGAATTTAAAACCAGATTTAGATTCAAACTTCAAATGCTTATAACTTTTGAATGCCACGTTGGATTTTTGCAAACTTTATACCGTTGGATTCAGTGAAACAAGACCTTTCTGAATATCCACTTTATTTAGCATATAGTAACAGTTAAAAATGATTTTTATTGTGGAACATGTTTAGGGCTATTTTAAATATAGTTCTATTCTTGTATATTATTTTGGGGCCAAATAAGTTTAGTTGGCAAACTTGTGTCTTGTTAAGTTTCTCTACTCATGAACATACTTGGTATAATTTTCAAAAAAATCACCACTTAGTAAATTCTTGCATGCATGCATTCATATTATTTTTGGTTGTAAATATATATTGTGTGTAATTGTATGCTATTGTTTCTTGTGTAGATTTTACTAGTGATTGTGATTGTGAAGAGTGCTACTCTTCCCCCTACCAAGGCAAGTGATATTTTCATGAATTCCCTATCCTAAGTTTTATACTTGCATTAGATATTTTGCTAAAGTAAATGCATGATATTTTGCTTAGTGCTAAGATGGGAAATCCTAAGTAGAGTGAAGTAGTAGAACTGCTAGGGAAATTTTCCTAAGTTAAGATACCATACTTTGCTTAGCCTAGCTTATAGTAAACAAGAGTGGTGAACATCTATATGGTATATGATAAAAATATTCTAAGTCAAGAGACTTATATTTTCTTAATAAAACAACTAAGGCAAATGAACCTCCTGGGTGGAATGGAAAGATTGGGTTATGTTGAGTGGTTACACAAGGCCATGGACTTGGGTTGTGTATCTCACTTGTGGAAAGCCACCCAGGCACAAAGGGATTTGGAGGCCAAGTGTTGAGAAAGCTTATAGTGCAACCACTTGGCAATATGGGCTCTGCCATGATCATATAGGTTGCTAGAACTTAGTCTCTTGGACAGTTGGTGGTAGATGGGATGATAGGTTGGAGCGCGTCCATTTGACTAAGGAAAGGCTTCTGAAAGGTCCTGTCTTGGGAAACCAAGTCTGGTGGGGAAAGTGCACAACCTCTGCAGATGGAAAACCTAAGTACTTAGACTTGTCCAAGGAAATGGACACTTTGAGCATCAAGACATGGAAGCTACAAGAATCTCATCACTCCAACTTCTAAATAAAAATTGATGGGTGAACAAGGGTGAAGGACCTCAATGTCTATTGGTGGTTCCTTGGGAATGTTTTTGACAAAGAAAAACTTAGTAATTTCAACTAATAGGTAAAGTCTATTTTCAAGCAAAGCAAGCCAAGCTACACTTAGCGAAAAATGCATATAGTATTATAGTCCACTTAAAAATATAACAAGGTATCACTTGCCAATACTATTCCAAAGTATTGACCCTCTGTGGCTGTAACTTGTGATGTTGCAGGTTACTCCGATGATGAATAGGAGTCATGAGTCTACACTCAACATGCTTGCCTGTGGCACATGAAGATGAAGACTTATGTTTATTACTTGTTCCTTAAAACTCTTGTATTTGGCCTATGGCCATGAGTTGTAAAAGACTATATTTTATCTCTGGAATGAATGTAATAAATGACCTTTGTATCTGTGTACTTCATCTTAAACTGTGGATGCTAGCATTGATCCAGGGACTAGCATTGCAATCACAGGGATCCTTTCCTTTATAAAGGAGGGGTCTAACAACTTCAATCTCTTACTCCTCGTCAAACACTTTTCTTGGAGAAAGAATATTCTTGCAAGGGGAGTCTCTCACAACTAATCTCTTTACTTTGTTTTTGTTTTGCTTAGTTCATTTTTATTTTTTTGCTTGTTTCTTTTAATCAATTTTTTTTAGTTTTGTTTGGTTTGCTTTAACTTATCAAATACACACAAAAAATTGTTCCTACCTTAGTTATTATTTCTGTTGGCTTGCTTTACTTTTACAAAAATGAATACCCCTGAAAACACTAAGTTGTGTGACTTCACTAGCACAAACAACAATGATTTCATGTGCACACCTATTGCTCCACATGTTCCTGAAGCTACTTTCTTTGAAATTAAACCTGCTTTGCTTAATCTTGTTATGAAAGAGCAATTTTCTGGTGCTAGTATTGATGATGCTGCTCCTCACCTTAATAATTTTGTTGAAATTTGTGAGATTAAAATATATAAGGATGTAGATGGAGATATTATTAAGCTTAAATTGTTTCCTTTCTCTTTGAGAGGAAGAGTTGCTATCTTTGCCTAGAAATAGTATTGATTCTTGGATTAAATGCAAAGATTCTTACATTAGAAAATATTATCCTCCTGCTAGGATTATATCTATGAGAAGTGAAATAATGAACTTTAAATTTTTTATAATGAACATGTTCCTCAAGCTTGGGAAAGAATGAAATCTTTGGTAAAGAACTGCCCCACTCATGGTGTAACATCCCTAACATCATGTTTTCAAAGATTTCATATCATGCATGCATGCATATCATTTAGGGATCAAATTCAACTCATTTGATAGAAATAGAAACTTGAGAGCTATGATTTTATGTGATCAAACACTAATCAAATGCCACTCCTATATGAGAATATAATTGTTTTAAAACCAAGCCTTGTTACTCTCAGATTGTTTTGCTTGAATGCTAGTGCTTAAACAAAAATTTACAAAACAAATATAATTTTAAAACCATTTTTAAAACTTATTCAAATCTAGTGCTATGTCACTGTATATTTTGTTTAATCAAAGGACCAAGTGGTATTAGAGCCGACCCTCGCGGTTACATGGGCGTGTGCGGGTCAGTGGCGGACATGTGTAGCATGGCGCGTGTGGCCCGGAGTGGACACGGCATGGCAATGTGCCGGCACTGGACGCACAGACGTGTGCCAAGAGGGGACGTTCCTGGCTTGTGGTTGATCGACGAGGACGTTGATCTTCTAAGGGGGTGTATGTGAGACCCTGGCGCATGGCTCAATAGGATTGGTAGGAAAACCATACCAACAAGTTGCAACTTCTTTTCCGGAAGCTCATTCGAAAAGAACTCTAAGGTTAAGCGTGCTTGGCCTAGAGTAATTCTAGGATGGATGCCAACCGGGAAGTGGGTACCGGGTGCGCACGAGTGAGGACAAAGTGCGCAGAAAAGACTAGTGTTGGTCTGTGGGGTTAGTCTAGAGATCCTATTGAGCTGCCAGAAGTGACAGCCGTTGGTCCGGAGTGACCGGGGGTGTTACAAGATGGTATCAGAGCACTGTGTTGCCTGTAGGATTATGACCCTAGGATTGGAAACCACTAAGGAAAAAAAATTCAAACAACTTCCACACTTTTCTTTTCTTCTCGTAAACTTTTCTAATCTTATTTCTCATCTATATTTGTAGATGAACTCCATCAACGAAGCCGTGAAGAAGGGACCACTCATGACTATGACTTTGGAATGTGAGACAGAATTCCCCAAGGCTCTCAAGGACCTCATGGTTGCCATGGGAATACATGGTGCAGCTGTGTACAAAGGTTTTCCTGTGATGGATGAAGGAGTTGAGTACTGGTGGGTGCAACTTCACTTGTATAAAAACAAGGAAGACAACCACAAGGACTCAGGATTCTGCATGGTCACCAACTCAGTGATGCACACCACATTCTTTGATTCAGCAAGGGATGCAGCTTGGAAGGCCATCAAAGAACTTGGTGATAGAATCAAGTGCAGAATGCTTAACACCCAGAATGACCTTAGGGAAGAAAAGAATTATACCCAAGAGTTAGAGGCTACCAACCAAAGCTTAAGGAAGGACATCATAGACTTAGCAATGGAGTCATGTGATCTAGATAAACAGATTGCCTCTAGGGATGCCCTGTTAGCCAACTTGGCAAGTGAGATGGGATTGTAGAGTACTTCGTTAGTTAGACCACCACACTTATCATTTTATTTCCCAAATGTTGTTTAAAATTAGATGAACCTTGGTTGTTTGTAATGAATCCATGTATGTCATTA